>OV702286.1:275104247-275704247 GCA_916181665.1 Avena sativa | reverse complement strand
TCGGGCCATCCCCGAGGTTGCCCCGCAACATATGGTATCAAGAGCTTCGTTGCTCACGAATTTCCCCACAAAATTTTCTTCTATCCACCAAAAATTCGAAAATCCCTAAAAAAGAGCCCCAAATTTGCCTTTGGATCGATCTCTTGATTTCGAGTGTTATTTTTGGTTTTGGTCCGACCAAACCTTGTCTTAGGCGTTGGTCCATCTTTCTCCTGCGTTTTCCTAGCCCAATTTGGCCAGTTTTTCGTGGATTTGAGGTCTTAAGGCGAGGATTTCCGCTCAAGAACACGAGCAGGAAACCCGCACCGGAGTGTCCGGCCCGACCAGACCGGAGTGTCCGTCCAGAACAGAGTGTTCGACGCAAATAGACCGGAGTGTCTGGCCAGACCAGAGTGTCCGGCCCAACCAGATCAGAGTATTCGGCCAAACGCCAGTTTTCACAAGTTTTGCCTCATTTTTCACATTGGCTAATTTCCTTTGTTTGCTCGTGTCCTGTGTGCGTGTCAGCAACTAACAACAAGCTTCCGCATCGACAACCTCCGCGCTCTTTGACACCACGGCCCACGAACATCTTTCTGCACCATCGACATCAAGTGCATCATCACCAACTAAGGTAGAACTTGCGTCAACTTGTTAACCCCTATGTTCCTTTGTGTGTACCTATCCCACGAGAGTGGCTCATCTTGTGTTTGCTTGAGCATTGTGCATTTGTCCTTGGATAGCGAGAGTGCAAGAGCTATAGCAAGTGTGACTAGGTAGCATCAAGGGAGAGTAAAAGAAGATACAAAGAAAAAGAAAAAATAGTCTCCCATAGAAAAAGAGAGTCTCAAGCTTGTAAGCAAGAGAGAAAGAAAGAGCACCCAAGGCAAATGCACAAATCCGTTGCTTATTTTTCCTCTTTGCAAACGAGCCACAGTCTCTCCTTGTATTGGCACGACACCGAGCATAGTCTTCATTAGGACATTTTGTTTGCTCATTTTCATAGTCGTGTCAATCCCAACAATCTCCACATGTGTGTATATAGTCGTAGGTTCCCGTCACCCTTTCGAGTTGTTGACCTTTTGCCTTTGACTTGAGTTTGTTTGGATTTTACCCACTTTTGACTATCCCTTTTCTTTTGGTTGGTTCTTTGGCATTCCACAATCCTAACCTACCACCAATAAGCTTTTGAGAGTTAGTTCTTTCTTTAGTGTGAGTTTCCTTGCGTTTTTCACTTTGCAAGCTAATAGTTCTCACTTGTGGTTTCTAGTTCGGTGCAATCCCCAAGGTGAGGTTGAAGGTTTCCCCCACCACATATTGCTCTCCATATACAACTCTTTTGTGTTTTGCATGATGGATAGGCATGGTGAGTCAAGACAACCACCTCCTCAGGAAGAAGAACATGGACCATACATGACGCGTGCAAGTCACTTCATCATCCGACAAGAGTTCCGTGAACGTTGCCAAGCCCTTAAGACGCGACAAGATGAACAATTTGGCGAGACACGAGCCGAGTTCAAGAACATCGCCAACCACTTCGACGGCCTCGGACGACAAATGAAAGCGATGCATCACAACTCCGGCCACCAAAATGAAGCGCTACAACGCTCCGTCACCAAAACAAATGACAATCTTTGACACCTCATCGACGGAATGGCAAGACCATGTTCACGTGCATCAAGGTCTTCAAGTTCTTCGTGTTGTCATGCTACTCTTCAACAAGATCTTCATCCAAGTGCTCCAAGACGCAATGATGCTCCCGTGGTTGAAGATGGAAGTTATTCGAACTATGTACCTTCCCCACGGCACGCCGCAACGTCAAGCTATGATGGTGATTTCTCTTCAAGGCCACAGGCAAGGCAAGAAGCACACCATCATCACGCAAGGGCATTAGTGATCCGACAAGAGCAACCACAAGAAGAACCGCAAGTGCAACCGCAAATCTACCACCATCGTCCGCGACACATACTTGACACAACAAGTGATGACTCCAATTTGGAAAATCAAGCTCGTCATTGATGTGAAGCTCTCCAAGATCCTCCTCCTCGTCATCATCGTCATGAACGTCCACACTGACACCATGGTCATCACGAGGCGCCTCCTCCACCACATCAAAACATGGAGCGCCAAGTGGTACAAGTTGAGCGACGCCGACCACGTCAAGAGGCTCAAGACCATGATCTTCGCCGTGAGGCCTGTGCGCTTAATCCACATGAACAACCAAGGAACGAGCCTCCCCTTCGTCATCAACCGTGTCATGAGGCTCCACACCCTCGCCACCATGAGGCCCAAGTGCCTCAACCACATCAACAACCGCGCCAAGAGCAAGAGCAAGCTCCACAACAACAACATCAAGAGCAAGCTCCACAACAAGGTCGCGAGAACCAAGTTCCACATCCTCAACCACAAGATCATCAACAAGCTCGTCGTAATGATCGCATGGAAGATGAAGACCGTCATCAACATGTAAACCATCGCTACCGTGACCGCAATGAGGAAGAAACATTTGGCAAGCTCAAGTTCATGATACCCAAGTTCACAGGATCAAATGACCCTGAAGAATATCTCTCATGGGCACTCAAAGTCGACAAGATCTTCCGTATGCACAATTATAGTAATGAGAAGATGGTCACCATGGCTTCGCTTGAGTTTGGTGAGTATGCCAACCTTTGGTGGGAACAAGTTCAAGTTGCTCGTGATTCAAGACAAGAGCCGCCAATCACAACTTGGCATGACATGAAGGCTCACATGAGATCCCGTTTTGTTCCTGCGCACTACACACATGACCTCTTTAACAACCTCCAATCGCTGCACCAAGGGACAAAGACCATGGAAGAGTACTCAAGGAAATGGAACTCAACTTGATCCGCGCCAACATTGAAGAGTGCACAGAGCAAACTATGGCACGTTTACTTATTGGCTTGAATCCCCCAATCAAGCGCATCGTCGAGTTCTAAACATACAACAACATGGTTGAGCTTGTGCACATCGCAACAAAGGCGGAACGTCAAGTGCAAGAGGACATCAAGTACACCAAGCCCAAGATGTATTTCACCTACAAGCAAGATTCAACCGCTACGCCAACAACCTTCAATGGAAGCTCCTCAAGTACCTCCAAGCCTCCCTTCAAGCCCACACTTCCCCAAGGAAAACTGCCCCCACGTGGCAAACAAGCAAAGAATAGTACACCTTTCAACGGTGAATGCTACAAGTGTGGAGGAAAAGGACACAAGTCGGCCGAGTGTGAAAACAAGAAAGTGTTGTTCATCCATGACAATGGCGACGAAGAGTACTTGAGTGAAGATGAATTTGATGCCCGATTCAAGGAAGTAATGACAAGGCAACGAGTGGAAGATGACCAAGAACTCCTCATGTGTGAACATGACGCAAGTACATCGCTTGTCGTCACAAGGATCTTCACCACTCAAGCATAAGAGCATGAAGACCAACGCTCAAATATCTTCCAAACACGAGCCGACATCAATGGCAAATCTATCAAAGTGATCATCAATGGTGGGAGTTGCCACAACCTTGCTAGCACCAAGTTGTGTGAGAAGCTAAGGGTGTGTTTGATAGCCCGGGTGGGCTATCTTACCAGATACAAGTTGAGTCCAGCTATGTTGGCCATATACAGGTGTGGTTTTTGTGTTGTGTTTGGCAGGTTGTATTAGCTCAGCTGAGTTCACTTCAGACGCTGTTTGGTGGGCTGTATGAATCGAGCTATGCCATATAAAAATAAAAAGCAATCGGGTCCTAAAAACAAAACAAACAAGCAATCGGGTCCCTAGCCGGAGCTCCGCCGCTGCCTCGCTCCTGTGCCACGGGCCACTGCCTCAGGCTGGTCGGAGCACGACCGCCATAGGCCCTGGAGAGCCACCACCGGCGGTAGGAGCCGCCGCCGGCGCTCTAGGAGGCCGAGCCCCTCTCAACTCGACGCGCGACCTACTCGTCAATGGGTCGCCACAGCCAGGACGCCGGTCTTCTTCGGCGATAGGAGCTGCCGCCACGCGCAGCCGCCAGGAGGCCGAGGCCCTCTCAACCCGATGCTAGGAGGTTGCGGTCGAGCTCCACGTTCGTGCTTGTCGAGGATCCACGGGCGGAGCTCGTCCGAGAGCCAGGGACGTCGAGGAGGCGACAGTGGAGGCCATCGTTGAGGACGCTCGTCCGGGAGCCAAGGGTGGAGCTCGTCCGAGAGCCAGGGCATCGAGGAGGAGGCGGTGGAGGCCGGCGTCGAGTAGGCCTAGGGGCGGACATCGTCGTGGGCAGTTGACGAGGGAGAGAGCAACTCCTGCAGGGGCAAATAGAGAGATGCACACCTGCGGGGCGGTGACCCCTAGCGGGCCGAAGCGTCTGTGCGTGGTTTTTTGCGGGATGGACTCGGCAGGGCTGAGTAGCGAACCTCGTTTTCAGCTTCGCTACCGGGCAGTGCCCAGAGGCAGTTTTAGTATTAGGTGGGCAGTGCCCACACCCCGGACCCAACCTAACAAACACCCGAATTCGATCTGAGATGGAAAATTCTATGTGGAGCCGGTCTACCAAACACACCCTAAATCTCACCCTCCACCCGCACAAGCACCCCTACCACGTGCAATGGCTAAGTGACCAAGGATCCGTGAAGATCAAGCATACCGTATCGGTCACCTTTGCCATTAGCCCTTACAAAGACACGATTGAGTGTGATGTAGTTCCAATGACGGTTTGCCACATGTTGCTTGGTCGACCATGGCAATTTGACAAGGCTGCTCTACATGATGGTCGCACCAATGTGTACACCTTCAAATGGTTCAACAAAACATGTGTTTTGCAACCAATGACTCCTAGCCAAATAATTGTGGACAATGCAAAGGCTTTAGCAACGGCGCGAAGCACAACACCTACTTGTGAGAAGAGTGGTGAGCGAGAGAGACACAACATAGTGAGTGAGAGCCACAAGCCAAACTCGAGCGAAAAAACTAAGAGTGTTCTCCTTGCCACCAAAAGTGAGATGCGAGATGTGCGAAACAACCCATCCATCTTGCATTATGTCCTCCTTTGCAAGGGACTAGCGCAAGGAACTAATGAATTAACCAATGTTCCTCCATATTTGATGATTGTTTTGTAGGAATTCAAGGATGTGTTCCCCGAAGAGCTACCACATGGACTACCTCCTCGTCGTGGCATCGAACATCGCATCGATCTCATTCCCGGCGTGCCCCTACCAAACCGTGCCGCTTACCGCACGAACCCGGAGGAGACGAAGGAGATCGAACATCAAATCAACCAACTCGTCTCCAAAGGTTTGATCCAAGTTAGCACAAGTCCATGTGTGGTACCAGTGATTCTTGTTCCAAAATCGGATGATACGTTACGGTTATGCATGGACCACCGTCCAATCAATGCTATCACTGTGCGTTATCGCCATCCTATACCGTGTCTTGATGACATGCTTTATGAATTTTTGGAGCCACTATTTTTTCGAAAATTGATCTTCGTAGTGGTTACCATCAAATACGCATGGCTGAAGGTGATGAGTGGAAAATCGCACTCAAGACCAAACTTGGTCTCTATGAATGGTTGGTTATGTGCTTTGGTTTGTCTAATGCCCCATCCACCTTAATGCGCCTCATAAATCATATTTTGCATTCTCTCATTGGCAAGAGTGTCATTGTCTATTTAAATGATATACTTGTTTATAGCAAGTCACTTGAGGACCATATTAAACATGTCAAGGAAGTTCTGCAAATCCTTCGACATGAAAGGCTATATGCTAATCTTCTCATGTGCACTTTTGCTAAAGACAAGTTGTTTTTTCTTGGATTTGTTGTTCCTTCAAAGGGCATTGAAGTTGATGTTTCCAAGGTAAAGGACATACGAGATTGGCCCATCCCAACAAATGTGAGTGAACTCCGAAGTTTTCATGGGTTAGCCGGTTTCTATCGTCGCTTTGTGAAAGACTTTTCGACCAATGCTTGTCCTCTCAATGAATTGACCAAAAATAATGTCACCTTCGTGTGGGGCAAGGCACAACAAAAATCTTTTGATGAACTTAAAAAGAGGCTCAATGAAGCACCTCTTCTTGCATTACCGGATTTCACTAAAACTTTTGAGATAGTGTGATTCTACTGGTATTGGCATTGGAGGAGTCCTTATGCAAAACGGACGTCCTATAGCCTACCATAGCGAGAAACTTGATGGTGCTCGCCTTAACTATCCGATTTATGACAAAGAGCTTTTTGCCTTAGTTCGTGTCCTTCAAGTTTGGCAACACTACCTATGGCCTAAAGAATTTATCATACATTCCGACCACGAGTCGTTGAAATATCTCAAAGGCCAAGCCAACTTGAGTAAGATACACGCTAAGTGGGTTGAGTTTATGGAGTCTTTTCCGTACATTGTCAAGTATAAGAAGGGCAAATATAATGTAGTTGCGGACGCTTTGTCTCGCAAGCACGCAAGCCTTCTTACGAGACTTGAATTCAATGTGTTGGGTCTTGAGGAAATAAAAACTTTGTATGCTTCTGACCCGTTCTTTGAACCAATTTTTGCAAAGTGCTCCATTGATAAAGGAGTGGATGATTTCTATTTTCATAAGGGCTTCCTATTTAAACAAAATAAGCTTTGCATTCTGAAGTCCTCTCTCCAACTTTTGCTTCTCCAAGAATCTCATGGTGGCGGTCTTATGGGACACTTTGGCCGTGACAAGACATTGGACATGCTCTCCACTCACTACTTTTGGCCCAGGATGAAACATGACATGGAGCACTACGTTCAACGATGCACGACATGTGTTCAAGCTAAGTCGCAAGCTAACCCCTATGGTCTTTATATGCCATTGCCTATTCCTCATACACCTTGGTCCGACATTAGCATGGATTTTGTGTTAGGATTGCCTAGATCTAAGCATGGTCATGATTCCATATTTGTTGTTGTGGATCGCTTTTCCAAAATGGCACACTTCATACCGTGCCATAAGACCGACGATGCTTAACATGTTGCAAATTTGTTTTTCAGGGAAATCATCCGTCTTCATGGTGTGCCAAGAACAATCGTCTCCGACCGCGATGTCAAATTTATGAGTTACTTATGGAAGACCCTCATGGCCAAGCTCGGCGTCAAGCTCAATTTCTCATCCGCATCACATCCTCAAACCGATGGCCAAACCGAAGTTGTCAACCGAAGCCTCGGGACTCCTTCATGTGTTGATCAAGAAAAACCTGAAGGATTGGGAGGAATGCATTCCACACGCTGAGTTCACCTACAACCGTGCCAAGCACTCAACAACAAAGATGAGCCCCTTCATGATCGTCTATGGTTTCGAGCCCCTCACCGTGCTCGACATCCTACCACTACCTCTCCATGAGCGCACGAACATGGACATTGAGAAGTGCGCCCAAGCTATGAAGAAGCTTCATGAAGAAACAAGAGCTACTATCGAACAGCAAGTCCTTCGCCAAGCTTCAAACTTAAACAAGGACAAATGAGAGTTAATCTTCGAGGATGGTGATCTTGTGTGGATACACCTAAGCAAAGACTGCTTCCCCAAGGAATGCGACTCCAAGCTTAAGCCAAGAGGAGACGGTCCTTTCAAAGTCAACAATAGAATCAACAACAACGCCTACATCATCGCCATACCGACATCCAAGTACCTTGCAAGCAATACATTCAACATCAATGATCTCTCACCCTACCATGGAGATGTTCAAGATGACAACCATGAAGAGTCGAGGATGACTCTTTGCAAAGGGGGGAGCTGATGCAGCCCGTCCTACAGACGCTCCTACATCTACACCACCAAGTCCCCCAAGTGGACCCATGACCCGTGCCCGAGCCAAGCTCCTTCAAGCTAAGGTGAATTCGCTCCTCTCATCATGTGACTTTGACATACACTTGGATGGCTTGCTACTTCATATCACTACTCTGTGCATTAACAGGTACAAACCCCCGCCGCGTTGACCCACGAGCCCTAAAGCTGCCTCAGTCCTGAAGCTGACTGAGGCAGAGTGTCCGCCTCGTTCCAGCCAGAGAGTCCGGACAGAACCTGCCGGAGTGTCCGGCCTACCCCAGCCCATCCTGGCACGGACAATTAGTATGCCACTTCGGACACTACCCAGAGTGTTCGGCCACCCCGGACTATCTAGTCCACTCGACCCGGACTGTCCAGCCTGAAGATGGGCCTGCGAGCCATAGTTGGGCCCTGTGGCCCATGTACCCCTCTACTTCGCCTAGAACTCTACTTTAATGCCTAAGTTACCCTGAACTTGTGGCTGGCCTATATATAGCCCCACCTCTATTCTAAACCCTAGGCTTGATATTTGGAATTAGTGGAAACCCCTTGTGGATTTATCTAGTTCTTGCCTCATGCTCCTTTGATAGAAGAGTGCTGACTCGTGTAATAACGAGCTCGTTGGGGAACCCCAAGAGGAAGGTATGATGAGCACAACAGTAAGTTTCCTTCAGTTATGAAACCAAGGTTATCAAACCAGTAGGAGCAAGGAAACACCTCCAAGGTGTTGCTAGCTGGACTTTGGCAGGGCGTACTACCGGTGCCAGCAGCAACGTGGAAACATGCACAACACAACCACAGAACTTTGCCCCCAACTTACAGTGAGGTTGTCAATCTCACCGGTTTTGCTGAAAACGAAGGATTAAACGTATTGTGTGGAAGAAAGTAAAAGCTTGCAGAAAGTAAATAGAAAGCAGTAAACAATTGTAGATTGATGGTAAAAGAAAGGACCGGGGTCCATAGTTCACTAGTGGTGGCTCTCCTTAAGATAGATAACATGTTGGGTGAACAAATTACAGCGGGGCAATTGACAAACATCGAGAAAGCATACATGCATATACTAATCATCTTGACTCCTTTGAGATTTGATTGGGCATTACAACATTATACATAGACCATAATCCAACTGCATCTATGACTAATAATCCACCTTTAGGTTATCATCCGAACCCCCTCCAGTATTAAGTTGCAAGCAACAGATAATTGCATTACGCATTGCATGTAAAGTAAACAATAAGATTGTTCTATGAACAAAGGATTGTTGTTTTCTCCCTAGTAGCAATAACACATCTAGTACCCTAGAGATTTCTGTCACTTCCCCAGATTACTAGAGGCATGAACCCACTATCGAGCATAAATACTAACTCTTGGAGTTGCTAGCATCTACTTGGCCAAGATAGCTACTAACAACGGAAAGCATGCAAGATCACAAATAACAAAGACATGATAGAATCAATAATCAATCTGAAATAGCATCTCAATATCCATCGGATCCCCGCAAACACAACATGTAGGCTTACAAATAGATGATCTTGATCATGAACGGAGGTCACAAGATCTAAAAATGATAGCACAAAGGAGAAGAACCAGCCATCTAGCTACTACATAGACCCGTAGTCCAGGGATGAACTACTCACGCATCACACCGGAGGCTTGCATGGTGATGAAGAAGTCCTCCAGGGTGAATTCTCCCCTTCGGCAGGGTGCCAGGAAGAGCTTCAGATCCCTCCCGATCTAGGGATGGAGATGATGGCGGCTACAGACTCTTTCGTGGAATTTTGATCGGGTACTTAGGGTTTCTGTATCGGAGGCATCTTATAGGCGAAAGGGGAGGCCGAGGGGGTGCCCTAGGTGGCCGCACCACCCCCTGGCACGGGCCAGGCCTGGCCGCGTGGCTAGGTGGTGTGGGCGGACCCTGGCCCCTCTCCGTCTCGTATTCTGGCTCCGTGTCCCCCTCGGTGAAAATTGACTTTAGCTTTTGTCCCGTCCAATTCCGAGAATATTCATTTTCTGACTTTCCTGGAACCAAAAACAGCAGAAAACAAGCAACTGGCACTGTGTCATCTTGTTAATAGGTTAGTCCAAGAAAGTGTATAAAAAGTACTCCAAAGTGAGGACAAAACATAAGAAAGTAGATAAAACCAAGCATGGAACATCAAAAAAATATGGATACGTTAGCAACGTATCAACATCCCCAAGCTTAACTCCTGCTCGTACTCGAGTAGGTTAGTGATAAAAAGAAATAATAATTTTTGAGGTGACATGCACCATCATAAACTTGATCAAAGTATTTGTAAAACATTGATAGCTGGGATCATAGTACTTCAACATAGCATGAAAGACAAAGTTCTAACAATAAGACATAGCAACTATGTTGCAACATGAAAAGGCACAAACAAAAGATTCATGAATAAAAATGCTTTGCAAGACGTTTGTTTGTTTCACATAAATAAAACATAGCATAGTGGCATTCAGCTTGTCCCTCATAGAGTAGCAAACATAAATGCATAGGACACCTTCAAAGTTCATAAGAGTGACTAGATACAAATAGTTTAAGAACAAGCAATATCAAAATTATGCATCAATCAACAAGTCTTGGGACAATGCACATAGAACTAAGAATGGCCACTATGCTCTCAAAATAGGTGCATAAAGATAGAAGGTGGAGACTCAATATAAAAGTAAAAGAAAGGCCCTTCATAGAAGGAAGCAGGGATTCAAGTTTCATAAAGAGCTTCCAAAAATTATGGTACTTATTAGCTTTCAGCTCTCATTGCCCCTATCATAAGCATCTTGAAGTGATTAAGGTTAAAGTGAACAAACTATGGAGTATATGCTTGATAAAGTATAAGTTGGAAATCTGATGTCCCTTGAATACGAGGGCTGCTCCTCATCCTACTCAAGTTTAGTTACCGGTAAGTTTTTGTCATAGTAAGTACATGTGTATCATAGAGAACCGCCAACGGGGTACCCCTTGCCCGATGATACAGAAGAATCCCCATATCAAAATGAAAAGGAAAGCAGACAACGAGCATCTCAGCAATCTTCTTATTTACCATGGGAAAATGGTGCTTTTTTTCTCTCTTTCCTCTTTTCTCATATCTCTCTTTTTCTTTCTTTTTTCTCAATATCTGACTCTTTTTATAAGAAGAATGCTTCATAGATAGCTCATTATGGTTACGCTGCAGGTTTCTACCATGACAGCATGGATTAGACCGGCGGCCCAGGCATTTCTCTAACACACATACATAACTCCATGGACTTACAAGCTCCCCTTTCATTTCACACCGACGACATCCATAGACAAAAGAGCATGATATCAACTAGGTACAAAGTACAAGTGCAATATTGAAAGCGTTCCCCATAACAACATGGTTCTGCTAATCCCCAACATATAAGTGCAAGCATATACAACATAGACGACACAATGGTTCAAGTTTATTAAGGGCAAGAAAATTAAAGTGTGCCATCAACTTCGTGAGAGCTTTAATCACTAGTTTTCTCATAACAAGTTTAATTCGAAAGGTAGATAAAAACATGAATATACTTGGAATAACAAATGATAATAGGTAGGTATGGTGGACTCTTTGGAATAACTTGGTTTTAGGAGTTGGATGCATGAGTGGAACTCATACTTGGTATGGAGGCTAGCAAAAGACTGGGAGCGACCGACTAAGGGAGCAATAATGGCCATAATCATGCAGAGCGACAAAACATCATTAATCAAAGCATAAAATGATATTACAAGTCGAAAAGTAAAGGATATTAAAGGCTTATGGTGATTTGGGATAGTCATAACATGGTGTGAGCATGCGCCAAGTCAACCCAAATAAAGCATCAAAGGAGAATACCACAATACTATCCTTTAATATGCTAAAACAACGCATTATTCTTTCAAGGCACATTAAGCAATCTCAATTGTTTATAACATGTCATGCTACAGAAAAGATCACTAAGCATAAAGCCAAAACAATATCAAGCATGGCATGACAAAGCATAGGCCACCGTAAAAAACAAGCTCTCTTTACCACTTAAGCAGGAACTTTCCTACTCTTTTTCCAATCCAAACCAAACTATTTGAAAACCAATGCATGAAAGAGGGGGTCCAACCAATTTATTCAAGCAAACTAAGAAAACCAAGCAAACAAAAATGAAAACGAAAAATAAGACGCTCCAAGAACGACACAACTGTGCATGAAACAATAAAAATAAAGTGTTTGGAAGAAACCTGGGATTTTTATTGATGAAGAAGGGGATGCCTTGGGCATCCCCAAGCTTTGACGCTTGTACTTCTTGGATAATTCTTGGGGTGACATGCTGTGGCATCCCCAAGCTTGAGCTTTAGTCCATTCTTCATCTCATTAGATCATTCTCTCCATACACCTGAAAATTTTCCTTCATACAAAACTTCACACAATCTTTATTAGCAACATTAGTGCACTCAAGATAATAAGTCTTTAGTTTCAGTTTCAACACCAATAAAACTTCCATTAAAACACAATATACTGTAGCACTTCCCCCAAAAAGCTCAATTCCCCAAAAGAACTCAAAAAGGAACCAACAAGAAGCAAATGCAAATAATGGCAGAAATCTGTCAAAACAGACCAGTAGGTAAAAACCAATTTTTTCGAAGACCTTCTGTTGCTCAAATCAAAAAGTGTTGAACTAACAAAAGCTAGATAACAACCTGGGGAAGAAGCAAAAAAATTCACGCCTCAAAACGACGTACAGAGAATTTACACAAATTTTTACGATGAAGCACAAAAATCTGTTTCGGGACAGCAACTTTCCCAATCATTACTTCTCTCTCATTATAGGTTACTCTTGGCACAAAAAGCAAATAAAAAAGATAAGGAGCGGTTATTACAGAGGTATTAATTTCCAAGACTCATATAAAACTTTTGGATTATCTCCCAATAAGTACTTTTCTTTAACACCTTTAAGTTAGGCATAAGAAGCAAGAAAAAGAATCAAGTGTTCTCAAATGAAGAAGCATTAAGAGCAAATTTTGTTTTCATAGGAGAGGCAAAAGAAATATTCTATCTCTTCTTAGGGAAGTGTTCTATACCTTTCTTGAGTGGGAGTTGATATTTAATGGTGCCTTCTTTCATATCAATAATGGCACCAACAATTCTAAGAAAAACTCTTCCCAAAGTAATAGGACAAGAAGCATTGCATTCAACATCCAAAACATAGAAATCAACAGGGACATAGGCATTGTTAACCGTAATAAGAACATCATTAATACTCCCCATGAGTTTCATTTTAGCATTATCATCAAGTGAGACATTCAAATAACAATGTTCCAATGGTGGCAAATTAAGCATATCATAAATCCTTCTAGGCATAATAGAAACACTACAATCAAGATCACATAAAGCTTTAAAATCAAAATCATTCACTTTCATATTAATGATGGGTTCCCAACCATCTTCTTGTTTCATAGGAATAGAAGCTTTATGTTTCATCTTTTCTTTTTTAATTTTTATGAGAGCATCAGTAACGTGTTTTGTAAAGGCCATATTCATAGCACTAGCATTAGGACTTTTAGCAAGATTTTGTAGGAACTTAATTACTTCAGAGATATTGCAACCATCAAGATCAAAATCATAATTATCATCTAAAGTAGTAGAGTTATTACTAGCTTCAACTCTAGTGGTAGTGATAGTAGAAACACTAATGTTTCTAGCAATTTCATCTTCTCTTTCCCACTTAGCATGCAATTCAGCTAATAGTCTAACATCTTCATCGATTCTAACTTGTATGGCATTAGTAGCAAGCAAAGGGATTATCAATAGTTTCAGGTTTAGCAGCCATTTTATTAATCAAAGAGGATTGTGCTTCAAACAAAGATGATATATTTCTTTCAGCATTAGAAAGTTTTTCCTCGATAGTTTTATTGAAAGCAGTTTGTTTACTAATAAAATATTTAAGCATAACTTCAAGTTCAGAGGGAGCACTCCTATTATTATTGTAGGAATTTCCATAAGCATTACCATTGTTGGGAGGATATGTCCTATAATTGTTGTTACCAAAATTATTCCTGTAGGCATTGTTGCTAAAATTGTTATTTCTTATAAAGTTCACATCAACTTGCTCTTCTTGAGCAACCAAAGATGCTAAGGGAACATGATTTGGATCAATATGAGCCTTCCCATTAACAAGCATAGACATAATAACTTCAATTTTATCAGTCAAGGAGGAGGTTTCTTCAATAGAATTTACCTTCTTACCTTCTGGGGCTCTTTCAGTGTGCCATTCAGAATAGTTAACCATCATATTATCTAGAAGCTTTGTTGCAGCACCCAAAGTAATGGTCATAAAGGTACCTCCAGCAGCAGAATCCAATAGATTTCTTGAAGAATAGTTCAATCTTGCATAAAAGGTTTGGATAATCATCCAAGCAGTCAGTCCATGAGTGGGACAATTCTTTACCAAAGATTTCATCCTTTCCCAAGCTTGAGCAACATGTTCATTATCAGATTGTTTAAACTTCATTATTTCACTTCTCATAGATATAATCTTAGCAAGAGGATAGTATTTTCCAATGAAAGCATCTTTGCATTTAGTCCAAGAATCAATACTATTTCTAGTTAGGGATTGCAACCATTCTTTAGCTTTTCTCTCAAAGAGAAAGGAAACAATTTAAGCTTAATAATATCTCCATCTATATCCCTATGCTTTTGCATCTCACAAAGTTCAACAAAGTTATTTAGATGAGCAGCAGCATCTTCATTACCAATACCACAAAATTGTTCTCTCATAACAAGATTGAGTAAAGCAGGTTTAATTTCAAAGTAGCTTCAGGAACAGGTGGAGCAATAGGTGTGCACATGAAATCATTGTTGTTGGTGCTAGTGAAGTCACACAACTTAGTGTTTTCAAGAGTAGTCATTTTTTTGTGTTTTTAATAAAGAAAGCAAACTAGTAAAACTATTTTTTTTGTGTTTTTTATAAAGAAACAAACAAACAAAGCAAAAGTAAACTAAGCAAAACAAAAACAACAAAGTAAATAGATTGGTTATGAGGGACTCCCCTTGTGAAGATGTCCTTGACTCCCCAGCAACGGTGCCAGAAAAGTACTTGTTGACTCGTGTAATAACGAGCTCGTTGGGGAACCCCAAGAGGAAGGTATGATGAGCACAGCAGTAAGTTTCCCTCAGTTATGAAACCAAGGTTATCGAACCAGTAGGAGCAAGGAAACACCTCCAAGGTGTTGCTAGCTGGACTTTGGCAGGGCGCACTACCGGTGCCAGCAGCAACATGGAAACCTGCACAACACAACCATAGAACTTTGCCCCCAACTTACAATGAGGTTATCAATCTCACCGGTTTTGCTAAAAACAAAGGATTAAACGTATTGTGTGGAAGAAAGTAAAAGCTTGCAGAAAGTAAACAGAAAGCAGTAAACAGTTGTAGATTGATGGTAAAAGAAAGGACCGGGGTCCATAGTTCACTAGTGGTGGCTCTCCTTAAGATAGATAACATGTTGGGTGAACAAATTACAGCGGGGCGATTGACAAACATCAAGAAAGCATACATGCATATACTAATCATCTTGACTCTTTTGAGATTTGATTGGGCATTACAACATTATACATAGACCGTAATCCAACTGCATCTATGACTAATAATCCACCTTCAGGTTATCATCCGAACCCCCTCCAGTATTAAGTTGCAAGCAACAGATAATTGCATTACGCATTGCGTGTAAAGTAAACAATACAATTGTTCTATGAACAAAGGATTGCTGTTTTTTCCCTAGTAGCAACATCACATCTAGTACCTTAGAGATTTCTGTCACTTCCCCAGATTACTAGAGGCATGAACCCACTATCGAGCATAAATACTAACTCTTGGAGTTGCTAGCATCTACTTGGCCAAGATAGCTACTAACAACGGAAAACATGCAAGATCACAAATAACAAAGACATGATAGAATCAATAATCAATCTGAAATAGCATCTCAATATCCATCGGATCCCCGCAAACACAACATGTAGGATTACAAATAGATGATCTTGATCATGAACGGAGGTCACAAGATCTAAAAATGATAGCACAAAGGAGAAGAACCAGCCATCTAGCTACTACATAGACCCGTAGTCCAGGGATGAACTACTCACGCATCACACCGGAGGCTTGCATGGTGATGAAGAAGGCCTCCAGGGTGAATTCTCCCCTCCGGCAGGGTGCCGGGAAGAGCTTTAGATCCCTCCAGATCTAGGGATGGAGATGACGGTGGCTACAGACTCTTTCGTGGAATTTTGATCGGGTACTTAGGGTTTCTATATTGGAGGCATCTTATAGTCGAAAGGGGAGGCCGAGGGGGTGCCCTAGGTGGCCGCACCACCCCCTGGCACGGGCCAGGCCTGGCCGCGTGGCCAGGTGGTGTGGGCGGCCCCTGGCCCCTCTCCGTCTCGTATTCTGGCTCCGTGTCCCCCTCGATGAAAAACTAACTTTGACTTTTGTCCCGTCCAATTCCGAGAATATTCATTTTCTGACTTTCCTGGAACCAAAAACAGCAGAAAACAGGCAACTGGCACTGTGGCATCTTGTTAATAGGTTAGTCCAAGAAAGTGTATAAAAAGTACTCCAAAGTGTAAACAAAACATAAGAAAGTAGATAAAACCAAGATGGAACATCAAAAATTATGGATACGTTAGCAACATATCAAGGAGCACCAAATATCCCAAACCTTGTTGGTGTTTGCATCGTGCCTCCGCGTTGTACAAGGCCTAGGCATCAGAGTCCCTTTGCCTAGATGTCAAGATCTCATCGAGTCTCCCTCCTCGCCATAACAGTTCGAGAGAGAGTCCTCGGCCGATGCCGATCCTAGGGATTGCGCTAGACCGCTAGCCGTCGGCGTGAGCAATTGGCTTGTATCATGTCTTCGGGTGTGTGTGTGTGTGTTCATCATGTTCTTCGTGCGTGAGTTCGCATTTTCGCTCTCTCCCCTCACCCCCCACACTTACTCCGCCTTGATTTGAAGGGATTCGTGAAAGATTGGGCCATCCCCGAGGTTGCCCCGCAACATCGCGCTTGTAGATAGGTCCTTCGTCACTGCCGCAACTTCCCCTGCACCCAGGCCACCTTTTGACGCCCCTCCTTTATCGTAGCTCGGCCACGCTTCGAGCTCCCAACACCTCGCCCGCCAAGTGTTCGACGTTTTGCCCATTCGACCATGGACTCCAACGACGAGGAGCTGTTCGCCGTGTTGCTAGAGGAAGAGAACGCCACAGCCGTCGA
This sequence comes from Avena sativa, assembly GCA_916181665.1. Lineage (NCBI taxonomy): Eukaryota > Viridiplantae > Streptophyta > Magnoliopsida > Poales > Poaceae > Avena > Avena sativa. The sequence continues at coordinate 275,687,257 of OV702286.1, read as the reverse complement.
AGATGTAGAGAACGTGCAAATCCTCGCCTCTCTGGCATGACTGTACATGTAGACTGCAGCACCGAAGCATGGAGGCTCAGCGAAGGGTCACCGGAAGTGCAAAGCAAGGCAGAGGGCGGAGGGCTACTGCATATTGTAAGCCGACTACTTAGCCCATGAGCCGCCCCATGAAGAGGCCGTGTTTCGGTGCCGTTTCAGGATGATCCGAAAGCTCTTCCTCGAGATCGTGCATGCCGTCCGGGAATTCGACCCCTATTTCGTGTGCAAGAAAGACTGCACCGGCATGGTTGGGTTTTTCTCGCTGCAGAAGTGCATAGTGGCAATGAGGTTGCTTGCATACGGAGCGTCGGGTGATATTGTTGATGACTATCTCCGCATGGCCGAGTCGACCGCCATCGATTGCTTGTACAGGTTTTGCAGGGCAGTGATTGCAGTGTTTGGGCCACAATACTTGAGAACACCCACTGCTGAAGACACTGCTCAGATCCTCGTTGTCAATGAATGTATAGGATTCCCTGCGATGCTTGGAAGTATAGACTGCATGAATTGGCACTGGAAGAATTGTCGATTTGCATGACAGGGGATGTACAAAGGTCACAAAGGAGGTTGCACTGTGATACTCGAGGCAGTTGCTACACATGATCTTTGGATCTGGTACTCCTTCTTTGACAATGCAAGATCGAATAACGACATCAATGTTCTCAACTCCTGAAATGTCTTTGCCAAACTTGTTGAGGGTCATGCTCCCCTAGTGGACTTTGAGATCAATGAGCAGCACTATAACAAGGCATACTATCTTGCAGATGGCATCTATCCAAGATGGCCAATATTTGTGAAGACTATCTCAAATCCGGTACTCCCCAAGCATGCTCAGTATGCCAAGGAACAGGAAGCTTGCAGGAAGGATGTGGAGCGGGCATTTGGTGTGCTCCAACAGATGTTCGCAGTTGTCCGGTTCCCTGCTATGACCTAGTCGAAAGGTCAGATGTGGAAAGTGATTAATTGTTGTGTGACCTTGCACAACATGATCATTAAGGATGAGAGGAAGGACCCAGTGAGTTTTGTCGAGCAGAACGAGCTACAAACAGGGACCTCTTGCACAGCCTGATCACCAGGTGCCGCCAACCTAGGCTGCCTTCATCGCCATGCATCAGGAGATCCGAGACCCGGCATTACATCAACAGCTACAGGATGATCTGGTTGACCACCTATAGATACGCAGGAGCAACACATAGATGCCTAGCATGAACTGACCGAACTAGGCCGGAATATGTTGTATTTTCATTGTTCGCCGAACTATGTTTAATTTTATGCCGAACTATGGTTAATTTCATGCAACACTATGCCGAACATTGCTCTTTATTCATATTATGCCGAAATATGCCGAAAACTGAACGAATTTAGACAAAAACACGTCAACCTGGAAACTCGGCCTGCGAACGCGGGTGGAAAACTGGCCATTCCTAGGTTGATAACTAGCTCCGTCCGACGCTAAATAGCATCGGATTTCGGTCTGCAAACGCCAACGAGTGAAGATGCTCTTAGCCAATTTTTATTCGCCTCGCGTGTCTTGGATCAAGACCAAAAAATCGGGTTACACATTCTTTTGCTTGTCAAGTTCATACAAGGAATCAATCACCTTCTTTTCGCTTGTCACGTTCATTTCACATTCGGTCTTTGTTACTTGTTCGCGTCCAATTTTCAAAAATACGAACACTTTAAAACTCGTGAACTTTTTTGAATTCGCCGACCTGTATTCTGTAATCCATAAATGTATGGAACTCTTGATTTTTTTAATTCGTCAACCTAATTTTTGGTATCCATGAACAAATGGGTGTGAGAATTTGCATAGTGTGGAAAAGAAAATAGCGAGCCAAAAATATAATACCGTATACCAACGAATGACAAATGGAAAGAGCAAGGAAATAGAAATTGGTCTAAACCCGTAAGCAAGGGGTATACGGGCGCGAGCCAGAAGTGCCGCATTAAGGCCATCTCCACCCGGCCGAACCAAACGCGTGATCGAAACGGTCTGTTTCTATCTGTTTGGGTCGATCCGCGGTTACTTTGGGGCTGCGGTCCGGCCTGTCCGGATGACCACGCCCAGCGGCGCGACCTAAATGTCCGCGCCTGCAAAAGAGCCCGTCACCGACGCATATCCAGTTCGTTCCCGCTGCCCCGCTGCCTGTCGGCTTTCTTCCAGTCGTTTCCCGCCTCTTTTCCGCCGATTCCCGTCTCTTCTAGGCGTTTCCCGCTGCGTCCAGACGCGTCCATAAAAAGGGGAGGCCGGCCGATGTTGGTATAAACCAGAAACCCTACCTCCCCACGCCGCCATGCCTGGCCTTCCTCGTGGCCGATCTAGCGGCAGCGACAATCGCCCAGAAATCCCACCGTCGCATCGCCCTTTCTACAACCGTCATGTGATCACCGGCGAGCCTTTCACGCTGGACGTGGCGGAACGCGTCTTCCTGCCAGAGCACCGGCGATGGGACCAGCTGGCATTGGTCGGGCCGAGCTCGAGAAGAGGTGCGGGCCAATCCCGACGATGCTTTCCTGCGTGCCTGCCTCGCCCAAGCTAAAGAGGAGGTGTAGATACAGGAAGCGATCATCTGGTCTCTTAATAATGAATGGTGTCTTTGATCCGTTTAGTTATGTAGTTTAGGTGTGCCTATGGTATGCTTGTAACAAAAGTTCTGTCTTGAATAAAGCTTTTCATTACAAGTGTGACCAATGCCTAGATCGATACATGGTACATGGCGTGCGCACACTCTAAACCTACTCGTCAGTGTCGAAGTCGGAGTCAGAGATCGGGCGATAGCGTCTCCGGCACATGATGTCGTCAAAGACGCTGGCGCCTAGCCTTCCTTCGCCGTCGTACTTGAAGACGAGGATGTTGCCCGCTTCGATCTTGTGCGCGCGGGCGAAGCACTCCTAGCCGTTGTCGAGGTACAACTGGCCGAGGTGGTCGAACTGCAGAGCGACCGGGTACCTGCTGGTCCTAAGACCGTTCGCCCATAGGATGACAATCGGGGGCGGCTGGTCGCCGACTAGGGTCACGAATGTGCGGGGCAAGAGCAGCCTATCACTCGGCATGCCGGCGTGGATGGCCACGACGAACTTGATGCCTGGGACGATCTCGTCGGGCGATGACGGTGTCGAGGGGGAGCATGGTGGTGCGCTGACTTGGCCGCGTCCTCGGCGCCCCCCTTGACGTACACGGCCGGCATGTCCTCCCATCGATCCCTTGCCGCTGGCCATCGCTAGCTACAGGTAGTGGAGAACGAAAATGACGAAAGGAGAGAAAGGTGTGGTGTGGGAGAAACTTGCTGCGGACGACCAGTTTAAAAGGCCTGGCATCGGATGCCGGCGTGGAGGTCGAAGAGACGCCATTGACGCGTCCAGTCAGTCAGCGTGCCGTCTCTTCGCCATTGATGGCGCAGGCTACCGCCGGTCAGCCTTCTGCCACTCTAAGTCGCTGTCCCAATTGCGTCTGAGTCGATGTCACTGTGCTCATTTAAACCAATGCCCCGGTGGCTGACGGGTGGGCCAGAGGCACCAACGGGGAGGACATGCCCACGACCAGCCCGTGTCCGGGCTGACCAAATGGTCACGCAAATTAGGTGCGCCAATGGATCGAGCCGGACGCGTCGGGACGGATGGGTCGAGCCGCTGGGACACTGCGCATGCCCCGCACGTCCATGCAGACGCGTTCAGATGCACCCAGACAGGTTAGGTCGGCCCGGTGGAGATGCGGCAATTAGCATTTCCACTCGAAATTTGGCCTATCGCTCGATTTACTATCCATGTTTAAACAAGAGTGCCAGTGAAGTAGGTGGGCCAACCAGCAGAGGAGGCGCGGGGGTGGCACCTATAGGTCTGGTCGGGTCGGGTTGGCTGGGCATCCAAAAGTCTCTGTTACCGGTGACAAGCATTTTTAGATGCGTGTCACTAAGAAACTTGCTCTTTGAACTAGTCTTCACGGAAAATGCTAGTGACCGATAAATTTTGAGTCTGTCACTACTCATTACATTCTAGTGACAGGTATTTATACATGCCTATCATTAAGTAATTTTTTTAATAGGCCGATCTTCATAAAATATACTAGTGACAGTCATATTTATACGCCTGCCACTAGTGTTTTGTACTAGTGACAAGTTTATCCTTGCCCATCGCTAAGGATACTTACTAGTGACGTGCACAGTTTTGCCTGTCACTAACCATCTTGAGGCTATAAGACGTTCTACACTAGTGTTCAAAGTTTTATTCGATTTTACTAATGTCCTATAAGGAATTATTAAGAGATTTAGAAAAATCATATATTTTAAACTAACTAAATAATTGCAAAAATGATCCTAAGATGATATACTGAATTTTAGAAAAATTTAGAGAGAAGAATCGGCTCATTTGGAGTAGAAATGGAAAAGTTATAAAAAACTACTAAAAACAGAAATTAGAAAAAGAAAAAATTAAACAAAAAATCTGCCTAACCTAAACAGGATAGCCGGAGCCAGCCCGTGTCCTATCTACTGTGCAGCAGCAGCGTGCAACATCCCACTTCAGCACGGAGCATCCGCATGGGCCGGCCCAAAGGAAGCAGTGGCAGCCCTGTGAAGGGGTTCGTAGCAGAAAACACAAATTCTCTACGATAAAACACACATAAACCAGGATCTATCTAGGATTAATATTGTAACAAAGAGGTTTCAGTTACATATACTTGAAGACCGAAAGCGGTTAACATTCCGAGTAGAACATGGATGATGTAGTCATACTTGTAGCCGACCTCAAGGTCGCGAAACTCCACAAGACACCCCTTGTGTCGGTGTGGGGGCGGGGTCACCCCTGGATAGGATAATCCAAGCAGGATAGGCCGGCTCCAGAAAGGTCAAGCCGGATGGCCACAGTCGGTTAGAATGCTCCAACCAAAGCTCAACGAAGATCACCTCGGCTGACCCATCTAGCCGGTCAACCAGAGAAGCCCGTCAGATGGCCAGCTCCATCTGGTAATCTCGGAATCAGCACCGAGGATCCGGAGGGCGTAACAGTCGAAGCAGGGGCACGCCTCCAGGTTCTCGGCTTTGTGTCAGCCTGGACTGCGGTGCCACCCATACCGCAGGGTACAACATCCACTCTGTGCGGGGTAAAGCTGGCGGCGAACCACTGTAGCGCTGGCGGCTAACCACTGTAATGCTGACTATTGTGCTATGGCCCACTGGCTGGGTCCCACCAGCCGGACAACATTGTAAACTACACCCCCAAGCAATATATAAGGGTGGGCAGGGCTACCGTTAGCAAGGAATTCACTTTTCAAAGAGCATCTTCCACCTCTAGTTCTCTCTAGTTCATCAGAGATACAGCTCTAGGAGCACTTCTATTGGGCATACGCCCTTGATATAGTAGATTCTTGCAGGAGTAGGGGTGTTACCTCGCCAAGAGGGCCCTGAAGCTACGTACCTCGTTGTGTCTGCAGTGCCCGTGCCCAATCTTGTCTGTGGTAGCCACCGCTAGCATATGATTGTCCCCTCTAAAGCCATCCTCGATGGCACTACTGATGAGGGCAAACCTCTAGGGTGGCCCGATCTTCACGGATCTCATGGTCAAATCGATGGGAAAGCGAGGGGAAAGGGAGAAGGTAGCGGAAGCGGACGCACACCTCGCGAAGAACACGATGAACACACGCAAAACACACACGATACAAGGCCGATTGCTCTCACCGGTGTTCACCGGTCCGATAGAATCCTCGCAAGGAAAGATCGGTCAACGTGCTCCCGTTAATCCCAAGCGAAGAGGGAAGAACACCTTGGAGAGGGTCTTGACGTCTTGGCAAAGGGACACCGATGCCAAGGCCTTGTACAACGAGGGAGGCGCGGTGCAAACTCCAACAAGGCGGTGACGATAGTCGATCCCCTTTGGTAGAAGGGGATGAGGCAAAACTAGAGATTCCACAAAGGGGGTTTTCTTTAGTCTATCATCTATGCCTAAGGGATACATGAGGGGGTGAGGGCTCTATTTGTAGGCCAACCACAAGTTCAGGGGTAGTTTGGGCATAAAACTAGGGTTTGGTGCGAAATAGAGGGGTACATGGGCCAAGGGCCCAGCTGTTGGCTCGCAGGCCCATCACTTGGGCCGGACAGTCCGGGTCGGAGTGACCGGATAGTCCGGGGTAGCCGGACACTCCGGGTAGTGTCTGGGTAGTGTCCGAACTGGCCTTCTGAATGTCCATGCCAGGTTGGGGCTGGGGCAGGCCGGACACTCCGGCCGAGTCGCGCCGGACACTTCGGCTGCGCCGGACACTCCGGCCGAGTCGCGCCGGACACTTCGGCTGCGCCAGACACTCCGGCTGGTTCCGGGCGGACTCTCCGGGGCGATGACGGCGGAGACTCTCGTTCTGGAGTTGGCTGCTCCTAGTCCATCTTCTTGGTTGACTTGGGGACGATCTTGGGAACTTGGCGTTGTGGATGTAGTAGCGTCCGCAGGACGGGCTGCATCAGCTCCCCCCCTTCAAAAAGAGTCGTCCTCGACTCTTCATGCTCATCCTAAGAAGATGATGTCGAGAGACCTTCTTGATCATAGGGTTCACCATGTAGTCATCCTCGAGAAGCTTGATGTGGCAACTCTTCAATGTTCCTTCACCTTCCATGAAGCCTACAAAGCTCACAACAAAAGCGAAGCAACACTCAAAGAATAGCCAATTCATGAAGATTATAGCATGAGTCCTTAAGTAGAAGGAAGTCACCTTATGATATAGAGATAGCTCATTGAAGGATAGCCCTAGGTAACTCTCTTTGATTCGTCTTGTCAACTCTTTGTCCATAGAGGTTGACACGTATGCAATTGTACCTTCACACAACAAAGACCAAGCAACATATGTTTGTGTGTGATAGAGGAGCATGTCATTTGTGGCATGTCCATTCTTGTTCACAACACTATTAGCACAACTCAAGTATCGCAAATGAAATGCGTATGCAAGGTCAAAGTGCATAGAAGTTAATTGAACATCATCCAAATGTGGGAACTCAAAAACTCCATATAACATCTTAGTGTGCCACTCAAAGCAAGTGACTAAAATCTTGATCAACATCTTTGATGCAAACCTGGGATAATTCGGCAAAAACACATGAGGAAGAATATCCAAAGCAACATCATTATGTGTGCAAACCAACCAATGGAAAGAACAATTGTTCAATATGTTGGATGCCATACACATATCATCAAAAGCCAAAATCATGGGAGTATGAGTATCGAAAGAGGTAGCAAAAACAACATGTTTGCAAACAAACCATATGAAAGAGCAAGTGGTCCTTATGTTTGTTGCAACAACAATACGAGAGACTTGGAAGCTCTCATGACAATACATGCTCAAAATGGCATTATGGTTGCACACGGAACATCGGAAAGAGAAATTGTTCAACATTTTTGTGGCAACACACAAAGCATCAATATCCAAAAGCAACGAGACATGATTGTCACAAGGTGAAAGAATACCATCAATATGCTTGCAATCAAACCATAGGAAAGAGAAATTTGTCAACATGAAAGATGCAAAGCATGCAAAAGGTATCAGAGCTAGGTTCGATCTTGAACTCACGTGGGGGATGCTCTCTAGAGCTCTTTTTGTCAACTCGTGCTCAACCGAGGTTGACATTCTTGTGCGGGTACCTACACACATCATAGATAAAAGGAAGAATGTGTGTGCATGGTAGAGAAATACATCATCCATCATGACATATCTCTTCTTGTGCACATCACCATTAGTGTCAATCAAGGATGAAAAATATGCATGGTGAGTATGCAAGTGGGGAACATGCTTATCATGGCAATCATCAAAATCTCCAAAATTTGAGAAAGCTGTGGGGGCCATCTCAATATAAACCATATGAGAATTATTGTTGCAAGCAAAACAAGTGAAAGAGAAATTATTCAACTTATTGCAAGCAACAGGAGAGATTGTAAAACATTCATGACAAAGCATGGTTCGAGGGGTACCATTGGTAACAACATTGCAAGCAAAACATTGGAAAGAGCAATTGTTCAACAAAGTGCAAGCAATGATATCATCAACGTAACGTTTAGAGCATGGCATGTCTATGGAAACATCATCACAATCAAATAATTTCACATGCTCAACATTATGCAAAGGCAAAGTATCACATGGAAATATCAATGAAGCATATGTGATATCACAAACATCATCCATAGCATGCCAATGATCACAAGTCATCATGTCCACTAGTGGGATCATGGCATCATCAACACCCGTATTCTTACCTTGTTCATACCTCTCATATGAAGTGGGTGTTGTGGTAGAATTGGCCTCCATGTGGGCGACTTCTTCATCATGTATGGGGATGGCATCATCTTCATCCACCATGTTCATCTTCTTGGTTGGAGGCATCATCATCTCCAAGCTTGGTGCTTCTTTATCCATGGAACCTAGCATATCATGGGATAACACACTAGAAGTAGAGGGTAAGTCATTAGAAATCAAAGTGGTCTCACATGACCTATCAACTACCACTCTCAAATCACTAGGTGTATCACTCATGCCCTCCAAGTGGAAGCACTCAATCTCACGTATGGTGGAGTCACTCATCTCACTCTTGTTTTCACTCAAGTGGGCTAAGTGGCTCTCATACTCTCATGGGATTGGTACCACATCATCACTCAAGCATATGGGGGTAGGCTCGGTTCTCTCAACTACATGCGCCTCCTTTGGTGAAGGGAAAATCCCATGCTCACCATTCTTGACCTTATCGTCGCCATCTTGCACCTTGGCTTGTGTAGTCCTCTTGACGTACTCGTCCAACTTGGCGAAGTAGAGGTCTTCGTCCTCCTCATCCATGAGGTTGCATGCGTCATCTAGGACGTCAAGTCTTGGCGTTGAAGCTTGATGGCGTGGAGGAGAGCTTGCTCTTGGTGCCATTTTGGTGGTGGCACGAGTAGTTGAAGGTGCCTTATGATGGTGTCGATGGAGGTCATTGGCGTGCCTTGCCAAAGGTTGATGTAGATGGCGCACTTGATCATCCACATGACGCTCGCGACGATGCTCCTTGTCCTTGGAACTCTTCTTGTGATGGTGGTGCATTCTTGAGCTTGGTTGAGCCTTATGGATGGTGCTCAACATGTATTCTTCGTCTTCATGGCGAAGATGCCTTGAACGACGTCTTGCATCCTCTTGATGTTGGCGATGATCACGAGAGGATGTATGTTGATGAAGATTCTTGCTTCTTGGCGCCTCTTTTGGAAGGTGATGTTGGGGCGCCACTCTTTTTGTAGTTGGTGGCACTTGATGCCTAGGAGGTAGATGCACTTGACGCCTTCGAGGTTGTGGTGCTTGGCGCCTTGGAGATGGTGGTGCTTGGTGGCTTGGAGGTGATGGCGCTCGTCGCCTTGGAGATGGTGGTGCATGATGGCTTGGAGGTGATGGCGCTCGTCGCCTTGGATATGGTGGTGCATGACGCCATGTAGGTGGTGGCGCTTGACGCCTTGGAGGTGGATCATCGAAGTAGGTGGTGCCCTTTGGTGTGGCACGCTTGGCCTTGAAGGTCATGGTTTCTTGATGAGGCGTCTCCGCTAGCTTGGCGTAGTAGTCCTCCATCTCCAAGCGGTGGAGGTATTCTTCATGGCTCATGGAAGAGCCCTCGAAGTGGATGAAGCTCGCCATGTCCTCCATGCTTGGTGAGGCGTCATCGTTGTAGCACTCGAAGTCATCCATGCTTGGGGAGTCGTCGTTGATGTAGTACTCCATGTCACCCAAGCATGTGGCGCCATTGTCGGTGTAGTGCTCCATGCATGAGGAGCCATTGTCGATGTAGAGCTCCAATTCCTCCATGCTTGAGGATCCATAGTTGATGACGTGCTCCATGTCTTCCATGCATGTGGAGCCGTCATAGGTGCAATGCTCCGGGTCCTCAAAGCATGCGGAGCCATTGTCGGTGTAGTGCTCCATCATGTCCTCTATACTTGTGGAGTCGTAGTCGTGGTGGCTCATCATGGATTCTTCATAGATATTATCCTCGGTTCCGGAGTCCCTAGACATAATTCACAAGACCAAGTGGTGTATATGGAAGTGGTAAGGGGTTAGAGATGCAACGTCAAACCTTACTTTACCTTGGAAGATAGTATCGTGCAAGTGGCAACACTTGAGAGCAATCAAAACCAAGCAAAGTGAAGTTCACGCGGAACACCAAAACCAACTAACCACTAAAACACACACACAAAGCTTATGATGGATAGGTATGGAAGGTGGCATGTCAAGAACCAATCCAAACTCAAGATGTTGTAATGGCAAGTAAAGAACCACAATGATCACAAAGGAAAACAAGTCAATCCACAAGAAGGAAATATGTACAAGGAAACACACACGGTGGGATAAATGGGACTTGTGCGACGGAGAAAGTGAGCTAAGAACCAAATGATTACCTAGCGAAGACTATAAGCTCGTGTCGCACAAGTGCAAGGAGAGACGCTAGTTCGATTGCACTAAATTGGTGGGCTACAAGATATGCACCATAAGTACCACCTATTTGATGTTCATCGAGCTTGCGCTTCCTATTCTATGAGGCACTTGTTTATTTCTTTCTCTTTTTCTTCTTTTTCTTTTTTTCTATTTTTTTCACTTTTCTTTTCTTTTATTTTTCACCTGCCTCTTCCTTGTGCCAACAACTATACAAGATAACTATATGAGATAGCGCGCTCACAACTTTTGCTCAGAATTCTACAAGGTATCAAATGTGCATAGCCCAAGCAATCATAGGAGGAACTAGTCTCAATAGGTGTTTGTTGAACGCAAAGATAGTGTGGCTCACAAAGGGATGCAAGTGGGGAGAAGTCGCGGAATTTTTATACCTTTCATCACCGATCTTCACCCTTTATTGGTGGATTCCGCCTTGCTCACGGAATTTGGATGGAGTAGATAGCATGAACTACGGATATGATGATTTAGAGCTCTTTCTCCTCTTCAAAACGAGCTAAAGAACACCAAAATCCGAGTTCGTATGCAAAAGTTATGCTCAAAACTGTGAAGCAGATTTTTCTGTCAGCAGGGGGACGGACAGTCCGGTGCGCGTAGGCCGGATATTCCGGTCAGTTTAGGCCAGAAACTCCGGTGGGGCGGATATTCTGGTCCGTTTTGGCCGGATAGTCCGGTCCGGTCGAACCAGAACTTCCAGAACACGAACGGGACGAGTTTTGGCGGAAAAACTGGAACCAAAACCTCAAATTGATGGGGGGGAAATCAAGGAATTAGGCTATGGAAACGCAGGGGAAGGTAGATCAACAAGTTTAGTAAGTAATCCACGGATCAAAACCTAACAAAACGCACTCAAATCACAGATCGATCCAAAACACGAAATTAGGGCTATTTTTTGGGGATTTTCGAATTTATGGGGGAAAAGACCAAATCGAGGAGAAATCCGTGGCAACCAAAAGCTGCTGATACCGGATGATGAGGGCAAACCTCTAGGGTGGCCCGATCTTCATGGATCTCGTGGTCAAATCGATGGGAAAGCGAGGGGAAAGGGAGAAGGTAGCGGAAGCGGACGCACACCTCGCGAAGAACACGATGAACACACGCAAAACACACACGATACAAGGCCGATTGCTCTCACCGGTGGCCACCGGTCCGATAGAATCCTCGCAAGGAAAGATCGGTCAACGTGCTCCCGTCAATCCCAAGCGGAGAGGGAAGAACACCTTGGAGAGGGTCTTGACGTCTTGGCAAAGGGACACCGATGCCAAGGCCTTGTACAACGAGGGAGGCGCGATGCAAACTCCAACGAGGTGGTGACGATAGTCGATCCCCTTTGGTAGAAGGGGATGAGGCAAAACTAGAGATTCCACAAAGGGGGTTTTCTTTAGTCTATCATCTATGCCTAAGGGATACATGAGGGGGTGGGGGCTCTATTTATAGGCCAACCACAAGTTCAGGGGTAGTTTGGGCATAAAACTAGGGTTTGGTGCGAAATAGAGGGGTACATGGGCCAAGGGCCCAGCCGTTGGCTCACAGGCCCATCACTTGGGCCGGATAGTCCGGGTCGGAGTGAACGGACAGTCCAGGGTAGCCGGACACTCCGGGTAGTGTCCGGGTAGTGTCCGAACTGGCCTTCTGAATGTCCATGCCAGGTTGGGGCTGGGGCAGGCCGGACACTCCGGCCGAGTCGCGCCAGACACTCTGGCTGCGCTAGACACTCCGGCTAGTTCTGGGCGGACTCTCCGGGGATATGACGGAGGAGACTCTCGTTCTGGAGCTGGCTGCTCCTAGTCCATCTTCTTGGTTGACTTGGGGACGATCTTGGGGACTTGGCATTGTGGATGTAGTAGCGTCCGCCGGACGGGCTGCATCAACTACCATGTTCCACACCACTACAGTTCGCGCTCACCGTGGGAGATAGGAATGCAGGTAGGGTCATCTTCCGCACGGGACTTCCACTCGTTGTCGGTGAGTGTGTCGCCTCTAGCTTCGTGCTTAGTCTTGGTTCCTTCGACCGCGTCATCAACAATGCATCATGCTTCGTTAGGGAAATGTTCCCTAGCGATGGCTCCATTCTCCACTTAGGCGACCTCCGCGTCTACGTCGCCACCGTCACCGAGGATTTTCCTCACGGGGTCATCACCATCTCTGGCTCACCGGCCGACTTCGGTGCTCCCTGTGTCACTGCAGCCAACTATAGTGTTGAGGTCATGATGGCCGGCTCAGGCGGAAACCGCCGCCCACCCCCCGAGCGCTGAGCGGGAGGTAACGGCTCCACCTCACGCGAGGCGGAGCAAGACCTACTAACATCGTCCATTTAGCACCTCCGCAACCCCATCGTCCCTAAGGCGGATCCAACTATGGCCGTGGCTGCCCTAGAAGCTACTCGACAGTACCTCCTGGACAAGGCCACCAAAGTTGTCGCTGCCTAGCACCGGCTGAATGCCACCGTGCACGAGTACAAAACTGCCCACGGCTTCACCCCCTTGTCCGGCACCAGCCGACACGTCCATCGTCGAGGTCATGACCTCGACACGGAGCTAGACCGTGCTGCTGACACGTGCACTCGTGCGGCTCAGTCGGTTTACGGCACCCCCGCCAAGAACATGAGGGCGGTAGAAGCAGCTATCGTGGAGCTGAACCACCTCGAGGGTGAGGAGTTGCATCGCTAGTAGGAGCACGTCCAGCTCGTCGTCTCCATGTACAACCTGTAGTAGGTGGAGGCAGGTCCTAGCCAAGTGGGAAACAACAAGAATGATATGGGTCTCCTTCAGGATTTACCCTTGAGGTGGCCCAATCTTCACAGATTTGATGCAGGGAGGGAGGGGAAACATGATGAACTCAACTCTAGTGCAAGGTAAAGATGCAAACACATGCCAAATCACACCCTATTCGATTTTCTCCCATTGGTTCGAACAACCAATCCAATAGAATCCTTGGCGAGAGATCTTGCGGTAGAATCACCAAAGGAGAGATCGGCAGGCGGATGATAGAATACAAATCAAGGAGAGAGTAGCAACCAAGTAGAATCCCAAAGGGGAGAGACCAAGCGCTACTAGAATCCTTTACAAGGAGAGACCAAACACTTGAGGAGGGTCTTGATGACTTGGAGAAGGGCACCAACTCCAAGGCTGATATACTATTGAGAGGGGGTTCCCATCTAGGGTTAGGCATATGCCTGAATTCATCATCATCTCTAGGGTTTCAAGGAGGGAGTGGGTGCATATATATAGGACCACCACAGGCTAGGGGTAATTTAGGCATAAAAGGGGAGTTTGGGGGACATTGCATGGGCTAGGCCCAACTCAAGGCACGCAGGCCCGATACACTTACACCGGAGGCTCCGGGGTCTATAGGCCAAAGACTCCGGGGTGGACGGAGACTCCGAGGTGATCTTTGGACTCTGGTCGAGACTCCAGGTTGGAATGCAGAGAGCGTTCGGTGGGGTCCGGAGTCTTGTCCAGAGACATGGGGGCAGAGACTACGGTGCAGCGGGTCGGAGACTCCAGGGTGCAGAGGCCGAATACTCTAGGGTGGGCGGAGACTCCATGGTGGTCATCACTCTTCGGCTTGGTCTCCGGAGGGGTGTACTGGATTCTCCAGGCAGAGGGGCAGAGTCTTTCCCGGATTACGGGCTGGAGACTCCGTGGTCTAGGGGCGGAGACTCCAGACTTGCTCTAGTAGCTACTTGCTTCTTCTTTTCTAGGCTTCTTGCTTGGGTGTCTTGGCTCCAGGTTCATCCTTGTCGCCTCCTCTTGGCATCATGATCATAGGCCTAGCCACACAATAGGTATTTGGCTCAAGTAGGGTCCCATTCACATGATATCCAACGAACGGTAAGAGATGGAAGGAATTCACCTTTGTAGGAGTGGTTGGTGTAGCATGATGTGGACCAACGGTGACTGCCATATGTTGGGCTGCATCTTCCCCCTTGTTTGAAACGAGTCAACCTCGATGATTTCCTTTCATCGTGCAAGGAATGAGGTGTGTCCTTGGCCTTGTTCTTGGACACAGACAGATCACTAGTGTCGAAGCATTCTCAAAACATGTTGAAGAGCTTGTAGAACTTCTTGCCATCATGTTGTGGTTGGAGATCTTGTAGCATGATCCTTATAGGTGGTGGTCTATCTTGGGTACCTTGCAAAACTGACAACAAAGAGAGAGAATTGTATGATGGATTGTTAGTATGAGTCACACTCAAATCTTTCTTCTCACATTTGGTGGCTTGCATTGTGGCACTCATGATTTTTCCACTCATTTGGGGCTTGTGGCACTCACTCTCATGTGGTTCACTCTCTAACCACTCACCTCACAAGGGTCCTTTGCTTGCTTTATCTTGTGCACGGATGTCATGTTTGATGCAATAACTTGGCTTGGCATCATAGTTTGGAGCATGAATGTCTTGTCATTCCACTTGAAGGAGTATTGGTTAGTGCTACCATGATGTATGGCTCTTCTATCGTATTGCCATGGTCTCCTAAGTAACACATGACACACATACATTGGCACGACATCACACTTGATGGTGTCTTCATATGGGCCAATCTTGAAGGAGACGTTGACCTTTGATGTTATATTGAGTGCTCCATTGTCATCAAGACATTTGACGTGATAAGGGTGAGGGTGCTCTATGCATTGCAACTTGAGTTTCTCACAAAGTTCCATACTTGTAAGGTTGTGGCAAGTACTTCCATCTATGATCACCTTTATGGACTTGCCATCAATTCCGGCACGAGCCTAGAAGATATTGAGGCGTTGTTCCTCTCTTGGTATGTAGTTTGTTGTCAAGACTTTATTGATGTCTACGTACTTCTATTCTTATAGACAGTTGTTGGGCCTCCAAGTGTAGAGGTTTGTAGAATAGCGGCAAGTTTCCCTTAAGTGGATTACCCAAGGTTTATCGAACTCAGGGAGGAAGTGGTCAAAGGTATCCCTCTCAAGCAATCCTGCAATCAAGATACAAGAAGTTTCTTGTGTCCCCAACACACCCAATACACTTGCCAGGTGTATAGGTGCACTAGTTCAACGAAGAGATAGTGAAATACAAGTGGTATAGATATAAGACAACGATGCCAGAAAATAGCTTGATGGTGTGGAAGAGACTAAAGGCAAACTGAAATAAAGATGACAGCAAGCAAACATGTAACAGATCTAGTTGCAAATGGTGTTTCAATGCTTAGAAACAAGGCCTAGGGATCATACTTTCACTACTGAACACTCTCATATAAATATCTTCTCTTCATGATACTACTCTGAACTACTCTCCGGTTGGACGCTCTAATCCATGGTAGGGTTATAACAACACTCCTCAAAGTTCGCTTTCCCCATCTAGATAACCCCACACTATCACGTTGAGCTCTAGATGGTTCCAACAAACACCACAATTTCATAGAAACATCCAACTCCAAATATAACTCATAACAAGTAATTGTAATCTCTAGCCTAAGTGCCACCATGGTGTGCACGCTGTCACTTTCACACACATGGGGAGAGCAGAGATATATTAAAGCACTTGAGTAGCAAGGTAGATCTACTTGATTACAAAGCTCATGATCACAATATGATCATGCATAAAGAGAGAGAGATGAACACATAGCTACCGGTAGAACCCTTAGCCTCGAGGAAGAACTACTCCCTCATCATCATGGGAATTAGCAACGACGATGGAGATGGTGGTGGAGATCGATGGAGATGGCTCCGGGGGCACTTACCCGTCCCGGCAGGGTGCCGGAATAGAGACTTCTATCCCCCGAATCTCCTCTTCGGTGGCGGCGGCGCTACGGAACTTTTCGTGGCTGGAAGCTGGATTCTTTATGGTTTCTACATCAGAGGCTAATTATAGGCGAAAGGGGAGACCAAGGGGGTGCCCGAGGGGCCCACACCACCTGGTGACGCGGACAGGGGGGACCCATGCCACCCTATAGTGTGGCCAGCCCCTGGCCCCTCTCCGTCTCGTCTTCTGACTCCGTGAGTCTTCCGATAAAATATTGAGCTTGGCTTTTGTCCCGTCCAGTTCCGAGAATATTGATTTTCTGCCTTTTCTGGAACCAAAAACAGAAGAAAACATGCAACTGGCACTGTGGCATCTTGTTAATAGGTTATTTCTAGAAAATGTGTAAAAATACTCCAAAGTGTGGACAAAACATAAGAAAGTAGATATAAAACAAGCATGGAACATCAAAAATTATAGATACGTTTCCAACGTATCAACATCCCCAAGCTTAACTCCTACTCGTCCTCGAGTAGGTAAGTGATAAAAAAGAATAATTTTTGAGGTGACATGCACCATCACAATCAAGATCAAACCATTTGCAAAGCATGAAAGCTAGGATCAAAGTACTCTAAACATGAGCATGAAAGATGAAGTTCTAACAATAAGACATAGTAACTATGTTGTAACATGAAAAGGTACAAACAGAGATCATGGATAACAATGCATTGAAAGACATTTGTTTTCTTCACATATAGAAAACATAATGAGAATGGCATTCAGCTTATCCCTCATAGTGTAGCAAAACATAAATGCATAGGACACCTTCAAAGTTCATAAGGGTGACTAGATACAAATAGTTTAAGGACAAGCAATATCAAAGTTATGAATCAATCAACAAGTCTTGGGACAATGCACATTAAACTAAGAATGGCCATTATGCTCTCTCAAAAGGTGCATAAAGATAGAAGATGGAGACTCAACATAAAAGTAAAAGAAAGGCCTTCATAGAAGGAAGCAGGGATTCAAGTCTCATAAAGAGCTTCCAAAAATTATGGTACTTATTAGCTTTCAGCTCTCATTGCCCCTATCATAAGCATCTTGAAGTGATTAAGGTTAAAGTGAACAAACTATGGAGTATATGCTTGACAAAGTATAAGTTGGCAATCTCATGTCCCTTGAATATGAGGGCCGCTCCTCATGCTACTCAAGTTTAGTTACCGGTAAGTTCTTGTCATAGTAAGTACATGTGTATCATAGAGAACCGCCAACGGGGTACCCCTTGCCCGATGATACGGAAGAATCCCCATATCAAAATGACAAGGCAAGTAGACAATAAGCATCTCAACAATCTTCTTATTTACCATGGGAAAATGGTGTTTTTTCTCTCTTTCCTCTTTTCTCATCTCTTTTTTTCTCTTTTTCTCAATCTCTATCTCTTTTTTTATAAGAAGAATGCTTCATAGATTGCTCATTATTGTTACGCTGCAGGTTTCCACCATGATTAGGCATGGATTAGACCAACGGCCTAGGCATTTCTCTAACACACATACATAACTCCATGGACTTACAAGCTCCCCTTTCATTTCACACCGACGACATCCATAAACAAAAGAGCATGATATCAACTGGGTACAATGTACAAGTGCAATGTTGAAAGCGTTCCCCATGACAGCATGGTTCTGCTAATCCCCACTGTATAAGTACAAGCATATACAACATAGATGACACAATGGTTCAAGTTTATTAGGGGCAAGAAAAGTAAAGTGTGCCATCAAGTTCGTGAGAGCTTTAATCACTAATTTTCACATAACAAGTTTAATTCGGAAGGTAGATAAAAACATGAATATACTTGGAATAGAAAATACTAATAGGTAGGTATGCTCTTGGGAATAACTTGGTTTTATTTGGAGTTGGATGCATGAGTAGAACTCATACTTGGTATGGAGGCTAGCAAAAGACTGGGAGCGACCAACTAAGAGATCAATAATGGCCATAATCATGCAAAGCGACAAAACATCATTAATTAAAGCATAAAGTGATATTACAAGACGAAAACTAAATGATCATAGAGGCTAAGGTGACTTGGTGTAGTCTTAACATGGTGTGAGCATGCACGAAGTCAACCCAAATAAAGCGTTAATGGAGAATACCACAATACTATGCTTTAATATGCTAAAACAACGCATGATTCTTTCAAGGCACATTAAGCAATCTCAATTGTTTGGAACAAGTCATGCTACAGCTATAATCACTAAGCATAAGGTCAAAGCAACATCTAGCATGACATGATAAAGTCTAAGCCACGGTCAAAACAAGCTCCCTTTTGTACCACTATAAGCATGAAGCTTCCTACTCTTTTCCAACACCAATCGACTTATTTGAAACAACTCACAAAGATAATAATAAATAAAGATCAGTGAGCTTGTATCACAAATCTAAAGAAAAACAAAAAATTTCTAAGCTAAAAGCACAAGAAAACTAAGGCTAAACACAGTGCTAGCAAAAGAGAACACTCACAAAACAATAAGAATGAAAACTAGAGTGTTCTAGGCAATGAATAACGGGGTGTGTCTCTCTCCAAAAGAAGTGTTTTGGGATCCAACCAACTTATTTAAGCAAACCAAACAAAATAAAACTAAAAACAAAAATGAAGACGCTCCAAGAACAACACAACAGTGCATGAAACAATAAAAATGAAGTGTTTGGAAGAAACCTAAAATTTTTACTCATGAAGAAGGCGATGCCTTGGGAATCCCCAAGCTTTGACACTTGTACTTCTTGGATATTTCTTGGGGTGACACGGGTGGCATCCCCAAGCTTGAGATTTTGTCCATACTTCATCTTATCATATTACTCTTCCCTACACTTTAAAATTTTCCTTCATACAAAACTTCACACAATCTTCATTAGCAACATTAGTGTACTCAAGATAATAAGTCTTTTGGTTCAGTTTCAACGCCAATAAAACTTCATTAAAACACAAGCTACTGTAGCACTTCCCTCAAAAAGCTCAAATTCCCCAAAAAGAACCCAAAAAGGAATCAACAAGAAGCAAATGCAAATAATGGCAGAAATCTGTCAAAACAGACCAGTAGGTAGAAACCGATTTTTTTCGAAGACCTTCTGTTGCTCAAATCGAAAAGTGTTGAACTAACGAAAGTTGGATAACAACCTGGGGCAGAAGCACAAAAACTACAGCTCAAACCGATGTACAGAGATTTTACACGAATTTTTACAGTGGAGCACAAAAATCTGTTTCGGAACATCAACTTTCCCAAGCATTACTTCTCTCTCAATAGAGGTTACTCTTGGCACAAAAAGAAAATAAAAAGGATAAGGAGAGGTTATTACAGAAGTAATAACTTCCAAGACTCAAGAAAACTATTGGGTTATCTCCCAAGAAGTACTTGTCTTTAACGCCTTTAAGTTAGGCATGATAGTTTGAGAAGATGCTCACATAAGAAATATGAATTGAAGTAAAAGAGAGCATGAAGAAGCAAATTCAAAGCATATTTAAGTCTAACCCACTTACTATGCATAGGAATCTTGTAAATAAACAAGTCATGAAAGCACAAAACAACACGCATAGTAAAGCAAAACAAGTGCAATTCCAAGACTTTCAACATAAAGAGGGGAAACTTAATATTGTTGAGATACATAAAACCATGTTTCACTCTCTCATAATAACTTTTAGTAGCATCATGAATAAAATTAACAGTATAACTATCACATAAAACATTCTTATCATGAGCCACATGCATATAATAATTATTACTCTCCACATAAGCATAGTCATTCTTATTAATTATAGTGGGAGAAAATTCAACAAAATAGCTACCATTATTATTCTCATCACCATAATCATCAAATATAGGAGGCATATTGTAGTCATAATTAATTTCCTCCTCAATAGTAGGTGGACTAAAAATATCATATTCATCATTGTAATCATCATATATTGGAGGTATAGTATCATCAAAGCAAATTTTCTCCTCTAAAGATGGGGGACTAAAAAGATCATTTTCATAAAAACTAGCTTCCCCAAGCTTAGACTTTTCCATAGCATTAGCAATAATGGTGTCCAAAGAATTCATACTAACAACATTTCTATTAGCATGCAAATAAAGTTCCATAGGTTTTTTAATTTTCTCTTCAAACATTTCATGTCCTAACTCAAGATAAATACTATAAAGCTCTCTAATTTTGTTGTTGTTTTCCATTAAGCCTAACTAGTGAAAACAAGAAACAAAAAGACAAAATTGCAGAATCTAAAGGAAATAACTTCGAGCACTCACACCGGAGGATGTGAGTACCTTTTACCTTACCTCCCTCGCAACGGTGCCAGAAAATAGCTTGATGTCTACGCACTTCTATTCTTGTAGACAGTTGTTGGGCCTCCAAGTGCAGAGGTTTGTAGAACAGCAGCAAGTTTTGCTTAAGTGGATTACCCAAGGTTTATCGAACTCAGGGAGGAAGTGGTCAATGGTATCCCTCTCAAGAAACCCTACAATCAAGATACAAGAAGTCTCTTGTGTCCCCAACACACCCAATACACCTGTCAGGTGTATAGGTGCACTAGTTTAGCGAAGAGATAGTGAAATACAAGTGGTATAGATATAAGACAACGGTGCTAGAAAATAGCTTGATGGCATGGAAGAGACTAAAGGCAAACTGAAATAAAGATGACAGCAAGCAACCATGTAACAGATCTAGTTGCAAACGGTGTTTCAATGCTTAGAAACATGGCCTAGGGATCATACTTTCACTAGTGAACACTCTCATATAAATATCTTCTCTTCATGATACTACTCTGAACTACTCTCCAGTTGGACACTCTAATCCATGGCAGGGCTATAACAACACTCCTCAAAGTTCGCTTTCCCCATCTAGATAATCCCACACCGTCACACTGAGCTCTAGATGGTTCCAACAAACACCACAATTTCATAGAAACATCCAACTCCAAATATAACTCATAACAAGTAATTGTAATCTCTAGCCTAAGTGCCACCATGGTGTGCACGCTGTCACTTTCACACACATGGGGAGAGCAGAGTTCTATTAAAGCACTTGAGTAGCAAGGTAGATCTACTTGATTACAAAGCTGATGATCACAATATGATCATGCATAGAGAGATGAACACATAGCTACTGGTAGAACCCTTAGCCTCGAGGAAGAACTACTCCCTCATCATCATGGGAATCAGCAACTGCGATGGAGATGGTGGTGGAGATCGATGGAGATGGCTCCAGGGGCACTTCCCCGCCCCGGCAGGGTGCCAAAATAGAGACTTCTGTCCCCCGAATCTCCTGTTTGGTGGCTGCGGTGCTGCGGAACTTTTCATGTCTGGAGGCTGGATTCTTCAGGGTTTCTGCATCAGAGGCTTCTTATAGGCGAAAGGCGAGACCGAGGGGGTGCTCGAGGGGCCCACACCACCTGGTGGCGCGACCAGGGTGACCCGCACCACCCTATGGTGTGGATAGCCCCTTTCCGTCTTGTCTTCTGGCTCCGTGAGTCTTCTGATAAAATATCGACTTTGGCTTTTGTCCCGTCCAATTCCGAGAATATTGATTTTCTGCCTTTTCTGGAACCAAAAACAGAAGAAAACAGGCAACTGGCACTATGGCATCTTGTTAATAGGTTAGTTCCAGAAAATGTGTAAAAATACTGCAAAGTGTGGACAAAACATAAGAAAGTAGATATAAAACAAGCATGGAACATGAAAAATTATAGATACGTTTCCAACGTATCATTTATCAATGATTAGGGAAGTTCTTGGATCATGCTCGCATATGAGGTTGTCATCCACTTCCATCACGGCTTCCCTTGCAATCGCTCGTTGAGTCAATGCTTCATATTCCTCTTCACCCACGGAGTAGGTTGTGCCATTCTCATCCGTAAGCATCACCCTTGTGTTGGTGCACTCATATGACTTGTGACCCTTCACTCCACACTTGAAGTAAGTGACTTGACTATCCGATGTCGCGTTGGAGGAGGATGCTATCATTGTATTTGCTTGCTGGGATGAGCTCGGTGCTTGGTTTGTTGGCTTGGTGGAGGCATTTGCATTGATGGACGCAAAGTATGCCTTGGACTTCTCGTAAGCATTTTCTTTTTGCAAGTGACGCTTGGCTTTGGTAGCTTGATGGAGGAGCTCGGTGAGGTTCTTGTACGGTTGTAAGTCAACAATCTTCCTTATTGGGCGACTCAAACTGTTGAGGAACCTTGCTATTGTTTGCTCTTCGAGCTCTCTCACATCGGCTCGCATCATAGTTTTGTCCATTTCCTTGTAGAACTCTTCAATTGACTTGGTACCTTGCTTCAAGTTTTGTATCTTGTCAAAGAGATCTTGCCTATAATGCTCGTGGACGAATATCTTGTACATCACTTCCTTCATTTTCGACCAAGTTTCAATTGGAGGCTCATCTTGCTACTCGCTGTTCTTTTGGTAGTCTTCCCACCAAACATTTCCATAGACCTGAAACTCAAGGGATGCCATTGCAACTTTCTTATCTTTAGATTAGTTGCGGACTCAGAAGATTTTGTCAACTTTGAGCTCCCAAACAATGAATGCATCAATGTCTTCTTCTCCCTTGAACTTTGGCATAATGAACTTGACCTTCCCAAACTTGCCCTCTTCATGTTCTCGGTGGTGGCTGCAGCGTTCTTGCCTTATGCTCGCTTCACTTGGTGTGCATGGTGGATGATGAGGAGCTTGATTGTCTCGAGGAGGCGGTGGAGGAGGAACTTGATGCGCAAAGTCTCTTCTACGCCTTTGCTCGGGATCATTTGCATTCATTGGTTGTTGATGACGATGGTGGGGTTAAGCATAGAGATTGTTGCGTCTAGCGCGACATGCATCCTCATCATCATCACTTGTATCCCATTGAGGTTCTTGAGTGACTTGTGGTGGTTGGCGATGGTCATGGTGTGGGTGTTGGCGCCTATCATTATGGTGGTCTTCACCATGACGTTCTTGTTCTTGTGGAGGTTGCGCTTGTACCATTGCTTGTTGTGGTGGGCGACCATGTCCGTCTTGTTGTTGTGGATGAGCATGATGGTCATGGTGCCGATGATGTCTTACATGGTGCGGTTGGTGAGCTTGTGGATCAACCGCTTGTTCATGGTGATGACGAGCTTGGTGTTCCCCATTGTGGTGGTGGGGTTCTCCATGATGAGAGTGTGAGCGCGAAGCGTCACCATGATGACCTGCGGAGCATGTACGAGATCTTGACGAGCTTGAATGGTATCCATGATGGTTGCCAAGGTTGTCAATAGCTTGGTGAAGAGCTTGGAATTGAGCATTGTGATCCACTTGGCATTTCTGGTCATGGTAGTGGAACTCTCGGGAAGTTTCATTAAGCCGGTTCTCAAGTCTCTCAAATTGGGCATTGAATTCTTGGCATTGCGCCCATAAGTTGTGGCGCGTGGCGAAACCATCTTGGTTGTTAAAGTTGCCATCTTCGCTGTCTCCGCTTCCCCTAGACATGTTGTATGACCACAATTGAAAGGAGGGGTGGTATTGGTGGTATGGTATGTGCTACCTTGCCTCACCAAGTCAAAAATTGGAAAGGTTGTTCTTGCCGAGAGCAAAGCGAATACACAATACACACGCACACAAAGGCCTATGGTGGAAGGTTAGTAAGGTGGATAGCAAATGGAACAACCAAACACAAAGGTTATTGTCAAAAGTGGGTAAGATCCAACAAAAACAAAGTCAAAGGAAAAGGTGAAAAAGGGTGATGAGAACCTATGACTATACACACACAGTGGAGATGAATGTGGCTAGCATGACTATGAAAATGAGCAACAAACAAAATTGGCCCTAACAAAGACTAATGCTTGGTGTGGTGCCAACGCTAGGAGAGACCATAGCCCGTTTGCAAAAGATTGAGAAGCAACGGATTTGCATGCTTGCCTTGTTCTTGCTTGCACTCTTGCTTAAAAGATTTGGACTCTCTTTTGCTATTGGTATCTTTCTCTTTTTCTTTTGCTTAGAATCTTTTTTTGATGTACCTCTTTCTTTTCTATGGTATGGAGTCAAGTTTTGCTATTGCCTCTATGCTATGACTATGCAAGAGCAAGCACATAATGATTCAGCAAACGGAAGATGAGCTACTCTCGATAGGTTAGGTAACACACAAAGGAAGAAAGGGGGTTAACAAGGATGGTGCAAGTTATACCTTGTGGTGATGTCATACTTGCAATCGTTGGTGGAGGGATGGTTCGAGTTTTGTGGTGTCGATGTCGAGCGCGAGGCATTGTTGGTGCGGAAGCTTTGTTAGAGGGACATACACACACATGAAACACACATGTCAAAATGAAGTCGGTCAAAAAAGGAAAGGAGGAAATCGCCGAAGATAAAAGTCAAATCCGTGGCAACCAAAAGCTATTGATACCAGTTGATATAGGTCTCCTTGTGGATTTAACCTTGGGGTAGCCCGATCTTCATGGATTTGATGCGAGGAGGGAAAGGAAACACGGTCAAAAAAGGAAAGGAAACACGATGAACTCTAATGCAAGGTAAAGATACAAACATATGCGAAATCACACCCAATTAAATTTGCTCCCATTGGTTCGAACAACCAATCCAATAGAATCCTTGGCGAGAGACCTTGCGGTAGAATCACCAAAGGAGAGATCGATAAGCGGATGATAGAATCCAAATCAAGGAGACAGTAGCAACCAAGTAGAATCCCAAAGGGGAGATAACAAGCATTACTAGAATCCTTGACAAGGAGAGACCAAACACTTGAGGAGGATCTTGACAACTTGGAGAAGGGCACCGACTCCAAGGCCTTGTACAACTCATAGATCTACTATTGAGAGGGGGTTCCCATCTAGGGTTAGGTACATGCCTCAATTCACCATCATCTCTAAGGTTTCAAGGAGGGAGTGGGGGCATATATATATAGGCCAGCCACGAGCTAGCGGTAATTTAGGCATAAAAGGGGAGTTTGGGGGTGTTACATGGGCCAGGCCCAACTCAAGGCACGCAGGCCTGATACACTTACACCGGAGGCTCCGAAGTCAGTAGGCCGGGGACTCTGGGGTGGTCTTCATACTCCGGCCGAGTCTCCGGGGTGTCATGCAGAGACCGTTCGGCGGGGGTCCAGAGTCCTGTACGGAGACATGGGGGCGGAGACTCCGGTGCAGCGGGCCGGAGACTCCGGGGTGAGCGGAGACTCCGTGGTGGTCGTCGCTCTCCAGCTTGGTCTTCGGAGGGGTGTACTGAATGCTCCAGGTAGAGGGGCGGAGTCTTGCCCGGAGTCTGGGCCATAGTCTCCGGGGTCATAGGCTGGAGACTTCGGGGTCCAGGAGCGGAGACTCCGGGCTTGCTCCAGCAGCTTCTTGCGTCTTATTTTCCAGGATTCTTGCTTGGGTGTCTTGGCTCCAAGTTCATCCTTGTCGCCTCCTCATAGCATCATGATAATAGGCCTAGCCATACAATAGGTAGTTGGCTCAAGTAGGGTCCCATTCACATGATATCCAATAGACGGTAAGAGATGGAAGGTATTCACCTTTGTAGGAGTGGTTGGTGTAGCATTATGTAGACCAATGGTGATTTCCATATGTTGGGTTGCATCAAAGGACAAAGGTCCCCACCGGATCGCGGATCCGGTGGCTCTCGATGGTAGCAAGCAGGTGCACCAAGCGTCCTCACCAAACAGGCCAAAGTAGAACAACCGTCCGTGTGGCGGATCGGGTAGCCATGGCTAGCACCAGCACGATGCTGCCGTAGTCACCAACAAGAACCATGCCCCGACTAGCAGAGCCGATCAAGGACAACATCACCAGCACCTGCCGATGGAGCCGGTTGAAGCCACGCTCCCCTATGTCTCGTCTCACCGGACGACTCATTCCCTACGAGCCGGAGGCCGTGGATGTCCATGAGCGCATCGACCTGTTAGTCCAGTCGCATTCCATGGAAGAAGAAAGTCCGGCCGGTCCGAGATTTTTTGGGCCGCACATCTGGAATGAACCATTTCCAAAGGGATTTTCGCTCCCCAGAGACACCAAAGTACAATGACACAGTAAAACCAGAAGATTGGGTTTTGGATTACGTCACTGTGGTGGGCATCACAAACGGCAACAAGCGGGTGGTTGTATACTACGTTCCCCTCATGCTCCCCGACTCGGCCAGAACATGGTTGAACATCCTCCCTGACAAAAACATCAATGCCTAGCTGGACTTCGAGGAAGCGTTCGTCCGCAACTTCACCGGCACCTACAAGCGACCGGGAAGGCCCCGCGAGCTC
The DNA here is from genome assembly GCA_916181665.1 of Avena sativa. Taxonomy (NCBI): domain Eukaryota; kingdom Viridiplantae; phylum Streptophyta; class Magnoliopsida; order Poales; family Poaceae; genus Avena; species Avena sativa. The sequence goes on along the minus strand of OV702286.1, from coordinate 275,660,816 downwards.
ACCCTTTATGTCCAGGGAAAGGATGAGTCGGATCGCACCTAACTCACCTGGTGGACGAGTATGCATAACTCCTGCGAGGGGGTGCACGAGCATCAGGTAATTGACTTCTTAACCAATGGTTGCCGAGACGACACCATGCTCAAGCACAGGCTCAGTCGGGCGGATCCCTAGACCATGGCCATCGCGGACAAGTACACCACCGCAGACTCGGCGATGAAAAGGCCATTGTGGTGGAAGACCAAGGGCAAATCATTGCCGATCACCCGACTGACCGATGCTAGTTGGGTGAGTACCACCACAACTCTAGGTGGCACGTCCACGGCAACCGGAAAGGCAAAAGGAAAGATGAATAGTTGAACAACCGGTATGGCTCCAAGCAAGTGGCGACAGTTCAGGAAGATCCGACTGCAGGAGGCAGCCGAAGGCAGAAACTGGATGATCGCCCATCCAGACCCAAGTACACTATCGATTCAATACTTTATGGGTTATGCAAGTTCCACAGCGGTGGCAGCAAGCTGGCTACGCACATGACCTCCTAGTGCAGCTGGACCAGAAGAATGGCTGAAGCCGGTGGACTCCCACCACCACCACCACCTTCGCCTCCCCTAGTCGGAGGCCCGTTGGATAACCAAGAACGTCAGCACCACTAGGAGGAGGCCGATGGCGACTACTAATGACCCACAAGTATAGGGGGTGTATCGCAGTATTTTCGATAAGTAAGAGTGTCGAACCCAACGAAGAGCAGAAGGTGCTGGCTAGTGGTATGGATCAGGAATTCTCTGCAAATACTTAGCAAACGGATTTTTAGGGGTTTTTGATAAAGCAAGTAAATAAAGTATGAATAAACAAAAGACAATAAGAATAAATGCACCAAGTGGCCGAATTCTTTATTCAGCAAAGGACAAGCCGGTTGTATTACTTAAGATGACCAAACGTTCTCGAGGACACATGGGAAGACTGTCAAGTGCTTTCGCTTCATATAGTTGATTAATCTTCTTTAGGTTTCTAAGTGTTGTGTGGGTGCACCTGTGCTAATATACCGACCTTCCTAGGACTAATACATACTTGTGGTTATACCCCTTGCAAACATCCGTAAGTACAAGAAAGTAATTAAGGTAGAAACCTAACCACAACTTTAAACTCTAATACCCTTACGTGTGCAATGGTTTCCTAACGGGGGTTCAGGTTTCTGTCACTCCGGCAACCCCTACGATTAGTAGCCAAATACACAAGGCATTCCCCTAGGTCCATATAGGTGAAGTGTCATGTAGTCGATGTTCACATGACACCACTAGAAGAAGTACACCACAACTTAAATATCAAACTATTGAATCTTTCTCAACACAACTCCACTACTAACAACATGACTTCTCCCATGTCCTCAAGAACAAAACGAACTACTCACAAGACATCATATGGATCATGATCAGAGATGGAATAATGATGTATAACAATCTGAACATAAACAATAATTCAATGGTTCCACTCAATAGCATCAACTACAAAGAGTAATCAACACCGGGAAAGTTTCCCCTAAGAACTATGCAAGATTCAACCCAATTGTTACAACAATATGGAGATGGTGATGAGGGTGCTGATGGTGATGATGGTGGTGGTGATGATGATGATGATCCCGATGAAGTCCATCTTGATGGTGGTGTTGATGGCGACGATCTCCCCTCTCCGGGAAGGAATTCCCCTAGCAGAAATCTGTCTGCCGGAGAGATCTTTCTCTCTCGGTGTTTTCTGCCCCGTAGAGGCGGCGAAATCTTTCTATGGTCGCTCTCCAAGTATTAGGGTTTCAGGAGGATTATATACGCCAGAGGTGGGCCAGGGCGGCCACACCACCTGGTGGTGCGACCTAGGATGGCCCGCGCCAGGGGGTGGTGTGGGCCCCCCGTGGCCCATCTCCACTCCTCCTTCTGGCTTCCTTCGTCTTCTGGAAAAATAGGATTTTCCGTATATTTTCCCGAATTTTCTGATCTTCGCGAATTTTGCCTCCAAACAGCACCTTTTCCATCAGAATCCTGACTGCAGCGGTCCATGCTCCAAAAGTCATCAACCATGCAAAAACAGATGAAATAACATAAGTATCATCTCTTAATATGAAATATATCAATGAATAACAATAAATTATGATATAGAATAGTGATGCAAAATGGACGTATCAACTCCCCCCAAGCTTAGACTTCGGTTGTCCCCAAGCGAAACTGATCTCAATAAAAATGACCTCAGGTTTATGGAGTGAAGAGTCGATAAAAGAATACGGACAGGAAGCATCACATTCATCAGTACATAGATCATAATAGAAGACAACTCACTATTATATAACTTAACTTGCAATAAGTAAAGGAAACACAATAAAGATACATAAAGTGAATCATAATTGGTAATGGCAAACTTAGCTCTTGGTCGAAGAATAGTTGATAATTTGCTGGAGTTCACAAATAACTAGTTTTCAAAGTAGTAGACACCAAGATAAGAGCAATGTGCAAAACAAGGAACATAAGAAACATGATTGAATAAATCATCATATGAATGAATGAAACACAACAACTCAAAATACTTATTGAGATAGAAGGGAATAGGTTTACTAACTCAACTAAAAAGTAAAAGAAAGGACCTTCGCAGAGGGAAGCAGGGATTTCAAGTTTCATAAAGAGCTCCCAAAAATTATGATACTTATTAGCTTTCAGCTCTCATTGCCCCTATCATAGGCATCTTTAGGTGGTTAAGGTTAAAGTGATCAAATACGAGGATATGCTTGACAAGTTGTAAATTGAGAATCTCATGTCCCTTGAATACGAGGGCCGCTCCTCATGCTACTCAAGTTTAGTCACCGGTAAGTTCTTGTCATCGTAAGCACATGTGTATCATAGAGAACTGCCAACGGGGTACCCCTTGCCCGATGATACGGAAGAATCCCCATATCAAAATGACAAGGCAAGCAGACAACAAACATCTCAGCAATCTTCTTATTTACCATGGGAATATGGTGCTTTTTTTCTCTCTTTCCTCTTTTCATAATCTCTTTTTTCTTTTTCTCTTTTTTCTCAATATCGGACTCTTTTTTTATAAGAAGAATGCTTCATAGATGCTCGTTATGGTTACGCTGCAGGCTTCCACCATGTCAGCATGGATTAGACCAGCAGTCCAGGCGTTTCTCTAACACACATGTATAACTCCATGGACTTACAAGCTCCCCTTTCATTTCACACCGACGACATCCATAGAAAAAAGAACATGATATCAACTAGGTACAAAGTACCAGTGCAATGTTGAAAGCGTTCCCCATGACAGCATGGTTTTGCTAATTCACAACTTACAAAGCGCAAGCATATACGCAACATAGATGGGCACAATGGTTCAAGTTTATTAAGTGCAAGAAAGTAAAGTGTTCCATCAAGTACGTGAGATCTTTAATCACTAATTTTCACATAACAAGTTTAATTTGGAAGGTAGATAAAAACATGAATTTACTTGGAATAGCAATAATGCTAATAGGTAGGTATGGTGGACACAAATGGCAAAGTTTTTGGTTTTGAGGATTGGATGCATGAGAAGAATTCCCTCTCAGTACAGGTTTTTGGCTAGCAAGGCTGGAGCAAGTATAAGATTTGAAGGAAACAAACAAACATACAAGTGATAAAAACAAACATGCAATCTTCGTTGGAAGCATAAAAGATCTTAACTAGAGAATACTAGACTTATGAGCAAATAAAGAAAGAAAGATGATGAAATTATATTTCTTTAGATTACTTTTATCTTTTTCATTCAACTCTCAAAAATAGTGTTGCTACTAACCAAGCCAGGTTTGCCAAAACCAACTAAATTAACTCCATGATCCCAAAGTGATACCAATACTAACAACAAGATCAAACATATAACCACAAATTGAAAACTAATATAAGCTATGTAAAAGAGTAAATGATAGAACTTCTCATTAATATTCCATAACGGCAACTCACACCAAGGGATACATATCTAACGAGAGAGGGGACACTTCCATAATGCAAACCATCCTACATGATAACTTCTCTATTCATGATATGACTCTACTAAAAAGGTAAAAGATAGAAGATAGTGATGTGATACCATGGCACTCCCCCCAAGCTTGGAACAAGCCAAGGGGATGCCAAACCTGATGACGAATTACTCCTTCGGTGGTGGTGGTATCCTCTCAATGAGCTCTTTGATCAGTTTCCCCAAGTCCTCGATCTCAAAGGTGAGATTGCGAATAAGCTGCGAGTTTTGCTCAATGCGGCTCATGATCATGTCGGGTTGCGAATTCCAGCTCTTGTGATTCTTTCCCCACTCTTCCTCCTTGAAGTCTTCTTTTCCTGCATGGCTAGAACGAGGCAAATCTCAGTTGGAGGGTAATTTCTCCTTGGGCATATTCTGGTATTGATGCTCATGGATAAGGGTATGGAAATGATTCTTGGCGCGTGGGGGAAGTGACCAGGGATCTGTACGGTGATGAGGAGGCTTCCATCCAATTGACATAGTCCTGGCAGGGTTTGCCACCACTCCAATGCTTGCAATGGTAGTGCCGGTGTGCTTTTTCTGATCTTCATCTTCACTCTTGATCTCCTTCTCCTGCCCGGGGTCTTGGAGATCCTCCTCCATAGGCTCCTTTCCCTTATCCTTGGCGGACATCATTGTGCTTCTAACTTTCAAGAATAGTTCCTGGCAGAAACAGATCGAAACGAAAACACGACGAGAACACGATATACGAATCTCGGGGGATCCGGGGGATTATATATTACGAAGTTTCTCAACAAAAGGAAGGTACTGGGAGAAAACGGGTCGAAGACAAAGTCCGGAGTGGCCACACCACCTGGTGGCGCGGCCAGGGGTGGGCCCGTGCCACAGGGTGGTGTGAGCCACCCTGGCTCCGTTTTCGTCCCTCTTTCGCTTCGTAGCTTTCCTTATTGGCTAAAAACTGCAAAAATATAGTTGGATAGTATTTTCGCGGAACTTTTCTTACCAGAACTATTATCTATTTGAAAACGGACTCTACAGGTCTTTGAATTTGGTATTTAGGTGATTTTTCCGGAGTCACCACTTGAATGACATCAATATTTTCATCTTCATACACTTATTGTGAGTCATGAAACCTTTCACTTTCTCATTACACCATTTTCTCCACCTACCTAGAAATTTCTTTCACACAAAACTTCACACAGTTCTCATTAACAACGTTAGTATAAGTGAAGTGATAAAACCTTTTGAGTTCAACTTCAACTGAAAACCATCAAAACATAAGCTACTGTAGCAACTCCTTTTGAAAATCCAAAAAGAATTCAAAAAGGAAATCGAATAGAGAAGCAAATGCAAGAGCGGCAAAATCTGTCAAAACAGACCAGCAGGTAAAGATCAATTTTTTCGAAATCTTCTGTTGCTCAAATCAAAAAGTGCAAAACTAACGAAAGTTAAATAACAACCTGGGGCAGAAGCACAAAAAATTACAGCTCAATCCGACATACATAGGTCTCTCACGAATTTTTACGGTGAAGTACAAAAATCTGTTTCGGGACAGCAACTTCCCCAAATATTACTTCTCTCTCATTAGAGGTTGATCTTGGCACAAAAACCAAACAAAACGGATAAGGAGCAGTTATTACTGAAGTAATAACTTCCAAGACTCAAAGAAACAAAAACAAACTGAAAGCAAAAATAAATTGGGTTGTCTCCCAAAAAGCTCTTTCTTTATAGCCATTAAGATGGGCATGATAATTTCAAAGATGCTCACGTAGGAATATGAATTGAAGTGAAAGAGAACATTAAGAAGCAAAAATACACACGTTTAAGTCTAACCCACTTCCTATGCAAGGGAATTTTGTAAACAAACAAGTTGTTGAAACCAGAAACTGCTAGCATAGGAAGGCAAAAGAAGTGCAACATAAAAACTTTCAGCATAAAACGAGGAAACTTGATATTATTGAGATGCAAAAGAAAACTTTTCCCTCTCTCATAGTAACTTTCAGTATCATGCATAAACTTAACAATATAACTATCACAAGGACCATCGTAACAATGATCACTTATTCTAATAGAAAACACAGGAATACTAGCTCTCATAACACTACTATGTGAAACAATATTAGAGGTATCCTCACAAAGGATAGTGTGTCCCTCTTCTACATATTTAGTGACAAAGTCTTTCAAATTTGATATTATAGGTTCATCAACCATTTGTTTATCAGGTTCAACAGCTTTATGTGTACATTCATTAACCATACGTATCATAGAATGTTCCTTCATCTTAACTGGGAAAGGCATTTTCTCAATGTAAGGTTCAGGTAAAACATGATTAGCAGTATAAACTTCAGTATTTCTTGCAGGAACACTCTTAGCAATATCTTTATTAGGTTCATGATACTTATTCCACTTCTTTTTAGGCACAATGTAGGAAGCAAAAACCTTAAAATAAGAAGCAATAGCTTGAGAGTCTAGACCATAAGCATTTTTAATGTTTTGAGAGTCATCAGTTCCCATAAAAGATTCAATGCATTCATAATCATAATTTATACCTGACTTTCTACCTTTGTCATTCTCCCAAGCTTCAGCTGTATCTTGAATACGGTCCAGAAGATCCCATTTAGCTTCTTCTTCCATGCGAGTGAATGATCCAGCACAAGAAGCATCCAATAAATCCTTGTCATGTAGAGGGAGCCTTGCATAAAAGTTATTGATAATAATATTGTTAGGGAGCTCATGAATGGGACATTTGAGCATTAGTAACTTCAATCTCCCCCAAGCTTGAGCTGTACTCTCTCCATCAAGAGGCCAAAAGTTGTATATTTGATTCCGATCTTTATGAATCTCACTAGGAGGATAAAACTTTGAATAAAAGAGAGGTACTATTTCCTCCCATTCAAGAGCTTGACCATTCTTCAGCAGCTTATACCATTCCTCAGCTCTTCCTTTTAGTGATAATGAGCATAACTTCTTCTTAACTTGCTCTGTAGTAATACCTGCACACTTAAACAACCCGCATAATTCGTGTATAAAGAGCAAATGATCACCGGGATGGACAGTTCCATCCCCAACATAGTAGTTATCCATAACACGATCAATAATTCTTGTAGGTATTTTGAAAGCATCATTCTCAGCAGGTGGTGGTTCATCTACTACCTTAGCAGTGGTAGTAGCATTACCAAATAAGAAACTCAGCGAATTATCCATAACGAAAATAAAGCAACTAACAGAAGTAAACAATACTCACAGTAGAAGTTTCCTTTACTAGTTCCACTCTCCAATAGCGCTTCACTCCCCGGCAACGGCGCCGGAAAATAGTCTTGATGACCCACAAGTATAGGGGGTGTATCGTAGTATTTTCGATAAGTAAGAGTGTCGAACCCAACGAGGAGCAGAAGGTGCTGGCTAGTGGTATGGATCAGGAATTCTCTACAAATACTTAGCAAACGGATTTTTAGGGTTTTTTGATAAAGCAAGTAAATAAAGTACGAGTAAACAAAAGACAATAAGAATAAATGCAACAAGTGGCCCAATAATTTATTCAACAAAGGACAAGCCGGTTGTAGTACTTAAGATGACCAAACGTTCTCGAGGACACATGGGAAGACTGTCAAGTGCTTTCGCTTCATATAGTTGATTAATCTTCTTTAACTTGCTAAGTGTTGTGTGGGTGAACCTGTGCTAATGTACTGAGCTTCCTAGGACTAATACATACTTGTGATTATACCCCTTGCAAACATCCCTAAGTACAAGAAAGTAATTAAGGTAAAAACCTAACCACTACTTTAAACTCTAAAACCCTTACGTCCCTTGTGCAATGGTTTCCTAACGGGGGTTCAGGTTTCTGTCACTCCGGCAACCCCTACGATTAGTAGCCAAATACACAATGCATTCCCCTAGGCCCATATAGGTGAAGTTTCATGTAGTCGACGTTCACATGACACCACTAGAAGAAGTACACCACAACTTAAATATCAAACTATTGAATCTTTCTCAACACAACTCCACTACTAACAACATGACTTCTCCCATGTCCTCAAGAACAAAACGAACTACTCATAAGACATCATATGGATCATGATCAGAGATGGAATAATGATGTATAACAATATGAACATAAACAATAATTCAATGGTTCTACTCAATAGCATCAACTACAAAGAGTAATCAACACCGGGAAACTTTCCCCTAAGAACTATGCAAGATTCAACCCAATTGTTACAACAATATGGAGATGGTGATGAGGGTGCTGATGGTGATGATGGTGGTGATGATAATGATGATCCCGATGAAGTCCAGCTTGATGGTGGTGTTGATGGCGATGATCTCCCCTCTCCGAGAAGGAATTCCCCCGGCAGAAATCTGTCTGCCGGAGAGATCTTTCTCTCTCGGTGTTTTCCGCCCCGCAGAGGTGGCAGAATCTTTCTGTGGTCGCTCTCCGAGTATTAGGGTTTCGGGAGGATTATATACGCTAGAGGGGAGAGCCAGATTTGGGCCAGGGAGGCCACACCACTTGGTGGCGCGGCCTAGGCTGGCTCGCGCCAGGGGGTGGTGTGGGCCCCCTGTGGCCCATCTCCACTCCTCCTTGTGGCTTCCTTCATCTTCTGGAAAAATAGGATTTTCCATATATTTTCCCGAATTTTCTGATCTTCGCGAATTTTGCCTCCAAACAACACCTTTTCCATCAGAATCCTGACTGCAGCGGTCCATGCTCCAAAAGTCATCAACCATGCAAAAACAGATGAAATAACATAAGTATCATCTCTTAATATGAAATATATCAATGAATAACAGTAAATTATGATATAGAATAGAGATGCAAAATGGACATATCAACTACCCTCACCATGTGGGCAACTACCATAACTTCACCACCGATCCGGAAACTAAAAACATCAAGAGACGCCACGAGGAGGAAGTGAACGCCATCATCCTGCATGTTCCCCAATACCTGAATATGTTAGAAAAGTAGATCACATGGAACAGGAGGGACCAGCCAGCTGTGCTACCTCATCCGAGAAGCTATGCGATGGTCTTAGACCCCCACCATCATCTCCCAGAAACAGTCCTGCAGATTCGCGTGCTTCCTCATCAACGGCGGCAGCAACATCAACCTCCTCTACCGCAGCTCGCTGGACTGGCTCGGCATCTACGAGTCTTAGCTTCAACCCTACAGCACCTCCTTCCACGGTGCCATCCTAGGCCATTCGCATTCGCCAATCGAAAAAATCCAGCTGGACGTCATCTTCGGCACGAAGGACAATCTCCATCACGAGGCTATCTAGTTCGAGGTGGTCAACCTTGCCAGTGCTTACCATGCTATCCTTAGGCACCCAATGCTGACCAAATTCATGGCAGTACCGTACTACGCATACCTCAAGATGAAGCTCCCTAGACCCAAGGAAGTGATCACTATCGCCGGTTGCTAAAAGCGGTCAATAGAGTGCGCCTCCGCTGGCTCCAAGCTAGCCGGGGCCATGATCATCACAGAGGAAAAACACGTCATCATGCAGAACATGGCGCTGGTACAAGCCGACATGCCAGCTAGGCAGTCCCAAGCCAGCCGGAGAGATGCAGTTCAAGCCAGCCAAGGGCATCAAGAAGATTTTGCTTAACGAAACTGATTCGAACAAGTTCGTCCAGGTCGGAACCGGCCTCGACAGCAAATAGGAAAGCGCGCTCGTCGCCTTCTTCCATGAGAACTAGGATATATTTGCATGGTACCCAAAGGACATGCTAAGTGTTCCGAGGGAGCTCGCCGAGCACTCTCTCCACATTCGGCTAGATGCAAAGCTGGTCAAGCAGTTGATACGTCCAAAACGTATCTACTTTCCCGAACACTTTTGCTATTGTTTCTCCTCTAAACTTGTGTGATTTGGATGCAACTAACACGGACCGACGCTGTTTTTAGCAGAACTGCCTTGGTGTCTAGTTTTTGTGCAGAAAATCAACTATCAAGAAAAATCCCGGAAAATATGCCAAAAATCCTATTTCACCAGAAGACTCCCGGAGCCAGAATACGAGACAGAGGGGGGCTGGGCCCAGGCCACACCACCTGGCCACGCGAGCTAGGCCTGGCCACGCCGGGGGGTGGTCTGGCCGCCCAAGACACCCCCTCAGTCTCCCTCTTCGCCTATAAGATGCCTTCTGACCTAAAAACTCAAGGGGGTTCGACGTTTTTCTAGAAGGAGTTCCGCTCAGCCGCCACCACCAGATTCCACGAAACAGCACCAGAAACTCCGTTCTGGCACCCTGCCGGGACGGGGAATTGGAGGAGATCATCGCCATCATCATCACCATCGTTTCTCCATCAACCATCCATGTTTCCCCCATCTATGAGTGAGTAATCCCCCGCTGTAGGCTATGGGGATGGTAGGGATTGGAGGAGATCGTTCATGTAATGGCATCAGATTGTTAGGGCATGGTGCCTAGTATCTTCTATTAGTGCTTTATGACTTTGTTGCGACTTGTTATGCTTAATGCTTGTCTCTAGGGCCTAGGTGCCATGATTTTAGATCTGAACATGTTATTGATTCATTATGATAGTATTGTTTATGGTCTTACCTGCAAGTGGTATACACACGTTGTTGTCCGGAACCAATGGCCCCGAAGTGACAGAAATCGGGATAACTAGAGGGAATGGCTTTGATGTGAGGATCACATGTGTTCATGGAGTGTTAATGCTTTGCTCTTGTGCTCTATTAAAAGGAGCATCTTAATTGCCAGTAGTTCCCTTGAGGCCCCACTGCAAACGGGCTGGCAGGACAAAAGATGTTGTGCAAGTTCTCATTGCGAGCACATATGACTATATATGGAACACATGCCTATGATTATCTAGTACTTGGATGCTTTATCTTATTTATCTGCAAAAGCCCTATGTTCTGATTGCTATATGAATTGTCTTGTTCATGCAATGCCCATCCATCCATCCCTATGCTTACCGCGCTCTAATCCTACTATTTACTGCAACTGTTACTACTGTCTTTACTTTTACTACTGCTATTACTTTACTATTGCTACTACAAAACTGTTGCTACTGATAAACTGTTGTGAGCAAGATTGTTTCCAGGTGCAGCTGAATTGACAACTTAGTTGTTAAGACTTATAAATATTCTTTGGCTCCCCTTGTGTCGAATCAATAAATTGGGTTTCACTTCCCTCGAAAATACTGCGATACAACCCCTATACTTGTGGGTCATCAAGACTATTTTCTGGCGCCGATGTCGGGGAGCATAGCTTTATTTATCAAGTTCACTTGGATTCTCTATTGTTCGCTGTTATCCATCCATCATGGGTAAGTCTCGTGATGGCAAGGTTCCTATTTTACCATTCACTACAAGAAGAGGTACGGTTCTGAACACCTCTGTTGCTCTTGATTCACCATCTGTTATGAGTAAGCTCGTTACACCACCACCCACACATGCTACACACACTGCTACTACTGCTGAATCTGAAACTTCTGATACTTATGATGCTGCTTCTACTGTGCTTGATAAGAGTGGTTCATTAGGTCCTTTCCTAGATGCTACGATTGCTAGAACTATAGCTGGAAATACTGAAACTCCTAATGAAGACACTACTACACCTGTTAGTTCACCTGAGTCTAGTGAGAGCTATGATATTGAAGACGATTATGTTGAGATGACCGATGAATTTATTAAAGAATGTAAAAACACCCATGATAGGAGCACTGCTAAGAGTCTCCTTGAGAGGCGTACTATTAGACCCAAATTGTCTCCTATTGCTAAGTTTGCTGCTTCTCCCATAAACATTAAAGATAAAGATTATGATTTCTCTCTTGATCTATCTTGCATACCTATTGTTGAGAAAGAACCTTTTTGTGGGACTAAGAATGAGAGTGCGGTAGCACATATGACTGAGCTTTCTACCATGAGTGGCCTGTTTTCTGATGATATTAAGATGCGTACCTACTTTGTTGCTAAGATTTCCCCTTTTCACTGAAAGGAGAAGCTAAAACTTGGTTTAGTAATTTACCTCCTGGATCTATTGATAGCCCTGATTGCTTGATTAGTACTTTCCTGCAGAAATATTTTCCTCCTAGTGCTAGACATGCTATTTTGCAGGAACTTTTTGATTTTAAACAGGGAGAAAAAGAGATATTGCCTGAATCTTGGGCAAGGTTTTGTGCTTTGATTCATGCATAGGCTGGAAGTCCATTACCTAAGAATGAGCTTCTTGATATATTTTATAATGGACTAAATGAAGAATCTAGGACATACCTAGATAGTTGTGCTGATTGTGTTTTTAGGAATAGGACTCCCAAAGAAGCTGAGGAATTAATGGCTAAAATAAGCAAGAACTATGAAGATTGGACTCCTCCTGAACCAGCTATACCTGAAGTAATTATACCTGAACCAGCTATACCGGCGCCTATACCATTATCTAAGAAGAGGGGAGTTATTGAATTGAATGATGAAGTGATAAAGGAAGCTAAGAAATGTCTTAAGGAGAAGGTGAATTAAAGCTGCAGATGTCAAGAATTTATCTCCTATAGAATAATTATGTAAGCCAATTCCCCATTCATCCACTATTGAGGTACACTCTCTCCAACACTTTGATGAAGGTGATATCCCTTACTCTAAACCTCCTGATCAATGCTTAGAAGAATTCGATATTTTTATTGTTAAGCAAGATAATTTTAATAAAAGGGTGCAAAATCATCTAATGGAAAACACTAGAGCTATTGTTGAGTTTAAGGATATTGTGGAAAGAACCTCTAATGATGTTAAAATGATTGTTAAACACTTTCAAATGGTTCAAACTCAAATAGATCAACTTATTAAAGTGCAAAAAGACTTGCTAGTTAATGCTGCCAAAGAAAAACACGCTTATGAGATTAGAACTAGAAGTGGTGCTGCTACCCAGGATCCTCTATATCCCGAGGGGCATCCCAAAAGAATTGAGCAGGATTCTCAACAAGCTGAAAATAGTGGCTCTACTCGTAAGAAAAGGAAAAAGAATCGTAAGACTATTGTAGAACCCTCTGAACCTGCTATAGGTCCTATTAGTATATCTGTTTCTGATGCTGAAACTGAAAGTGGTAATGAAGAAAATGATGTTCCTGACAAAGAAAAAGTTGAAGAAGAAACTGAAAAGCACACTAAGAATACTAAATACACTAAAGAAGATTTTGTTGCTAAGAAACATGGTAGTGAAAAAGAGCCTTGGGTCCAAAAACCTATGCCTTTCCCTGATAAGAAACACAAGTCAAAGGAAGATGAACACTATAATAAGTTTTGTGAGTGGATGAAACCTTTATTCCTGCAAATTCCTTTGACTGATGCTATTAAACTGCCTCCTTACTCAAAGTATATGAAGGATATTGTCTCGAATAAAAGGAAGATCCCTAATGAAGAAATTTCTACTTTGCTTGCTAATTATTCCTTTAATTGTAAGGTTCCAAAGAAACTTGGAGACCCAGGGATTCCAACTATCCCTTGCTCTATTAAGAATAGTTATGTTAAAACTGCTTTGTGTGATTTGGGAGCTGGAGTTAGTGTTATGCCTTTCTCTCTCTATAAGAGACTTCAACTAGAAAAATAATACCAACTGATACATCTTTGCAAATGGCTGATAAATCTACCACTATTCCTGTTGGTATATGTGAGGATGTGCCTGTTCAAGTGGCTCATAATTGCTTGATATTAACTGATTTTGTTGTGCTTGAAATGCCTGAAGATGATAATGTGTGTATTATTCTTGGGAGACCTTTTCTTAATACTGCAGGAGCTGTTATTAATTGTAATCAAGGAAAGGTGACCTTCAATGTTAATGACAAGGAACATACTGTCTATTTCCCTAAGAAGATTGATAGGACTTATGGTTTGAATTCAATTGAACATGTTGAGGGCATTCAAGTTGGATAAATATATTGTCCCATACCAAGAGAAAAATTTGAAACTATTATGATTGGGACCATTGCTATCAAAGTTGAGGTAACATAATCATTAGTGGAATACAAAGTTGTTTCATATAAAATTGTTTTGGTAACAAGACCTGATAAACCTTGTTAACAAAAGGATTTCATTGAGCAAAACAATGTTTTCACCATGATTATCTCCGCTTACTTCTATTCTATCCTTTTTAGTTTTGTTTTTGTTTAGTTTTCCTTTCCATTGTTAGTTGCTTGCATGTTAGTGTCTTAGAACTTTTGTAGTTCTAGCCTTATTTTGTCTTTGCATCATTCCAAAGAAAATCTTTCTGTCAGAAAATCATTCATCTATACCTGAAAATTGCCCAAAAATAAAGTGTCTCGAAAAATTCTAGAAAATTCATATTAAAGTTTTATGTGAAAAAGGGGCAGAGGAGTGCTTGGAAGGTAGCAGGGGGCCCCCCAGGCAGGCACACCACCTGGTGGCGCGGCCAGCCCTATGGCGCGCTAGCCTATGGTGTGGGCCACCCCTGGCCCTCCACTCACTCTCTCACTTGCCACTTTATTCTCTCTCCCGAGCAAACACCAGTCCATTGCTCAAAATCGTGTTCTTGCTGTGCTTGACCTCGATTTTTCGATCTCCTTGCTCACCCCATCTTTGCTACTGAAATTTGGAGCATTTGTTCTCCGGTATGTGACTCCTCCGCTTGTCCAAGTAGATTTGTGTTTAGTGGATTATATCTTGAGTATTTTGCTGCTGTAGGTGATAGGTTATGATAGCTTATAAGCTTGTTTGATGCTTAGAGATATAGTTTTGATGCATGTTTAGGCCTCTTACAAGTCCCTATGAGTAGTGCCCTTCATTATATTCACTTTGCAATCACTTGTTTAATAGGTGTTTAAATTTCAGAATAGAAGATGAATGAGCATCAACTAAACCAACATGAACTATGGGTGCCTGAGGTTATGAAGGTTCACCGGGAGGAGGAAGTTTTTCCTTCCATTTATCCATGCTCCGAGTTCATGAGAGCTGCAGGAATTCTCCAGGATTTCCACACTTTGGTTTCTAATGCAGGATTGGAGCACTTTTTGGAAGATGAACCTTGTCAATTTGTGAAGCTAACCATGTTTGTGGTGCAGGACTTTCAATTTAGTTACTCTTTGCCTAACCCCATGGTCTACTACAAAATTTACAATATTGCTGTCGACCTTTCTCTCAATGACTTTTGTGCAGCTATTAAGGTACCTCAGTGGGGATCACATGGAAGGATTAAAGAGCGACCTGGGTCACTCATGGATTTATACGCAGAAATTTGCCAAGGGAGCAGCTTCTCGAAGGAGAGTGAGAAAATCCATAACATTCATCTCCCCTCCATTCGCTACTTTGCCTACTTTATTACCAAGTGTGTTCTTGCTAGGAAATCTGCCTATAAGTTATCTTCATATGATCTAGCATTCATCTCTGCTGCTCTTAAACGAGATAGGTCTTACAACTTGGGTGCTTTGATAGCTTTCCGTCTTGTTGCTAACCGCGAGAAAGGTGGAATTTGTGGGGGCCTCATTGCTTCTCGTTTACTAGCATTGCATGGTTTAGTGCCTCATCATCTAGACCTACAGTTTCCCATAGAAAGGCTTGATCTTAATTCCATGGCACAACATAAATTTGTTTCCTCGTGGGCTAGTTTGAGTGAGTTGTCTTATGAAATAACCTTTCTCAAAGCTGGTTGGAGAAAGAGCAAGTCCGAGCGTGTTGTCCTTTTGCCTGCACCTGTTTTGTTTAAACTTGATAACATGGTAGGATGGTCCCTCACAGAGGAGGAGCTTGATACGTACTTGGGAGAGCTCTCCCAACAGGAGCAGGATATTAGAAGGGAGGTCACAGATGATTCGGTCCAGCCCTCGAATGAGGGGGAGTCTTCATATCAGCAGCCTACCATGATTGGGGAGATTCTTCTTCTTCCCACGGGCCTAACTATGATCATTCTTACAATGACCTGCCTGCTTGGAACCCTTACTCGTACATGGATTGATACCTACTTAGGCCAAAAGCCTAAGCTTGGGGGGAGGTATGCCAACATCGCACTCATCTCCATATCATTTTGCGTCGGTACTTTGTATATTCATGTTTCGTTCTCCTTTTAGTTTTCGTTCTTTCTTTGCTTTTGCTTTCTAAAACACAAAAAAAGACCAAAAATATTTATTATTTCTCTTTGTTTGCTTCTTCTTTTTGCCTTGGTTTGTTTTTCCCCTTTTTGCTTTGTTTGAACTATTCGAAAAACCCAAAAAGATTTTGCTTTGCTTGTTCTTCCTTTTTGGTTCTTCTTTTAAAAATCGAAAACACCAAAAAATATTTGTTGTTCTTCTTTGGTTTTGTGAGTTTGTTGCAGGGTTCAGCAGTTCTCAGTGGGATTTGGTTTCATATTATTATTCAAGCCACACAAGTGAAGGGCAATAATGAGGATTAATGACAACTTGAGGTGTGGTAAGAGGCTGGTAACGAACTCTATTTGTTTTCATTTTTGTACATATACTCATTATTGTGGGCATGCTTAGCCTGTTCGTGTAGGGTGTATGTTATTTATGGATGCTTAGTAGTTCTTGCTTTCATATGATTAGTTCCAGCTTGCTAATAGTTTGTAGCATGTCATATGAATGTTTGCTTGCATTACTCTATTCATAACTTGGTATGACACCGTGGTATCCTCCTCTGAATGTTTCATTTGAATTGACTTGGCACATGCTCATGCATGCATATGACTGAAATAATCAGTTAAGCCTCGATGAATTATTTTGCCTTGAGGGTCTTGAATCACTTTCATGCCATGATTAGTTCTATTTTGTTGCAAGCATGATTATGACAGCTATTGCTCTCTCGTTTGTCGCTCCCTTACTATTGCTAGCCTTCACTTACACTGAGTATGCTTTACTCGTGTTTCCAATTCCCTAAACCCAAATATTGTCAAAAGTGTCCACCATACCTACCTATTAGCATCATTTGCTATTTCCGTGCATATTCAATATGCCTTGTTTTCTTCTGAATAAAATGTTTGCTTGTTATGAGAAAGTTAGTAAAGCTCTCACGAACTTGATCGCACACTTTATTTCCCGCACTTAATAAACCTGAACCATTGTGACTGTCCATGAAAGTTATATGCTTGCAAATTATAGGCTGGGGATTAGCAGAACCGTGCTGTCACGGGGAACGCTTTCAACACCTGTAAATATATACCAAGTTGATACCATGCTCTTTTGTTTACGGATGTCGTCGGTGTGAAATAAAAGGGGAGCTTGTAAGTCCATGGAGTTATGTATGTGTGTTAGAGAAATGCCTGGGCCGCCAGTCTAATCCATGTTGTCATGGTGGAAACCTGCAGCGTAACCATAATAAGTATCTATGAAGCATTCTTCTTATATAAAAAAAGAGAGAGATAGCTATTGATAAAAAGAAAAGAAAAAAAAGAGATTTGAGAAGAGAGGAAAGAGAGAAAAAAGCACCATTTTCCCATGGTAAATAAGAAGATTGCTGAGATACTCATTGTCTGCTTGCCTTGTCATTTTGATATGGGGATTATTCTGTATCATCGGGCAAGGGGTACCCCGTTGGCAGTTCTCTATGATACGCACGTATTTACGATGACAAGAACTTACCGGTAAGTAAAGTTGAGTAGCATGAGGAGCGGCCCTCGTACTCAAGGGACATGGGATTTCCAGTTTATAGTCTGTCAAGCATATAACTCAGATTGGACCTCACTTTCACCTTAACCATATTAAAGATGCTTATGATAGGGGAAATGAGAGCTCAAAGCTAATGAGTACCATACTTTCAGCATTTGGAAGCCATTCAAACTATTCAAAGCCTTTTCATTTCCTTGTTGAGTCTCCACCTATTCTATGAGCACCTTCTTGAGAGCATAGTTGTCATTCTTAGTGTAATGTGCTTGTCTTAGAACTTGATTATTTGTGTTATGACTTTGATGCTTGTATCTTTGATATCTTTACTTCTAGTCTTCACCTGAAATTCACAGGTGCCTTGGCATTCACAATAAAAAGGCAAGCGAGATACCACTCTATCATACCTTGTTATGAGCATTGTAATGTTGCTTATGTTTATGCTTCATGCTACTTATTATTTTTGAGTTGGAATCTCTTCATAGCTTGCAATGCCTATTAAGTAAACTTAGTTGCATACTCCTTATTATGAATTGTCTAAGTAGTTGATCACATGCTGAGAATATATACATCATATGAAGCAAATGTGTTCGTGAAAGTTTCTTTTATCGCACTCAGTTTTCAACTGAATTGCTTGAGGACAAGCAATAAGCTAAGCTTGGGGGGAGTTGATACGTCCAAAACGTATCTACTTTCCCGAACACTTTTGCTATTGTTTCTCCTCTAAACTTGTGTGATTTGGATGCAACTAACACGGACTGACGTTGTTTTCAGCAGAACTGCCTTGGTGTCTAGTTTTTGTGCAAAAAATCAACTATCAGGAAAAATCCCGTAAAATATGCCAAACATCCTATTTCACTAGAAGACTCCCGGAGCCAGAATACGAGACGGAGGGGGGCTGGGCCCAGGCCACACCACCTGGCCGCGCGGGCTAGGCCTGGCCGCGCCAGGGGGTGGTCTGGCCGCCCCAGACACCCCTCGGTCTCCCTCTTCGCCTATAAGATGCCTTCTAACCTAAAAAATCAAGGGGGTTCTACGTTTTTCCAGAAAGAGTTCCGCTCCGCCGCCACCACCAGATTCCACAAAACAACACCAGAAACTCCGTTTTGGCACCCTGCCGGGACGGGGAATTGGAGGAGATCATCGCCATCATCATCACCATTGCTTCTCCATCGACCATCCATGTTTCCCCATCTATGAGTGAGTAATCCCCCGCTGTAGGCTATGGGGATGGTAGGGATTGGATGAGATCGTTCATGTAATGGCATCGGATTGTTAGGGCATGGTGCCTAGTATCTTCTATTAGTGCTTTATGACTTTGTTGTGACTTGTTATGCTTAATGCTTGTCACTAGGGCCCAAGTGCCATGATTTCAGATCTGAACATGTTATTGATTCATTATGATAGTATTGTTTATGGTCTTACCTGCAAGTTGTATACACACATTGTTGTCTGGAACCAATGGCCCCGAAGTGGTAGAAATCGGGATAACCGGAGGGAATGGCTTTGATGTGAGGATCACATGTGTTCACAGAGTGTTAATGCTTTGCTCCGGTGCTCTATTAAAAGGAGCACCTTAATTGCCAGTAGTTCCCTTGAGGCCCTGCTGCAAACGGGCTGGCGGGACAAAAGATGTTGTGCAAGTTCTCATTGCGAGCACGTATGACTATATATGGAACACATGCCTATGATTATCTAGTACTTGGATGCTTCATCTTATTTATCTACAAAAGCCCTATGTTCTGATTGCTATATGAATTGTCTTGTTCATGCAACACTCGTCCATCCATCCCTATGCCTACCGCGCTCTAATCCTACTGTTTACTACAATTGTTACTACTGTCTTTACTTTTACTACTGCTATTACTTCACTATTGCTACTACAAAACTGTTGCTACTGATAAACTGATGTGAGCAAGATTGTTTCCAGGTGCAGCTGAATTGACAACTCAGTTGTTAAGACTTATAAATATTCTTTGGCTCCCCTTGTGTCGAATCAAGAAATTGGGTTTCACTTCCCTCGAAAATACTACGATACACCCCTATACTTGTGGGTCATCAGTAGTCTCTCCACCGCTTCGCGGAAGAGAGAAGGAAAACAATTGGTGAGGAGATCACCCGGATCCTTGCAGCTAGGTTCATAATGGAAGTGTACCCCCCGGAGTGGTTGGCGAACCTGGTGTTGGTACTGAAAAGAACAAGACATGGTGCATGTGCATCGACTACACCATCCTCAACAAGGCTTTCCCCAAAGATCCCTTTGCCCTACCTCAGATTGATCAAGTGATCGATTCCACGGCCGGCTGCGACATACTATCCTTTCTGGATGCCTATTCAGGCTACCACTAGATTAAGTTGCATCCTGCGGATCAAATAAAAACAGCCTTCATCACCCCGTATGGGGCTTACTGCTATACCACCATGCCGTTTGTACAGAAAAATGCAGGTTCAACCTACCAGCATTGCATGCAGAAATGTTTGCAAGCACAAATTGGGAGAAACATACATGCTTAAGTTGACGATGTGGTGGTGAAGACAAAAAAGTGACACGCGCTCCTTGAAGACCTGAAGGAAACATTCGCCAACCTCCATCGGTTCTAGATGAAGCTAAACCCATAGAAGTGAGTCTTCGGCGTCCCAGCCGGTCAGCTCCTCAGTTTCCTCATCTCAGAACGAGGAATCGAGGCCAACCCAGATAAGATAGGCGCAATCGAGTGCATGCAGCTACCGCAAAACTTGTGCGGCGTGAAGAAGTTCGACGGATGCCTGGCCTCTCTCATCCGGTTCATCAGCTGGTTAGGCGAGAAAGCACTCCTGTTGTACAAGCTCATGAAGAAAACTGAACGATTCGTCTGGTCGGCTTAGGAAGACGCGGCTTTCCACAACCTCAAGCGCATGCTCTCCTCCCCGCCCATACTGGTGGCCCTGGACGCAAAGGAGCCAATGTTGATGTACATCACGACCACCAACTAGGTCGTCGATGTCGTGCTCGTGGTGGAGAGGCCGGAATAGGGAAAGGAACACCGGTCTAGCGCCTAGTGTACTATTTGAGGGAAGTGCTCTTGCTCTCTAAGGAGAACTACCCCCACTACCAGAAGCTAGTGTATGGCGTGTACATGGCCGCCAAGAAATTGAAGCACTACTTCCATGAGCATTCCATCCGGGTGGTGGCCTTGGCCCCACTTTCTAAGATCATCGGCAACAAGGACGCCACCGGCTGGGTGGCGAAATGGGCTATCGAGCTCGCCGCCCATAGCATCCAGTATGAGCCAAGAACGGTGATCAAGTCTCAGGCCTTGGCCGACTTCCTAGTCGACTAAGCAGAAACCCAATACCTTTCACAGGTCCCTGACTCCATGCATTGGAAACTACACTTTGATGGCTCAAAGATGCGCGGGGTCTTGGGAGCCGGCATTGTCATCACCTCTCTGAAGGGGCACCGGCTAGAGGATGTGCTGCAAATCCACCTTCGCATGTCCAACAATGTCGCAAAATACAAAGCACTTATTCATAGCCTCCAACTAGCAAAAGTATTAGCATACGCTAGATCCT
The DNA here is from genome assembly GCA_916181665.1 of Avena sativa. Taxonomy (NCBI): domain Eukaryota; kingdom Viridiplantae; phylum Streptophyta; class Magnoliopsida; order Poales; family Poaceae; genus Avena; species Avena sativa. The sequence goes on along the minus strand of OV702286.1, from coordinate 275,639,722 downwards.
TTGCTTCGGTGACTCGGATCTGGTGGTGCAGCAAGTGTCAGGCGACTGGGATGCCAAGGATGCAAACATGGCCCTGTACTGGTTCTTCGTCCAATAGTTGTGCGCTTGTTTCGAGCGGTGTGAGTTCCACTACGTCCCTCAAGCCAACAATGAAGATGCTGACGCGCTCGCGTGAGTCATCTCCACAAGACAAGCAATCTTGCCTAGAGTTTCCCTCGAGCACCTGCGTAAACCCTCAATCCAACCATCTCCAGAATCCGAGTCGATCATTCTGGATCTGGACCCAGGGACTGCCGGCTCCAAGGACACAGAGGCCACCAAGAAGGTCCCTAGGACTGCCCGATCCAAGGTCTCGCCACCCCGCGCCAGCTCTAGCTGCCCGGGGACTTCCTGCTCCTCTGTTTCAGTCGGTAGGCCACCCGACGAGACCGATCCAAACAAGAAAGATGAAGTACCGCTAATCATCTAGACCATGTGTGCCATCCGGGAGACCCCAACGTGGGCCAAACCCTTCATGGACTTCATCGCTACAGGCAAACTCCTAGATGAAGAGGTAGAGGCAAGGAAAATCACACGCATAGCGCATGTGTACACCATCATAAACAACGATATATAAAAGCGAAGCATGGGAGGCATCTACCAACGCTGCGTAGACCAATATAGAGGCATTCGGCCGCTCATGGACATCCACCAAGGAGAGTGTGGTCACCATGCATCATCAAGAGCCATAGTAGCCAAGGCATTTCGCCGCGATTTCTACTAGCCGCCTGCGCTGGAAGACGTCGAGAAAATGGTGCAACCATGCAATGGCTGCCAGCATTTCATTCAATAGATGCACGCATTGGCTACTACACTCAAGCCGACCCCATCACCTGGCCATTCACTGTTTGGGGGCTCGATATGGTCGGCCCCTTTAAGACCGCGAGATCTGATATGACACATCTCCTGGTGGCGGTGGACAAGTTCACCAAGTGCATCGAGATGAAGCCCATCAAGAAGCTGAATGGACCCACAGTGGTCAAATTCTTCATAGACATCATCACGCGCTACGGTTACCCCCACAATATCATCACCGACAATAGCACAAATTTCGCCAAGGGGGCCTTCGCGTGCTACTGCAGAGAAAAGGGCATCCTCTTGGACCTATCATCCGTTGCCCACCTCGAGTCCAATGGGCAATCTGAAAGAGCAAACGACTTGGTCTTAGCCGGAATCAAACCCTGGCTGATTGAGACACTGATGAGGTCGCCCCGGATGCTAGAAAGAAGAGCTATCGCCCGTGCTGTGGAGCCTGCGCACCATACCCAACCGGTCAAAAGGCTACACTCCAGTCTTCCTTGTAAATGGTGCAGAGGTCATCCTACCAACTGGCATCGAGTTCGACTTGTCCTGCAAACTGTAGTACTCGGAGCAAGACGCTAAAGAAGCTCACGAATATAGTGTCGACCTCATGAGGAAGCACACGAACTAGCTTTTACTATATAGCCATCTATTAGTAGAACTGGCACCATTACCATGCCTGCCGGATCCGCCTTATCTTGTTCCGAGAGGGCAACCTGGTACTCCGGCTGGTATAAAGCACCAAGGGGATGCACAAGCTATCTCCCTCTTGGGAGGGGCCATTCATTATCAGATGGACCGCTCTGATGTGGAGACCGGGCGGCCCTAGAATGCGAACCTGCTTTGCCCATTTTACACTTGAACATGAAGTGCATGTATCCCCACCCTTTATGTATTATGAAGGAACTTCATAGCCCCGAAATGATCTTTGGGACTCCTTCGTCATATCTTAGCATTTTGCACTACCACATATTTTTCCGGCTCCCGCAGACTCCCCCGAGGACTCACCTGCTGACCCAGACTACTATCTTTTCGTGTTGACCGAGTAATGTACACGGCGCCAAAGGCCCACTCTTCGGTTCCGACTATAGACCGCAACCCGGCTGTCGGTTCAACAAGATCAAAAGCCCGAGCTCCCATACACAAAAATCGCAAGGAATAAAAACATCTGGACATCCTAGTTGCGCTCGCTCGCCTGAATCCAGTAACAGAAATCTAAAGTATTGTGCAATATGCTTACTAGCTACCCCTTCGGTTCCGGCTGAGACCATAACCCGGCTGTCAGCCGGCAAGGACACATCACAACGACCAATGCTCATGAGAAAAATACAAAGACACCGGCTAAACATGAAACAACATCTTTTTACAATACACCTAGTGGCTGAATGTTGCATTTACATAGTACATACCTAATGAACGAACTGTCTCTTATGTTTTTTACACGACCTAAACTGCACCAGCTGTTCGATCCGTACATCGACCAAACACTCGACCGGATAAAGTTTTGGCCCGACTGGCTCTGTCATTCGGCCCAAAACTCAGGGGCTACACCTAGTGGGTGCGCTCCCGCGCCCCCACAGGAAGATGGAACCACCCAGCTGGGTGGAGAACCAGCTGGACAACAAAACAACAAGCATCAAAGGGTCAAGGTCATGTGACAAGGACATCCCTACAGTTACACCTACCCTAGTTGCTAATGATAATGTTCCAATTGCTACAAAGAAAGATCAATCCAATGAGATAAGAATTGGACCAATTACAAGAGCACGTGATAAGCTACTAGAACAACAGGTGAACTTGTTTCTTAATGAACCTGGTGTTTTAGTTAATGAGAATTTTATACTATGTAAGTCTTTGAAATATTGCATGATCAGGTACTTGGGAGAAGAAGGTGTAGCACGAAGTGAGGAGCTAATGGAGCATGGCGTGTTGATCAATGAAGAATGCACGAGGGAGGAGAGCGAGGAAGGGCAAGGATCTGTCCAAGATGAAGATCAACAGTTGGAGGAACTTCTCTGCCGCGGCAGAGAAACGCATCCGTTTTCTACCACGGCAGGCTGCCGTGGCAGGAAAATTGAGTCCGGCTCTGCCACGACAGGCTGCCGCGACAGAGAATCCGGCTGAAAGTCTGCCACAGCAGAATCATTGAGGCCGAACCCTTTTGGGTCGGTTTGTATCTAGTTGGGTGGGACCAACTCAGATCCCACCTTAGGCCTCCGCCTCCCAGACCCTTAAATAGATGGGGGGCACACTAGCTTTAGTTTTAGAGACCACGTTAAACTTATTTTGGAGTTGTTTCTTTATAGAACCTCTGGAATTACCCTGTGATCAAATTCTACAATTGCAATTGAGTGTGATCTGTTGTTCCATGGGGAATTAGTAGATTGCATACTACCGTTCATGGTCGACGGCTGCGTGCGCAAGAGTGTGGTGTTGTGAATATCCTACAAGGTTCGAGAGTTGTTGCACTCGCATCAGGGATCGAGCGGGAGAGATCATAGCTACGCAATAGTTATCAATCATCCACCATTACCATCAACAAGAGCTTGCTGAGAAGATCGGGCCACCCCATATCATCTTGGTATCAGATTTTCCTTGTTGCCTCGGTAAGCAATCCACAATCCATCCATAGATTAGAGAGTGTTTTTCGTCCTATACATAAAAATCCCCACACAAAAAGAGTTGCCATAGATTAGATTGCATCATAGACGAGTAATAGTTGCTGGTGATGTTCCTCCTTTAGTTTAGATCTAGATCTATTTCATCGTTTTTCCTCTTTCTAGTCAAATCCATCATCTTTTTTCTGCCACCATAGTCAGATCCGTTTTTAGCTACAGTCCTGGTCATACACCCTTGGCCAACTCGGTTTGTTTAAAAAAAAATCCTTACCCATCTCTGCCGCGACACGGAATCGACCTGTTTCTCTGCCGTGACAACGTGTCTGATCAGAACTCTGCCGCGACACGTTTTCTATGCCATGCGCGCCTGCCTGCTGCCGGTCTGCCGTGGCACAATTTCGGCGCGATTCTCTGTCGCGTGCCAGCTGCGCTGCCAGCCGCTTTTGCCTGTTTTCTCTACCACGGCAAGATTTCTTCTGCCATGGCAGGATTTTTCCCTATTTCTCTGCCACCGCAGGAATTACAAGTGTGAAAAAAAAATTGCACTATTCCTTAACCTTAGCCACAACTATTCTACTACATAGGTGTAGGAACTTGCCCATTGAGACTAGTTTCCACTCCTACAGGTTGCTCTTAGGACTTTGGTGCTGTACTTTGTAACTTGGCCATGTGTGATATCAAAAGAAAAAGCATGATATCAAAAGAAAGAGAAATAGCAAGATAGCAAAAGAAAAAGCATGAAGAAAAGAAAAAAAGAGCTATACAAAAAGGAAAAGAAAGAGAAATTGAGAAAGAGGCCTAGTGATATCTTTGTGCACCGGTAGATTGAGCAATCTTGTGCCTGTTTACCTTGAGCTTTGCTAGTGTCTCTCGAGAGTAGTGCAACACCCTTCATAGTTACATTACCATATTTTTCTCAACGTGTGTGTTCTTGGGTTTTTGTACGATCAACACTAGGACTTGTTTACGGTGTAGATAGGATACCATACCTATAGCTCCAACATACATAACCTATGTGCCCTGTGATCTGTTGAGGGCAAACCTCTAGGGTGGCCCGATCTTTCACGATTCCCTTTCAAATCGAGGGTGGAGTGCGGGGGAAGGAGGGAAGGATGAACACGACGAACACACACATGAAGAACGCGATGAACACACACACGCAAAACCACGATAAACACCAATAGCTCACGCCGGCGGTGACCGGTCCGGCGCAATCCCTAGGATCGGCGTCGGGCAGAGGACTCTCTCTCGAGCCGGCACGGCGAGAGGGGAGACTCGGTGAGATCTTGACGTCTAGGCAAAGGGACACCGATGCCTAGGCCTTGTACAACGCGGAGGCACGATGCAAACTCCAACGAGGTTTGGGGATATTGGTGCTCCTTAGTCAAGGAGCATGAGGCAAGAATTAGATAGATCCATAAAGGGGTTTCCACTAATTCCAATATCAAACCTAGGGTTTACAATGGAGGTGGGGGTCTATATATAGGCCATCCACAAGTTCAGGGGTAATTCAGGCATTAAAGTAGAGTTCTGGGCGAAGTAGAGGGGTACATGGGCCATAGGGCCCAACTAGGCTCGCAGGCCCATCGCTTGGGCCGGACAGTCCGGGTCGTCACGGCCGGACAGTCCGGGGTGGCCGGACACTCCGGGTGGTGTCCAGGGAGTGTCCGATTTGACCTTCTGAATGTCCACGCCAGGTCCGGGCTCGGGCAGGCCAGACACTCCGGCTGAGTCGCGCCGGACACTCCGGCTGGATTCGGGCGGACACTCCGGCTCAGGTAGCTTCAGCTCAGGTGCAGTTTCAGGGCTCGTGGGTCAACGCGGCGGGGGTTCGTACCTGATGATGCATAGAGTAGAGGTATGAAGTAGTACGCCATCCAAGGAGGTATCGAATTGGCACGAGGAGAGGAGTGAGTTCACCTTAGCTTGTAGGAGTTTGGCTCGGGCACGAGTCATGGGTCCACTTGGGGGACTTGTTGGTGTAGATGTAGAAGCGTCCGTATTACGGGTTGCATCAGCCCCCCCCCTTGGGAAAGAGTCGTCCTCGACTCTTCATTGATATCATCTTGAACATCTCCATGGTAGGGTGAGAGATCCTTGACATTGAATGTATTGCTTGCAAGGTACTTGGAGGTCGGAATGTCGATGATGTAGGCGTTGTTGTTGATTCGTTTGAGGACCTTGAAGGGACCATCTCCTCTTGGCTTGAGCTTGGAGTCACGTTCCTTGGGGAAGCGGTCCTTGCTTAGGTGTATCCACACAAGGTCACCTTCTTGAAATATCATCTCCTTCTTGTCCTTGTTTAACCTTGAAGCTTGGCGAAGGACTTGTTGTTCGATAGTAGCTCTTGTTTCTTCATGAAGTTCCTTCATCTTGGGCCAAAAGTAGTGATTGGAGAGCATGTCCAATGTCTTGTCGTGACCAAAGTGACCCATAAGGCCTCCACCATGAGATTCTTGGAGAAGCAAATGTTGAAGCGATGACTTCGGAATGCATAGCTTGTTTTGTTTAAAAAGAAAGCCCTTATGCAAATAGAAATCATCAACTCCCTTATCATTGGAGCACTTTGCGAAAATTGGCTCAAAGAATGGGTCGGAAGCATACAAAGATTTTATTTCCTCAAGACCCAACACGTTGATTTCAAGTCTCGTAAGAAGGCTTGTATGTTTGCGAGACAATGCGTCCGCAACTACATTATCTTTGCCCTTCTTATACTTGACAATGTACGGAAAAGACTCCATGAACTCAACCCACTTAGCATGTCTCTTGCTCAAGTTAGCTTGGCCTTTGAGATATTTCAACGACTCGTGGTCGGAATGTATGGTAAATTCCTTAGGCCAAAGGTAGTGTTGCCAAACTTGAAGGACACGAACTAAGGCAAAAAGCTCTTTGTCATAAATCGGATAGTTAAGGCGAGCACCATCAAGTTTTTCGCTATGGTAGGCTATAGGACGTCCGTTTTGCATAAGGAATCCTCCAATGCCAATACCACTAGCATCACACTCTATCTCAAAAGTTTTTGTGAAATCCGGTAAAGCAAGAAGAGGTGCTTCGGTGAGCCTCTTTTTAAGTTCATCAAAAGCTTTTTGTTGTGCTTTGACCCACACGAAGGTGACATTCTTTTTGGTCAATTCATTAAGGGGACAAGCAATGGTTGAAAAGTCTTTCACAAAACGACGATAGAAACCGACCAACCCATGAAAACTTCGGAGTTCACTCACATTTGTTGGTATGGGCCATTCTCGTATGTCCTTTACCTTGGAAACATCAACTTCAATTCCCTTTGAAGAAACGACAAATCCAAGAAAAATCAACTTGTCTTTAGCAAAAGTGCACTTGGGAAGATTAGCATAAAGCTTTTCATGTCGAAGGATTTGCAAAACTTCCTTAACATGTGTTATACGGTCCTCAAGTGATTTGCTATAAACAAGAATATCATCGAAATAGACAACAACACTTTTTCCAATGAGAGAACGCAAGATGTGATTCATAAGGCGCATGAAGGTGGATGGGGCATTTGATAAACCAAAGGGCATAACCAACCATTCATAGAGACCAAGTTTGGTCTTGAAGGCGGTTTTCCATTCATCACCTTCAGCCATGCGTATTTGATGGTAACCACTACGAAGATCAATTTTCGAAAAAATAGTGGCTCCACACAACTCATCAAGCATGTCATCGAGACGTGGTATGGGATGTCGATAACGCACGGTGATAGCATTGATTGGACGGCAGTCCATGCATAACCGTAACGTATCATCCGTCAATGGAACAAGAATCACGGGTACGGCACTTGGACTAGTGCTAACTTGGATCAAACCTTTGGAGATGAGTTGGTTGATTTGACGTTCAATCTCCTTTGTCTCCTCCGGGTTCGTGCGGTAAGAGGCACGGTTTGGAAGTGGTGCACCGGGGATGAGGTCAATGCGATGTTTGATTCCGCGAAGAGGAGGTAGTCCATGTGGAAGCTCTTCGGGGAACACATCCTTGAATTCCTGCAAAACACTCATCAAAGATGGAGGAACATTGGTTAATTCGTTAGTTCCTTGTGCTAGTCCTTTGCAAAGGAGGACATAGGGCAAGATGGATGGGTTGGTCCGAACATCTCTCATCTCACTTTTGGTGGCAAGGAGAACACTCTTAGTTTTTCCACTCGAATTTGGCTTGTGGATCTCACTCACTATGAGGTGGTTCTCTCTCCCACCGCTCTTCTCACAAGTAGGTGTTGTTCTTTGCGCCCTCGCTAAAGCCTTTGCATTGTCCGCAGTTATTTGGCTAGGAGTCATCGGTTGCAAAACACATGTTTTGTTGAGCCATTTGAAGGTGTATATGTTGGTGCGACCGTCATGTTGAGCAGCCTTGTCAAATTGCCACGGTCGATCAAGAAGCATGTGGCAAACTGTCATAGGAACCACATTACACTCCACCGTATCTTTGTAAGGACCAATGGCGAAGGAGACCGATATGGTATGCTTGATCTTCATGGACCCTTGGTCACTTAGCCATTGCACGTGGTAGGGGTGCTTGTGTGGATGGAGGGTGAGGTTGAGCTTCTCACACAACTCGGTGCTAGCAAGGTTGTGACAACTCCCTCTGTCAATGATCACCTTGATAGATTTGCCATTGATGCCGGCTCGTGTTTGAAAGATATTGGAGCGTTGGTCTTCATGCTCTTGTGCTTGAGTGGTCAAGATCCTTGTGACTACAAGCGATGGACTTGCATCATGTTCACACATGAGGAGTTCTTGATCATCTTCCAATCGTTGCCTTGCCATTGCTTCCTTGACACGGGCATCAAACTCATCTTCACTCAAGTACTCTTCATCACCATTGTCGTGAATGAACAAGACTTTCTTGTTTCCACATTCGGCCGACTTGTGTCCTTTACCTCCACACTTGTAGCATTCACTGTTGAAAGGTGTATCACTCTTTGCTTGCTTGCCACTTGGGGGCAGTTTTCCTTGAGGAAGTGTGGGCTTGAAGGAAGTCTTGGAGGTACTTGAGGAGCTACCATTGAAAGTTGTTGGTGTAGCGGTTGAAGCTTGCTTGTAGGTGAAGTACGTCTTGGGCTTGTTGTACTTGATGTCCTCTTGCACTTGACGTTCAGCCTTTGTTGCTATGTGCACAAGTTCAACCATTGTGTTGTATGTCTGGAACTCGACGATGCGCTTGATTGGGTGATTCAAGCCAATAAGGAAACGTGCCATTGTTTGCTCCATGCGTTCATCAATGTTGGCGCGAATCAAGTTGAGTTCCATTTCCTTGAAGTACTCTTCCACGGTCTTTGTCCCTTGACGAAGCGCTTGAAGGTTGTTGAAGATGTCACGCGTGTAGTGCGCGGGGACAAACCGGGATCTCATGTGAGCCTTCATGTCATGCCAAGTTGTGATTGGCGGTTCTTGTCTTGCATCACGAGCAACTTGAACTTGTTCCCACCAAAGGTTGGCATAATCATCAAACTCTAGCGAAGCCATGGCAACCATCTTCTCATTGCTATAGTTGTGCATGCGGAATATCTTGTCGACTTTGAGTGCCCACGAGAGGTATTCTTCGGGGTCATTGGATCCGGTGAACTTGGGCATTGTGAACTTGAGCTTGCCAAAAGTTTCTTCATCGTTGCGGTCATTGCGACGAGCTTGGTGACCTTGTTGATGATCTTAGTTGGGGAGGTGGAACTTGGTTCTCGTGTCCTTGTTGCGGAGCTTGCTCTTGATATTGTTGTTGAAGAGCTTGCTCTTGCTCTTGGCGTGGTTGTTGACGTGGTTGAGGCGCTTGGGCCTCATGGTGGCGAAGGTGTGGAGCCTCTTGACGCGGTTGATGACGAAGACAAGGCTCGTTCCTTGGTTGGTGATGTTGGTTAGGCACCTGGGCCTCACGGCGAAGAACATGGTCATGAGCCTCTTGACGTGGTGGGCGTCGCTCAACTTGTATCACTTGACGCTCCAAGTTTTGTTGATGGGGAGGAGGCGCCGCGTGATGACCATGGTGTCGTTGTTGACGTTCATGACATTGATGACGAGCTTGATTCTCCAAATCGGAGTCATCACTTGTTGTGTCAAGTATGCGTCGCGGTCGATGGTGGTAGACTTGCGGTTGTACTTGCGGTTGTGCTTGCGGTTGTGCTTGCGGTTGTGCTTGCGGTTCCTCTTGTGGTTGCTCTTGTTGGATCACTAGTGCCCTTGCGTGATGACAGTGTGCTTCTTGCCTTGCGCGTGGCCTTGAAGAGAGGTCACCATCATAGCTTGACGTGGCGGCGTGCCGTGGGGAAGGTACATAGTTCGAAGAGATTCCATCTTCAACCACGGGGGCATCATTGCGTCTTTGAGCACTTTGATGTAGATCTTGTGGAAGAGGTGCATGACGATGCGAAGAACTTGCCGAGCTTGATGCGCGTGAACGTGGTCTTGTCATGCCGTCGATGAGGCGTCGAAGATTGTCATTTGTTTCGGCGACGGAGCGTTGGAGCGCTTCATTTTGGTGGCCGAAGTTGTGATGCATTGCATTCATTTGTCGTTCGAGGCCGTCGAAGTGGTTGTCGATGTTCGTGAACTCGGCTTGCGTCTCGCCAAATTGTTCATCTTGTCGCGTCTCAAGTGCTTGGCAACGTTCACGGAACTCTTGGCGGACGACGAAGTGACTTGCACGCGTCATGTATGGACCTTGATCTTCTTCTTGGGGGGGGGGGGGTGGTTGGCTCGTCTCACCGTGCCTATCCATCATGCAAAACACACAAGTATTGTATATGGAAGTGTAATATGGTGGTGTTAGCCTTGTACCTCACCTTGGGGATTGCACCAAACTAGAAACCACAAGTGAGAGCTATTAGCGTGCAAAGTGGAATTGCAAAGAAAACTCACACTAAAGAAAGAACTAACTCTCAAAAGCTTGTTGGTGGTAGGTTAGGATTGTGGAAAGCCAAAGAACCAACCAAAAGAAAAGGGATAGTCAAAAGTGGTAAAAATCCAACAAAACTCAAGTCAAAGGTGAAGGTCAACAACTCAAAAGGGTGACGGGAACCTACGACTATGTACACACACGTGGAGAAAGTTGGGATTGACACGACTATGAAAATGAGCAAACCAAATGTCCTAACGAAGACTAAGCTCGTTGTCGTGCCAATGCAAGGAGAGACCGTGGCTCATTTGCGAAGAGGAAAAGTGAGCAATGGATTTGTGCACTTGCCTTGGGCGTTCTTCTTTCTCTCTTGCTTACAAGCTTTGAGACTCTCTTTGGCAATGGGAGACTATTTTTCTTTTGCTTTTTCTTTGTATATTTTTCTATTTTTTTGGCTCTCCCTTGGTGCTACCTAGTCACACTTGCTATTGCTCTTGCACTCTCACTATCCAAGGACAAATGCACAATGCTCAAGCAAACACAAGATGAGCCACTCTCATGGGATAGGTACACACAAAGGAAGATGGGGGTTAACAAGGTGACGCAAGTTATACCTTCTTTTATGATGAACTTGGCGTCGGTGGTGCGGGATGATGTTCGTGGTCCGTGGTGTCGATGAGCACGAAAGTTGATGATGCGGAAGCTTGCTGGTAGTTACTGACACGCACACGGGACACGAGCAAACACAGGAGATTAACCAATGCGAAACATGAGGCAAAACTGTCAAAACTGGCGTTACAGCCGGACACTCCGGTCTGTCTGGGACGGATACTCCAGTCTGGCCGGACACTCCGGTCTGTTTCGGTCGGACACTCCGGTCGGGCCGGATACTCCGGTTGGTACGAGCCGGACTCTCCGGTGCGGGTTTCCTGCTCGTGTTCTTGAGCGGAAATCCTCGCCTTCGGGCCTCAAATCCGCGAGAAACTGGCCAAATCAGGCTGGGGAAACGCAGGATAAAGCTGGACCAACTCCTTAGATAAGGTTTGGTCGGATCAAAACCACAAATAACACTCCAAATCAAGAGATCGATCCAAAGGCAAATATGGGCTTTTTTTGTGGGGATTTTCGAATTTTTGGTGGATAGAAGAAAAATTGGTGGGGGAAATCGTGAGCAACGAAGCTCTTGATACCAATATGTTGAGGGCAAACCTCTAGGGTGGCCCGATCTTTCATGATTCCCTTTCAAATCGAGGGTGGAGTGCGGGGGAAGGAGGGAAGGATGAACACGACGAACACACACACGAAGAACGCGATGAACACACACGCAAAACCACGATAAACACCAATAGCTCACGCCGGCGATGACTGGTCCGGCGCAATCCCTAGGATCGGCGTCGGGCGGAGGACTATCTCTCGAGCCGGCACGATGAGAGGGGAGACTCGGTGAGATCTTGACGTCTAGGCAAAGGGACACCGATGCCTAGGCCTTGTACAAAGCGGAGGCACGATGCAAACTCCAACGAGGTTTGGGGATATTGGTGCTCCTTAGTCAAGGAGCATGAGGCAAGAATTAGATAGATCCACAAAGGGGTTTCCACTAATTCCAATATCAAGCCTAGGGTTTACAATGGAGGTGGGGGTCTATATATAGGCCATCCACAAGTTCAGGGGTAATTCAGGCATTAAAGTAGAGTTCTGGGCGAAGTAGAGGGGTACATGGGCCATAGGGCCCAGCTAGGCTCGCAGGCCCATCGCTTGGGCCGGACAGCCGGGTCGGCACGGCCGGACACTCCGGGTGATGTCCGGGGAGTGTCTGATTTGACCTTCTGAATGTCCACGCCAGGTCGGGGCTCGGGCAGGCCGGACACTCCGGCTGAGTCGCGCCGGACACTCCGGCTGCGCCGGACACTCTGGCTGGATTCGGGCGGACACTCCGGCTCAGGTAGCTTCAGCTCAGGTGCAGCTTCAGGGCTCGTGGGTCGACGCGGCGGGGGTTCGTACCTAATGATGCATAGAGTAGAGGTATGAAGTAGTACGCGATCCAAGGAGGTATCGAATTGGCACGAGGAGAGGAGTGAGTTCACCTTAGCTTGTAGGAGTTTGGCTCGGGCACGAGTCATGGGTCCACTTGGGGGACTTGTTGGTGTAGATGTAGAAGCGTCCGTATGACGGGCTGCATCATGATCGTTCTCTATACCTTCGATATTCACTTCATCACATCAGTGCATCAGTCTTTGATTTCGTTTGGTAGAGCATCTCTATTCACTTTGGAATGGTAAGATCTCCTTTCTTGTCAATTGTGAGTGAGTTGTGAGAGTTTCCACCATACAGATTTTGATTTTTGCACTAACCTACTAATCATGTCTTCTAGTGTTGATGATGTTGTGTCGCGGAAAAAGAAGGATGAGGAACTTGTTAATTAGGACGAATATGAGGCTTTGAAGTCCCACTTGACACGTGTGTTTACTCACACAACATATGCCATTGACAAGAATATCCAGGACATGCAAAAGACATTGGATCAGAATGTTGGCGCAGTTAATACTATTCAGACACAAGTGATAACACTCAATGTCAATGTTGCCACTTTGCAGCGTTCCATTGAGGCTTTGACAGTCGCCATACATCAAAGGCAGGAACACCAACATGAGATGCTTTTGATGACTTTGATGAGGGTAGTGCGGTTGATGCTGCCCCACATCTTGGCAGGGGACGTGCCATTCCCCCTGCATCTGCACCTGCTCATGGTCGTGGGTTTGATTCTCTCGGGCATGTTCAACGTGTTCAGCACCAAGCTGCTGATGATGGGTTGGGCAAGCCAAAATTCTCGATTCCCAAGTTTGACGGTTCCATTGATCCTGAAGATTACCTCACATGGGAGTTGAAAATTGAGAAGCTCTGGCGTTTATTTGACTATCCAAAAGACAAGAAGGTCAAGCTTGCCACGTCAGAATTTGATGGTTATGCTTTGCGTTGGTGGGATGCTATTGTGCAACATAGAAGGGAGGACAATGAACTTCCTGTGATGGATTGGCGCGAGATGAAGCAAATTATGAAGGCTTGTTTCGTACCCACCAACTACTTGCGATCAGTTTTTGATAAGTTGACACAATTGAAGAAAGGAACCATGACAGTTGATGAGTACTACATGGAGATGGAGATGCTTATGCAGCGTGCTAGAATTCATGAGTCCCTTGAGATGACTATGCAGCGATTCCTCAACAATTTGAAGTTACCGATCAAGAGCATTGTTCGTCATCACAAATATGAGACCATGAATGAGTTGTTGCACCATGCTAGAGAGGACGAATCCTAGTTGTCAGAAGAGGCGAAGTCACATACTCGTTTTCCATCCTCTAGTAGATTTTCGGCCAGGTCTACACCTCCTACTATCACGCCACCAGCTGCTGCTCCTTTTACACCATCGGCCAAGCCAGCAAGTACACCTTCGTTTGGTTCTAATGCTCGGAAACCCGTTGCTCCTACTGCTAGCTCGGGTTCCAATATGTCTACTACGCGTACTCACGATGTGGTGTGCCATACTTGTGGAGGTAGAGGACACTACAAGAAGGATTGTACAAACAACAAGGTTATGTTTGTCAATGAACTAGGTGAAGTAGAGAGCGGAGATGAAGCTTCTGACGATGATATTGATGATGGCGAGGATGGTGCCGATGCTTATCCTGAGTGTGCACCCACTATTGTCGTATCTTCATGCATACTTAGTGTGCAACCAAGTGATGACTCTCAGCGTTGCAACTTGTTCCAAACACAAGCTCTAGTTGGACCTAACAAAGCTTGCAAGGTCATTATTGATGGAGGTGGCTGTAGAAATCTTGCAAGTAAGGAATTATGTTCCAAGCTGAATTTGACATATTTGCCTCATCCGAAGCCATATTACATACAATGGTTGAGCAACAATGGTGAGATGAAGGTAAATCATATGGTACGTGTGAATTTTCAAATAGGGCCATACAAAGATTCTATTGACTTTGATGTGGTTCCTATGACTGTTTGTCATCTTCTGTTGGGTCGGCCTTGGCTTTATGATCGCCATGTGCAACAAAATGGCCGAGCCAATACGTATCACTTGGAATTCAAAGGGAAGAAGATTACTATGCAGCCAATGACACCACAAGACATTGTGAATGATTCTCGCTAGAAGATAGAGGTGAATTTGAAGGAAGATCCTATAGCTCAGCGAGATTGTGTGACAGCTGTTCCTGATGTAATCGAGCCTAAATTGAGTGATATAACAAAAAGCGAGAGAGTGCCTGGTCTATTGATATTAGCCACCAAGGATGATATGAGAGAATTTCGTGAGGATCCTACAGCCATGCCACTTGTGCTCATGTATAAGGGCGAGGTATTGGTTTCTAACGACATGACCCCTGTTTCTCTTGGTGTCTCTTCTGTTTTGAAGGATTTTGGGGATGTGTTTCCAGAAGATGTACCCACAGGTTTTCCTCCATTGCGTGGTATTGAACACCAAATTGATTTAATCCCTGGCGCCACACTTCCCAACCGTGCACCCTACAGGACGAATCCCGAAGAAACTAAGGAGATACAGAAGCAAGTACAAGCGTTGCTGGATAAAGGGTACATTCATGTTTCTCTTAGCCCTTCTAATGTTCCTGTTATTTTAGTGCCTAAGAAATAAGGTACATGGCGCATGTGTGTAGATTGTAGAGCGATTAATAACATCACTATTCGATATCGTCATCCTATTCCACGCTTAGAGGATATGCTAGATGAATTGAGTGGTGTTGTTGTTTTCTCTAAGATAGACTTGCGTAGTGGTTATCATCAAATTAGGATGAAAGAAGGGGATGAGTGGAAAACTGCTTTCAAAATGAAATTTGGCTTGTATGAGTGGTTAGTCATACCCTTTGGTCTTACTAATGCACCTAGTACATTTATGCGATTAATGAATCATGTTTTGTGAGATTTTATAGGTCATTTTGTGGTTGTTTACTTTGATGATATACTTATCTACAGCCACAATGAAACTGAACATTGTACTCATATCCGACAAGTTTTGCAAGTGTTGCATGATAATAAATTGTATGATAATCTTGAGAAGTGCACATTTGCAAAAGATAAGGTCATATTTCTGGGATTTGTTGTATCTAAGAATGGGGTAGAGGTAGATCAATCTAAAATTGAATCAATTCAGAATTGGCCTACTCCCATGAATGTAAGTCAAGTGCGTAGTTTCCACGATTTAGCTGGTTTCTATAGGCACTTTGTGAAAGATTTTAGCACCATTGCTGCACCTTTGAATGATTTGACAAAGAAATGTGTTCCTTTTGTATGGGGCGTGGCCCAAGGCATTGCTTTTGATACATTGAAATGTTTGCTTACTTCTGCACCATTACTTGCATTACCTGATTTTTCGAAGCAATTTCACGTTGAATGTGATGATAGTGGTATAGGTATTGGTGGCGTTTTGATGCAAGAGGGTCGGCCTATAGCTTATTTTTCTGAGAAATTGATTGGTGCTCGTTTGAATTATCCTATCTATGATAAAGAATTGTATGCACTTGTTAGAGTACTTGAGGTTTGGCAACATTTTTTGTGGCAAAAGGAATTTATCATACATTCTGATCATGAAGCATTGAAATACTTGAAAGCTCAATCAAACTTGCATAGAAGATTAGCTAAATGGGTTGAGTTTATTGAGTCTTTTCCTTACATCATTAAATATAAGAAGGGAAAAGAAAATGTTGTTGCTGATACTCTATCTAGGAATAACATGCTATTAACCAATCTCGATGTTAAAATTCTTGGATTAGAAGCTATTTGTGCACTTTATGCAACAGACCATGATTTGGCTGAACCATATCGTTTGTGTGCTCTTAGAAACGCATGGGATAAGTATTATATACATGATGGCTATTTGTTTCGAGCTAATAAACTATGTATTCCAGAATCGTCGTTGCATTTGTTTTTAGTGCAGGAATCACATGTTGGTGGTTTGATGGGTCACTTTGGGCGTGAGAAGACGTTGCTTATGCTTGCTGATCACTTTTATTGGCCCAAGATGAGGCGTGATGTGTATAGATTTGTGAGCCGATGTATTACATGCCACAAGTCGAAATCTAAGCTGAAGCCTCACGGTTTGTATACACCTCTCTCTGCACCTACTACTCCATGGGAAGACATTAGTATGGATTTTGTGCTAGGTCTACCTAAAACTCAGAGAGGTCATGATTCTATATTTGTGGTAGTGGATAGGTTCTCTAAGATGCCTCATTTTATTGCCTGCCACAAAAGCAACGATGCATCGCATGTTGCTAACCTGTTTTTCAGGGACATCGTGAGATTACATGGAGTACCTAAGACGATTGTTTCTGATCGTGATGTGAAGTGCATGCGATACTTTTGGAAGACCTTATGGGGGAAGCTAGGAACGAAGTTGCTATTCAGTACTACATGTCATCCCCAAACAGATGGTCAAACGGAGGTGGTGAATCGAACATTGTCACAGCTGCTAAGGACTATGATAAAAAAGAATCTGCGGGAGTGGGAAGAGTGTTTGCCACATGTTGAGTTTGCATACAACAAGGCTCTGCATTCTACTACTCAGCTTTGTCCTTTTGAGGTGGTGTATGGCTTCAAGCCAGTGACGCCACTTGATATGTTGCCTCTGCCATTACATGAGAGAATTGATATGGAGGCATCAAAACGTGCTGATTATGTGAAGAAAATTCATGAGAAGACTAGAGAGGCTATTGAGAAGAATGGCAAGAACATTGCTGCTGGAAGGAATCAAGCAAGGAAGGAAGTGTTGTTCAAGCCTGGAGATATGGTTTGGGTGCATCTGCGCAAGGACAGATTTCCACTACTTCGCAAGTCCAAGTTGAAGCCACGGGGTGCTGGTCCTTACAAGGTGCTAGCCAAAATTGATGATAATGCCCACTCAGTTGACATACCTATTGAGGACTTTGGTGGAGCTAGCAACAACTTCAACGTTGCTGATTTGTCACCATATGCTGGAGAAGACCTTGGAGCATCGAGGTCGACGCCTTTTGAAGGGGCGGGGGGGAGATGATGAGGACATCCCTACAGTTACACCTACCCCAATTGCTAATGATGATGTTCCAATTGCTACAAAGAAAGATCAATCCAATGAGATAAGGATTGGACCAGTTACAAGAGCTCGTGCTAAGCTACTAGAACAACAGGTGAACTTGTTCTTAATGAACCTGGTGTTTTAGTTAATGAGAATTTTGTACTACCTAAGTCTTTGAATTGTTGCATGATCAGGTACTTGGGATAAGAAGGCATAGCATGAAGTGAGGAGCTAATGGAGCATGGCCTGTTGATCAATGAAGAATGCGCGAGGGAGGAGATGGAGGAAGCGCAAGGAGATGTCCAAGACGAAGATCAACAGTTGGAGGAACTTCTCTGCCGCGATAGAGAAACGCATTCGTTTTCTTTCACGACAGGCTACCGCGGCAGGAAAACCGAGTCCGGCTCTGCCACGACAGGCTGTCGCGACAGAGAATCTAGCTGAAAGTCTGCCATGACAGAAGCATTGAGGCTGAACCCTTTTGGGTCGGTTTGTATCTAGTTGAGTTGGACCAACTCGGATCCCACCTTAGGCCACCGCCTCCCATACCCTTAAATAGATGGGGGCACACTAGCTTTAGTTTTGGAGACCGCGTTAAAATTATTTTGGAGTTGTTTCTTTATAGAACCTCTGGAATTACCCTGTGATCGTATTCTACAATTGCAATTGAGTGTGATCTGTTGTTCCATTGGGAATTAGTAGATTACATACTATCGTTCATGGTCGACGGCTGCGTGCGCAAGAGTGTGGTGTTGTGAATATCCTACAAGGTTCGAGAGCTGTTGCACTGGCATCAAGGATCGAGCGGGAGAGATCATAGCTATGCACTAGTTATCAATCATCCACCATTACCATCGACAAGAGCTTGCTGAGAAGATTGGGCCACCCCATATCATCATGAGTAAAGTTTTGGCCTAACTGACCGTCAGTCAGCATGAAACTCGGGGACTACACCCCGTGGGTGCGCTCCTAGGCCACCACCAAAATTAGGCCTCGTTTGATTCATAGGATAGAAAAAGTATAGGAATAGGAAAAATGTAGGATTGAGATGTCATGCCAACTTGAATCCTACAGGAAGAGGGATTCTGTTTGATGTGGCAAAGGAATTTTTCCATGAGGTCTGATCTAATGTTTTTTCCTATAGGAATTGCACTACAAGATTCCTATAGGATTAATTCCTATAGGGTGTGTTCCTATGAATCAAACAATTAACATAGGAAAAATTCCTATAGGATTCAAATCATACACAATTCCTTTGAAATTCCTATGAATCAAACAAGCCCTCAAAGTCTAAGCAACGGATAAAATGAGCTTTGAACCGACTGAATCCTTCAGCTGGCCCGAACCTCGGGGACAACATCCAGTGGGTGCGGTTCCGCGCCCCCATGTAAGGGAAGTACCCGGCCCCAGAAAATAAAAAGTTTCCAAGTCAAAGGCAAAAGGCAATGTCAAGAAAGCATCCATAAGACAAAGATCCCACCAGTTTTCAACAAGCACAAATTGCTCACACACACTAGAAGAAAGGAAATAAGTTTATACAATTCCACCCTACATAGCGGTGATTTAGACCCAAGGCTGAGGGGTTAGATCGGCAGTGGCAGACGCAGTCCTGCTGCAGGAGGCAATGTCAGCAGCAGTCGGGTCGGTGTCTAGCAAAGGAGCGGCGGTCTTAGTACCGGCTTCAACGTCATCCTCTTGTTCATGCGCCTGCTCCATAGCATTCGGGTCACTGAAATCCTGATCCAACTCCACGCAACGTGCGATCTGGATGGTGCTAGTGCGGAGCCCGGGAAGTTCTTGATGTAGGCCAACCAAACTGTTCCCCTCCCGTAAGCCACAGACGAGGACGTCAAGCTGCACAGCCGAATACCAGGACTTGACGAGGGCTAGATTGAGTTCCGTGCCTCCGCGTGTAGCTGATGAGTGCATATTTGCATCATGTTTTACACTATTATTTTGCATTATAGATGTAGGATCTTGGTATTTTATGGTGCTCGTGCGCACATTTTATGTCTGTTTTCACCAGGATCAGGACAGATGATGGATCCAATGGATACAATTATTGAAGCAGTTGAACTGTGGAGAAAAGGAGTCAAAAACAACATAAATCACTTATTAGGGAAATACTAATAATACTAGGAAAAACCAGAAGCGAACAAAGGAGGCACAGAGCGCAACGACCAACTATATGGCGGGAGCATTTATTCCACCTGTATAGCTCCAACCGTATAGGTGGCGCCGCCTCCGCCTCGTCAAATAGTTTCACCCCGTGCAATTGGTTTGAGGAGACGACATACAGAACACCCAGAAATCGCAGAAACCTCACCTCCGGAAGGCATCTGGAGGGGGAACTCATCCTCAAGGGATCCATCTTTGCCCTGCGTAGATCCAGGAGGCTAAGGCATCGATCTTCATCATCCACCACTGCATCACCACCATCTCCATCTACATCTTGTCTAGATCTTATTGTAATTCCAATACTCGTTGTGGATTTATACAAGTACTATTCATCTATGATTGTTTGCATTATCATTGCCATGATGTTGATTGCCTCCATGTCTGAGTAGATCATTAGTTCTTGGGGAGATGGATAAACCCTAGTATGAGATTTAAATAAGATAAAGCCTATTATGATATTCATCGCTATGACCATGTGTTAGATTGTCTACATCTTGATGTTGATAGAAGTCAACCTCTCAATATTTGCCTCTCACGGGGACTTGATGGAGGGAACTATTTGTTGGTAGACGGAGGCGTGGTAGCACTTACGGTGACTATAAAGCTGTTAGCACTCCTTACGTAGCAAGTTGGGAAATCAAGGAAATTCACGGAACACTATCCATGCCATGGGATACGTCCTACGAGATTACGTCCCTTAATAGCGGAGTAATTCGATTGATGTTGATTGCTGACTGTTGTGGTTATGAGGATGATGTGAGCAGCGATTGTTGCCTATTCGTCCACATACGGAGTTCCTCCCACACATACATAGTGGAGAATGTTCATGATGATAATCTTTATCTTAGATCTTCACAAATACTAGTTGTGTATCCGCTACTCCTTGAGAACACTTTTTCCCTACTGCATTTCCAATCTCTCTTACATACGCGATACTTACTTTCTGTATTAAGCCACTCTGCTTTAATTTATTATTGTTCTTATACCCAAAACCCCAAAACACCTTTTTTCACAATACTCACATTTTATCTTATTACTTAGAACTTTATCTAGCATTTCTATCACAATACTTATTTCAAGAATTATTAGACTTCAGACTTCTGCTCCCTGTGGGATCATTATCTTTATTTCAAAACTAGCTACAAACGATCTATGCACTTGCAGTCATCAAGCTATTTTCTGGCGCCGTTGCCGAGGAGCTAAGCGCCGCAGGTCTTTTATTTTTTCTTTATTTATTTTTGTGTTGATAAATTTTGTTTTGAGTTACAGGTTTCCACCTACATGATGGAGTTTGAGCATATGACTAGTGCTAACCCACTCAATCACTTTGGGAAGCCCTATGATATTTATAAAAGAGACAACTCCAATGAGAAGACAAGGGGGTTTGAAATAAATCCTCTACTACTTAGTATTCTACATAAGAAGCAATTTACTAGAGATGAAGAAGATCTTGATCCATATGAGCATATTGCATGTTTTAAAGATATATGTGGCACTTTTCTATTGACGGGATATATCGCTGATGAGGTAAGGGTTAAACTGTTTAGTCAAACTTTGACAAGTACAGCTCTCTCATGGTATAGATCTCTACCCCCTGAAGCCACTACTACTTGGGATAATTTAGCCTATGAATTTCTATCAAAATACTATCCATTATCGAAATCTTTTGGAATCAGGCGTCTTATAATGACTTGGAAGAATCATTCTAATGAAGGACTAGTAAGAGCTTATATTAGATTTAAAGATTTACTACGACTATGTCCTCATCATGATTTGCCTGAATGGTATTTACTACATATCTTTTATGTCGGTTTAATTGAACTTAATAAAATTTAAATAGACTCTTTCGCGGAAGGAGCCTTTATGAATCTTCCTATACCTAAAGCTTGGGCTTTACTTAATAGAATTCGTGATCATAGAGTTTCATGGAATTTTGGTGTAGGAAGTGAAGGAGGCGTAGAAATAGAGCATGATTGTATTCATGACTATAATAAAAAAGGCCATGTGAAAGAATTATCTAAAGAACTTTATCTTGATTCAGATCTTGTGTTGCAAGTTGTTAAAGCTTTTACAGAACATATTAAAGCTCCAAAGGAGGGTCCAGTCAAGTATGATCCACCACTTGAACCAGAAAAGAAAAGAGAAGATAAAGCAACACTTGCCTTCGTAGAACCAATATATGAAGTGCCTTTCCCTAACACTACACAAAAGCATATTTTTGAATATGAACAGGTCAAAGTAGTACAGGAAAAGAAGGAGGAGGAAATCATGCCGGGAGTCACGGAACACCTGAAAGAAAACAAAGATGAAGAGGTAACCAAGGAAGCAATTATGGCTATGTACTCACACTGTAACATAGTTGAACTTGATGTAGAGACTTCCACATTGGTTGAAGGTAAAACAAAGGTAAAAGATGTGGGTAAGCCTATTCTTCCCTACATATTTAAAGAAACCTCTCATTATAGTTTATGTGATCTTGGCACCAAAGTTAATGTTATATCTTATAATTTCTACCTAGAAATAAAAGAAGAAATAGAACTAGCTACAATTAAGAATACTGATATAACAATTATGTTAGCCAATAAAAATCTTAGAATTCCAATGGGAGTAGTTGACAATGCAACTATCACAATTGGCAACAAAAACTTTCCTATCGATTTTGTAGTTGTTGATATGCCAGCTGACACTTTTTGCCCCATTATATTTGGAAGAACCTTTTTGGGTGATATAGGTGCCTATGTTAATTTCAAGAATGAGATTGTGTCTCTTAAACTTGGGGGAACAGAAAACAAATTCCATTTTTCCAAATTTAAAGACAGGCCTCCGCAAATACAAGAAGAAGAGGAAGAGAGAACCCATTGAGGAAACGGCAGCTCTTTTCTTTGGTAATCAAGAAGAAGAAATAAATGAAGACCCAGATTATGAAGAAATAGTTATGGAGGGTTCGATTCACTTCCCATTTTGGGACCTCCAACTAATGAGGCTTTTGAAGAGACAAAAAAGAGAGGGGACGAGGAACTACGACCCCCAGAGTTGAAGACTCTACCAGATAATCTCAAATACAGGTTTTCAGATGATACCAATAAATTTCCTGTTATTGTTAGTGCTAAACTTTCAGGAGAAGAAGAAGAAGAACTCATGAGGATACTTAAGGAGCATCGCCAAGCCTTTGGGTACTCAATGGATGACTTGAAGGGTATTAGTCCCACGATAGCCGTCCATCAAATATTCATGGAAGAAGGTGCAAAACCAGTTGCGGAATTTAACAGAAGATTCAAGCATGAAATGAAAGAAGTGGTAAGAAGAAATTGTACGACTACTAGACGCATGTATAGTTTATCCAATTAAAGAGAGTGATTGGGTAAGTCATGTTCATTGTGTCCCTAAGAAGGGCGGTTTTACTGTTGTTCCTAATGAAAACAATGAACTAATACCTACTAGAACTATTGTTGGGAATAGGATGTGCATAGATTTCAGGAAATTAAATAAAGAAACTAGGAAAGATCACTATCCATTACCGTTCATAGATCAAACTTTAGAAAGGTTAGCAAACCATACTCATTTTTGTTACTTGGATGGATATTCTGGTTTCTCTCAAATAGCTGTTCATCCGGATGACCAACTTAAAACAACATTCATAAGTCCTTACGGTTTACATGCTTACCGACGCATGTCATTTTGTCGATGTAATGCTCCAGCTACTTTTCAACGATGTATGACTGCTATTTTTGCTGATTTTATAGAACTTATAATGGAAGTATTTATGGATGACTTTTATGTCTATGGAACTTCATTTACTAGTTGCTTGGATAATCTCAAGAAAGTTTTGCAGCATTGGGAAGAAACTAATCTTATTCTAAACTGGGAGAAGTGCCACTTTATGGTCAAAGAAGGTATAGTCCTCGGACACAAGGTATCATGTAAGGGAATTGAAGTTGATAGAGCTAAGGTTAAAGCAATAGAGAGAATGCCATCACCTAGGGATATTAAAGGTATAAGAAGTTTTCTTGGTCATGTGGGTTTTTACAGAAGGTTCATTAGAAATTTCTCTGGGATATCTAAATCTTTGACTAACCTCTTGCAAAAGGGAATGAGATTTAATTTTGATGATAAGTGTCTTGGAGCCTTTGATAAACTTAAAAATGCTTTTACTCGAGCTCCCATCATTAAACAACCTATCTGGGATACAACCTTTGACTTAATATGTGGAGCTAGCGATGATGCTGTAGGATTAAATCTTGGACAACATATTGGTCGTATATTTAATATTATACATCATGCTAGTAGTACTCTTAATGGTGCTCAAAAGAATTACCCAAAGGAAGAAAAGGAACTGTTTGCTGTATTTTTCTCTTGTGATAAATTTCGTTCTTATATAGTTGATGCAAAGGTGAGAGTTCATACGGATCATGATGGCTTAAAAGAACTCCTTGAGAGGAAAGAACATAAGCCAAGACTGATCCATTGGATTCTTTCCCTACAAGAATTTGAGTTGCAGATTATGTAGAGGCAAGAAATAAAGATGTTAGATGCAGTGTCCATGTTTCCCAGGAAGACACCAATCTTATTGAGAGGAACTTTAGTCCTGGTGATTTTCGTTTACAGGAATTATTTGATGAACTAAAGACAATTCTTCCAAAAGAGAAGGAGTCCTTATTGTGGGAGGAACTTTTCATCCCCAATTAAACGAGTGGTAATTACAAGGTAAGTGTTCTTACTCAAATAAGGTATTTATTTTCACAATTTTACTCTTGAAAATTCTGTTTTCGAATTCCTTGTGTTTTTCTGAATTTTTCAGAGGGTTTTATCAACTATACGGGCAGAACTATACGACCGTAGAGGGGGGCTCCCGCCATATAGTTGGTCGTTAAACTCTCTGTATCATCTTCGTGAAATTGTTTTCGATATCTGAGCCTATACAGTTGCAACTATACGACCGGAGCAAAAATTCCGGCCGTATAGTTGGTCGTTGAACTCTCAAATAGTTTTGCTTTTTGGTGTCTGTATCTATACGGTCGCAACTATACGACTGAAGCAAAAATTCCGGCCGTATAGTTGGTCGTTAAACTCCCAGGCACTTTTGATTTTCGGTGTTTGAAACTATACGGTCGCAACTATACGACCGAAACAAAAATTCTGGCCGTATAGTTGGTCGTTAAACTCTTAGACACTTTTTCGTTCGATCTTTCTTTTATATTATAAAAAAACGTTATTCTCGGTTCCAAGTCATGATTTAATCGACCTAGACTCGAGATATTTGGAAATATCTGCCCGGAACCAACTGTATGGCCAGACCTATACGGGCCGCGCCCGTATAGTTGGTCGTTACGTGGCAGGTTACTTCCAAATTCGTGATTTCTTTTTCTGTTTCATTTGGATTCTTTCCTTGGACGACAATTTGGTGTTTCTCGCGAGTTTACCGACCTCTGACCCCTCTTATATACTGCCATTGTCTATCTCTCTAACCACAATCTATAGAAACCAATCTAGCAATGCCTTATCCCGCCCCAGGCTGTGTTAAACCCATGGGGCTCATTGCTCCTTCCAGGGTCCGCTCTAGCAGCCTGTCCGTGGAGGATGAAGACGAGGAGGTGGAGATGTTTAGCCCGAATTACAAGGAGTACGTCGAGCCAAGCTACTTTAACAATGATTCCGATGATGACGTAGTTGACATCTAGATCCACCGTGACATCTATGATCCATCAGAGATCAATTGGGCGACGATGAAGAAAGCTCAACAAGAGAGAGAAGATCGCAAGCCACATGGAAAAGGGTGTGCGGAGACGGTCAAGTTCATCACCACAGATCCAAGGTCGCACAAGCGTAAGGAATTATCTAATATTGGTGCAGGTGCTAGCAAGGAATGGGAGGTTCCACTCTCGAGGCCAACCATTGGTGCTCGTATGAAGGTTAAACCTCAAGAAGAGTGGAGGTATAGTTTCCACTTTCCCGATCCATCAATTATGGATGAGGAAGAAGAAGCTGTCCCTAGGACCAAGGATCGCATGCAGGCACTAGAGATATATCAGAAGCAGGAGCTACTCCATCGTGTCGAAGTCCGTCAACGTCTCAATGATATGTAGAAGAAGGAAGACCTCGTTCCATTGGTGACCAAGCTTGTAGATAGTGTGGACACCTTGCAATCTGATCTGCGCAGATGCTACAATGTAACTGCTCTGGAGGAGACCAACAAGAAGCTACGCACCGCGGTGCTACATGCCATGGTGCCACAGTGATCTACAACAATCACAGTATCAAATAATCGCAAGGGATTATTTGATCCTGCCTGGTTTGATTCCAAGCTTGGGGAGATCTTTAAGACCTTGTAATCTATCTTATAAGTTTTTATTATTATTCTTGCATTAGTTCAAAATAGAAATAAAGTTTGCATTATTAGAATTCCCTTTAGGAATAGTCGATCCCTTTTATGAAATTTCGAGTTTATTATTATATATGGAGCAATATTGAGTTTGTGTTTGCTTTATTGATATATGAATGGCTTGAGTATGATTTTACTTGCACTTGATGATAGCAATAGGAGTCTTCCACACCATTGGTATTAATGGAACACATAAAGATAATTTGGTTAATATACTGTAAGTCTACGGCTTGATTCACAAAGAAAAATTATCTATATAATTAAGTTGAAAAAGAAAACCTTAAACAAAGGAAAATGAAAGTGCTATCCAAATAGAGTGAGAACAAGTCATGGTAGAATCTCAAGTCATAAGAATGCTTCATATACAGTTGGAATTTGATAATTGAGATCGTTGAACTTTGAATTCCTACATGAAGTGGAATATATGGCTAGCTACTTTGCACATCACTTAAAACAAAAGTGTGAGCATGTATATGCAAGAGAAAAGAAAAAGAAAGAAGAAAAAGAAAGAAGAAAAAGAGCGAATGTGCAAAGAGAAAATAGGCATATACCACTATATTGTAGTATGACAAAGAGACACTTTTGATATTTTGAATCCCAAGTGAATACGTTGATCCTAAAACACTTGGGACTACCTCGTTAACTCATTCGGTTGAACCGGATTCTTTTACATTATGTTGAGATTCATCTTTTATGAACTATTGATAACTAAGGTGTGGAAGCCTTCCAATACTATTTAGATGGTTCGAGTATGGTACTATTCATGAACTTATTCCCCTGTATCATACATGATAAACACATGCTGCAATTGCCTCATTTATTTTATCGACTCAGCTTTATGAATATGAGGATCACATCCATTAAGCTAAAAACTTGCTCGGGGCGAGCAAGAGTCTAAGATTGGGGAAGTTGATGAGTGCATATTTGCATCATGTTTTATATTATTATATTTCATTGTAGATGTAGGATCTTGGTATTTTACGGCGCTCGTGCGCACATTTTATGTATGTTTTCACTAGGATCAGGACAGATGATGGATCCAATGGATACAACTATTGAAGCGGTTGTACTATGGAGAAAGTAGTCAAAAACAACGTAAATCGCTTATTTAGGAAATATTAATAATACCAGAAGAAAACAAGAAGCGAACAAAGGAGGCAGAGAGCGCAACAACCAACTATACGGCGGGAGTATTTGTTCCGCCTGTATAGCTCCGGCCGTATAGTTGGCGCCGCCTCCGCCTCGTCAAATAGTTTCACCCCGTGCAATTAGTTCGAGGACACGGCATTCAGAACACCCAGAAATCGCAGAAACCTCACCTCCGAAAGGCATCTAGAGGGGGAACTCATCCGCAAGGGATCCATCTTCGCCCTGCGCAGATCCGGGAGGCTAAGGCATCAATCTTCATCATCCACCACTGCATCACCACCATCTCCATTCATCCCATCTACATCTTGTCTAGATCTTGTTGTAATTCCTAGACTCGTTGTGGATTTATACAACTACTATTCATCTATGATTGTTTTCGTTATCATTGCCATGATGTTTATTGCCTCCATGTATGAGTAGAGCATTAGTTCTTGGGGAGATGGAGAAACCCTAGTATGAGATTGAAATAAGATAAAGTCTATTATGATATTCATCGCTGTGACCATGTGTTAGATTCTCTACATCTTGATGTTGAGAGAAGTTGACCTCTCAATATTTGCCTATCATGGGGACTTGATTGAGGGAACTACTTGTTGGTAGATGGAGGCGTGCTAGCACTTATGGTGACTATAAAGCTGTTAGCACTCCTTATGTATCAACTTGGGAAATCGAGGAAACTTGTCAACACCCGGATTTTTAATCCCAGATGCCTATTATGCCATACCTCGCAATCCCAGGATTACCATTTTTGCGAGACATTACAGAATTGGTACCATAGTACATCATCCATTACAAACCATAATAAAGGTCTTACAAATAAAGGATCTCATGATCCAGTCTTAATACAATCAAAGCAGCCGAAAGTAAACATAGTAGGGGCTCCATCTTCAGGGTCACAGGCAATGCTGATGATGGGAGCTGATCCTAGTTGTCATAGACCTCCTGCTGTCCATCTTCCTGGTAGTCCTCCTCATAGTCTGGCCACGGGAATAGCTAGGGACAAAGCCATGAGTACTCTTTAAGTACTCGCAAACTATCACTAACAAGTAAGGTAGCTCTAGTAGGAATCTTAAGCTCTAGGTTTATTTGCAAAAAGCTAGGTTTATTTCATAAGGAGGTCAAAACTAAAGAACCTAATTTAATTTTCTACATCCCCTAAGTGAGAACCTAGTTTTCATGTCCATAACCCTTTTGTGGTCAAGTCAAGGTCATAGTTCAATTCACAAGTTATTTTTGAAAACATTTGACAACAGAACAGTATGGCCACTCCAACTATCCATGACCGTGGGCGCGGCTATTCGAATAGTTTGACACTCTGCAGAGGTGGTACACTTTCACCACAATAATCGATACATCCATTAGGGATAACCCTGAATCATCATACTTAGTATGAGGATAATCAATCATAACCTTTCAATTACACACTCTAGTATAGGGACCTCCCCTATGAGCTTGGCCTCCTAGCCATGGGCATCTGCCATCGTAGGCACTTCATAGGTGGACATTCACATTCACGAGGTAGCCTCAGCTCAGCCTCTTTCCGCAAGGGAACCCACACTAAGGCATATAAACTTTTAGTTAATCCCTACCCAATTCAGGTATTGCGGTTGTACGGTAATTGGAATGGTATCGCATCCGAACCCAACCATCAGTTTTTGTCAAAACTAAGGCTCATGACTCAAGAAGTTTCATCATCAAACCATTGTGTTTCAGAACACATGTCAAAACATTTCAATAGAATGAATCCTCATTCCAAGGTTTTCATAATAATTTTCTCCAAGTATTCCCATCTAAAGTGATCGGTAGTAGTTTAGCACTAACAACTATCAATGAGGGTGTCACTTATGAGGGGGTGCTAATCAAGTGTAACTATCCAAATCTAGTTTTATGCTTTTTATGGCATCTAAGTGTAACTACCTAGGCCTAGTTTTATACTCTTTATGGCATCTATTCTATTTTTCCAATACTCACAAATCACTAACTAAAGTAAAGAACTTTGGTAAAAGTAAAAGAATAAGGCTTGCAAGAAAAACTTGGGATTGGTATAATCAAGGTTGTATCACCAAAGCATGCCTAATGCATCTTGCATAGGTTATCTTTCAAGGATGTCTTGCATAGTTAAGTTGTAGTGTTAGGCTTGCCTTGAGTAGTGCAGTGGTTGAAGTTCTCTTCTTCTTCTTCTTCATAGTACTCCTCCTCCTCATAGCCCGGGTCAGTACTACCGTCTATAAATGAATATGAGGTACACAATCAGCAAACAATACTTAACTACTTCTATTTAGCATACAAAGGCTCACACTAGATGATCTAGCATCATCACAATCATCACATGAAATAAAGACCTAGTTTTATTTCTCTTATTTTGGAAAAGTAAATTCTACTCATTGAAAATACTTAAGATTTAACATTCTCCAATTAAAATATGGGATCATGTTGACACACGTCATCACAACATATTCTAATATTTGGGAATGTGATTTAAAGTGGTGGTCACATTTTATAAAGTTTAAAATTACTATTTAATAAAATTAAAGTGACTAGAAATGCCTATATAGTATTCTTTTGGTACTAGTCCAAGATCACTGCAAGTAAACCAAAATATTTTTACATATTCAGATAGATCTTGTCAAATGTGATCTTTGAGAGTTGGAATCAACAAAAAAGCATTTATGGTTGATTTTTGAAAAATGTTTGAAGTGGCAAAAGTCTCTGCCTTGTTATTTTTACTATAGGTGATCTATAATTTCAAATGGTTTGAGTCCAATGGGCTTGGGTAGATAATTTGAATACCTTTCCCACAAAATTAGAATCATGCAATTTGGTTTAGTAGATCTCTTTGAATTGAATTTCAAAGTCACTGACAGATTGAAGTTTTGCAAATAGAAGAAAAATCTAAATTTAAACGCAGGGCGAGCGTGGGAACGATACTGGGCCGGCCCAGCTACGCGGCACACGCACAGCAGGCTGCTGACAAGTAGGTCCCACGTGTAAGCGACTAACCTAACGCAAAACAGTAAGTTTCAATCTCAGCGCTACAATTAGAATAGGATCTAACGACTGTGGTTCATCATCTTCGACAAACAGCTCCGGCGAGGAACGAACCCTAAAACGGTGGTGGGGGTCGTGTGAGGCTCACTAGGGCTCCAGCTAGACTTGGCGATGGGGGCGATTGAACGTGTTGAGGCCGACGAGTCGAATGGTGGTCGCAGCGGCTCCTGGGGCGGCTCCTAGCTCCAGTTCCTCTTCCCCTCTGTAGGAGCGGGCTCCGGTGAAATTCCAGTGATGTGGTGCTTGCCTTGCTCTAGGGAGAGGTGTGGGAGGTTTCTGAGAGAGAGGGGAGTGAGCTGGTGTGGAGAATTGGGGCTGGGGTGGCCTCTATTTATACACCGGCAAGAGGGACAGTGTGGCATGGTCAGGCTCCTCCATCGACGGTGTTACAGGGGGCTATCAGCATGGCTGAGGGTAGGTGTCGACGCGGTGCTTCAGGGCGGTTGTTATGTGAGTGATGGCGCGGCAAGGGGCGGTCGAGAACGGTCGGGAGCGGTCCGTGCTCTGTGCGGGAACGACGACATTTGGAGACGGCGCACAGTGTCCACGGTTCGCGCGGCGGTGAACGGGCGTGTCAGGGGGTAGTTGGGGTCATGGTGAGTGCGTGCACGCGTGGAGAGGGCGAGGCACGGCATGTGTGCGTGTGTCGGCTATGGCGCTCTGGCGCGCTCTCGGCATGTCAGATAGAGAAGTGGGCGTGGTGATTACGGCTGGTCCATAGCTTGTCTCTGGTCTAGGGGTGGATAGAGGGTGGCGGTGGAGTGTCACCTGTCTCCTGGACATCGTGGGAGAGGGCAGCGCGGTCTGTGCCGAGTGGTGCTTGGTTGACCTGCACGGTAAGCTCGGGCGACGCTGCACTGGTGCGGACGGCAAAGGGGAGGCTTGTCCACCGCGCTGATGGACAATGGGGCGACCAGGGGAGAGAATTGAGGCACTAGTGGCGATCAATTACTGCTCCAAACAGTGATTGTTAGGCAAGTGTTTACTGGTGTCTGCCAGGTGCTCGACCAAATGGCCGCATGAATTCAAAGTTTGAATTTTTGGATGAATTTTGGTGAGTGTGTTTGTCACATGCTTAGGTGTCTAGGGTTGCTGAGAAAAGTCAAGTGGAATTGATTTGGTTGGTTTTTGAAAAAGGGTGATCTATGCATATGAACTTGATTCAATTTTGCAATGTCTTTTAAATAGATTTGAAAATATTTTCTGCCATTTTGTAAAGTTTGCTTGGATTCACTTTTACTTGATCTAGCAAGGGGTGAAATGAACTGGGAAAGTTTCTGTTAGAAATCTTTTACTAGAAACACTCAAAGTGGTCTAGTGGATGAGTTTGGCCAAAATGACCATTTGCTTATATGATTCATATTTGATTTTCTTTTCTTTTGATTTTGTTTTTAAATGGCCTAGATGATGTAGTATTCATCTTTAAACATTTCTTTATCATTTGTATCAATCAAACATGGCAATTGCACTCATTCATACACTAATGCAATTTACACATACACTCATATTAGATTTAATAATAAAAGTTTTTGTTAACCGTAAACTTGGGTGATTAGAACTTGATAATCTTGATTAATATTTTTGAGGTGTTACAAACCTTCCCTCCTTAAACAAAATCTCGTCCTGAGATTTAAGAAAAACTAGGAACTAAAGAGATTAGGAAACTCAGTCCTAATATAATCTTCTCGCTCCCAAGTAGTTTCTTCTTCAGTATGGTTACTCCACTAGATCCACCACAAGGAATGTGCTAACTTGTGACCCCAAATATTGGTCATAGAAAGGTCATATTAGTCCATCTATGACCTTTCTATGACCAAAAGTAGTAGGTCACATAACGAGGGTCACTATAGACAGCTAACGACCTTTTTTTATTTGGTCATGGATTACTACGACCAAAATAGATGGTCATAGTGTTCATGACCAAAATTTTGGTCATGGCATTCTGGTCTGTCCACATAAGCCAATCCTACGTGGAATCTGCCGTGGCAGCAAATTTAGCCCGGTCCAGTTCGGCCTTTTAAATGGGCCTAGCCCAACAACATTCATGTTTATTATTTTTCAATTCTAGTCACCTACATGGGCCAAGTCCAACAATTCAAAGTTTTTAATTTTGGGCCAAGGCCTTTTTACTTATGATTTCTTCTAAAATTTCAGCCTTTTAATTAATCCGGTCCCACTAGTTAGTAGGTCCCAATTGTCAGATGCTCAAATTAGGTCCCACTTGCTAGTTTTATTTTCTCACATTTTGACAGTATAATTAATAGCAAATTCTTTTATCAGAACCAAAAGATACATGAAATTATTGTTTTTCAACATGGCCAATTAACAAATAACATTTCATACAACAGCAGTATGTTACAATCATGCAAAGTGCGCACCAGATATCCTGCTACCAAAATATACAAAAATTCAAACTACAATGAGCCGATGAGACGCATAGGCCATAGCCGATTAGACGCATAGATGGTCCACAACCTGAGTCATGTGAGTCAGGTCCTTTGCTCCTTAGTCCTCACAAGCATCTCATTCTCTAGAGCAGATTTCATCGAAAAACAAACCTGTAAAATAGTAGCATAGCAGATCAAATATCAATAACAAGGAAATACTGTGTCTAGCGATCAATACAGGGAACATACTATTAGATGAACACAGGGAACATACTAGTAGTTCATATAAGCACTTCCGCAAACAATTTGCAAGAGCACCAAGATATAAGTATCTTACCAACTACTTCAAATGCGACACTATAACATTAATACATAATCTAGCTAGCTAGGTTACCTCCAGGCTGAAGGATATTAAAAAGTCATTTACGTGCCAACTTGGCATGAGAAACACATGCATTTCAAACAGCCAAGATTAACCAATCTTTCAAGACAAGCATCACCACATGCATTTCAAACAACCAACATAATTTATCCCTAGAAATATAAGGCAGCACTGTGTTCACTCGCAAAAGATTAACCACTTCTATCGACTAGTCCAGATCAACACCAACAAGTGCAATTACTATATGAATCAAATAAAAATAGATCCTAGTAAGAAATCAATACTACACGACACCACAATATACAGAACTTACAAAGTGAAGACAACTTAATGATAACAACAACTTGAATACAAAACAGAGGGACATGTTTATTGAGGTAAACCTGTTCCAGCGGTCAAATGTAAAGGAGAAAGCCTGTTGTGGTAGACTTTACCTGGATCGGCACCATGATCGAGAAGATATTTGGCAATAACCATAGCCTTATATGGTATCACAATAATTAGAGGTGTTCTACCTGCCAAGCACACATCATGATGCTTATTAATGCAGAGCACTTTTAGGTTGAGCAGAGAACTAAGATCTTATTTATATAAAAATGTATCTTATCACCCTAAGAAATAGGTAAGTATCATTACAATGCTCTATGGATTCAGATTCCATGAAACTAGAAATAGTTGCTCGAGCTATACGAAGAAGACCCATGGAATTTAAATATTATATGAAGTAGAATGGTACACTACTTTAACTTTGAAATTTACACAGCAAGCTCCAAAACATGAAGAATCAAGCAGAGTGCATGGACTTGCAGCATATGCATCAATATTTTTAAAAGTAAATAAAACAGTTCTGAATATAATAGTCTACCTTTAGCAAGGCATCCTTATGTCATGCTTATGTAAGATATTACCTAAGATATCACAACTGAAAATGGTCTATTCCATATGAAGCTACATTAATTTTAAAAAATATAAAAATATAGAGGGAATCATATTAATTCACACTTAAAAGGAACAAAATTTTGTAACAGCACAACACTTGGAATATGAACAAGTACACAATTTTTTCCGCACAAAAAAAGAAAAAAATAACAGAACAACATTGCTGGACCATGCGCACTACTCTAGAGAATTGCAAGCAAAAAAATATGAATGCATAAGCTAGATATGAAGCTCCTGATCATGAATCATCCGAAGTGGATTAAACCATCATCTAGTACCAAAAGTAACACACGGTTTGAAGCCCTACTTCTTATTTTTCAAAGAAGTAATCTAGGCATAAAACTAATACTATACAGATCAGGAATAGAAGCATATACATAGCATTAACCTACCAGACATGTTTTTATCCACCTAAATAGAGCAACCAAACAACACAATAGACAAAAACATAGCAGCCTAAACAAGTTTGCATTTATCAGGAACAAAACTACAACATAGGTATCTGTAGCGTAAGCAAATAATTAAGTTGAAGCAAATATCAATAAAAGAGCATAAAAGAATACAAAAACTTCACCCAAGTACTAACAAGATGGTAAAATCATCGATCCCTAGATTAGCTCGTGCCATAAAACCTCCACATGACATGACTACAACAATCTTTGACGGCGCTAGCCCGTGAGTATGCCATGCACTCCCGCCAGGGGCAGCGGCCAGACAAGCTTCACAGGCTGCTCCCTAAACTCCCTCCTGGTCTTGGTCCGAGGTATGAGCATCTCTTTGCCCCTAAACATGTCTTGTGTACAGAAAAAAGTTAAGAATTCAGTATGCATACAAACGAAAGCAGAAGTGTTATGCTCTTCTCTAGTTCAAAGAGAAAAATTCAGGCACTACTTGAAGTTATGATGGCTACCATACACAAGCAGCATAAAAAGTGGACATAATAATCGAGAAAGAATCCTAACAGATAGTTTCCTAAGCCCATCATATTTTGACGTCACTTCCCCATGAATACGCACTACAGATTACGTACTGGTATAGTGGTACTTATTGTGTATGTCTTGGCTCCACATGACACCGCGTGTAGTCTCGGATCAAGCTAATGTACACGACACAAGGCATTATACCACGAACCTGACGATGGCAACAAAACCTATACCAACAAACTGTACTAGCTAAGATCAGAAAATATACCACGAACACAATTATCTACAAAGGCATACTAGCTTATTGTCATATAATTGAAAAGGCTCCTTGCTTATCTCTGTCCATTTTGACATGAACTGAAAATTATAGATGTTCAAAGAACAGTAAAGAACTGAAAACTATCGATTTTGGCACGAAATAGAGGAGCGGGGCGTGTACCTGGAGGAGGTTGGTGATGATCTCGACGGTGGTGGTCTTGTTGATGCCGAAGCTCTCCTTGAAGGTGAGGCCATCCTCTCCAGGAGGATTCCCATCCGCAGCCACTCCGCCAGGTCCCGTCGTTCCCCTCCCCCCCGTGCCGCCTGACCCC
Organism: Avena sativa; assembly: GCA_916181665.1. Lineage (NCBI taxonomy): Eukaryota > Viridiplantae > Streptophyta > Magnoliopsida > Poales > Poaceae > Avena > Avena sativa. The sequence continues at coordinate 275,604,380 of OV702286.1, read as the reverse complement.
TCCACGGTTGCCACCGCCGCGGCGACCTGTGGACGATGCCTCGCGGGCGGGCGCAGCGCACCGCTGTGGGGAGTGGAAGGGGCCACACAGAGAGGTGGGAGGAGAGGGGAAGCTCACCATGGCCACCGTCAGTTCTTGGTCCGAGCTCCCAAATGCTGTCGTTGTTTTCTCGATCTCGCAGGCACCACACGCATCGCAGGGGTCGTCGCCGTCGTTGTTTCATTCGATCACGCATTGCAAGCGATGCACGCATGCAACTTCGGCTTATGCGGGCTTCGGGTGGGGGAGGGAGGCACGGAGGAGGAGGGAGGTAGCTAGGCCTCACGCTGCTCTGGCGCCAAAAGCACCGATCGTAGCACTCGGCCTGCTCTCCAGATCCGACGTGACGCGTGGTGTCTCTGTGAACGGAAGGGGGAGAGGCGATGGGTGTCGTGGCCCGGCGACCCCTTCATGGTGGGAGACGAAGGATGAGGGGGAGGTGGTAGTCCCGCGGCTACCTAGCAAGCTCAGCGGCGGCGGGGGATGAGGGGGAGGGCAGCGAGGTAGTAGATAGCGGGTGGCTAGGGTTCGACTGGGGATGGTGGGGATGAGACGTGAATGGATGGGGATGGTCGGATTGTCCAAAATGCCCATTTCTTTTTCTCTTTTGGTGGGGTATTTCGGTCTTTTTCTTTTTTTTTCTCTATTTCCAAAATTTGACGGGAGGACACGGGAGGCGAAGGCGGGAGGCAAAGGCGGGGGGATTTTGGCACTTGCGAAAATTTCACAAAGGTTTTGGCAATTTGGAAAAAAAAACTCAGAAGGATTTTGGCATTTTTCATTACAGATTTCATCTAAATTAGCTCATAATTTGCACACAAATGCCTCTTGGCATGACACACAAATATTGTCTCACAAATTTTCTTTTCATCGTAAAAAAGTTATTTTTCATTTTCTGAGTGTCAAAAATAGAGAGTTTTGTGAAACAACCACAAAATAAAAGTTACAAATGTTAACACCCTAATTTAAAAAAAATACTAGATCATGTTACATGGCCAATGTCCCAACGGGGGTATCTTAAACCTTTCCATCCACCCCTCATGAAAAAGATAAATTCCTACCAAATCAGTAGAAAGTGTGTCAGATTTGAACTATAGGTACATGATTTAATTCACATGATTTGAAGCAAAAATCATTTTTAGACTTACAATATATGTTTATTCAGAGATCCAATGCAAGTCAGCATGTCAACGCCATATGAACATGACATGTAAGCATAAATTGCACATGGATATGACACATATGCAGACACATTAGCGAAAATTGACACATAGACGCGACACCTAGATCAACCTGCTGAGGTGGCCATCATTCTTTCATATGTAATCAGGAATGCACCCACGACCATTGAAATTGGTCGTAGTCACCCTAAATTAAGGTCATAGATCAGTTATGTCTATGTTATGACCAATTGCTGTAAGCAAGTTATGACCTTTCTGACAAAAAAGTCATAGTTTTTCAGAGTTTGTACCCTCCCAAATGGTCTATGACCAGTTGGTTCGAAATGGTCATATATCTATGACCAAAAAACTCAGGGTCGTCAAGAAAAGGTCACTAGTCGACACATTTCTTATAGTGATCTTGAGAAACTTGATACTCTGGGTCCTGGTGGTTCTGAAGGCTTCTTCCAAAATACGAATGGGTACTTCACGATAAGTTAGATCCTTGTTGATATCTATGGCTCGGTGATCAATATTCTTGAAAACTTCGGTCTTCTCCGGAACTTCTAAGCATTTGCGAAGTAACGAGATATGGAACACATTATGTATGGCTGACATCTCCTCCGGCAGTTCCAGTTGATATGATACTTGTCCTCGGCGATTCAAAATGTTGAAGGGTCCAATATATCTGGGGCTAACTTTCCTTTCAGTTGAAAACATTGCATTCCTTTCAAGGGTGATACTTTGAGGTACACAAAATCTTCGACATTGAAGGTCGGGTCACGACGTCTCTTGTCAACATAACTCTTCTGTCTAGATTGGGCGGTCTTGAGGTGTTCACGGACTTTGTGAACCTTCTCTTCGGCTTCTCGTAGGATGTCGGGCCCGAAAATCTGACTCTCTCCTACTTGCGACCAATTCAAGGGGGTTCGACACTTCCTTCCATACAGAAATTCAAATGGGGCCATTTGCAAACTAGCTTGATAACTATTGTTGTATGAGAATTCTGCGAAAGGTAGACAATCTTCCCATTTTGATCCATATTCTAGCACACAAGCTCTCAACATATCTTCTAAGATTTAGTTGACTCTTTCAGTTTGTCCATCGGTTTGCGGGTGATAAGCTGTGCTGAAGTTCAGTTTGGTTCCTAATCCTTCTTGGACTTTTTGCCAAAATCTTGAGGTAAACTCGGTTCCTCGATCCGATACTATGGTCTTAGGGGTTCCATGCAAACTGACGATTCTAGCAATGTACAGCTCTGCTAGCTTCGAACTCTGGTAGGTGGTCTTGACAGGTATAAAATGGGCTACCTTAGACAGTCTATCCACTATGACCCAAATAGAGTCACTTCCCCTACTAGATGTAGGCAAACCGGTGATGAAATCCATTCCGACAGAATCCCATTTCCATTCTGGAATTTGCAATGGTTGCAGAAGTCCTGCGGGTCGCTGATGTTCCGCTTTGACTCTCTGACAGATATCATGCTTGGCTATGTAGCTTCCGATTTCTCTCTTCATCTTGTGCCACCAAAATTGCTCCTTCAAATCCTGATACATCTTCGTTCCTCCAGAATGGATACAATAAAGAGTATCATGCGCTTCCTGCATGATGACTTGCTTTAACTCGGAATCTGCTGGTACACAGATATGTCCTTTTTACCACACAACTCCTTCTTCATCTTCGGTGAATCATGGTACCTTCCCTGTACTGATACGATGCTTGATTCCGTCGATACTTGCATTTCCTTTCTGTGCCTCCTTAATCTGACTGATCAAAGTGGGTTGAAGTTCAATACTGGCTAGGAATCCTTTGCTAACTAGCTCCGTTCTAAACTGCTCCAACTCTTCATGCTAACTAGGCTAGGCTTCTTTAATCATGGTGTTTAATCTACACATCAGTCTGCTAAGAGCATCCGCTACAACATTGGCTTTGCCAGGATGATAGTGAATGTCAAGGTCATAATCCTTGATTAACTCTATCCATCTCCTTTGCCTCATATTCAGCTCCTTCTGGGTGAAAATATACTTCAGACCCTTGTGATCCGAATCAATCTCACAGCGGTTACCCATGAGGTAATGTCGCCATGTCTTCAAAGCTAACACTACGACTGCTAGTTCGAGGTCATGGGTAGGGTAATTCTACTCATGTTGCTTAAGTTGTCGGGACAGATAGGATATGACTTTGCCTTCTTGCATCAACACACATTCGAGACCAATCTTGGATGCATCACAATACACATCAAAAGGCTTCTTGATATCCGGCATAATCGAAACTAGGGCTGAAATCAATCTCTTCTTGAGCTCTTGAAAACTTACTTCACATTTGTTCGTCCATTCAAACTTCTGATCTTTCTTCAACAGCTGGATCAGCGGTCTTGCGATGCTTGAAAATCCTTCTACGAACTTGCAGTAATATCCCGCTAATCCGAGAAATGCGCGGAGTTGGGTTTGATTGGTTGGGGTTTTCCATTCTTCAACATCCTTAATCTTGGTGGGATCGACAGCAATTCCTCCTGTCGACACGATATGTCCTAGGAATCCTACTTCCTTTAACCAGAATTCACATTTGCTAAACTTGGCTTACAACTGATCTTCTCTAAGTGTTTCAAGGATGGTTCTCAGGTGTAGTTCATGGTCTTTTTCTGACTTGGAATAGATGAGAATATCATCGATAAAAACAACAACAAACTTATCCAGGAAGTTCATAAAAATCTTATTCATGAGATTCATGAAATAAGCGGGGGCATTGGTTAATCCAAAATACATGACAGTGTACTCATACAATCCATATCTGGTGGTAAAGGCGGTCTTTGGGATATCCGTTGCACGAACCTTGAGTTGATGATAACTAGTTCTAAGATCAACCTTAGAAAACACTCTGGCACCAGTCAGTTGGTCAAACAGGTCTTCTATCTTTGGTAGTGGGTACTTGTTCTTAATGGTGACATCATTCAGCTTCCGGTAATCCGTGCACAAACGGTTACCTCCATCTTTCTTATCCACAAATAAAATAGGGGATCTCCATGGCGATGCACTTAGTTGTATCAGGCCTTTCTCCAGCATAGCATCAAGTTGCTTCTTCAGCTCCACTAATTCAGATGGGTTCATACTATAAGGTCTCTGAGCTATGGGTCCAGTTCCAGGAACTAGTTCAATGATGAACTCAATATCTCGATCTGGGGGCATACCGGGCAATTCATCTGGGAACACGTCGGGGTATTCACAAACTACTTTGACTTGGTCTAGGGTTGGTTGGGCTAGACTCTTGTTGCATTTGAATTGATGAGGCAGTGTCTCAGATACATTCTCTACTGATACTCCAGTGCTACTGGTCATGGTTATGGCTTTCTTGGCACAGTCGATCAATCCTTTATGTTTCGACATCCAATCCATTCCTAGTACTACTTCCAAACCTTTGGTTCCAAGTACTAATTAGCATAAAAATCTATTCCATGTATTCTGATAGGTACAACCTTGCAAATTTTTCTAGCTTTGGTGGTTGAACCAGGTATTTCAACTATCATAACAAGCTTCAATTTTGTTGGTTGAATCTTACTAGTGCATGCAAATTCTTCTGTAACAAACGATTGTGATGCTCCAGAATCAAACAACACTCTTGCAAGTACTGAGTTAATAGAAAACATACCCAGCACAACATGTGGCGCTACTTGTGCTTCCTCAACATTCATGTGGAACAGGCGGCCGTTGCAGTTGAGCGAGTTCCCTAGGGCAAATCTCCTTCCAGGTTGGACACGGTGCTGCTGCTGAGCGGGTGCATTCACATTGGTGGTCGCTGCAAGCTTCTTGGGGCACTCGTTGGAGTAGTGACCCTTGACTCTGCATTCAAAGCAAGTAATCATGGACTTGTCTTTTCCTGCAATAGGCACAACATTGCTTCCAGTCCTTGGGGCAGTATTGTTGTTGTTGGTGTTGTTGTTGTTGGCCTTGGGCGATGCATAGTTGAAGTTACTGGGATTGCCGTTGTTATTGTTGTGGTTTCCTCCAGACCTCAAGTTTGCTCTGCCACGATTGGGATAGTTTGGACGAGACATAGGGGTCTGTTGTTTCTTGGGGCATATCCTGCAGACGGGTTGGGGCGATACTTCTGTGTATGGTGGGATCCAGGCTGGTGCATCATGCGACGCTTGTGGTTATCATTGGCTTAGTTGATCTTTCCTTCCATCTGGATAGCAGAGTCCACCAAAGCTTCAAGACCATCAAAGGGAATGTTGACTAGCACGGTTTGCATCTCATCATGCAGTCCGTTCAGGAATCTCTCTTTCTTCTTTTCTTCTGTGTCAATCTCATTAGGGGAATATCTAGCTAGTGACAAAAATCTGTCATGGTACTCAACCATAGTCGTCCTTCCTTGTTTCAAATCTCTGAACTAATCCCTCATCCTCTTAATCAGACCTGGGGGCACATGGGTCCGGCTGAACTTGATCTTGAATTCTTCCCAAGTCATCATCTGACCTCCGTTCTACGGGTGCTATTCCACCAGGCTCTTGCATCACCTGCCAGATAATGGGTGGCAAACAATACTTTTTCATTGGCCTCAACTCCTGCGACCTCTAAGTTGTTCTCCATGGTTTGCAGTCAGTCATCAGCATCTAAGGGCTCTTCAGACTTATTAAATATAGGGGGATTATTGTTTTGAAAGTTCTTGAGCTTGGATCCATGGTTATCCTGGTTTCCGTGACCTTGATTATTGAGGGCCATCTGAGATATCTGTTGAAGAGCGGCTAAGTTGGCTTGGCATTCGGCTCTACTAGCTTCACGGTCAGAAACTAACATTTGCAGAATCTGCAGCATTGGGTCCTAAGATGAGCTCCTTCCTCTGGGGTTACCACGAGTCATCTGAAGATTGAGATAGATAATGAGACAAGGGGGAAATTTCTAGGGTTTATGGGTTTGTTTTAAAAACTTTAAACTTGGAGTATAACTTAGTTTTTGAAAACTAACAACTTCCTCTCATTCATTCATTCCAAGCACACAATACAAACACACACCACACTAGGGTAACAGATGGTTTTAAGAACCATTCTGTGAAACTACGATATAGTGGGACCGGGTACAGCTCACTCCTACGGTAGTGCTCAAGTGCATCTAATCGTCATCAATGAAGGCGTCATCATCTTCATCAGTGTGATCCTCCATGGCCTCGTCCTACAGGTAGTCATCATCATCACTAAGGTAAGAGTAGAGATCTCCACGGATATCTTCACCTTCCTCCTCCTTCGCTTCAAGCTAGATCTCCTATTCACGGATGGTCTTCTCGAGAGTGGCCACCTTCTTGCGAAGACGATCGATGATGCGATCCTTCTTATCACGCTGACGACAAAGTGAATAGCGCTCCTTGGCGAGGATGGCGAGGGTCTGGTCCTTCCTGACTGCAATGGCATTGTTATGGTTGGAGTAGGCACGGGCGTTGTCCAACTCCTTCTGTCTATAATACAACATGAAGTCGAGATTATCCACCTGGTGCTTCAGCTCCGGGTGTCCTGGCATCTCCAAGGGCAATCCCGTAGAATCACGCCGTGCGTAGTGAGCAAAGCGAGTGCCATTGATCTGGTTGATGTTTTGCCCACACAGACGGGCAAGAGCTTCCTGCATATCCCTGGCTAGTCCGTCTACCTAGTTGTTCTCCCTCAAGCTGAATTGGATCTTTTCCGAGGTGGGTGCTTCCATCTTGCCTCTGAGATCTGCAACTATCAGCCACTATAGCTCTCCTCCCACGTGATCGTTGAGTTGTGCCCCGAAGAACTCCGGGTGCGGGCGCTCAAGATGCTCTGCGAGTGCATCTATATCCCTCTCAAAGATCAGGTGGCCTCTGTTGCCCAGCTAGTAGAACTTGATATACTTGACCTCCATCTATAAGAATTTAGGGTGAGCATGTTAGTGGGGTGATCGAGTGTGTCAAATTTTATGTAGGATTGCAATTTTTTTGAGGAACATGATTTTTTTTGAAAGAATCTCAAGGATAAGAGTGGGAATAGGTTTTCATAAATACTCACTTCTTTTGTTTTGACACTAAGAATCTCAAGGATAAGAGTGGGTCTCCTATGGCCAGGATGGCTCTGATACCAACTTGTCAACACCCGGATTTCTAATCCCAGATGCCTGTTATGCCATACCTCGCAATCCCAGGATTACCATTTTTGCGAGACATAACATAATTGGTACCACATTACATCATCCATTACAAACCATAATAAAGGTCTTACAAATAAAGGATCTCATGATCTAGTCTTAATACAATCAAAGCAGCGGAAAGTAAACGTAGTAGGGGCTCCATCTTCAGGGTCACAGGCAATGCTGACGATAGAAGATGATCCTAGTTGTCATAGACCTCCTGTTGTCCATCTTCCTGGTAGTCCTCCTCATAGTCTGGCCACGGGAATAGCTAGGGACAAAGCCATGAGTACTCTTTAAGTACTCACAAACTATCACTAACAAGTAAGGTAGCTCTAGTAGGAACCTTAAGCTCTAGGTTTATTTGCAAAAGGCCAGGTTTATTTCATAAGGAGTTCAAAAGTAAAGAACCTAATTTAATTTTCTACATCCCCTAAGTGAGAACTAGTTTTCATGTCCACAACCCTGTTGTGGTCAAGCCAAGGTCATAGTTCAATTGAAAAGTCATTTTTGAAAACATCTGACAACGGAACAGTATGGCCACTCCAACTATCCATGACCGCGGACGCGGCTATTTGAATAGTTTGACACTCTGCGGTGGTGGTACACTTTCACCACAATATTCAATACATCCGTCAGGGATAACCCTGAATCATCATACTTAGTATGCGGATAATCAATCATAACCTTTCAATTACACAATCTAGTATAGGCACTCCCCTATGAGCTTGGCCTCCCAACCATGGCCATCTGCCATCCTAGGCACTTCATAGGTGGACATTCACATTCACGAGGAAGCCTCAGCTCAACCTCTTTCCACGAGGGAACCCACACTAACGCATATAAACTTCCAGTTAAGCCCTACCCAATTCAGGTATTGCGGTTGTACGGTAAAATTGGAATGGTATCGCATCCGAACCCAACCATCAGTTTTTATCAAAACTAAGGCTCATGCCTCAAGAAGTTTCATCATCAAACCATTTTGTTTCAGATCACATGTCAAAACATTTCAATAAAATGAATCCTCATTCTAAGGTTTTCATAATCATTTTCTCCAAGTATTCCCATCTAAAGTGATCAGTAGTAGTTTAGCACTAGCAACTATGAATGAGGGTGTCACTAATGAGGGGTGCTAATCAAGTGTAACTATCCAAATATAGTTTTATGCTTTTTATGGCACCTAAGTATAACTACCTAGGCCTAGTTTTATACTCTTTATGGCATCTATTCTATTTTGCCAATACTCACAAATCACTAACTAAAGGTAAAGAACTTTGGTAAAAGTAAAAGAATAAGGCTTGCAAGTAAAACTTGGGATTGGTATAATCAAGGTTGTATCACCAAAGGATGCCTAATGGATCTTGCATAGGTTATCTTGCAAGGATGGCTTGCATAGTTAACTTGTAGTGTTAGGCTTGCCTTGAGTAGTGCAGTGGTTGAAGTTCTCTTCTTCTTCATAGTACTCCTCCTCCTCGTAGCCCGGGCCAGTACAAGCATCTATAAATGAATACGAAGTACACAATCACCAAACAATACTTAACTACTTCTATTTAGCACACAAAGGCTCACACTAGATGATTTAGCATCATCACAATCATCACATGAAATAAAGACCTAGTTTTATTTATGTTATTTTGGAAAAGTAATTTCTACTCATTGAAAATACTTAAGATTTAATATTCTCCAATTAAAATATGGGATCATGTTGAAACATGTCATCACCACATATTCTAATATTTGGGAATGTGATTTAAAGTGGTGGTCATATTTTATAAAGTTTAAAATTACTATTTAATAAAATTAAAGTGACTAGAAATGCCTATATAGTATTCTTTTGGTACTAGTCCAAGATCACTTCATGTAAACCTAAATATTTTTACATATTCAGATAGATCTTGTCAAATGTGATTTTTGAGATTTGGAATCAACTCAAATGCATTTATGGTTGATTTTTGAAAAATGTTTGAAATGGCAAAGTCTCTGCCTTGTTATTTTAACTATAGGTGATCTATAACTTCAAATGGTTTGAATCCAACGGGCTTGGGTAGATAATTTGAATACCTTTCCCACAAAATTAGAATCATGCAATTTGGTTAAGTAGATCTCTTTGAATTGAACTTCAAAGTCACTGATAGATTGAAGTTTTGAAAATAAAAGAAAAATCTAAATTTAAACGCGGGGCGAGCGTGGGAATGATACTGGGCCGGCCCAGCTACGCGGTGCGGGCGCAGCGGGCTACTTACAGGCGGGTCCCACGCGTCAGCGACTAACCTAACGCGAAGCAGTAAGTTTCAATCTAGCTACGATTAGAATAGGATCTAACAGCTGTGGTTCGTCGTCTCCGACTAACCTAAAATGGCGGTGGGGGTTGTGTGAGGCTCACCAGGGCTCTAGATAGACTTGGGATGGGGCGATCAAATGTGTTGAGGCCGGCGAGTCGAATGGTAGTCGCGGCGGCTCCTAGCTCCAGTTCCTCTTCCCCTCTGTAGCGGTGGGCTCCAGTGAAATTTCGGCGATGTGGTGCTCTCCTTGCTCCAGGGAGAGGTGTGGGAGGTTTCTGAGAGAGAGGGGAGTGAGCTAGTGTGGAAATTGGGGATGGGGTGGCCTCTATTTATACACTGGTGAGAGGGACAATGCGGCATGGTCGGGATCCTCCGGCGACGGCGTTACAGGGGGCTATCAGCATGGCTGAGGGTAGGTGTCGACGCGGTGCTTCAGGGCGGTTGTCATGCGAGTGATGGCGTGGAAAGGGGTGGTCGAGAATGGTCGGGAGCGTTCCGTGCTCTGTGCCGGAACAACGGCGTTTCGAGACGGCGCATAGTGTCCACAGTTCGCACGGCGGAGAAAGGGCGTGTCTAGGAGGTAGTTGGGGTCACGGTGAGTGCATGCACGCGCGGAGAGGGCGAGGCGTGGCGTGTGTATGCGTGTCGGCTGCAGCGCTCTGGCGCGCTCTCGGCATGGCAGACAGAGAAGTGGGCGTGGCGATTACGGCTGGTCCACGGCTTGTCTCTGGTCTAGGGGTGGACGGAGGGTGGCGGTAGAGTGTCGCCTGTCTCATGGAGATCGTGGGAGAGGGCGGCGCAGTCTGTGGCAAGCGGTGCTTGGTCGACCTACACGGTGAGCTCGGGCGGCGCTGCACTGGTGCGAACGGCAAAGGGGGAGGCTTGTCCACTGCACTACTGGACACTGGGGCGACCAGGGGAGAGAATTGAGGCACTAGTGGCGATCAATTACTGCTCCAAACAATGATTGTTAGGCAAGTGTTTACTGGTGTCAGCCATGTGCTCGACCAAATGGCCGCATGAATTCAAAGTTTGAATTTTTGGATGAATTTTGGTGAGTGTGTTTGTCACATGCTTGGGTGTCTAGGGTTGCTGGGAAAAGTCAAGTGGAATTGATTTGGTTGGTTTTTGAAAAAGGGTGATCTATGCATATGAACTTGATTCAATTTTGCAATGTCTTTTAAATAGATTTGAAAATAGTTTCTGCCATTTTGTAAAGTTCGCTTGGATTCACTTTTACTTGATCTAGCAAGGGGTGGAAAGAACTGGGAAAGTTTCTGTTAGAAATCTTTTACTAGAAACACTCAAAGTGGTCTAGTGGAGAAGTTTGGCCAAAATGACCATTTGCTTATATGATTCATATTTGATTTTCTTTTCTTTTAATTTTGTTTGTAAATGGCCTAGATGATGTAGTATTCATATTTAAACCATTCTTTATCATTTGTAGCAATCAAACATGGCAATTGCACTTATTCATACACTAATGCAATTTACACATACACTCATATTAGATTTAATAATAGAAGTTTGTGTTAACCCTAAACTTGGGTGATTAGGACTTGATAATCTTGATTAATATTTTTGAGGTGTTACAAAACTCACGGAAAACTATCCATGCCATGGGATACGTCCTACGGGATTACGTCCCTTAATAGGGCAGTAATTCGATTGATGTCGATTGCTGACTGCTGCGGTTATGAGTATGATGTGAGAAGTGGTTGTTGCCTATTCGTCCACATACGGAGTTCCTCCCACACATACATATTTGATAATTTTCATGATGATAATCTTTATCTTAGATCTTCACAAATACTACTAGTGTATTCGCTACTCCCTAAGAACACTTTTCCCTACTACAGTTCCAATCTCTCTTACATACACGATACTTACTTTCTATATTAAGTTACTTTGCTTTACTTTATTATTGCTCTTATACCCAAAACCCCCAAAACACCTTTTTTCACAATACTAGCATTTTATCTTCTTACTTAGAACTTTATCTAGCATTTCTATCGCGATACTTATTTCAAGAATTATTAGACTTCAGACTCTTGCTCCCTGTGGGATCGATATCTTTATTTCGAAACTAGCTACAAATGATTTGTGCACTTGCAGTCATCAGCAGCCCATTCCCGCCCAGAGTCAATGGCGTCCGATGCACCCTCCACTGCTGCAGCAAGCGCGTTGATGGTAGCCGTCTCCATGTCAAAGGGCCTGAGATACTCAAAGAGTTCGAGGCAAGCTTTGAACAAACGGAGGGCCTCCTCATTGAGAGTACCGTCAAGATCTTCGGCCACCAGGTCGTGTCCAGCTTCATCAGCAGGCAAATGGGAAAGCGCTGGAACCAGGAGAGCAGAAGTTACAAGCCGACTCTAGTAGTTGGAAAAAGAACAAAGGTGAAGGGGACATACCAGCCATGGCCCGGGCAATATGCTGTCGCTCCTGGCGCACCTCCTTCTCGCGTGATCGGCTCATGTTGTATAGGCCTCCCTGCTGCTTGTGGGCACTCTCGAGAACCTTGAAGGCTTCATCGTGAATATCTGTGTTCTTCTTAGTCTTATCGGTGGAGGCCTCCAGCCTTTTATTCTATGCCACAAGCTCATCAATCTGGCCTTGACGTGTTTGGTTCGACGCCTCCAGCCGGTGCACTTCTGCCCGCAGCTGGTCCACATCCTTCTCCCTATCGACAATCATGGTTGTAGGAGGATATCCGATGGTCAACAAGAACCACAAGAATTCGCGCAATTGCAAAGACATATCGGAGCGAGCAATCTTACGCCCCAAGTCCTGCATATTCTTCATCGTCGCCAAAAATCTTTCTAAAGAAAGAGAGAAGTGAAAAAGGGAAAGAACCAAATCACCTGAGACAATAATGCAAGTTGGGAGAAGACCATACCTCCACCAAAACATTCATCTGCTTGGCTTCACCGAGTCCCAGCTCGAGCACTTCCACCAGACTCCTCGCTTGGCCAAGGGAGACGGGCGCTTGACTAGAGAGTTCGGCAAGGAGAGCAATCGGCGTTAGCATGGGTCGGGCAGGTTTGTACCCGGTAACCAACACCTCCTCGTCATCCTCGGCATCACCAGCAGTAGTCTTCGATGACCTCTCCACAACCGGCTCGGCCCCAATAGCCACTGTCTCGGATCCGAAGCTTTCCGGGTTCTTGTCGTTGCCCGCAACCGATTGCGCTGAAACCTTCGACACCACCTTGGCCTCCAGCTCCTCGCCCTAGCCGACGGCCGCATCCGGCTAGACAACGCTCTAGTCCAGGTTCATAGCTGTCAACGGCTGATGACTACAAGTGCACAAATCGATTGTAGTTAGTTTCGAAATAAGAGTATCGAACCCATATAGAGCTATTTGGTTAAGGTCTTTATGCCCCTCGTCACTGTCTACCAAAGGATACTTGTAACCCGCCTTTGATTTCAAGTAAAGGGTATTTGAAAGGTTTTCGGTTGAATGTAGAAAAGTAATTAAAACAAGTAAAAGAAAGCAAGTAAAAAAGCGTTTGGGAAAGTGGTTGAACTCAATGGGGCTAAAGCATTCTCGGGGGTGTAGGATACACCTCTAGCATGATATTATTAATCATAATTAGGATAACCTATTTCTTGTGTCATAACATGTGTGGAGAGAGCTCCATAATAAGATTTTCACTACAAGGCTCGTAGGCAGTCACTTTGTTGAGCCAAGAATGAGGTCATCTCTAAATAACCGTTGTGATGTCTAAGAGCAGTCACCCATATAGACCACCGCAATTAAGGGTCTCCCCATTGATATTGTAATTAGCTTAGGGAATCTCTCTTAATCCTCCTTTGACCGTGCAGATTGCTAGCCAATGCTTCTAGTCACAATAGCTCTGGGCACACTTCCAATTACATCCAAAGGATTTCACCCTCTTCTTTAGTCCCGAAGGCAAATGATATGTGGCTGACTACACATACTATCTAAAGAGAGAGATCAAACACACATCATAAATATATCATAGACCAATAAGTTGATGGACACAAGTATAGATCATCTTTATTTCAATTCATAATAGTGCTAGGGTTTCCCCATCTACCCAAGAATGAGGGAAACTACTCACACATGGTAGCAATCAATGACATCATTATAATCAAATGGATGGATAAAAGTACGGGGATGAATCTAGTGCAAACCACAATTGAATCTGGAATTACAATAAGATCTAATGAAAGATGGGGTAATAGTGGTGATGGTGATGTAGCATTTCATGATGAAGGGGATGATGCGATGTCCTCCAATTATCCGTGAAGCAGCAGGGATTTTCCCTTCTCCAAGTTCCTCCTTCAGATCCCTTTCTGGTGTGGTTTTTCGTGGCTCAAGGTTGCTGTGAATGTCGGATATATGATCCTTCTTCTTAGGAGAAAGTATTTGACGAGGAGGTCACGCTACCGCATGGTATGGGCAGATGGTACGGGTGGTTTCCGCCCGTACCACTGGTCGTTAATGTTGCTGTAGCTTCCTTCATGTTTGCAATTCTTGTAGGTGTGAAGATAAATCAACTAAATGACTTTTATCACTTAAAAATATAATACTACAACATAATATGATAGTTCCAATTGATATGTTCATAAGAGACTTTGTAATTCGGGATCCTATTGAAACAAGGACAAAAGGTGCATGCAAACACAGTAAAATACCAAAATCCCTATTCTACTTATGCAAAAATGGAAGGTAAATATGCTTCAATTTTGGACTCATCATCTCCCCAAGCTAGACTCTTGCTCGTCCCCGAGCAAGATGGTGGCTTATAGACAAGATCATCATGTTCATGAGGTACGAGTGGTTACAATAAATGAGGCAAAAATTGAAATAGGAATACAATAGCAGATGTCAAGTTATTTCGGGGGTATTATATAACCCTTACACATCACATGACTTAGAGGCTTCCACACCTTTTTGTATGAATGAAGTTATAAGAATTTTTTAGCGATTCAACATATTATATAATCATAAGGTTAAATTGGTTGAGCACTTGATTTGAGTAATGAAGATTCATGATCATTCTTTTTTTCTCTTTTCAAGCTTATACTCTTCTTTTGCCTTGAAATTCTTTTGATAGCGGATCTTTGATCACTCTTCTTATTTTTTATAGCATGGTTGCTTGGTCATGCTCACTATTTTTTTTGGCTTTTAAAAACCCGTGACTATAATATGCTACCAAAATTCTTCTTCCCATAATTTAATCAATACTTTTATTGGTGTGGAAGTCCCTAAAATCATGACAGCTGTAAAATTATTATAACACTCAACCCAATTCAACCATCTAATATAGTATTCATGAATCAAAAGATAGCTTAAAATATCATAAAGTATTGAAACTCAACGAATATAATTCTTTCCTAGAACAGAAGGGAGCTTGAAGTTGATGCAACTAATGCAAATTATTAAATCAAAAACCTAACATGCGTGCATGAAAGTAAACATGCTAAACTGTAAGATAGATTACAAGGTGTTATAGATCTCCCCCAAGCTTGGGATCAAGCTGGTGGGATCAAATAATCGCTTGCAATTATTCGGTACCATGACACTCTTCAAGGTGAAGATGTTTTGTTGGAAATAGCTGCACGAAGTTTCTTGTTTGTCTCCTCCAGGCCAGATATACAACAAAGACACTTTTGGAGGCTAGACGCAAGAGGAACATCCCTTCAACAACTCTATTTAACACGCCATTGAGTTCGTTCTTGCTTTCAAGATCTAAGAGGCGCTTGCACATAATCTCTCATTGGATGAGCTCTTCCTTCTGATACTTCTCTATCTTGCGAAGATGCTGTTCGATTTCTAGAACATACGGGCTGATGGGTACGTCCAGAAGGTTGAACCCCAAATCCTCTTGTGGCTTCACGCTCAGGTACACGTTCAGGGTAATCTTCTTTGTTGTAGAAGTATGAGCCGTAGTCTCCTGATAATTTCCTGCATTAGGTCGGTTAGCTTTCTTACGCTTGGGTGAAGAGTAGTTGGTGGCGATGAACTTGAGTGACTCCGTGCAACCCTTCCCATGGGGTTTCTTTGCTTCTTGTTCGTCTTGAGTCTTCACCATAGCCAGGTAATTCGGCTACTTCCACCCTCTCTTCATTTGCTCCATGAAGGTCTCGAATTCCTCATCATCATTGGAGTCATAAGAATACCTCGTGTTCTTCGGGCTTAGGCCTTGAGCTTCACGGTCATCTACTTCAATGGAGGAAGTATGGAAGCTATCCCACGATGGAGCCATGAGGCTTAAAGGTTTGCCTTTGCCTAGAACTAGGTAGCGCATCAAGTAGATTGGATCTGTTGATATAAGAGGGAGGAAGACCTCTAGGAAGGCTTATTAAGGGTCAAAGAAACAGGGAAAATTCATACTGGAAGAAAGAGGGTCGGTAAAGAAAAGAATCCCAACAAATAAGGAAAGAAATAAGCGGAAAAGGAAGAAAATGAATGACCACTGGTACGGGCATATGCTCTTATGGCGTACCCGTACTGAGTCTCTTTCCAGAAATCCAAACGTTCCAACATCGGTAAGTAACTGACCAACTAAACGGTACGGGTGGGACCCTACCATATGGCCGGACCGTACTGGTTATTACCGAATTTTTTTTGAACACAAAAACCAAACTAAACGAGAGAACACAAGGTCGGTAACAATCTGCAGTATAGTCAAATGCGAACGTACGGGCCAATCGTAATGAAATGCAGGAAAATGTAGTTGTGGCACTACCATCTTAACAAGCAGCGGTACAAACGGGACCGGTCGTACCATCCACCCGTACTAGCCTCGTAAAATAGGTAGTAGCTTCATAAAAACAAAGGGAAACCAAAAAATATGAATAGAATCAGGAAATAGTCATGAAAAACAAAGGTGAATCAAGATTTCAAATGCCTTGTTTATCTAGGGAAAGTGAGTTTACTTGGGTACCTTCATATCCTTTCAACTCTTGAATCAACCTTTTCTTTTTCCCTTTGAACAAGGTTGGGCACAAGAAGTTATTAAAACCATTGCAAAGAGAAATTGGAAATTTTCTTTTGGGAGTTGTAGTCCGTGAGGGTATGTAGATAGATGACACTACTTCATGATGATCAATTTCCTCAAGGTCCATGGATGCTTCCTCCTTTTCTTCTTTTCTTTGAAGAATCTATAAATCAAATTCTTGCAAAAGTGAAGTCCAATGGATCATCCTTGGCTTAATATCAGTCCTTTCAAGGATATCCTTCAAGCCAATACAATCAGTATGCACTCTTACCTTAGAGTCAATAATATAAGATCTAAACGTATCGTAGGAGAAAACCATAATGAAAAATTCTTTTTTGCCATGGGGTAATTCTTTTGGGTGCCATTTAAGGTGTGACTAGCACGATGAATGATATTGAGTTCATCACCATCATACTGGCAAAGAATTGCTCCAATAGCTTCACGGCTAGCCTCACAAAATAGATAAAACGGTTTCTTCCAATTAGGTGGTTTTATAATAGGAGCTTCAAGAAGGGCTTGTTATAATATGTTGAAAGTAGTGAGAGAGTTTTCATCAAAATTAAAAGTAACATCCTTTTGTAGAAGGTTGGCTAGTAGTCTAGTAGTTTTTGAGAAGTTCTTAATGAACCTTCTATAAAACCCAGCATGGCCTAAGAAACTCCTAATACCTTTTACATGTCGAGGAGGGGAAGCCTTTCTATTTCTTCGATCTTTGCTTTGTCAACTTATATACCCTTACCTAAGATTTTGTGACCAAGCACTATACCTTCTTGAACCATAAAATGACATTTCCCAATTCAAGACTAGGCTAGTGTCTTCACATCTCTGCAAAACTTTGTGAAGGTTATGGAGACAATGATTAAATGAAGTTCCATAAACAGAAAAATCATCCATGAATACTTCCATCATACTTTCAACATAATCAGCAAATATAGCAGTCATACATCTTTGAAAGGTGGCAGGGGCATTTCAAAGACCAAAAGGCATATTGTGATAAGCATATAAGCCGAAAGGACAAATAATGGCTGTTTTTAGTTGGCCATCAGGGTGAACAACAATTTGAGAATACCCGGAATAACCATCTAGGTAGCAAAAATGAGAATGCATAGCTAGCCTTTCTAAAGTTTGATCTATAAAAAGTAAAGGATAATGATCCTTTCTATTAAGTTTTCTATAGTCAATACACATCCTGTGGCCAACAACGAGTCTAGTAGGTACCTCTTATTGCGTTCATTTTGAATGACAGTAAATTCACCTTTCTTCGGAACACAGTGAACATGACATACCCAATCACTTTCCTCAACATGAAAAATGATCCGTGCATCTAATAAACATATTATTTCCTTTCTTACCTCTTCTTTCATGTGGGGTTTAAGTTGCCTCTAAAAATCTGCAATCAGCTGGGCTCCTTCTTCAATAAATATTATATGGGTGGCTATCGAGGGACTAATCCCTTTCAAGTCAGTCATCGAATACCCAAGAGAAGTCCGATGCATCCAGAGAACCATCATTAAGTTTTCCTCCTCTTTTTCTACAAGGTTAGAACTTATAATAATGGGGAAATTATTAGTTCCATCAAGAAACATATATTTTAATTCCTTGGGTAAGGTTTTGAGAATAGGAGGTGGAGGTGCCTCATCCCCCTTTCTTAGGTTCTTCATACTTTTGATTCATCTCGGGATCCACCTCAGGTGTGGAGTCAAGATAATCATCCATTTCCATTTTTTCTATGTCTTGGGGAATATTATTATTATCGACTAAAGTCCTTGCTAAATCATCACCAGGAGTCTCAATAACTACCGAGGCAAGACTAATGATATTACCTTCCTCTTCTTGTCCATACTCATAATCGTCCAAATCTTCGATTGCCAGCTTGTGGTGAAATTTAGAAAAATGGAAGTCCGTTTTATTTTCACCAAACTTGAGAGATACAGTTTGTCTCTTGTAATCAATATTTGCTCCTGTGATGTTCAAGAAAGTTCTTCCAAAAATAATTGGACAACAAACATCAGTAGGCATAATTGTGAATTAATATATTCTAAATAAATATTTAAATTAAGTTTTATAAAGGCAACTTTCTTATTAGGCCAAAACCCAGAGGGATTTAACCTAGAAGAAAAACTATAGAAAAGAGAAAGCAAACATCAATATGCATTAGGCTGGTTTGACCAGCCCATGCAAATGGGCAGTAGATAGCAGCCAACACGCGGCGAGGAGGAGCCACCGGCCACCTCGGTCGGCCTGCTCGACCCCGGCCCACCCGCGGCGTAGAGGAGCTTAGGCACACGGACAACGGGCCGAGGCGTCCACTAGCCCACCCGGCATGCTAAAGCACTGGAGGGCGGGGCGCGGCTGGCCCGCCCCCGGCTGCCGACCCACCCGGGAGCCTCGCTAGGCCACCGTGGGGACGCGTGTGCTGGGCAGCGAGACCGGCCCGCCTTGCTGCCTGGCCACCGCCGCCAGGTTGCCAGCCGCTGTTGTTTCTTGCTGTCGATGGCTGGGCTGACACGAGGCTGGTGGCCCGCCCAGCCACCGCCTCAAGCCCAGCCGGCTATAACCCCTCTTTTTGCCCTTTTCTAGTCTTTTTTAGTCCCACATGGGGCACGTAAAGGGGAGGGCACACCTCCCTTCCCCCATATAAAGGGGTGCCCATAGGAGGATTAAACACACACCAAAAATATAATCTCTAAGGCTAGAATATCCCCCTCCTCTCTCACATAGTTTCCTTTGTCGTGGCATGGTCCCAAGTAAGGAATGTATGTGCAAAGTCAATGCATCTGTGGCACACCGTTGTGCTGTAGGGATTTAGCCAGGAGGTCTACTTCCACAACCTCAGCAGGGATCAAGAAGTCCAGGAGTCATTCTATTGCATTGTATGTGTGTGATAACTCGGGGAGCTACACTTGCATTGACCGAGCCATCGTGCAAGGATCTGGACAACGGGTGACATGCGAGGAGCTTCGCGACCTTGAGGTTGGACGGGTACGACTACATCATCCATGCTCCTGCATGAGCATACCGCTCTCTCGGTCTTCAAGGGTACGTTACCACATTCTTCCTCCGTTACTGCATTACTTCTTGATAGATCCTTGGGCATTCAAGGTGTTCCGCATAGTAATTTTTTTGTTATCTGCTGCGGAAACCCTAGAGTGGTATCAAAGCCTGATCTATGTTTAGTATGCTAGTACAGATAGACACATGCAAAGTGTGGGCATCGATAACTTAGTTGTTACCTTCCCACATGCATTTGTTTATATCGTGGTACTGTGAGATGAAGCGTCTCGGGCCGACCTTACGCGTAATCCTAGGCGAGACTGGTTCCACGCTCGACATATAGCTTATACCGTATAAGTGGGTAGCGGGTGTCTATCTCTCCCACGGTAGTTGATATGGAATCTACAATGGAAGGCCCCAAAAGGGGTGTAGTAGAGACAACTATTGTATCCATGTTGTGTTTGGAAGTTCGTAGGAAGAAACAGTTATGTCATGAAAGCCTAACAGCCACATAAAATCTACAATATATAGAGTACAGGCGTCTAACTTTATGTTGCAGCGAAGGCTTTGTGTTGTGATATGGTTGCGAGTCGTGAAAATGTAAGGTAGTTTACTTTTCCTATTGCTAAGTCGTAGAGTAGTAGTCATCGTGAAGATGAACGACAAGACCGGTGGCGTCGTGGACTTGGCACCAAACCGGAGCACCTGATGGAGATCACAGAGCGGGAACACAACCATGTCACGTCACATTTTGATTATATATGATTTAATATTTTGTGTGCATCTTATTTGAGTGCAAGTATTAGATACACAATGGTAGCATTTAAATAGGATGATCCCTAATTAAATACCAATGAAAGCATTCTCCCTTATGTGTGCAAACACCAAGAAAGTTTGTCGTTATGAAGCAGGCCGTGACGATCGGGGGCTAGACATATCTACGTTTGCATAGGGTGTGGGTTACAAGCCAAGTATGTGCCATGCAATACACTAAGGTTAATTTGGCGAGCCTAACATGTGTAGACATGGCCTTAGAACACAATGATCGAAAGATCAAGGACGAGTCACATGGATGATGTGATCGACGGATAGAGTCCACCCTAGCAGCCGCATCAAAGGCCGTGATAACCGGGGATGATGTGGTGTAAAGGGGTCGTGTAGTCACTAAACTGTCTTTAGGGATGAGAGTTTAAGTGGGAGTTTGTTTGTTAATGAGATTACAATTTTGAACTCCATATTACGAACTTGGTATAAGTCCTCTTTGCAAATGTCTTATAGATAATGGCCATTCCCTTAGTTCAGGACGTATTTAGTCCATTATTGAATGTGAATAAACTTAAGTTAGATGGGTCAAATTTCATCGACTGATACCAACTCCTAAGTAGGACTGATACGTCGTAAACGTATCTATAATTTTTGATGCTCCATGCTTGTTTTGTACCCGCTATCTTATGTTTTGTCTACACTTTGAGGCATTTTTATACATTTTCTGCAACTAACCTATTGACAAGATGCCACAGTGCTAGTTGCTTGTTTTCTACTGTTTTTGGTTTCAAAAAAGCTAGAAAATAAATATTCCCGGAATTGGATGAAACAAAAGCTGAATTTCCTATTTTTCCCGACGTGACACGGAGTCCAAAGGGGAGACGGAGGGGAGCTAGGGGCAGGCACACCCTAGGGTGGCGTGGGTCACCCCTGGCCGTGCCACCAGGGGGTGTGGCCACCCTGGCCCACCTCTGGCATCGCCTCTTTGCCTATATATTCCCCCCGGGACGAAAACCCTAAATACATGATCAGAATTCCACAAAAAGTTCCGCAGCTCCGCCGCCACTGAAGAGGAGATTCGGGGGGGTGGACAGAAGTCTCTGTTCCGGCACCCTGCCGAGACGGGGAAGTGCCCCCGGATCCATCTCCATCGACTCCACCGCCATCTCCATCGCTGTTGCTGACTCCCATGATGAGGAGGGAGTAGTTCTCTCTCGAGGCTAAGGGCTCTACACGTAGCTATGTGTTCATCTCTCTCTCTATACATGATCTTATTGAGATCATGATCTGATGTAGCCCGACCTACGGTCGTTACCACATCAAGGTCTCCAACTTATGCCATGTCGTCATGGACTCCAAAGGTGAATCCGTTCCTCTATGCGAGCCCACTTCCTACCCTCTTCAATGGTATACTACTTCATACTCCGTCCCATTATCATGATATGTTCACACTGACAAGCACAGAGGCAAGGGAGGAAGACCGAAGCATCAAGCCCGACAAGACGGTGGCTTGGAAGAGGACACGGAAGAAGCAACCGACGCTAGGACCGGAGTGTCCGACCGAGACCACCTGGAGTGTCCGACCGACCTAGAGTGTCCAGCCTCCACCCGCCGGAGTGTCCGGCCTGACCCAGCCAGAGCCTGGCGCAACCCTTCTGTGTGCCAAATCGGACACTACCAGGACACTACCCGGAGTGTTCGGCCACCCCGGACTATCCGGTCCACCCGACCCGGACTGTCCGGCCTAAGTGATGGGCCTGCGAGCCAACAAATAGGCCCTTGGCCCATGCACCCCTCTATTCCGCACCAAACCCTAGTTTTATGCCCAAACTACCCCTAAACTTGTGGCTGGCCTATAAATAGATCTCCCACCCTTCATTGTATCCCCTAGGCATAGATGATAGACTAAAGACAACCCCTTTATGGAATCTCTAGTTTTGCCTCATCCCCTTCTACCAAAGGGGATCGACTATCGTCACCACCTCATTGGAGTTTGCATTGCGCCTCCCTCGTTGTACAAGGCCTTGGCATCGGTGTCCCTTTGCCAAGACGTCAAGACCCTCTCCAAGGTGTTATTCCCTATCCGCGTGGGATCGAGGGAGCATGTTGACCGATCTTTCCTTGCGAGGATTCTATCGGACCGATGGCCACCGGCGGGAGCAATCGGCCTTGTATCGTGTGAGTTTTACGTGTGTTCATTGTGTTCTTCGCGAGGTGTGCGTCCGCTTCCGCTACCTTATCCCTTTCCCCTCGCTTTCCCATCGATTTGACCATGAGATCCATGAAGATCGGGCCACCCACGGGGTTACCCCTTAACATATAGTATCAACAGCTTTTGGTTGCCACAGATTTCTCCTCAATTTGGTCTTTTCCCTCATAAATTCGAAATTTCCACCAAAAACAGCCCCAATTTGTGTTTTGGATCGATCTGTGATTTGAGTGCGTTTTGGTAGGTTTTGATCCGTGGATTATTTGCTAAACTTGTTGATCTACCTTCCCATGTGTTCCCATGGCCTAATTCCTTGATTTCCCCCATCAATTTGAGGTTTTGGTTCGAGTTTTTCCGCCAAAACTCGTCCCGTTCGTGTTTTGGAAATTCTGGATCGACCGGACCGGACTGTCCGGCCTAAACATATCGGAATATCCACCCCGCTGGAGTGTCCGTCCTAAACGGACCGGAATCTCCGCCGCGACCGGACTGTCCGGCCTGCGCGGCCCGGAATGTCCGCCCCCTGCTGACAGAAAAATCTGCTTCATGGTTTTGAGCATAACTTTTGCATACGAACTCGGATTTTGGTGTTCTTTAGCTTGTTTTGAAGAGGAGAAAGAGCTCTACATCATCATGTCCATGGTTCATGCTATATACTCCATCCAAAGTTCGTGAGAAAGGTGGAACCCACCAATAAAGGGTGAATATCGGCGATGAAAGGTATAAAAATTCCGCGACTTCTCCCCACTTGCAACCCTTTGTGAGCCACACTATCTTTGCGTTCAACAAACACCTATTGAAACTAGTTCCTCCTATGATTGCTTGGGCTATGCACATTTGATACCTTATAGAATTCCGAGAAAAAGTTGTGAGCGCGCTATCTCATATAGTTACCTTGTATAGTTGTTGGCACAAGGAAGGGTTATACGTCCAAAACGTATCTACTTTCCCGAACACTTTTGCTATTATTTCTCCTCTAAACTTGTGTGATTTGGATACAACTAACGTGGACTGACGCTGTTTTCAGCAGAATTGCATTGGTGTCTACTTTTTGTGCAAAAAATCAACTATCAGGAAAAATCCCGGAAAATATGCCAAAAATCCTATTTCACCCGAAGACTCTAGGAGCCATAATACGAGACAGAGAAGAGACAGGGGTGGCCACACCACCTGGTGGCGCGGGCCAGGCCAGGCCACGCCAGGGGGAGGTGTGGGCCCCCAGGCACCCCCTCGGCCTCTCTCTTCGCCTATAAGGAGCCTTCTGACCTAAAACCTTTAGGGGGTTCGACGTTTTTCCAAAAGGAGTTCCGCTCCGCCGCCATCACCAGATTCCATGAAACAGTACCAGAAACTCCGTTCTGGCACCCTGTAGGGACGGGGAATTGGAGGAGATCATCGCCATCATCATCACCATCGCTTCTCCATCGACCATCCATGTTTCCCCCATCTATGAGTGAGTAATCCCCCGCTATAGGCCATGGGGATGGTAGGGATTGGATGAGATCGTTCATGTTATGGCATCAGATTGTTAGGGCATGGTGCCTAGTATCTTTCATTAGTTCTTTATGACTTTGTTGCGACTTGTTGTGCTTAATGCTTGTCACTAGGGCCCGAGTGCCATGATTTCATATCTGAACATGTTATTGATTCATTATGATAGTATTGTTTTTGGTCTTATCTACAAGTTGTATACACACGTTGTTGTTCGGAACCAATGGCCACGAAGTGACAGAAATCAGGATAACCGGAGGGAATGGCTTTGATGTGAGGATCACATGTGTTCACGGCGTGTTAATGCTTTGCTCCGGTGCTCTATTAAAAGGAGCACCTTAATTGCCAGTAGTTCCCTTGAGGCCCCGCTGCAAACGGGCTGGCAGGACAAAAGATGTTGTGCAAGTTCTCATTGCGAGCATGTATGACTATATATGGAACACATGCCTAGGATTATCTAGTACTTGGATGCTTTATCTTATTTATCTGCAATTGCCCTATGTTCTGATTGCTATGTGAATTGTCTTGTTCATGCAACCTACCGCACTCGAATCCCACTGTTTACTGCTTTTGTTACTACTATGTTTGCTTTACTACTGGTATTACTTTACTATTCCTACTACAAAACTGTTGCTACTGATAAACTGCTATGAGCAAGATTGTTTCCAGGTGCAGCTGAATTGACAACTCAGTTGTTAAGGCTTATAAATATTCTTTGGCTCCCCTTGTGTCGAATCAATAAATTGGGTTTCACTTCCCTCGAAAATACTGCGATACACCCCCTATAGAAGAATTATGTAAGCCTATCCCCTACTCATCCACTATCGAGGTACACTCTCTCCAACACTTTGATGAAGGTGATATCCCTTACTCTAAACCTCCTGATCAATGCTTAGAAGAATTCGATATCTTTATTGTTAAGCAAGATAATTTTAATAAAAGGGTGCAAAATCATCTAATGGAAAACACTAGAGCTATTGTTGAGTTGAAAGATATTATGGAAAGAACCTCTAATGATGTTAAAATGATTGTCAAACACTTTCAAATGGTTCAAACTCAAATAGATCACCTCGTTAAAGTGCAAAACGACTTGCTAGTTAATGCTGCTAAAGAAAAACATGCTTATGAAATTAGAACTAGAAGTGCAGCTGCTACCCAGGATCCTCTATGTCCGGAGGGGCATCCCAAAAGAATTGAGCAGGATTCTCAACAAGCTGAAAATAGTGGTTCTACTCGTAAGAAAAGGAAGAAGAAACATAAAACTGTTGTAGAACCCTCTGAACCTGCTATAGGTCCTAATAGTATATCTATCTCTGATGCTGAAACTGAAAGTGGTAATGAAGAAAATGAAGTTCCTAATGAAGAAAAAGTTGAAGAAGAACCTGAAAACCACACTAAGAATACTAAATACACCAAAGAAGATTTTATTGCTAAGAAACATGGTAGTGAAAGAGAGCCTTGGGTCCAAAAACCTATGCCTTTCCCTGATAAGAAACATAAGTCAAAGGAAGATGAACACTATAATAAGTTTTGTGAGTGGATGAAACCTTTATTCTTGCAAATTCCTTTGACTGATGCTATTAAATTGCCTCCTTACTCAAAGTATATGAAGGATATTGTCTCGAATAAAAGGAAGATCCCTAATGAAGAAATTTCTACTTTGCTTGCTAATTATTCCTTTAATGGTAAGGTTCCTAAGAAACTTGGAGACCCAGGGATTCCAACTATCCCTTGCTCTATTAAGAACAGTTATGTTAGAACTGCTTTGTGTGATTTGGGAGCTGGAGTTAGTGTTATGCCTTTCTCTCTCTCTATAAGAGGCTTCAACTTGAAAAATTAATACCAACTGATATATCTTTGAAAATGGCTGATAAATCTACCACTATTTATGTGGGTATATGTGAGGGTGTACCTGTTCAGGTGGCTCATAATTGCTTGATATTAACTGATTTTGTTGTGCTTGAAATGCCTAAAGATGATAATATGTCTATTATTC
Source organism: Avena sativa (assembly GCA_916181665.1). NCBI lineage: Eukaryota > Viridiplantae > Streptophyta > Magnoliopsida > Poales > Poaceae > Avena > Avena sativa. The sequence continues at coordinate 275,578,342 of OV702286.1, read as the reverse complement.
TTGGGAGACCTTTTCTTAATACTGCAGGAGCTGTTATTAATTGTAATCAAGGAAAGGTGACTTTCAATGTTAATGACAAGGAACATACTGTCTATTTCCCCAAGAAGATTGAAAGGACTTATGGTTTGAATTCAATTGAACATGTTGATGGCATTCAAGTTGGAGAAATATATTGTCCCATACCAAGAGAAAAAATTGAAACTATTATGATTGGGACCATTGCTATCAAGGTTGAGGTAACATAATCATTAGTGGAATACAAAGTTTTGTCTCATATGGAATTGTTTTGGTAGCAAGACTTGATCAACCTTGTTAACAAAAGGATTCCATTGAACAAAACAATGTTTTCATTATGATTATCTCTGTTTATTTCTACCCTTTGCATTTTAGTTTTTGCTTTCGTTTAGTTTTCTTTTTGTTGTTAGTTGCTTGCATGTTAGAGTGTCTTAGAACTTCTGTAGTTCTAGCCTTGTTTTGTCCTTGCATCATGTTTCCAAAAGAAAAAAATCAGTCTGTCAGAAAAATCATTCTTCTATTTCTGAAAAATGCCCAAAAAAAAAGTGTCTCAAAAAATTCTAGAAAATTCATATTAAATTTTTAGGTGAAAAAAGGGGCAGAGGAGTACCTGGGAGGTACCAGGGGGGCCACCAGGCAGGCACACCACATGGTGGCGCGGCCAGCCCTGGGTGGCGCCATGCCCTGGTGTGGGCCACCCCTGGCCCCCCACTAACTCTCTCACCTGCCACTTTCTTCTCTCTCCCGAGTAAGCTCCAGTTCATTGCTCAAAATCGCGTTCTTGCTGTGCTTCTCTCGATTTTTTCGATCTCCTTTCTCAGCCCATCTTTCTTGCTGAAATTTGGAGCATTTGTTCCCTGGTATGTGACTCCTCCCCTTGTCCAAGTAGATTTGTGTTTAGTGGATTATATATTGAGTATTTTGCTGCTGTAAGTGACTGGTTATGAGAGCTTGTAAGCTTGTTTGATGCTTAGAGATATAGTTTTGATGCATGTTTAGGCCTCTTACAAGTCCCTATGAGTAGAACCCTTCATTATATTTTACTTTGCAATCACTTGTTTAATAGGTGTTTAAATTTCAGAATATCAAGCATGAACAACCATACTTTTGGAGAGATTTTTGAGAGTGATGCACCTAGGAGGTCAAGGCCCTCAAGATCAGCCTCTTAGGCTAGGCCATCATACAACGAAGATCTCATTGCAACTCGTATTGGTAATAAAAGGGATGATGGGGATGCTCACCCATCCTCTTTTCCTTGTTTTACTTTCTTACAAGCTGCAGGTATTCTTGATGATTTCTTGCTACTGATTGAGAGGGTTGGTTTGACCTCATATATGCAAGATGAGAGTGCGCAATACGCTATGCTCACCAAAACTTTTGTTGAGAGCTTCACGTTTACTAACACATCCTATTAGTCGATTGTCTCTTTTAAAATCTATAATCTGCCCTTCACCATGCCTTTGGAGAGATTTTGCAGTATTGTAGGTGTAGCATGACAGGGACTGTGAAGAAAATTTAAGGACGACCCGCTGATTTGCTGGAGCTTTACCGAGGGGTGACCAATGATGATGACCGCGTGGCGCAGCATAGAAAGATAAGAAATATCCAACTCCCTGCTCTTAGATACTTTGCATATTATCTTGCTACTAGTGTACTTGGTAGGGAGAACACAAGTAATATCTCCAACTATCATTTAGCATTCCTTGTTGCTGCGCTTAACAATTATACTTGGTACAATCTTGGCTCGCTTATTGCTCCCGCCTAGCTGCTAGGGGCCTATCTATGGGGGCATCATTGCCTCGCGTATAGTCAATGCATTAGGTCTTTTAGTGGATCCCAATGATACTATGCTGGCACCACAGAGGCTTAACCTTGTTGCTATGAAAGGTCATCACTTTGTCACTGCTACTTCTGATTTGGATAGTCTAGTATATAGGATGTTTTTCACTGACGGGGATGAAAGGGAGATCCTTTTGCCACAGCCTGCTTTGTTTAGTGTTCACAGGAGACCATGGTCGCGCTCCAAGGAGGAGGAGGACGAGCAGCTTCGCTTGCTGGGTTTCCACGAACAGCACCAGGAGGATGTGCCCTCCTATGATTACTCCGCACATTATGGAGGGACGTACTCGAGCTCGCACCAGGACGAGGGTACTTCCTCGTCGTACCATGGTGACACTTCATCCTGGCCAGCTTGGGATTGATACCCACTTATGCCAAAAGCCTAAGCTTGGGGGGAGGTACACCGACACCGCACCCATCTTCATATCATGTTGCGTCGGTACTTTGTATATTCATGTTTTCGTTCTCTTTTTAGTTTTTGTTTTTTCTTTTTCTTTTGCTTTCTAAAACACAAAAAGACCAAAAATATTTCTGTTGTTTCTCTTTGGTTTGCTTCTTCTTTTTGCCTTGGTTTGTTTTCCCTTTTTTGCTTTGTTCGAACTATTTGAAAAACCCAAAAAGATTTTGCTTTGCTTGTTTTTCCCTTTTGGTTCTTGTTTAAAATTCGAAAACACCAAAAATATTTGTCGTTCTTCTTTGGTTTTGTGAGTTTGCTACAGGGTTCAGCAATCCTCAGTGGAATATTGGTCTCATATTATTATTCAAGCCACACAAGTGAAGAGCAATAATGAGGATTAATGACAACTTGAGGCATGGTAAGAGGCTGGTAACGAACTCTATTTGTTTTCATTTTTTGTACATATACTCATCACTGTGAGCATGCTTAGTCTGTTCATGTAGGGTGTATGTTATCTTTGGATGCCTAGTAGTTCTTGCTTTCTCATGATTAGCTCCAGCTCGCTAATAGTTTGTAGCATGTCTTATGAATGTTTGCTTGCATTGCTCTATTCATAAATTGGTATGACACCGTGGTATCCTCCTTTGAATGTTTTATTTGAATTGACTTGGCACATGCTCACGCATGCACATGACTGTAATAATCAGTTGAGCCTCGATGAATTATTTTGCCTTGAGGATCTTGAATCACTTTCATGCCATGAGTAGTCCTGTTTTGTTGCAAGCATGGTAATGACAACTATTGCTCTCTCGTTTGTCGCTCCCTTACTATTGCTAGCCTTCACTTCCACTGAGTGTTTTACTCAAGTTTTTAACTCCCTAAACCAAATATTTCCAAAGTGTCCACCATACCTACCTATTAGCATCATTTGCTACTTCCGTGCATATTCAATATGCTTTGTTTTCTTCCGAATAAAATGTTTGATTGTTATGAGAAAATTAGTTAGTAAAGCTCTCACGAACTTGATGGCACACTTTATTTCCTACACTTAATAAACCTAAACCATTGTGAACTCTCCATGAAAGTTATATGCTTGCAAATTATAGGTTGGGGATTAGCAGAACCGTGTTGTCACGGAGAACGCTTTCAACACTTGTAAATATATACCCAGTTGATACCTTGCTCTTTTGTTTGCGGATGTCGTCGGTGTGAAATAAAAGGGGAGCTTGTAAGTCCATGGAGTTATGTATGTGTGTTAGAGAAACGCCTGGGCCGCTGGTCTAATCCATGCTGACATGGTGGAAACCTGCAGCGTAACCATAATGATATCTATGAAGCATTCTTCTTAAAAAAAAGAGAGAGATAGCTATTAAGAAAAAAAAATAAAAAAAAGAGTTTTATGAAAAGAGGAAAGAGAGAAAAAAGAACCATTTTCCCATGGTAAATAAGAAGATTGATGAGATACTCATTGTCTTCTTCCCTTGTCATTTTGATATGGGGATTCTTCCGTATCATCGGGCAAGGGGTACCCCGTTGGCGGTTCTTAATGATACGCACATACTTACGATGACAAGAACTTACCGGTAACTAAAGTTGAGTAGCATGAGGAGCGGCCCTCGTACTCAAGGGACTTGGGATTTTCAGTTTATAGTCTGTCAAGCATATAACTCAGATTGGAACTCACTTTCACCTTAACCACATTAAAGATTCTTATGATAGGGGCAATGAGAGCTCAAAGCTAATGAGTACCATACTTTCAGAATTTGGAAGCCTTTCAAATTATTCAAAACCTTTTCTTCTACTTGTTGAGTCTCCACTTATTCTTTGAGCACCTTCTTGAGAGCATAGTTGTCATTCTTTGTGTTTGTTCCATTACTTGATTATTTGTGCTATGACTTTGATGCTTGTATCCTTGATATCTGTACTTCTAGTCATCACTTGAACTTCAGAGGTGCCTTGACATTCATAATCAAAGGCAAGCGAGATACCACTCTATCATACCTTTTTATGAGCATTGTAATGTTGCTTATGTTTATGCTTCATGCTACTTATTATTTTTGAGTTGGAATCTCTTCATAGCTTGCAATGACTATTGAGTAGACTCAGTTGCATACTCTTTATTATGAATTGTCTAAGTAGTTGATCACATTGCTGATAATGTTTACATAATATGAAGCAAATGTGTTCGTGAAAGTTCTTTTATCGCACTCAGTTTTCAACTGAATTGCTTAAGGACAAGCAATAAGCTAAGCTTGGGGGGAGTTGATACGTCCAAAACGTATCTACTTTCCTGAACACTTTTGCTATTATTTCTCCTCTAAACTTGTGTGATTAGGATGCAACTAACGCGGACTGACGCTGTTTTCAGCAGAATTGCCTTGGTGTCTAATTTTTGTGCAGAAAATCAACTATCAGGAAAAATCCTAGAAAATATGCCAAAAATCCTATTTCACCCGAAGACTCCAGGAGCCAGAATACGAGACAGAGAAGAGCCAGGGGGTGGCCACACCACCTGGTGGTGCGGGCCAGGCCAGGCCGCGCCAAGGGGTGGTGTGGGCCCCCCAGGCACCCCCTCGGCCTCTCTCTTCGCCTATAAGGAGCCTTCTGACCTAAAAAACTTCAGGGGGTTCGACGTTTTTCCAAAAGGAGTTCCACTCCGTCACCACCACCAGATTCCATGAAACAGTACCAGAAACTCCGTTCTGGCACCCTGCTGGGACGGGGAATTGGAGGAGATCATCGCCATCATCATCACCATCGCTTCTCCATCAACCATCCATGTTTCCCCCATCTATGAGTGAGTAATCCCCAGCTGTAGGCCATGGGGATGGTAGGGATTGGATGAGATCGTTCATGTAATGGCATCAGATTGTTAGGGCATGGTGCCTAGTATCTTTTATTAGTGCTTTATGACTTTGTTGCGACTTGTTGTGCTTAATTCCTGTCACTAGGGCCCGAGTGCCATGATTTCAGATCTAAACATGTTATTGATTCATTATGATAGTATTGTTTTTGGTCTTATCTACAAGTTGTATACACACGTTGTTGTTCGGAACCAATGGCCCTGAAGTGACAGAAATCGGGATAACCGGAGGGAATGGCTTTGATGTGAGGATCACATGTGTTCACGGCGTGTTAATGCTTTGCTCCGGTGCTCTATTAAAAGGAGCACCTTAATTTCCAGTAGTTCCCTTGAGGCCCCGCTGCAAACGGGCTGGCAGGACAAAAGATGTTGTGCAAGTTCTCATTGCGAGCATGTATGACTATATATGGAACACATGCCTAGGATTATCTAGTACTTGGATGCTTTATCTTATTTATCTGCAATTGCCCTATGTTCTGATTGCTATGTGAATTGTCTTGTTCATGCAACGCTCGTCCATCCATCCCTATGCCTACCACACTCGAATCCCACTGTTTACTGCTTTTGTTACTACTGACTTTGCTTTACTACTGCTGTTACTTTACTATTCCTACTACAAAACTGTTGCTACTGATAAACTGCTATGAGCAAGATTGTTTCCAGGTGCAGCTGAATTGAAAACTCAGTTGTTAAGGCTTATAAATATTCTTTGGCTCCCTTGTGTCGAATCAATAAATTGGGTTTCACTTCCCTCGAAAATACTGCGATACACCCCCTATACTTGTGTGTCATCAAAGGGGCAAGTGAAAAATAAAAAAAAGTGAAAAAAATAGAAAAAGAAAAAGAACAAAAAGAAAGAAAGAAACAAGTGCCTCATAGAATAGGAAGCGCAAGCTCGATGAACATCAAATAGGTGGTACTTAGTGTGCATATCTTGTAGCCCACCAATTTTATTTCAATCGAACTAGCATCTCTCCTTGCACTTGTGCGACACGAGCTTATAGTCTTCGCTAGGTAATCATTTGGTTATTAGCTCACTTTCTCCGTTGCACAAGTCCCATTTATTCCATTGTGTGTGTTTCCTTGTACATATTTCCTTCTTGTGGATTGACTTGTTTTGGTTCGTGATCATTGTGGTTCTTTACTTTCCATTACAACATCTTGAGTTCGGATTGTTCTTGGACACGCCACCTTCCATACCCATCCACCATAAGATTTGTGTGTGTCTTTTTAATGGTTAGTTGGTTTTGGTGTTCCGCGTGAACTTCACTTTGCTTGGTTTTGATTTCTCTCAAGTGTTTCCACTTGCACGATACTATCTTCCAAGGTAAAGTAAGGTTTGACATTGCATCCCTAACCCCCTACCACTTTCATATACACCACTTGGTCTTGTGAATCATGTCTAGGGACTCCGGAACCGAGGATGATATCTATGAAGAATCCACGATGAGCCACCGTGCATATGCCTCCACAAGCATGGATGACATGATGGAGCTCTACATCGACAATGGCTCCTCATGCATGGAGAATTACACCAACAATGGCTCCACATGCTTGGGTGACATGGAGTACTACATCAACAATGACTCCCCAAGCATGGACAAGACTTCGAGTGCTACAACGACGACGCCTCACCAAGCATGGAGGAGATGGTGAACTTCACCCACTTCGAGGGCTCTTCCATGAGCCATGAAGAATACCTCCACCGCTTGGAGATGGAGGACTACTACGCCAAGCTAGCGGAGGCGCATCATCAAGAAATCATGACCTTCAAGGCCAAGCGTGCCACACCAAAGGGCACCACATACTTCGATGATCCACCTCCAAGGCGTCAGGCGCGACTACCTACATGGCGTCATGCGCCACCATCTCCAAGGCGACGAGAGACATCACCTCCAAGCTGTCAAACGCCACCATCTCCAAGGCGCCAAGCACGACCATCTCCAAGGCGTCAAGTGCATCTACCTCTAAGGCAACAAGTGCCACCTACCCCAAGAAAAGTGGCGCCCAAACATCATCTTCCATACAAGGTGCCACGAAGCAAGAATCTTCATCGACAAACATCCTCTCGAGATCATCACCGACATCAAGAGGATACAAGACGTCGTTCAAGGCATCTTCGCCATGAAGACGGAGAATACATGTTGAGCACCATCCATAATGCTCATCCAAGCTCAAGAAGGCACCACCATCAAAAGAAGAGTGCCAAGGACAAGGGGCATCGTCGCGAGCGTCATGTGGATGACCAAGTGCACCATCTGCATCAACCTTTGGCAAGGCACGCCAATGAACTCCGTCGACACCATCATAAGGCACCTTCAACTACTCGTGCCACCACCAAAATGGCACCAAGAGCAAGCTCTCCTTCATGCCATCAAGCTTCAACGGCCAAACTTGATGTCCCAGATGACGCATGTAACTTCATGGATGAGGAAGATGAAGCCCTCTACTCTCCAAGTTGGACGAGTACGTCAAGAGGATGTCTACACAAGCCAAGTAGGCCATGGAAAAGCATGATAAAGCTCCAAGGAAAGGGCCTACCCCACAAGATGGCGACGACAAGGTCAAGAATGGTGAGCATGGGACTTTCCCTTCACCAAAGGAGGCGCATGGAGTTGAGAGAATCGAGCCTACCCCCATATGCTTGAGTGATGATGTGGTACCAATCCCTGTGAGTATGAGAGCCACTTAGCCCACTTGAGTGAAAAAAAGAGTGAGATGAGTGACTCAACCATACGTGAGATTGAGTGCTTCCATTTGGAGGGCATGAGTGATACACCGAGTGAGTTGAGAGTGGTAGTTCATAGGTCATGTGAGACCACTTTGATTTCTAATGACTTACCCTCTACCTCTAGTGTGTTTCCTCATGATGTGCTAGGTTCCATGGATCAAGAAGCGCCAAGCTTGGAGATGATGATGCCTCCGACCGAGAAGATGAACATGGTGGATGAAAATGATGCCATCCCCATACATGATGAAGAAGTCGACCACATGGAGGCCAATGCTACCACAACACCCACTTCATATGAGAGGTATGAACAAGGTAAAAATAAGGGTGTTGATGATGCCATGATCCCACTAGTGGACATGATGAATTGTGATGATTGGAATGCTATGGATGATGTTTGTGATATCACATATGATTTCCATGTGATACTTTGCCTTTCCATAATGTTGAGCATGTGAAATTATTTGATTGTGATGATGTTGCCATAGACATGCCATGCTCTAAATGTTACGTTGATGATATCATTGCTTGCACTTTGTTGAACAATTGCTATTTCCAGTGTTTTGCTTGTAATAATGTTACCAATGGTACCCCTCGAATAATGCTTTGTCATGAGTGTTCTACTATTTCTCCTGTTGCTTGCAATAATATGGTTGATTGCTCTTTCACTTGTTTTGCTTGCAACAATAATTATCATATGTTTTCTATTGAGATGGCCCCCATAGCTTTCTCAACTTTTGGAGATTTTAGTAAATGCTACCACATGATAAGCATGTTCCCCACTTGCATACTCACCATGCATCTCTTTTACACTTGATTGACACTCATGGTGATGTGCACAAGAAGAGATATGTCATGATGGATGATGTGTTTCTCTACCATGCACACACGTTCTTCCTTTTGTGTTTGATGTGTGTAGGTACCCGCACAAGAATGTCAACCTCGGTTGAGCACGAGTTGACAAGCAGAGCTCTAGAGAGCATCCCCCAAGTGAGTTCAAGATCGAACCCAGCTCTGATACCTTTTGCATGCTTTGCATCTTTCATGTTGTCAAATTGCTCTTTCCTATGGTTTGCTTGCAAGCATGTTGATGGTATTCTTTCACCTTGTGACAATCATGTTTCGTTGCTATTGGCTATTGATGCTTTGTGTGTTACCACAAAAATGTTGAACAATTTCTCTTTCCGATGTTTTGTGTGCAACCATAATGCCATTTTGAGCATGTATTGTCACGAGAGCTTCCAAGTCTCTCGTATTGTTGTTACAACAAACATAAGGACCACTTGCTCTTTCATATGGTTTGTTTGCAAACATGTTGTTTTTGCTTCCGCTTGCGATATCATACCCCCATGATCTTTGTTTTTGATGATATGTGTATGGCATCCAACATATTGAACAATTGTTCTTTCCAATGGTTGGCTTGCACACATAATGATGTTGTTTTGGATATCTTTCCTCATGTTTTTTTGCCGAATTCTCCTATCCTTGCATCAAAGATGTTGACCAATATTTTAGTCCATTGCTTTGAGTGCCACACTAAGACGTTATATGGAGTTTTCGTGTTCCCACATTTGGATGATGTTCAAACAATTTCCATGCACTTTGACCTTGCATATGCATCCGGTTTGCTATACTTGAGTTGTGCTAATAGTGTTGTGAACAAGAAGGGACATGCCACAAATGACATTCTCCTCTATCACACACAAACATATGTTGCTTGGTATTTGTTGTGTGAAGGTACAATTGCTTCCGCGTCAACCTCTATGGACAAAGAGTTGACAAGAGGAACCGTAGAGAGTTACCTATGACTGCTCCTCACCGACTATCCCTACATCCAAAGGCTTCATGGAAGGTGAAGGAACATTGAGGTGTTGTTAATTCAATCTTCCCGAGGACGACTATATGGTGAACCCAGGATCAAGAAGGTCTCTCGATATCTTCTACTTTGTGATGGGCATGTAAAGTCGAGGACAACTCTTTTTGAAGGGAGGGGAGATGATATAGCCTGACCTACGGTCGTTACCACATCAAGGTCTCCAACTTATGCCATGTCACCATGGACTCCAAAGGTGAATCCGTTCCTCTATGCGAGCCCACTTCCTACCCTCTTGAATGGTATACTACTTCATACTCTGTCCCATTATCATGATAGGTTCACACTGACAAGAACGGAGGCAAGGGAGGAAGACCGAAGCATCAAGCCTGACAAGACGGTGGCTTGGAAGAGGACACGGAAGAAGCAACCGACGCCAGGACCGGAGTGTCTGGCCGACCCGGAGTGTCTGACCTCCACCCGCCGGAGTGTCCGGCCTGCCCTAGCCCGAGCCTGGCGCAACCCTTCTATGTGCCAAATCGGACACTACCCGGAGTGTCCAGCCACCCCGGACTGTCCAACCTAAGTGATGGGCCTGCGAGCCAACAACTGGGCCCTTGGCCCATGTACCCCTCTATTCCGCACCAAACCCTAGTTTTATGCCCAAACTACCCCTGAACTTGTGGCTAGCCTATAAATAGAGCCCCTACCCCTCATTGAATCCCTTAGGCATAGATGATAGACTAAATACAACCCCCTTTGTGGAATCTCTAGTTTTGCCTCATCCCCTTCTACCAAAGGGGATCGACTATAGTCACCACCTCGTTGGAGTTTGCATCACACCTCCCATGCTGTACAAGGCCTTGGCATCGGTGTCCCTTTGCCAAGACGTCAAGACCCTCTCCAAGGTGTTCTTCCCTCTCCACGTGGGATCAAGGGTGCACGTTGACCGATCTTTCCTTGCGAGGATTCTATCGGACCAGTGGCCACCGGCGGGAGCAATCGGTCTTATATCGTGTGAGTTTTGCGTGTGTTCATCTTCACAAGGTGTGCGTCCGCTTCCGCTACCTTCTCCCTTTCCCCTCCCTTTGCCATCGATTTGACCACGAGATCCGTGAAGATCGGACCACCCACAGGGTTACCCCTTATCATGATATTTGTAATCTAGTTGAATAAGTAGATCTATTTTGCTACTAAAGTGCTTTAATTAATCTCTGATTATCCCCACGTGTATGTGAAGTTGACAGTGTGCACACCGTGTGGCACTTAGGCTAAGGTTACAGAAATACTTATCATGAGTATAATTTGAGTTGGATGTCTCTATGAGATTATGGTGTTTGTTGGAACCATCTAGCGCTCAAGGTGACAGTGAGGGGTTATCTAGATGAGGAATGCGAACTTTAAGGTGCCTGTTATAGCCCTACATCGTCCAACCGGAGAGTAGTTCAGGGTAGCATCATGAAGAGAAAATATTTATATGAGAGTGTCCACTAGTGAAAGTATGATCCTTAGGCCTTGTTTCTAAGCATTGAAACACCATTTACAATTAGTCCTGTTACATGTTTGCTTGCTGCCACTCTTATTTCAGATTGCAATTACCACTTATAATCATCCATCTTACTTGTATTTCACTATATCTTCGCTGAACTAGTGCACCTATACACATGAAAAGTGTATTGGGTGTGTTGGGGACACAAGAGACTTCTTGTATCTTGATTGTAGGGTTGCTTGAGAGGGATACCTTTGACCACTTCCTCCCTGGGTTTGATAAACCTTGGGTGATCCACTTAAGGGAAACTTGCTGCTGTTCTACAAACCTCTACACTTGGAGGCCCAACACTGTCTACAAGAATAGCGTGCATAGACATCAAGCTATTTTCTGGCGCTGTTGCCGGGGAGGTAAGGTAAAAGGTACTCACATCCTCTGGCTACTAAGCTATCTTCTAGTACTGTTGCTGGTGTGTGAATACTCGAAGTTATTTCCTTTAGATTCTGCAATTATATCTTTTCGTTTCTTGTTTTTATTTTCACTAGTTTGGCTTAATGGAAAACAACAACAAAATTAGAGAGCTTTTTAGTATTTTTCCTAAGGTAAAACATAAATGGTTTGAAAAGAAAATTAAAAAACCTATGGAACTTTATTTGCATGCTAATAGCAATGTTATTAGTATGAATTCTTTGAACACTATTATTGCTAATGCTATGGAAAAGTCTAAGCTTGGGGAAGCTGGTTTTGATGAGCATAATATTTTTAGTCCCCCAAGCACGGAGGAGAAAATTTACTTTGATGATACTATACCTTCGATATATGATGATTACAATGATGAGTATGATATTTTCAGTCCACCTATTATTGAGGAGAAAATTAATTATGATTACAATATGCCTCCTATATTTGATGATTATGGTAATGAGAATAATAATGATAGCTATTTTTTTGAATTTGCTCCCACTACAATTAATAAGAATGACTATGTTTATGTGGAGAGTATTAATTCTTTTATGCATGTGGCTCAAGATAAGAATGTTTTATGCGATAGTTATATTGTTAATTTTATTCATGATGCTACTGAAAGTTATTATGAGAGAGGCAAACATGGTTTTATGTATCTCAACAATATTAAGTTTCCCCTCTTTATGATGAAAATTTTGATGTTGCACTTGTTTTGCTTTCCTATGCTTGTTGCTTTGTGCTTTCGTGACTTGTTTCTTTACAAATTTTTTTCATAGGAAGTGGGTTAGACTTAAATTTGTTCCATATTTGCTTCTTGATGCTCTATTTTACTTCAATTCATATTTCTTATGTGAGCATCATCGAAATTATCATGCATATCTTAATGGCTATAAAGAAAGAGCATTTGGGAGACAACCCATTATATTTTTACTTTCAGTTTATTTTTGTTTTGTTGAGTTTTGAAAGTTAGTGCCTCTGTAATAACCTCTCCTTATCCTTTTTGTGTGGTTTTTGTGCCAAGAATAACCTCCAATGAGAGAGAAGTAAGACTTGAGAAAGTTGCTGTCCTAAAACAGATTTTTGTGCTTCATTATAAAAAAATTGTGAAAAATCCCTGTATGTTGGATTAAGTTGTAATTGTCTATTCTTATGCCCCAGGTTATTTCCCAACTTTCGTTAGTTTAGCACTTTTCAATTTGAGAAACAGAAGGTCTTCGAAAAAATTGGTTTTTACTTGCTAGTCTGTTTTGACAGATTTCTGCCATTATTTGCATTTGCTTCTTAATCTCTTTCTCTTTGAGTTCTCTTTGATCACTTGAGCTTTTAGAAGGAATTGCTACAGTAGCTTATGTTTTAATGGAAGTTTTACTAGTGTTGAAACTAAACCCAAAAGAATTATTATCTTGAATACACTAATGTTGCTAATGAAGATTGTGTGAAGTTTTGTATGAAGGAAAATTTCAAGTGTAGGAAGAGAATGATGTGACGAGATGAAGTATGGACAAAAGCTAAATCTTGAGTATACCAACCGTGTCACCTCAAGAAATATTCAAGAAGTACAAGAATCAAAGCTTGGGGATGCCCAAGGCATCCCCTTCTTCATCAATAATCTCAGGTTTTCTTCCAAACACTTCATTTTTATTGTTTCATGCACAATTGTATTGTTCTTGGAGCGTCTTTGTTTTTGTTTTTAGTTTTCTTTTGTTTGATTTTCTTAAATAAATTGGTTGTATCCCAACACACTTCTTTTGGAGAGAGAGACACACCGTTATTGATTGCCTAGAACACTCTAGTTTTCACTCTTATTGTTCTGTGAGTGTTCTCCTTTGCTAGCACTGCGTTTAGCTTTAGTTTTCGATTGGTGTTGGAAAAGAGTAGGAAATTTCATGCTTATAGTGGTACAAGAGGAAGCTTGTTTTGACTGTGGCATAGACTCTATCATGTCATGTTTGATATTGCTTTCTTATGCTTAGTGATTATTGCTGTAGCATGACTTGTTCCAAACAATTGAGATTGCTTAATGTGCCTTGAAAGAATCATGCATTCTTTTAGCATACAAAAGCATAATATTGTGGTATTCTCCTTTGATGCTTTATTTGGGTTGACTTGGCACATGCTTACACCATGTTAAGACTATGAACCAGTCACCTTAGCCTCTATGATCATTTAGTTGTAATATCACCTTATGCTTTAATTAATAATGTTTTGTTGCTTTGCATGATTATGGCCATTATTGCTCTCTTAGTTGGTCGCTCCTAGTCTTTTGCTAGCCTCCACATGTACCAAGTATGAGTTCCACTCATGCATCCAACCCCAAATAAAACCAAGTTATTCCAAAGAGTCCACCATACCTACCTATTAACATTGTTGCTATTCCAAGTATATTCATGTTTTTATCTACCTTTCGAATTAAACTTATTATGTGAAAATTAGTGATTAAAGCTCTCACAAACTTGATGGCACACTTTACTTTCTTGCACTTAATAAACTTGAACCATTGTGTCCATCTATGTTGCGTATATGCTTGCGCTTTATAAGTTGTGAATTAGCAGAACCATGTTACCATGGGGAAAGCTTTCAACATTGCACTTATTATTCAGTTGATATCATGTTCTTTTGTTTATGGATCCTGGCGGTGTGAAATAAAATGGGAGCTTGTAAGCTCATGGATTTTGTATATGTGTTAGAGAAACACCTGGGCGGCTAGCCTAAGCCATGCCTAATCATGGTGGAAACTTGTAGCATAACCATAGTGAGCAATCTGTGAAGCATCCTCAATAAAAACCTATGCAAATAGCAAATAATAAAATCGCTGAGATGCTCATTGTCTGTTGCCTTGTCATTTTGATATGGGATAGCTCCTGTGTCATGGGGCAAGGGGTACCCCGTTGGTGGTTCTCTATGCTAAACATGTACTTACAATGACAAGAACTTACTCGTGACTAAAGTTGAGTAGCATGAGGTTCGGTACTCGTAAGCAAGGGGCATGAGATTTTCAACTTATAACTTGTCAAGCATATCCTCATATTTGTGTCACTTTAACCTTAATCACCTAAAGATGCTTATGATAGGGGCAATGAGAGATGAAAGCTAATAAGTACCATAATTTTTGGAAGCTCTTTATGAGACTTGAATCCCTGCTTCCTTCTATGAAGGGCCTTTCTTTTACTTTTATGTTGAGTCTCCATCTTCTATCTTTATGGACCAATTGAGAGAGCATAGTGATAATTCTTAGTTTAATGTGCATTGTCCCAAAACTTGTTGATTGATTCATAACTTTGATATTGCTTGTTCTTAAATTATTTGTATCTAGTCACCCTTATGAACTTTGAAGGTGTCCTATGCATTTATGTTTTGCTATACCATGAGGGACAAGCTGAATACCACTCTTATTATGTTTTCTATATTTGAAACAAACAAACGTCTTTCAATGCATTGCTATTCATGATCTTTTATTTGTACCTTTTCATGTTACAACATAGTTGCTATGTCTTATTGTTAGAACTCTATCTTTCATGCTTATGTTTAGAGCACTTTGATCCCAGCCATCAATGATTTACAAATACCTTGATCAAGATTATGATGGTGCATGTCACCTCAAAAATTCTTCTTTTTATCACTTACCTACTTGAGGATGAGCAGGAGTTAAGCTTGGGGATGTTGATACGTCGTAAACGTATCTATAATTTTTGATGCTCCATACTTGTTTTGTATCAGCTATCTTATGTTTTGTCTACACTTTGAGGCATTTTTATACATTTTCTGGAACTAACCTATTGACAAGATGCCATAGTGCCAGTTGCCTGTTTTCTGCTGTTTTTGGTTTCAGAAAAGCTAGAAAATAAATATTCTCGGAATTGGATGAAACAAAAACTGAAGTTCTTATTTTTCCCGACATGACACAAAGTCCAAAGGGGAGACGGAGGGGAGCCAGGGGCAGGCACACCCTAGGGTGGCGCGGGTCACCCCTCACCATGCCACCAGGGGGTGTGGCCACCCTAGCCTACCTCTAGCATCGCCTTTTTGCCTATATATTCCCCCTAGGATGAAAACCCTAAATACAAGATCAAAATTCCAGGAAAAGTTCCGCAGCGCCGCTGCCACCGAAGAGGAGATTCGGGGGACAAAAGTCTCTGTTCTGACACCCTGCCGGGATGGGGAAGTGCCCCCGGATCCATCTCCATCGACTCCACCACCATCTCCATCGCTGTTGCTGACTCCCATGATGAGGATGGGGTAGTTCTCTCTCGAGGCTAAGAGCTCTACAAGTAGCTATGTGTTCATCTCTCTCTATGCGTGATCTTATTGAGATCATGAGATTTGTCTAGTTGAATAAGTAGATCTATTCTGCTACTCTAGTGCTTTAATTAATCTCTGCTTATCCCCACGTGTGTGAAGTTGACAGTGTGCACACCGTGTGGCACTTAGGCTAAGGTTACAGAAATACTTATCATGAGTATATTGAGTTGGATGTCTCTATGAGATTGTGGTGTTTGTTGGAACCATCTAGCGCTCAAGGTGACAGTGAGGGGTTATCTAGATGGGGAATGTGAACTTTAAGGTGTGTTGTTATAGCCCTACATCGTCCAATCAAGGAGTAGTTTAGGGTAGCATCATGAAGAAAAGATACTTATATGAGAGTGTCCACTAGTGAAAGTATGATCCTTAGGCCTTGTTTCTAAGAATTGAAACACCGTTTACAATCAGTCCTGTTACATGTTTGCTTGCTGCCACTCTTATTTCAGATTGCAATTACCACTCATAATCATCCATATTAGTTGTATTTCACTATCTCTACGTCGAACTAGTGCACCTATACACCTGACAAGTGTATTGGGTGTGTTGGGGACACAAGAGACTTCTTGTATCTTGATTGCAGGGTTGCTTGAGAGGGATACCTTTGACCACTTCCTCTCTGAGTTTGATAAACCTTGGGTGATCCACTTAAGGGAAACTTGCTGCTGTTATACAAACCTCTACACTTGGAGGCCCAACACTGCCTACAAGAATAGAAGCGTGCGTAGACATCAAGGATCCTCATAGAAAACCATCTCCTCTATGTCCTTTGTGAATCCCTCGAAGATTTACCTGATGAATTCAACGGTGGAGAAGATACGACTCTTCGTGACCGCCATGATACCTTCACCAAGGTTGAACCCAAAATCTGGGATCATCGTCAATGGAAACTGTACATGTGATATACAAGGAATGAACGTTTCCATGAAACACTTATGCAATTTTGAAGTATTGGATACTTAATCTTGTTTTAATGAAAATAGGACCCCTGCCTGAGAGTTACAGAATGGAACAAGGCACTGATAGCGTGATGATGACAAACAAACTAGTTGATGGCCAACAACACCCCTTCCCTCGAAGTTTATCGTTAGGATTAGAAGATTTGAATAAAACCTTTGTAATCAAGTTTATGAAACATATTACTTTGTCTTGCTTATTGCGAGACGGTTATTCTTATTAATAAGAAACAATTCAGTTGTTCTATTTTTATGAATGATCTCTTTTATGATTCACATTGGGATTATTAATAAGAAACAATTCAATATGATAAAAGGACGTTTATGAAATTGCCAAAAGATATCCAAGCTTAAATATCGAATAACACTATTGTTTAAGTCATTGTGGTGATTGCATTTTTTTCATATTAATGAAGATCGGGGTCTTAGATATTTGATCTAGAGACTTTGCAAAACCATGTCTCACTGGGCAAAATGACTAAAACTCCGCATTCTGGTAAAACAATGATATGCAAAGAATTGTTGAATTTTATATATATGATGTATCGTATTTTCAGCAGACAGTGGAAATCATTATTTTGGTGGTTTATGTAAATGTGTGTATTTATTTAATGAAACACAAGTTTGAAACTATTTGAATTGTTCAAATGATTTCAAAATGAAGTGGATATAAGATTAACAAGAATTCCAAAGTCTTTGCGATTTGATCCAAGTGATTATGAATTCAAGTTAATAGCAAATTGGCATATAAGGGACTTGTGAAAAACAGTTTCACAAATTATGGTGATTGGACTAATCCAATAGCATCGATATGTCTAAAACATCATAATAATAGTATATAAGATACATGTGCTCAAAATGATCTTTGGATGGATTAACATTAGGATATAGAGTTAGAGATTGAATTAGTAAACACTTAAAAGTATTAGAAACATCTAAGGATTCGCAGAAATATCACCATATGAGATATGGCATGCTCAAGTTTCTAGAGATTTCGATAGTTTGAGATCATTGCGAATAATAAGTCTTTGTGGTACATTATTAGTAAGACCATGAATACAAATTCCAAAAACTAATATCCAAAGAGGACAAAGTTTGTATTGTCTCAGCAAGGTACTTCTTTGAGAAATTGTTTTCTTATAGAATTGCTAGTGAAAGGGAATAAGTGTAAGCTGAAGTTTCAGCTAATACTTTATAAAAGTAAGATTCAAGAATTTGTTCTTGTAACACCCCATTAAGCCAGCAAGCTCTTGGAGTGTTACCACGCTCAGTACACAAAAAACAACTAAGATGTTTTAGAAAAATTCAGCAGAGTTTTCTCTGTTTTTGGACATTTCCAAAACGCAGTAAAATAATATGATCACAAGGGTAAATCTCAAAACAAAAGATTAACGTATAGTTCACCACAACTCAAACACTATTGCCACAACTATGATGAAATTACCAACCACACGCTATGACAGCAAGGTATGCAAAATAGATAATTAACCAACACAGTCTAAATAGCAAACTTCCGTTTAAGGAAAAGTTCCAGAAAATTGTTTCAAAAGTGTAGTCGTGTTGTGAAGTAGGTGAAAGTGCTACTCCCATATTTCCCATGCATGACGTCTTCAAGGTTTACCTAAAAACATTAAAGGAACAAGGGTGAGTATAACATACTCAACAAATACATAGCGAAATAAAAGGCAAGGCATAAAACACGACACCGACGATTATTCTGTATCACAAGTCAAAATGCAATGATTGCCCTGCATGTTTATATGCTCTCTGTCTTTTCTTTTGCGGATACCGGTACCGCTCGAGTGGACACCCGTCGGCATCCACCCGCTCCAACTTGTGGAGGTTGCCGACAATGTGGGACTCGTCCCAACATCGACGGTCTCAAGGTGTCTACCTCAGTAGAACACAACACTGTGCTTTATCTTTAAGATGCTATGCAAAAATGCAAGGGCAAATGTATCATTCGCTAAACTGTGTTTTTTCTTGGATCCTTATCATCTCCATACATATAACCAATATACAATACCACAAAATAAAAACAAGTGCTACAAAATAAAAGTCGAGCGAAGGGAATCATGCAAAGTATTATCCCGATATGCACTTGCCTCAACCGCGGGACACAAACTATGAATTGTAGGACTCCGAACCAGGAGCACCAGCACCTGTTACAAAATGTATGCCACACTCAATACATTCCATCCATTCAAAAGCATACGAGCCAAATATACCATCGCTGCTACGCGCAACAAACCCAAACAAAAACCTTTACTTTTATTTTAGAAAAGACCCAAAGGCTGTAATCTCTACCAGTACCTTGATTAGTAATAAAAGTTGTAGAATAGTCGCATAGAGCCGATGGGTTTAATTAATCTCAGCTTTCTAGTATTAGCATCATATTCATGCGACTTCACATTGTGGCATGGGCTTTGTTTTTTGCAATAATACAGGAAAACTTGGTCTAGTATAAGTGTAACTCACGATCAGACTTCAGAGCCAGGTAGAGACCAAGATGGCAGTAGCTATTTTCTAGTCCTGAAGCTTTAGTTCCTATATTGTGTTTCCTAAAAAAGTACAAAGAGTTTGGCAAACAATTAGCTACAGAGCATCACTCGGTAGTTTTCATCAAGCCCAAGTACAAAAAGTAGTCCATCTCCTCTCGTACTACTGTAGATAACACTGCTAAAGTTGAGCAGGTGCAGATCGATTCCCTATGTGACAACAGGTTCCTGGTTATTTTCTAAATCTAAACATCTCCGTCTCTTAAATTCCCACATGGACGTGATGCCCCCAAAAATCAAATCCAAACTACAGACTTACAAAATTGGAAATTGCTTCTTATCAAACCCAGCCGCGCACATCACTCCAGAAATTAAAGAGGAGTTGCCAACAAATCGGTACTAACCAACAGAGGTAGAGGTCTGGCTACCAACGGTGGCGACAAAACAGCTCAACAGAGATGATCGTCGAGGGCAGTTGCACAGCCTCGCAGTCGCAGCGATGACCCGATGGCGGCAACCTCGCAAAACCGAGGAACGCAGCGGCGGCGGCGGCAGATTGAGAGCAGCAGTGCTTGGAAATTAATTAGGGCCTATTGACGGTGGCTGTATCTGACTCGACGAGGTATACAGAACAACATAACCGAGAGCTGGCTCGCTATCTAAAAGCCCAGCCTAGCCTTGCCCATAAATTGTTCACAAAAAGAATAAAATGAGCAAGACTTAATACGTAACACTGATAATACAAAAGATCCACCGGTTCTTTAGAAGGTTTTATTTCAGCAGGTCATGAGTTCAAGCAACGTACACACTAGTTTTTTTATTTTCGTTTATCCTTTTCATTTTCTTTCTTTTCTCTAACTTTTTGTTCCCAAATCGGATTTAAATATTATGAAAGTCATTTTCTATAAGGTCAAAAGGACAAAGAAATTAGCACCCGATTTGGGGTATTACAATATTACCCCCTTAAGCAGAATTCGACCCCGAATTCTTCCCAAGTTTACTACTTGCACTACTAAGCATAACATACAAAATTATGCATCATGTATCATCCATGAATAATTCTGGATATTTCTCACGCATGCGAGACTCAAGCTCTCAGGTTGCCTCACGCTCGGTTTGCTGCGACCAAAGAACCTTCACAAACTTTTGCGTTTTATGCCTCATCACTCTCTCCGACTCTTCCAATATCCTCACAGGGTGAACCGCAAAGGTTAAATTTTGTTCAATCGTAATTGATTTCATGGTAATCTGTCGTTCTGGATCACGAAAATGCTTCCGCAACATAGAGACGTGGAATACATTATGCACACCTTTCATCGACTCAGGCAACTCCAGTCGATAAGCTAGCTTTTCCACTCGTGCCAATATCAAGAAAGGTCCAATGTACCGTGGACTAAGCTTTTCTTTGATGTTAAATCTTATAATACATTTAGTGGGTGACACCCTTAGGAGTACCTCCTCCCCAACTTCAAATTCCACATTCGATCTCTTGGAATCATCATATCTCTTTTGCCTACTCTGTGCTGCCAACATATGTTGTCTAATCTCGGCTACCCTCTTTGTAGCTTGTTCAACCCAATCAGGTCCAAGCACTGCCTTTTCGCCCACTAAATCCCAACATAGTGGAGATCTGCCCCTTCTTCCATACAAAGCCTCGTAAGGGGTCATCCGTATGCTAGCCTGATAACTATTATTATAAGCAAACTTGACAAGTGGCAAATGATCCTCCCAACTCTCTTGCCAAGACAGGACACACCATATCAACATATCTTCTAGTGTTTGGATTGTATGCTCTGACTGGCCATCGGTCTGGGGATGAAACGCCGTACTAAATCTCAGTTGTGTCCCCAAGGCACTCAGCAAGCTCTCCCAGAACTTGGATACAAACTTCGCATCCCTATCAGAAGTAATGGTTTTAGGAGCCCCATGCAACCTTAATATCTCCCTTACATATATCGGTGCCAAGTCACTTCGGATAGGAATAAATGAGCAACTTTGCTAAGTCGATCCACGACCACCCATACTGCATCTTCCCCCTTCGCGTATGAGGTAGCCCAACCACAAAATCCATGGCAATGTCATCCCATGGCCATTCTGGAACCTCTAAGGATTGCAGTAGTCCCGCTGGCCGCTTACGCTTAGCCTTTACTCGCTGACAAACCCGATACATCTTTGTCTCCCCAGGATGAATGGTGTAGGGGGTACAATGTGCCTCCCGAAGAATGTCCTCCTCACCTGAGACTTATGTGGCACACAAAGATGGCCATGAAACCAAATATCTTCGGTCGCATGTATAGTAAACTCTCTGGTTCTACCTTGTAGGATGCACTCTCGTGCTTTCCGTAAAAGTCAATCACTTTGTTGAGCCTCTCTCACTCTATCTAGAATAGTTGACTGAAGGATGAGTTATGTCTCCTCTTGTGCTACATCGGCAAAAAAAAATGAGATGCCCATCCATTCAAAATCATCAATAAGGCAATCCACAATGGGAGGTATAAACTTGCGGCTAAGAACATCTGCAGCCGCATTTTTCCTTCCTGGGTTGTACTGGATAGTGAGGTCACAGTCCTTTATCAATTCTACCACCGACTTTGCCACAAGCTCAATGCCTTTTGTGTGAAGAGGTATTTGATACTTTTATGATCAGGGAAAATATCACAAGATTCTCCATAGATATAATGCCTCCAAATCTTGAGTGTAAACATCACAGCTGCAAGCTATAGATTCATGGGTAGGATAGTTCTGCTCGTGTTTTTTTTTCAATTGCCTCGAAGCATAAGAATTAAAATTTTTATCTTTAATGAGCAAACACATGACCAAGAAAGGTCACTTCTAAAAACAGAAACTCACATTTGTTTAGCTTTAAATAAATTTGCTTTCTTAAAGTCTCCAACCCAAATCTCAAAAGGTGCTCCGCCCTTCTTATGTCTACGAATAAATGAGGATATCTTCAATGGACACTACCACTAAGTCATCAAGAAATATATGTAGTATATTGCTCATTGTCCTCATAAAGATTCTAAGGAAATTGGTTAGTCTAGAAAACAACTCTATATTCATAATATTTGTACACAATAGAAAAGGCAATCTTTCCAATTTCCCATCCCTGCACACATGTTTGATCACAGCCAGATTGGAGACCAATATTGGGGAAAATGGCCCCATTAGCATATCTAACAAGTTCCCCATGCGGGGCACTGGCTTTTTCCTTGATGTTCACCCCATTAAGGACTCAGTAATCCACTCACTGTCACCAACTACCAAGCCCCTTTCTATTGACAAAACAAATGCTTCCCATGGTGAGACGATATGTCAAAAGAAACCCTAGGATAGCTTCTCTTCCAATAGCTTATTCAGTTCTTATTCAGGTCAACATATCAACTAATAAGGAGTGGATAGGTCGAATGCCAGGAATAAGATCAAAGTGAAAATCAACATCCCGCTCTCATGGAACTTGAAACAAGCATGGTACCTTCGATAAGAACAATTGTCCTTGTCCTTAATGAATCATTAAATTCTTATGAAGAAAGTAGAGGGTATCTGATCCTTGAGTTCTCAACATTCAACTTTGGAATATAACTAGAAAACACCACAAAACCTAAACGAACCTCTCATTGTTGTCTATAAAAGCATATTTATGGTAAGATTCCATAGAAACGACAAAAGGTTTATCCTCATCGCATGTCCTATGCTTGCTACTAGCAACTGCCTCTATTATATCTGGAATGTCAAATCATTCTTTGGTTCAGACTATAGAACGTCGACAATCAACTAACTAAAGGAAATGGACCACGGTGATTCACCGCTCCAGCATAAAAAGAGCAAATAATAAGGGTAATTGGTATAGGGGCCAATCCATTCCGCACCCAAACTATTAGCACTGCAGCTGAATTAGTGAATCGAGCACGACTAACACACGAGCATCCTCACGAGCACTGCAAATAGATTGCTTGGGCAGGAAATAGGGTTCGAGGTCAACTACCATCTATTGTTCTTGCAAAGCGGCTACAAAAATTTAATCTATCGATCTTACAAGGTCACTCAGGTTTGTGTGTACAAGACATACTTTAAAAGAATAAGGATACACATTATGAAATGTTAGTGACTTGATCTAGAAAATAATACAAGTATAGAGGTTGAAGGATCAACAAGCTCCCCCTGAAATAACAACCACGGAAAATGATTTTAAAAATCATTTTTTTAAGGAACTACTAGGCTGCCTCCAAGGAGAATAACACGTTCATCATTCTTTGTACATAGGAATAGGAGGGAAACCAAAGAATGTCAAAGTAGAATACAATTGACAAAGGATGGGACAAAGGAAGGTGTTTACTGCAAAAACTAACTTAACGAGAAGCACAATAGAAGATACTGATCTAAAATACTTCATTGGCCTTAGACAATAAGCTATTCGATAACACCACTATCAGATGATGAAAATCAAAGCAAGCTTACAGCAAGGTAATGCACCAGAAAGATTTGGTGAATTAGAATAGGAAGACAACTGGAATTTTTTCTTAGGGAACATGTATAGAGGAAAGGGCGTCTCATATTAATTTGAGTCCACATACGCTCTCCATAAAATTATTTTGTCTACTCAGCTACAACACCATCCAAGTGAAAACCAATCACCCAATCCACCTCATCTTCAAGATTAGCAAACCGTTTTCTCAAATCCCAACGGAAATACTTGCCACATATATTGGAACTTTGAAGCAGCTTAAGGAAAACCCACATGATTCTGAAACCAATCCTTTCAGCCATCTCATCGTGTGTCCAATGAACCAATGCATATATCAAAATCCATTATTCCAAATATCTTCATCGGGTCACTAATACTAAATGATCTCATTTTTCACTTTCATTATTGAATCTATGAACCATGATGAGGTCTCTCTATATATTCAACTACTTACTACCAACAATAAAGGGACAAAATTAACAAAAGTAAGACATGCAAGCTACGCAGTCAACGACATATGGATGAAATAGATAAACAAAGGGATTTAACAAAAGCGTAAATGCAATGCATGGCCCAACCCATCCTACTGTGCACCAGTGTATCAAATTTTAAAGTTGCTTAAAATGTTTCATACCACGAACCTAAAGCCCGCTCTGATACCAACCGTAACACCCCATTAAGCCAGCAAGCTCTTAGAGTGTTACCACGTTCAGTACACAAAAAACAACTAAGATGTTTTAGAAAAATTCGACAGAGTTACCTCTGTTTTTAGGACATTCCCAAAAAGCAGTAAAATAACATGATCACAAGGGTAAATCTCAAAACAAAAGATTAACGTATGGTTCACCACAACTCAAACACTGCTGCCACAACTATGATGAAATTACCAACCACACGCTATGACAGCAAGGTACGCAAAATAGATAATTAACCAACACAGTCTAAATAGCAAACTTCCGTTTAAGGAAAAGTTCCAGAAAATTGTTTCAAAAGTGTAGTCGTGTTGTGAAGTAGGTGAAAGTGCTACTCCCATATTCCCCATGCATGACGTCTTCAAGGTTTACCTAAAAACATTAAAGCAATAAGGGTGAGTATAACATACTCAACAAGTACATAGCGAAATAAAAGACAAGGCATAAAACACGACACCGACGATTATTCTGTATCACAAGTCAAAATGCAATGATTGACCTGCATGCTTATATGCTCTCTGTCTTTTCTTTTCTTTTGCGGATACCGGTACCGCTCGAGTGGACACCCGTCGGCATCCACCCGCTCCAACTTGTGGAGGTTGCCGACAATGTGGGACTCGTCCCAACATCGACGATCTCAAGGTGTCTACCTCAGTAGAACACAACACTGTGCTTTATCTTTAAGATGCTATGCAAGAATGCAAGGGCAAATGTATCATTCGCTAAACTTGTTTTTTCTTGGATCCTTATCATCTCCATACATATAACCAATATACAATACCACAAAATAAAAAGAAGTGCTAGAAAATAAAAGTCGAGCGAAGGAAATCATGCAAAGTATTATCCCGATATGCACTTGCCTCAACCGCGGGGCACAAACTATGAATTGTAGGACTCCGAACCGGGAGCACCAGCACCTGTTACAAAATGTATGCCACACTCAATACATTCCATCCATTCAAAAGCATACGAGCCAAATATACCATCGCTGCTACGCGCAACAAACCCAAACAAAAATCTTTACTTTTATTTTAGAAAAGGCCCAAAGGCTGTAATCTCTACCAGTACCTTGATTAGTAATAAAAGTTGTAGAATAGTCGCATAGAACCGATGGGTTTAATTAATCTCAGCTTTCTAGTATTAGCATCATATTCATGAGACTTCACATTGTGGCCTGGGCTTTGTTTTTTGCAATAATACATGAAAACTTGGTCTAGTATAAGTGTAACTCACGATCAGACTTCAGAGCCAGGTAGAGACCAAGATGGCAGTAGCTATTTCCTAGTCCTGAAGCTTTAGTTCCTATATTGTGTTTCCTAAAAAAGTACAAAGAGTTTGGCAAACAATTAGCTACAGAGCATCACTCGGTAGTTTTCATCAAGCCCAAGTACAAAAAGTAGTCTATGTCCTCTCGTACTACTGTAGATAACACTGCTAAAGTTGAGCAGGTGCAGATCGATTCCCTATGTCACAACAGGTTCCTGGTTATTTTCTAAATCTAAACATCTCCGTCTCTTAAATTCCCACATGGACGTGATGCCCCCAAAAATCAAATCCAAACTACAGACTTACAAGATTGGAAATTGCTTCTTATCAAACCCAGCCACGCACATCACTCCAGAAATTAAAGAGGAGTTGCCAACAAATCGATACTAACCAACAGAGGTAGAGGTCTGGCTACCAACGGTGGCGACAAAACAGCTCAACAGAGACGATCGTCGAGGGCAGTGGCACAGCCTCGCAGTCGCAGCGATGACCCGATGGCGGCAACCTCGCAAAACCGAGGAACGCAGCGGCGGCGGCGGCAGATTGAGAGCAGCAGTGCTGGGAAATCAATTAGGGCCTATTGACGGTGGCCGTATCTGACTCGACCAGGCATACAGAACAACATAACCGAGAGCTGGCTCGCTATCTAAAAGCCCAGCCTAGCCTTGCCCATAAATTGTTCACAAAAAGAATAAAATGAGCAAGACTTAATACGTAACACTAATAATACAAAAGATCCACCGGTTCTTTAGAAGGTTTTATTTCAGCAGGTCATGAGTTCAAGCAATGTACACACTAGTTTTTTTCTTTTCGTTTATCCTTTTCATTTTCTTTCTTTTCTCTAACTTTTTGTTCCCAAATCGGATTTAAATATTATGAAAGTCATTTTCTATAAGGTCAAAAGGACAAAGAAATTAGCACCCGATTTGGGGTATTACAGTTCTGCCATTTGGAGAACTCCATTCTTGATTCATTTGTCCTATTATTGGATTAAGACATACCTACGAACTATAATGAAAGGTCGATGGACCCAAATACAAGAAATGACTTGGAGTCATGAAATTAGTAAAGGACTGATCAAAACTACAAAGCCTTCAAAAGTTTTAAGAAAAGGTTGTAACTAGTACAACAAGGAAGTTTTGACCAATCTAGAATTGCTAAAATCTTGTTCAAAAAAATTCTCGATTTGATGTAAGATCAAAGAATTTTGGATTTGCCAGGATTATCGAGAAAAGTCTGCTAGTTGAGTGGGAGCGAAGAATTTTTCCAAACGGAATATGTGGATGATATATTTAAATAGGATATGAGTGACATCCTAGAATATCAAATATTTATGAAATATTTGAGTGCGAGCGTGACAATGTTCTTAAATATGTAATCGACATATTAGTGAACAATGTGTTTGGTATTAGGAATGATCAGATCATTAGATGGATGAAGTTCAGCATATATTAAATATAGTGGTTCTAAGTCAGTAGATCAGGGTGTTTAATGAACACTAAAAGTCAAAATGCTTGGAAAATTCTAAAAGTGTTCAGAAAGACCTAGTTGAGATTCTGAAAAGAGTTCAGAATGGATTCAAGCAAAGAATTGGTTCTTACTTGAACGATTAGGAGAAGTATTGAGTAGTGACTCCATATTTACGATAATGGTTAAAATAGGGAAAAAGGATGCACTGCATCAACTATGCCTTGGCCATAGTTTTTTCAATGTAAAACCCATGTTGTTTATACTTGACATAATGTGATGCATGTTCTTAGTTAAAGAACAAAGATTTTAGAATGATTTCTGAATCAATCACTCAATCAGAGTTAAGTTTGAACGAAGTGAAAGCTTGGCTAGACATCAAAGTAAAAGTGTTGCACTTTGATTAAAATTTACATAGATATAGAAGTATTAGGATACTTCAATGCTAACAAGTATAATTTTGGTTTAGAGAAAGTTCGACTTTCGACTAAGTGCGTTTTATAGTTATACATGACATCTTGAAAGTTCTATTGACTGATAGATCGTCATTGTATATACTAGAAGACAAAAGTCTCACTTTGTCACCAAAATGCTATAACACATTATATGATAATGGTGTGAATGTCGAAACATATGACATTAATGATTTGCAAAATAGGACCTTATGAATTTGGTGAAACAGATTTAGGACAGAAGTCCTCCATAAGCACATGATCAATAAATGCATATGAGCTATGGTTTATGATTAGTAGCAATGTAGCTAGATTATTTGTACTCTAGTACAAGTGGGAGACTGAAGGAGATATGCCCTATAGGCAAATAATAAAAAGGGTTTTTATTTTCATATCTCATTAGTTCATAATATTTTTATATCATGCTATAACTGTATCAAGCAGAAACATTGATACAGGGTGTGATGTATAAATAAACCCAGGTCCAGTTCATTGGGTAGTTGATGATCAAGGTTTCCTGATCATGGTGCTAAAGAAAGCCAACTGACAATGAATTCATATCATTTGGAATGGTGTGATGGACACTTTCACCAATGATTGTTGCAACATGGTCATGTCACTTAGTTCACGTTGCAATTGTCAAAAACGGAGTGTCCTAATTCTTATATTGTTAGATCATATTAATCACTATTATCAGAGGATTGCTTTGACTGCATCAACCGTGATTCATAACTGATGCTCATAAAGGTGCATGTTGGGTGTCCGAAGGAGCATGTAGATGCATTATGCATCAAGATCAGTATTTGTTCTCCTGTGTGACTGGAAGATACAACTGGGCCCACTCGGTTAATTACATCCATGTTGAGCAACACATGACTAGGTCATGGGGATGGAATTTCACGGGAATGAGTAACACAATACTTGTTGGAAAAATAATCAGATCTCGGACAAGTCTTGTATTGCATAACAAAGGGAATTGGACATATCATTTCAAGTTCGACACGATGGTGATTTGTGAAGTGCATAGGGTTCAACATGGGCATCCCGGTCCCGCTGTTGATCATTGATAGAGATCATGTCTATAGCATTCCCGAACCATAGGGAACCACGCTTAAGGGCCATACAATGCTTGGAGATCCTCCTGTGAGTTGAAATCACGGAAGAGAGAGAAATCAAAATTGTTCCAGAGAGATCCGAAGTTGTTCGGAGATAGAAAGAAAGGAAAGGGACTAAAAGGAGTTTCAGATAAATGGTAATTTAAATATGCATTTATTATATGTTAATTGTGAACTAATATATTCTAAATAAATATTTAAATTAAGATTTATAAAGGAAACTTTCTTATTAGGGCAAAACCTCAGAGGGATTTGAGCTAGAAGAAAAACTGCAGAAAAGAGAAAGCAAACAACAATCTGCATTGGGCTGGTTTGACCAGCCCATGCAAATGGGCAGCAGATAGCAGCCAATGCATAGTGGGCAGCAGCTACCGGCCGCCTCGACCGGCCTGCTTGATCCCGGCCCACCCAGGGCGCAGGGGAGCTTAGGCACACGGCCAACGGGACAAGGCCGCCACCAGCCCACCTGGGCGTACTATAGCGCTAGAGGACGTGGCGTGGCTGGGTCACCCACCCGGGAGCCTCGCCAGGCCCCCGCGGGGACGCGTTTGCTGGGCTGCGAGGCTAGCCTGCCTTGCTGGTTGGCCACCACTACCAGGTTGCCAGCCGCTGGATAGGCCGGCGCGAGGCTAGTGGCCCATCCGGCTGCAGCCGCTGTTTTCCCCTTTTCTAGTCTTTTTAGTCCCACATGGGGCACCTAAAGGGGAGGGAACACCTCTCTTCCCCTATATAAAGGGGTGCCCATAGGAGGAGTAAACACACACCAAAAAGATATTCTCTAAGGCTAGAATACCCCCTCCTCTCTCACTTAGTTGCCTTCACCGTGGCACGGTCCTAAGTAAGGACTGTATGCACAAAGTCAATGCATTGTGTCACGCCATTGTGCTGCACGGATTCTACCATGAGGTCTACTTTTGCAACCTCAGCAGGGATCAAGAAGTTCGGGAGTCGTTCTATTGCACCGTATCTGTGTGATAACTTGGGGAGCTGCACTTGCAACGACCAGGCCGTCGTGCAAGGACTTGGACAAGGGGTGACGTGTGAGGAGCTTCGCGACCTTGAGGCCGGACAGGTACGACTACATCATCCACAATCCTGCATGAGCATAATGCTCTCTCGATCTCCAAGGGTACGTAACCACTGTCTTCCTCTATTACTGCATTACTTCTAGATAGATCCTTGGGCATTCAGGGTGTTCCGTGTAGTAATTTTTTTGTTATCCGCTACGGAAACCCTGCATCGATATCTTCTAATTCAGCTGGGGCTAGTTCCTTTTGGATTTTCAAATAAAAATTAAATGGGATTATGTTAACAACTGTTCCAATGTCACAGAGGCCATAATAAGAAGTTCCACTAAAAGTACAAGGGACAATAGGTTTACCAACTTCTTTGGCCTTTACCTTTCCGTCAACGAACTGTGAAGCTTCAGTATCTAGATCTATCACATTGCAATGTGAAAACATGGTTAGAATATCCTCCTTCGTTGCTTCCTCGGTCTCCTTTATACTTACTTCATTAGTTTTTCTTGCTTATGTCTCCTCTTCTAGCATCTCAAGGAACAACCTTTCTTCTTCGCATTGATCTTTGAGCTACTGAGCTATCAATTGTTTTCTCGCATTCCTTGGAAAAGGAAGGGGTTCAACATATGGGGGTATTTCCCTTAATGGCTCTATATGAGCTGCAATTATTGGATAATCTTCTTTAGCTAGCTCAAGTGGGGGAGTATATTGAAGCCAATCCTTCTTAGGAGCTTCAATGTGTTCTGTAAAATATTGAAGGATTTGCAAAATAATATCATCATCGAGTTAGAGTCCATTAGCAGTTTCTTTTACCTTACCGAATTCCTTATAATAGTTGAGACAATCATATTGAATTTCTATACCTCCTTCGCCATCTAAATCAAATCCCCAAGTTTTTCTCTATTGCGGAGAATATGTTCTCGAAGTTCCCAAGCTTTAGTTATACTTAGCTCCATAAAAGAGCTTCCGGAATTTGTATCTAGATCATGTTTAATTTCTTGATTAAGTCCCCCATAGAAAATATGTAAAACATACCATACATGTAAATCATGGTGATGACATTTATTAAGTAGGGACTTGTACCTTTTGAAAGCCCTTACCAAGCCTTCACCTGGGCGGTTCTTGAAGTTTGTGATTGCCCTTCTTACTTCATCTGTCTTTACCTTGGGAAAGAATCGAAATATGAATTCTCCTTTGAGTTTTTCCCGATTATCAAATTTCTCTGCAGGAAAAATTCTATACCAAGGTAAAGCAGTGTTGGTTAGAGATTGGTTAAACAATTTAAGTTTCTATTCATCATCAGAATATCCTCTCAATTTAGGTGTCCAACATAACTCGGTAAAATGCATTAAATGAGTGTAAGGATCCTCATCGGGGTCATCTCCTACAAAAGTTTTCTCTTTAGTAATAGTGATAAAGTGAGGCTTGACCTCGTATTGTGGCTCGCTCCCACTCAGGAATTCTTTGACAAGTCATCTATTGAACTTCCCGAGGTGTTTAGCTGCATTGAGCTGGTTCATCAGTCCGAGTGTAGTCATGGTGCTTACCTGAAACTAGTAAGCAACTTTAGTGAAATAATTAGTAGAATAAGCAACTAAGAACAAAAACCAAAAGTTCTTAGTTCCTAGCCAACAACGCCAGGAAATAGCTTGATGACTGCAAGTGCATAGATCGATTGTAGCTAGTTTCAAAATAAGAGTATCGAACCCGCAGAGAGCTATTTGGCTAAGGTATTTATGCCCCTCATCACTATCTACCAAAGGATACTTGTAAGCCGCCTTTGATTTCAAGTAAAGGGTGTTTGATAGGTTTTTGGTTGAATGTAGAAAAGTATTTAAAACAAGTGAAAGGAAGCAAGTAAAAAAGCATTTTGGAAAGTGGTTGAACTCAATGGGGCCAAAGCATTCTAGAGGGTGTAGGATACACCTCTAGCATGATATTATTGATCATAATTAGGATAACCTATTTCTTGTGTCATAACATGTGTGGAGAGAGATCCATAATAAGATGTTCACTACAAGGCTTGTAGACAGTCACTTTTGAGCCAAGAATGAGGTAACCTCTAAATAACCACTGCGATGTCTGAGAGCAGTCACCCATAAAGACCACCACAATTAAGGGTCTCCTAGTGGATATCGTAATTAGCTTAGGTAAGCTCTCTTAATCCTCCTTTGACTGTGAAGGTTGCTAGCCGGTGCTTCTAGTCACAATAGCTCCGGGCACACTTCCAAACACGTCCAAAGGATTTCACCCTCTTCTTTAGTACCAAAGGTAAATGATATGTGGCCGAGTACACATACCATCTAAAGAGAGAGATCAAACACACATCATAAGTGTATCATAGACCAATAAGTCGATGGACACAAGTATAGATCATCTATGTTTCAATTCATAATAGTGATAGGGTTTCCCCATCTCCTGAAGAACGAGGGAAACTACTCACACATGGAAGCAATCAACAACATCATCATAATCAAATGGATGGAAAAAAGTATGGGGATAAATCTAGTGCAAACCACAATTGAATCTGGAAATACAACAAGATATAATGAATGAAAGATGGGGGTAATAGTGGTGATGGTGATGCAATGGTTGATGATGAAGGGGATGATGCGATATCCTCCAATGATCCATGAAGCAGCAAGGATTTGCCCTTCTCCAAGTTCCTCCTTCAGATCCCTTTCTGGTGTGTTTTTTCATGGCTCAAGGTTGTTGTGAATGTTGGATCTATGATCCGTCTTCGCCAGGAGAAAGTATTTGACGAGGCGGTCGTGCTTCCGTGTGGTACGGGCGGACCGTACAGGAGGGTTCCACCCGTACCACTGGTCGTTAATGCTGCAGTAGCTTCCTTTACATTTGCAATTCTCCCAGGTGCCAAGATAAATCAATTAAATGACTTTTATCACCTAAAAATATCATATTACAACATAATATGATAGTTCCAATTGATATGTTCATAAGAGACTTAGTAATTCAGGATCCTATTGAAACAAGGACAAAATGTGTGTGCAGACATAGTAAAATACCAAAATCCCTATTCTACTTGTGCAAAAATGGAAGGTAAATATGCTTCAATTTTGGACTCATCAATGGCTAGGACAGAGGAGTGGTTGCATGGCTCCCGCCTGCAAAGGCTTGAGGAATAAATGATGACAACACAGTCAGTGCTGGCGCAACCAGCAAAATAGGCACGACCGGTGCAACTGGGGTGGCATCAGTAGTGACTGAGCCAGAGGCGTCAAGCGATAGAGGCTTGCTACAAGTGAAATAGAAACTCAACAAAAACAAAACGCCACAAGAAGAAACACTCAACAAAGCGATAAGGGATGTACCCGGCCATTGACGGCATGGTTGCCGCCTTACTCACCCAGCGTGGTTTCTTCCTGCCACCCTATGTCGGGGCGGTGCTAGCTGACGACCGCTGCCGCTTGGGCTTCGTCACGGCTATGGGCGCAGGCGGACCCTTATCTCCATACATGGCTACATAAACAACACCACCATCAGAATCCAGCTGCTCCTGTCAGCTGAGTCGATAGCATATTACCAGTAAGGAGCCTTACCATGCGAATCCAACGTCCCGTTGTCGCTCCGGGTGGGGAAGAGTTCTGTCTGTGTAGGAGGATACTTCAACGGCTGACAGTCGTCCGCAAAGGTGGGGGGCTCATCGTCCCCCATCCCGTCTTCAGCCAATTGCGCTGTAAAAAGGTATTCAAAAAAGTAGATAAGCAATAGAAAGTAACCATCCAGGAGAAATCCATACCGCAAAATAATAAACTTACCCGAGGCGAAAGGCGACTCCAGTGGTACGACGCATAGTAGTAGCTCCAGGGCTCCATGTTCTCCTCCTTCGAGAATAGAGAAAGCCAATCTCGAAGGGCCTCGAACGACATGTCCAGCTAGGAAGACTGAGTCGGATCCATCGGCCTGGATAGATGGTACATCTTGTGCGACCTGTGTTGCATCAGGAGGCCCCGACGCACCATCCCGGAGAAAGTGATGTCCTTGGCGGTGAGCCGCTTCTCTCCCACCAGCACCCTCACCCGTAGGGCCATATTGTCGATGTCCGCCTATGTTCGCCAACCCTTCATGGTCCACCCTTGCCGGCTGGAGACGTCATTGGGGAAGTCAGGAAGCCGGATCCAGTTGGTCGTGGTGGCGTTGCTCACATAGAAATACAAGCGTTGCCGCAGCTTGACGGTGTCGGGAAGGTCAAGCCGGGGCATCAAAGAGGTCCCCCGCGGGTAGATGGCGGCACATCCGGCGTCCACCAACGGACCATCCTTGAAGACTATCTGAGATTTGAAGTTGAAAATTTCAAAAAATTGCCCACATCTGGGTGGATGTCGAGGTACAACTCGTAGCATGTAGTATGGTGCACAAGTTAGGCCATGACGTTTGCCCCAAGATGGTGCAAGCGCAAGTCGAACATTTTGAAGAGCTCAACAAGGAAGTCGCTCGCGAGAAGGCCGAACCCGTGATCTAAGTGTGCATGGAACACAACCTCCTCGCCAGGCTTGGGATTGGGGACCCGCTCCCCCTCCGGCACAACCTGGGACTTCACCAGCCTCTCCGGGGGTAGGAATCGCACCCGTCGGTACTTCATGATGAGTTCCTCTATCACGAAGGAGCCGCACCACCCTCCCCGCTACGACGGTGTCATATCTTCCGAAGGAGCCGTGATGGTGATCCGTGGCCCGTCGTCACACAATCTCATGGCAGCGTCGACGACCTTTATCTGGTTGCGCAAGCTAGGGGAAGAAGAAGGAGCAACGCAGCGGTGGTGGTGTCAGAAAAGAGAAAGGGAAAAGGTGAGGAGAAGGATAAAACCCCAACCCCCAGACCCATATTTATCATCCCGGCGCAGACACATCGCCTCGGCTCCCTCACCCCAACGTGGCACGCAACCACCCCTCTCCCCCACAATGGTTCGGGTCCAGATCGCGGGCGACATCGCAGCCCGTCACAAAAGATCCCAGAGGAGTTAACGAGGCATGCAGCATGGTTTCCAAGAAACCGAAGCGACAAGACATG
Organism: Avena sativa; assembly: GCA_916181665.1. Classification (NCBI taxonomy): domain Eukaryota; kingdom Viridiplantae; phylum Streptophyta; class Magnoliopsida; order Poales; family Poaceae; genus Avena; species Avena sativa. The sequence continues at coordinate 275,543,479 of OV702286.1, read as the reverse complement.
CATCAGAACTGCTAGTTGTGGCTGACGCAAGTGCTAATATCAATAGTGAGACCCTTCATCTCCAAGGCTCCGGTTGCACCAGTTAGCCACTTCCGTCAACATTTAACCCAGTGGTGTCTACAGATTCCGTATCCGGTTTACTCCAGCCAGGTACCAATAGGGGCAAATAAATCAAGCTCCAGTCGGCATCAATAAGAACTACTTCTGCTCGGTCAGAAGCACACAATAACTTCTCCTTAGCGTGAACTCCCAGCATGCTCGGGGACTAGTGTCGGGGAGATCACCTCCGAATAGGATAAGCTAGGCCAGACAGGGCGGCTCCAGAAAGGTCAGGCCAGATGGCCGCGGGACACGAAGCCACAGCCGGTTGGAACGCTCCAACCGGACCTCAACCAAGATCACCCTGGATGGCATGTCTAGCCGGTTAACCAGAGAACCCCGCCGGATGGCCAGCTCCATCAGGTAACCTCGGAATCAACACTTAGGATTCGGAGGGCGTAACAGTCAAAGTAGGGGCACACCTTCAGGAGAGCACTCGTATTGGGCATACGCCCTTGATATAGTAGATCCTTGCAGGAGTAGGGGTGTTACCTCGCCAAGAGGGACTTGAACCTGGGTACCTTGCTATGTCTAGAGTGCTCGTGCCCAATCCCATCTGTGATAACCACCGTTATAATCTGATTGTCCCCAATAAATCCATCCCTGATGGCAATGCCGTGTTCCACACCACAACACCTTGGTCCATCGTCCAACAATCCGGGTCACAAAAGTCTGGGTGCCACTAATGGCAGCACCCCCATGGTTTTGTGCACATACAGTGTATGATGAAAACCTCCAGTTCTCTGATCCCTGCTGAGAGTGCGGAAGTAGGTCTTCTAGCTGGAATCCCTGCAGCACAATAGTGTGCCGCAGCGACATCATCTCTTGCATGTACAGTCCTTCTAGGGACTGCGCCATCGCAAAAGGACAACGGGAGAGAATTTATTCCCTAAGTAAAATGCCTTAGATAATTATTGGTGTGCTTGGTGTAATTTCCCCACCCCTATGCCCCTTTATATAGGAAAAAGTTGGGTACACCCTCGCCTAAAGTCCCGGGGTGGGACTAAAGAAGGAGGAGGTGGGAGGAGGAGGCACCATGGGGAGGTGGGCCAGCCAACTAGCCAAGTTGGCCCCTACCCCCGCACGTGGCACTAGGCTATCTAGGTGGGCCCCTAGGGCGGCAGCGGCTTGGCCCCTTTGGGTGGATTCCCTCTTGGGCCTTATTACCTCTAGGAACTTGGCCTATTAGTGCAAGTTGCCCTTCAAATTTAATATTAAATATATATTTAATATTAATCTCCAAGCATTATCGTACCCTTAAGTTTGTTACCGCAATGGTTCCGGAACATCACATACATGATCAAGACACCTCTCATATCAATTATCATTAGCGGGACCAGGATGCTTGATATGGGGTGACCCGATCTTCTCAGTAAGAACTTGTCGATGGTGAAGGTGGATGATAGATAACTAGCCTGTAGCTATGAACTCTCCCGCTCGATCCCTGATGCCAATGCAACAGCTCTCGAACCATGTAGGATATTCACAACACCACGCTCTTGCGCACGCAGCCGTGACCACGAACGGTAGTATGCAATCTACTAATTCACAATGGAACAACAAATCACACTCAATTATAGTTGGTAGATTCGAACACAGGGTAATTCCAGAGGTTCTAGGAAAGAAACAACTCCAAAATATTTTAACGTGGTCTAAACCCTAATCTACGACGCCCCCATCTATTTATGGGTCCAAAGGGCGGCGGCCTATGGTGGAACCCGAGTTGGTTCCACTCAACCTGGATACAAACCAGCCACAAGTGGCTCGGCCAAGACTGGCTCTGCCGTGGCAGAGTCCTAGTCGGTTTTCCTGCCGCGGCAGCCTGCCGTGGCAGAGAAACGAGGCTTTTCTCTGCCGCGGCAGAGAACTTCCTCCTCTTGTTGATCTTCGTCTTGGATAGCTCCTTGCGCTTCCTCCCTCTCCTCCCTCGCGCATTCCTCATTGATCAACACGCCATGTTCCTTCAGCTCCTCACTCTGTGCTATGCCTTCTTCTCCTAAGTACCTGATCATACAATAATTCAAAGACTTAGGTAGTATAAAATTCTCATTAATTAAAACACCAGGTTCATTAAGAAACAAGTTCACCTGTTGTTCTAGTATCTTGGCACGAGCTCTTGTGATTGGTCCAATCCTTATCTCATTGGATTGATCCTTCTTTGCAATTGGAACAACTTCATTAGCAATTGGGGTAGGTGTAATTGTAGGGATGTCCTCATCAATGCTAATAATGACCCCTATGCATTCCACAATGTTTTAATGTTGTTTGAACTAGAAATGTCTAGTCCATTTCCCTTTGTTACTTCGATACTGACTTGTTCGAGATCTGATCATTGGTATCACTATACCTTGTTCAATCTCGTTACCGACAAGTGTTGTTTTGCTCGTTCTCGTGATATTTCATCCCCGTGAACTGTCACATGTTGCAACATTATGGATGTAATCTCACCAAGTCAGCCTTGCGTATCTTCCCATCACGCGGGTGAACAAATCCCGATCTTGATGCATAAGCCTCAACCTATCCCTCTAGAATACCCAACATGCACTATTATGATCACCCACTTATGGTCATGACATCTGATGCAGTTAAAGCGGCCTCGTCTGATAGTGATTAGTATGATCTCATGATCAAAGGAGAAGGATACTTCGTCTCTAACTATTGCAACGATGAACCATGTGGCTTGATCATGTCGCAATACTTTATATTGGGTAATGTCCATCACATTGTTCACTAATGATATGACTTCATTGTCAACTGGCATAAATGCTCCATGATCAGGAAACATTGATCATAGGTTGCCCAACAAACTAGTATAAATAGAGGCTACTAGGGACTTGGTAGGTTTACATACCACACCTATATCAATGTTCCACTTGATACAGCTATATCACAGTATGAAACTATCATGAATTAATTGATATATGATAATGAAATCCATTTATTATTTGCGTCTAGGGCATATCTCCTTCAGTCTCCCACTTACACTAGAGTATAAATAATCTAGCTTGCATTTTCTACTAATCATAAACAATATCATATATGCGTTTATTGATCATGCTCACTCATAGGAAATGTCTTGTCCTTGATCTGTTTTACCAGATCCATATGTTTTTTGCAAATCATTAATGTCTCCTAACTTTGACATTTACACCATTATCACATATTGTTTATAATGATGGTCGATCAGTCAATTGGAGTTTCACTATTGTTATGTAAACTCTGGAACACGCTCAGCAGAAGTCGAACTTCATTAGCCAAACAACTATAGTAGCCACTTCAGAAGTATCCATATACTTATATATATATGTAGATCCTAATAAATAGTGCATTAATTACAACTTTGATGCCTAATCTTGCTCCTTACAATTTAAGGATAAACTTAACTCGGGTTCAGTGATTAACTCAGAAATCACTTCAAGACATGTTCTTACAACTAAGAACTTGTTTTCCATCTAGAAACTTGGGTCACATTACGTCGAGTAGACAACACGGTTATATGGAAGAACCTATGACTAAGGCATATGAGATGCAACACATCTCTTTTCTTTCTTTTAACCATGGTTGTAATGCTGAGATCAACGGAATGGTTCATCTAGATGTACAAGTAAGAACTTCGTTCTTACCCTTGTTCCATTCTGAACTTCTTTAGAATCTTATCTAGGATATTCTGAACATCTTAAGAATCAAATACGGTAAGCATTTTGACTTTAATGGTTATTAAACATATTAATCTATCTTGATAGATTTAAATGTTTAATAACTTGTTTAACTTCATCCATAGAATATTTACTAAATTAAATATCATTAATACCAATTACATCATTCATTATATGTCATTCACATATATAAGAATGGTGTCATGCTCCTACTCAAATAAGACATCCATATATGAGATCCAGGGATTTCACTTAGCTTCCACTCAAAATATGTCGTCTACATATTAAGATTTAGGCAAGCTATTTAGCTCCCACTAAGTTCATGTCTTCTCAATATTTTGGTAATTACAAAATCCTTAGATCATCCATCAAATCGAGAATTCTAGCTACGAGACTCCAACATCCATATGGTTTAACAAAACCTACTTTGTTGTATCAATTACAACCCTTCTTCAATCTTTTCATTGATGAACACACAATTTTGACAATCTTCTTCCAATTATCAAGATTGGAGTAATTGCTGGTGAAAATCCAATAGACTCAAGCATCACTACACATTCTAGTCAATCCTTTGAATCTGTCAAAAACATACTTTGTGACAAATTGAGCTTTTTAAAGTCTTTCTTTATGTTTCATTTCTTCCTTATAACTTTACAATCATTTGGAAAGATCAAGTAAACTCTTTACTTAATAATATCAAGTAACATATTACTTTGCAATCTTAAATACAACTTAATAAAGGATTTTATGACTCCCAGTCATTTCTCGTACTTAGGTCCATCACGCTTCTTCGTAGTTCATAGGTATCTCTTGTTCTTAATCAACATGACACGTGAATCAACAATATAATTCCGCAAACTTGCAGAATGTATTCTCGAATCCTACTTTCTTTAGTAAAAGTATTAGTTGAAATGTCATGCTCATTATCATTAGTTTCTCCTCTATTTTTAGAGTTTGGTTTCTAGAACATATTCCATGGCGCCACTCGACAATCCGGAGGTAAGGTCAAATACCTTGTTTTGAACTTTTACTTTCTTCCACTCACATCTTCATTGAGAAACTATTTCTTGAGAAAACACAATACCTCTAGCAACATCAGGTTTGCCCTTTACAGTTTTGGAAGATGTATTCATAGTTTCCTAAAAATACACTACAAAGATGTGTTTATTCGCCATGACTTCGAATTATCAAAATCTCTAGAAACTCGAACATGCCATAACTCGTATGGTGTTGTTTCTTCCTTATATTTAAAATGGGTGTTTGCTATTTGATCTCTAACTCCAAACAATAACGGCGACCCGATAAGAGATAATTTTAGATCATATGTATCCAATACAATATGATTATGATGTTTAGACATATCAATACACTTTGAAGTGTCCAATCATCATAATTTGTGGAACATCTTTTACAAGTCGTTTATGCCAAACACTACTAGAAAAAAGGCTATAGGAGACCACACTATAGGAGACACATATCAAACATAAGCATCTCGACTAAATATACACGACACACAAATATGGCATGCGCCTCGAAAATTTGGAACTTCGAGAGGCATTCTTACTTCGATGAGTCTCGTATAGTCTCTATACGGACCAGACCGAGCCCACCCCTTATTCGATATGCATATGGGTTGGATGCGTCTCGTATAGTTTAAATATTCTAGACGCATGCTTCCCATATGCGTCTCGGATAAGGGGGGGTGGGTCTAGGGCGTGCAGGTGCCCAGGTGTTAGAGACACATCCTGCCTATATGCGCCTTGCATATCTTTCCATACTCAAGACGCATCCGCTAATGGTACGCCATGTATATTCGAGGTGGGACCTAGGGTGGTAGGTGCCAGATATGTGAGACGCACCCTTCACATATATGTTTCACATATTTAATTATATTTGAGATGTAATGCCTGGAAAATATTCCATAGTAAAAATTGCTTGTTATTTTCTTTTACGCTTCATCATGCATATTCTGTCCCTAAAACTATTTTCGTTAAAATCCTATTTTGTTTTGTATTATTCCCCCTTATTTATTTCAAATAAAAAATCCTAGTCTCTCGAAATATTTTGCTTGCCTAAAAACTATTTACAAAATGTTTTGAAACAAAAGCAAAAAACTATTAAATAACAAGGTTTATAAAACCTAACCCTAACCCTAACCCTAATCTAACCTAGCTGTCGTGGAAATGGCCACGCCAGTCGCTGCCACTGGCAGCGATTGATTGAAACGTGAGGAAGAGTTGGCGGCCATCTGCGGTGCGAGATGGGGGCAGATGCACATGGGTTTACCCAGGTTCGCCCCCCCGGAGGTTAAAGGCCTACTCCCGCTAGATTAGATTATTGGAGAGCGAGTTATAGGGGTGGCGAGCTCGGCGTCTATGTAGCGAGTCGCTTGAGGGGGTGTATGATGGAACGTGAGTCTCTAGGATACCCTAGGGAGGTTTATATATGAGGCACCTCGCTAGGGTTTACAAGCTACAACCGAACAAGATAAGGATTCGGAGGTTTTGACCTAATCCGACTGGGCTTCTGTTGCGCTCCTGGGGCTCCAGTCGCCAGGCTTCTCCTTCCGTCGTAGTCCAGTCGCCGTCCTTCAGGCGCACTCACAGGCCCTTCGGCCCAATCGGAACATCCTGCTGGGCATACCCCGTTTGGCATATACCCATCAGTAGTCCTCGAGGCCATTATTCGGAGTAGGCGAGCCCAATTTGGACGCGCAGTCGAGTCGGCGATGGACTCCATCAGAACCAAGGAGAATTTCCCTAGGTTTCCATTCGCCATCCCAATGAATGTTATCGCCACGAAGTCGCCGCTTCGGCGAGTAGGAAAGAGTGGCGGGTAGCGGGTGGAATGGAGGAGTTGGACCGTCAATTCTGGTCAAACTATCCATTGGAATTTCCAATGGTAACTTCGGCGCAATTACCGTGAGTAACGGCTATCCCGATTTTGGCGGGTGGCGTTCCCATATTGTTGGGGATATACTTTCCGGGTATCCTCACAGTTCCTCACTGACCAGGGTGGCCCACTTCGGGTTAGAGCTTTGCTTCACGGGCGGCCCAGTCAGGGAGAAAGACGGAGTCCAATCCGACTACGGGAAGGCCCAGAAGACTTACCGACTTAGGCCCATAGTGTTACTTGTAGTTCAAGATGTACTCTGTAACCGACTCTTAGTTGTAGCCAGATAGATCTCTCCTGTAAGCCCTAGGCCGGATATCTATATAAGCCGTCCTAGGGAGAGCCTTGAGGGCAACACCACAATAGTCTACAATCTCAACTTGCACATGCGAAACCCTTGTAACCCATATTCCGGCTTTGCCGTATTACTGGATTGCTAGTAGGAGTAGGGTCCGTCCAAAGCCGGCGGATTCGAACCTGGGTAAACTTGTGTGCTCACCGTCCCAGAACACCGTACGTCTCATACCCCTCTCTTCCGCACGCCTCAAGGACCCCCTCATGGCGTACTTGTCCTCAATCCGATGACAGTTGGCGCCCACCGTGGGGCAAGTGAGCTTCGGATCTACGTTCCGAGCGGAATCTGCAAGAATCGGAATCGGCGAGACTATCGTTGTCGGTCGTATCCTCTACGCCAGCGACGTCCCTCTCATCGTTCTTGACAAGACGTGGATTCCGGCTAGGGAGGCCATGACTGCTTACACAATCATGTCTTTTGGCGAGATCGATGTTTACATCGGTTTTGCTGAACCTGCCCCACCCACCCAGTGGTGATGATACAGGTAGAAGAATCTTCTGGGTCCCCTTTGTCCGCGGAGGCGGCAGAGTTCCGGATCTCAGAAAAAACTAAACCCACCCAGCCCGCACCAGTGGCGGAGATAGTGGAGAAATCCGATCCTGAGGAAGACCTAGCGGCCCAAGTCGAAGCTGGAGTGGATCTCCTTGGAGAAGTTGTATCCTAGATCGACCCACCCGCGGAAGTTGAATTCCAGGAGGAGATCATCAACGACACTGATTCCGGCTCTGATGATGCCGGGTCAGACAGACCTTTCCTAAGGTACACACTGCGACGTATGATAATGCAAGATGCGAGCGCATAGGCAATTCTCGAGACCATCAAAAGTTTCGACATGGCTGATCGCGAGAGCCGCAGGTACCTCAGGAAGCACGCTTCGCACTTCGTCGGGTATGTGGGATCCGGATCCGGCTCTGCCGATGCTGGAGAAAACACCGACTCTATGCTGGAGGCAATTGGAACAAACGTCGACGTACCCGCATCCTCGGATGAATCAATGACGTCAGCAGATTTCCGAAAGTTCTCCGTGGAATATGAAGAGGAGTACAACTCCAAAGCTACAGAAGAAGGAGAAGCCATGGATGAAGGATCCGGGGAACACTCTCCCAAAGCGCAGGATGACATGGACGTCAGAGACAATCCCGAGGTCTAGATGTCCGAAAGTACCGATCAGAGCTTGACTCCGGGAAACGAACCCAAAGCCATCTTTGCTACCGGCGCTGCCAAGAAGGCAAAGAAGAAGAACAAGAAAAACAAGACCCCGGCAAAAGACCCTCTAATAGAGGAGGTGATCGCCGAGGAATATGAGGAAGACTCAGATGGAGCACTTATCCCAGAAGAGCCAAAAAAAGAAGAATCGGTGGATGGACACGTGATCACTGAAGGTGCACGTAAACTCATCGATGCTGCATTAACCACACCTATCCCTACAGCTGCAGAACTCACTGCTGAAGAGCTGGACGAAAGGGCCCAGGCCCTAGAAGCGCGTCGTCAACAACTCCTGGATGAAGCTAAAAACATCGAGGGAGAAAAGAAACGCATGGAAACTAGAGATTACATGTCTCGGTTGCATCATAAGACCCGGAAACGTTACACAGGTGATGGTAAATTTCCGGAGGTAAACAGGGTACTCTTTGAAGGAGATCCAGGGATGCCTCGGCTCGACAACAAAGGAGACCTGGTGTACCCAACACCAGTACAGAACACTGTCGCAGCTCGAGATATTCTATCAAATAACCCAGGCCCAGAACAGGTTTGATTGGGCATCAAGCTACTCACCAAGGGTCTAGAGCAACATATGGCTGCGAAATCCGGAAGTGGAAAACTTGTCTCGAAATCCGACCAATGTCACACGGACTCAGCCTGGAATGATATAAGGCCCCAGCGCTTTCCGGAACAGCATCACCGTTCTGACCGACGGGAAGATAACTACTCCAGAACCGGATCATCAGGACAGCATCACAGAACCACACGTGACTGGAGCAATGTCGTTCTAGCGGCAGAGCAAGATGCCATTGCTGCACTGTATCCGAGGAATCCTCCCCGACGTGAGTCAAACGATCAAAGGGGAGAAGATAAAGAGAAACGTCGAGAGGAGGATCGTCAAAAATGCCACCTCCTAGACATGCAAGTCGTCCGGCTGAGCCTCACCGTAGTGGGAACAACGGACGAAGGAATGACGGAAACAATGCTGGTATAAGCCGTCAAGGGGCTCGTCGTAGTGAAGACCCTCCCCGGAACCAGAATAATGACGCTCCGGAAACAATCCAGCTGCCCCACCCTCTCCACCAAGTAGTCATCACAACGGCTCTCAAGGGGGACAAGGAGGACGACATGGCGGAGGAGGTGGTGGCAGAAGCCGAAGTCCGGCTCCAAGGCGCCACAGCCACAGCCGACATTTGGGACGATCTCTATCCCCGAACGACGCAAGGCATAGGATCAATTCCAACATAGAGGCGCGGCGCTACGAAAACGATGATATCTACGTGGGCCCAAAGTGCTTCGGACCACGCATTAGAGCTACAAAATTCCTGGAAGGATTTGCTATCTCAAGACATATCCAAGCCTACGACGACATTTCTCGGCCTGATACCTGGTTACAGGATTTTTTCCAAGCTTGCTGCATCGCTAAAGGCAGAAACAGCCTGGTCGTAATCCGATATCTCCCACTTATGTTGCGGAAGACGGCACGATCATGGCTTAATGAACTTCCGGAGAACACCATCAACAACTGGTATGACATGCAAAGTGCGTTCTTTCGGAATTTCGAAGGCACATATCGGAGGCCCTGTACGGTCGGAGACCTATACCGTTGCACCCAGAAGGCCGGAGAAACTTGCCGGGATTACCTCGGACGATGGATCGACAACAAGAACTCCTGTGAAGGGGTAAACGATCAAACTGTGATTGAAGCTTTCATTGCAGGTCTCCCAATTGGTCTACTGCGCCATCGCTTGAAGTGTGACAAGGTCACTGAACTGGGAGAGATGATAGAAATAGCGAGCAAGTATGTAGATGCCGACAACGATGCGGAGGGATTACTCAATGCCCTAGCTGTGCCACAGTCAGCAAAACAACCAAAGCAACAAGCTCAGAAGCGTAAAAATACCTCAGAAGAAAAACCCAACGCGGAAACGGCAGTAGCCACTGCTACTTTCGGGTCCGAGGGACAAGGAGGACACGGTGGAGGCCGTGGGCGTGGGCGTGGAACCTCAAGAGTCCAAGGTAGAGGAGACCAACAACCAGGCAAAACCTACTCTTGGGCCGACATTGCCAATAACCCATTTGTGCATCACTTAGACGCCAATGGGGGCTCGTCCCACACCAACGCCGAATGTCGTTTCAACGACGACATCAAAAGGGATGATACCGCGGGCTACAAAGCTAAGCGGAAGAAGGGAAAGAAGAATCCTGAAAAGGAAAAAGAGACCAAGGAAGATTCCGACATGGAGGAAGCTGATGCTTCAAATCCCAAGCCGGAAGGGAAGAAAAAATTTCCCACCAAAAAGGACACTTATGTCACGTTCCTCGAATCTCAACCAGCAAAGGTCAAAAAAGCAGTTCTACATGAGCTCAATGCAATAGTTCCGGCTGTCCCCCAGTACCTGGACTGGTCGGAAGTGACAATCACATTTGACCGTGCTGATCATCTTCCTAAGTTGCACAGGCGAGGAAAATACGCCTTAATCGTCAATCCACTTATTTACAGTTATGGTTTCTCCAAGACCCTCATGGACGTTGGTAGTAGTATCAATATTCTTTATGTCGAAACGCTACGCCGGATGAAGAACTCGGAAACCCAGCTGAACCATAGCTCTGTGATCTTTCACGGAGTTGTCCCAGGAAGACAAGCCAATTCCCTAGGAGAGATCACTTTGGATGTTACCTTTGGAACTCCAAAGAACTATCGGACGGAGGCACTTTCCTTTGAAGTGGTCCCGTTCAAGAGGGCGTACCATGCTATATTCGGACGTCCGGCTTACTGGGATTTAATGGCTCGTCCATGTTACATTTACAATATGATGAAAATTCCAGGTCCCAACGGCGTGATCACCATCAGGGGAGACCTGAAGAAAGCGCGAGAGTGCGAGGATGGAAATGCCGCCTTTGCCGAAGCCGTTCTGCATGCCCAGGAGTACCAGGAGATCAAGAAGAGCATAGATCCGTCTGAGATGCCCGAAACGAAGAAGGAGGTGACAAAGCCAAATCCAGAGTTCAAGGCTTCAGAAGAGACGAAGAAGACGCCATTGAAGGATGAAGACCCCTCCAAGGTGACCCAGATAGGTGTAGGCCTAGGTAGCACATAGGAAAGCGCGCTCGTCAAGTTCCTCCAAGCAAATCAAGATATCTTCGCATGGCAGCCATCTGACATGACCGGAGTACCTAGGGAACTTGCTGAACACTCTTTAAATGTAAAACCGAACGCTAAACCCGTCAAACAGTCCTTACAATGTTTCAGCGATGAAAAGCATAAAGCAATAGCTAAGGAACTAGCACGACTCGAGTTAGCCGGATTCATAGAAGAGGTCATCCACACTGAGTGGTCGTCCAATCCTGTAATGGTCCCTAAAAAGGACACCACTGATTTAAGGATGTGTGTTGATTATACTGCCTTGAACAAGGCTTGTCCAAAAGATCCGTTTGCTCTGCCTAGAATTGATCAAATTATCGATTCTACGGCAGGCTCGGAACTCCTCTGTTTTCTCGACGCATATTCTGGCTATCACCAAATCCGGATGAAGGAATCTGACAAAGTCAAGACTTTATTCATAACCCCCTTCGGAACCTTCTGTTTTGTTACGATGCCCTTTGGGCTGAAGAACGCAGGAGCTACGTACCAGCGCTCGATGCAGCATTGCATCCACGACCAACTCGGACGCAATGTACATGCATACGTGGATGATATCACAGTGATGTCCAAAAAGAAGAAAACGCTGATTTCCGACTTGGAGGAAACATTTGCCAATCTACGAAAATATAACATCATGCTTAACCCGAAGAAATGTTTCTTTGGAATACCAGCCAGAAAAATGTTAGGTTTCATCGTGTCTCAAAGAGGCATAGAGGTGAACCGGGACAAAATCAAGGCTATACTCAATATTTCCAGGCCAACTCGCCTGAAGGACGTACAAAGACTAACTGGTTGCATTGCTGCAGTTAGTCGGTTTGTAAGCCGGCCTGGTGAACGAGCCGCACCATTATACAAACTCCTGAAAAAGACCAAAGATTTTGTTTGGACTGATGAAGCTGAAGCTGCACTACAAGACCTGAAGAAAGTACTCTCGTCTGATCCTATCCTTGCAGCGCCGGAACCTCAAGAACCGATGTTGCTTTATCTTGCTGCGACAAATAAGGTCATTAGTATTGTCATGTGGAGAGACCGAAGGAAAATCAGGAGCACCTGGTGCAGCGTCCGACTTACTTTGTCAGTGAAGTCCTAACAGAGTCAAAACAGCGGTATCCGCACTATCAAAAGTTGGCTTACGGTGTTTTTCTAGCATCTCGTAAGTTACGACACTATTTTCAGGAGCATCCGATTACCGTGGTGAGCACAGCTCCCATGAGAGACATAATCAACAACAGTGACGCCACAGGACGCGTCGCCAAATGGGGCATAGAGCTCTCAGCTTTTGATATTGAGTATAAACCTCGGACAACAATCAAATCCCAGATCCTTGCTGACTTTGTCGCTGATTGGACATAGACGAAGGAGAACATGATCCTCCCTGAGTCGGAATATTGGACCCTCTATTTTGATGGGTCTAAGGCTCGAGGGGGCTCGGGGGATGGCGTGGTGCTCAAATCACCCCAAGGAGATAAACTTCTATACATGCTGCAGATCCACTTCACGGCGACAAACAATATTGCCGAGTATGAAGCATTGCTGCATGGAATCCGGATTGCTAAGGATATTGGCATCTGACGTTTGATGTGTTACGGAGATTCGGATCTTGTTGCTCAGCAAGTGTCGGATATTTGTAATGCAAATAAGCACATGGCAGCGTATAAAGCTGTCGTGGATGATCTATCTAAATCGTTTGAAGGGTTTGAGGTTCAACACATCCCTCGAGCAGAAAATGGAAGCAGATGCACTATCTCGGATAGGCTCTGTGCGGAAAGAGGTCCCGGATGGCGCTTCTTTAGAGCACCACAAAGTTTCCTCAATAAAAGGAGTAGATGAGGACTATCCGACCAAATCCGATTCACCCTTGATAGCAGTTCTGGCTGTAATTCCCAGCTGGACTCAACCCTACCTCGATTATTTGGTAGATGGCAAATTACCCGAAGATGAGGTGCTGAGCCGGCAGATCATCCGACGAGCAAAAGCCTATACTATAGTTAAAGGTGAGCTCTATAAGCGGAGTGTTTTTGGGGTTTTTCAGCGCTGTGTATCTCCGGAAGAAGGAGTGGAAATCTTAAGGGAAATCCACGAAGGCGAGTGTGGTCACCATGCTGTAGCCAAATCTTTAGTGGCAAAAGCTTTTAGACACAGATTTTTCTGGCTTATAGCTCAGGCAGATGCGGAACGATTAGTCAAGACGTGCAAAGGCTGCCAAAAGTACGCAAACAAGCTCATTTTCCGGCTGATCAGTTGCGAACAATACCTATAACATGGCCTTTTGCGGTCTAGGGGCTTGATATGGTAGGACCATTTAAACGAGCTCCAAGTGGATTTACTCATCTCTTAGTGATGGTGGATAAATTCACCAAATGGATTGATGCTAAACCTGTCACTAGTTGTGATGGAGCAATAGCCAAAAGGTTTGTCGAGGATGTTATAATCCGGTATGGTTATCCGCATAGCATTATCACAGACAACGGGAGTAACTTCTCTATGGGAGAATTGGCCGAATTCTGCAAGGAGCATAATATCCGGCTTGACATTGCGTCAGTCGCACATCCACAGGCTAACGGACAAGTCGAAAGAGCAAATGGTTTAATCCTACAAGGCCTAAAGCCGAGACTCGAAGCACCACTACGACGTGCTGCGTGGGCTTGGGCGGAGGAATTACCCTCTGTAATATGGAGTTTACGAACAACTCCGAACATGTCAACCGGATACACACCTTTCTTCTTGGTCTATGGCGCATAAGCAGTTCTTCCTAGTGATTTGATTCACACTTCTCCTAGAGTGGTCGCGCATATCGAAGAGGATGCCGAGATTTCTCGACAAAATGATCTCGACTTAGTCGAAGAAGTTCACGTTGTTGCTGAAATGAGATCAACAGCCTATCAGCAGAAGTTACGCAACTATCATAGCCAGAGAGTCAGAAACAAATCTTGCAATAAAGGCGATTTGGTTCTCCGGCTTGTGCAACAAAGAAAGCACAAACTTTCCCCAGTATGGGAAGGGCCCTTTTTAGTTAGTCGAGTATTGCACAATGGTTCGTATTACTTAACTGACATGAGGCCAGTCAAAGAAAGACCTGCTACTAAGAAGAGAAAGAGAGCTGGAGGCAGTACAAATCCGGATGAGTTAGACAGACCGTGGAATATTACTCAGCTATGTCCCTTTTATTCTTAGTTTATCCTTCGTTGTAATCATATATATGTACATGTTCTGTGAGAAATAAAAGTTTTGGTTGCCTCAAGTTTTTTCTGAGAAGTTTTTACCATCATATTTCCGAATGATCATGTCATAGTCGAAAATCCCAGAATGCTTGAAAGTACTTTATGCTCATGTTCGTTCTGGTTTAAGATTTCCGATTCTAAAATTGCTACCCTCGGGTATAACTCTAAAGTTTCTAGTCTTTACTTTGGTTATTTGTCTGATTGTTGGATGCGGGCATTTTCCGAGTAGTGAATTGTTGGTACTAGAAGCCCGCTTTGTTTCCGAGTTTAAACTGGTTTAGCAATTTAGCTCCATTGCTCGGCAAAGTTTCCGGCATAAGGTTTAGCCGGCTCACGAAAGGGACGAGGCGGAAAGCCAGATAAACGATAAGTATAGATGAAAAAATACAAAATGCTTATAAAACATTTCAGGCACATAAATATTTAAAGCCAAAAGTGTTGAATAGATCAAAAACTTAACACTAGCAAAATTATAGTACTACATAATTACAGACCCATCATGTTTTTCAGAATAATACAAATTTGTCTGGCAATCTATGATGCAGGAGGAGAAGAAGGAGTTGCCGGCTCGCTGGATACACCGCCTTGGTATCGTTCCGAGATATCCACATCCGAAACGGTGCGGTCATCGTCAGAAACTTCTGCTGATTCTTCTGGAGGCGAAGGCGGAGTGTCCACGCGGGTGAAGAAAGGGGTTTCGTAGCTGGTCAAATCAGCCACGTGACACCCATATCCGGCAGAGGAGTGCATGATGGCTTGAAGGTCCTGCTCCTGGTCGTCTTCATCTACTTTGCAGTACCCTCTGGTCACTTGCCATATATTTCCATGTTTCCATGGTGGCTCATGACCATGGTGAGAGCGTTCTGCGCCGCAGTCCGCGCATAGGATATGTTCCAATCCTGGACAAGTTGCGGCATCTCCTTTGCCTTGTCTCGCACCTGAAATCCGACATGCTGTGCATGTCCGGAATCTTGAGAGCTTCGCCAATGTCCTCAAGGGATTGGCGGAAGTCTTGAAGCAGGTCACCGACTTGGGTAAGCCGGTGAGTGTGGGGCTCGGTGGAGGAAGAGTCCGTCAAGTTCAGAGGACCTATATACAAAACAAGTTAAAGAAAATCCGACATTGATAGAAGTCGAAGAAAGTAGAAAAGTCAGACAGATGGAACATACCGAAAATGACGTCGTCAATTTTGGTCTTCTCTTCCCGAAGACTCTGGAGTTCAGCCCGGAGCGCCTCGGAAAGGTCCCTCTCTCTGCTAAGCTCATTATTGAGGTCCGAGATTTTTTGATCTTGAGCAGTGATCTTGCGATCACGCTCATCAGTAGCCATGGAGGAGGATTCAAGGATTTGAGCAATGCTTTTTTCATGATCCGCCTTGAGCTGATCCAGCTCTTGGCGAAGCTCCTTGTTCTCCACCACTAAAGTCTTGAGGTTCTCGGCCTCTTCAATCATGGCGCAGGATTGTTTTACCAGCGCTGTAAGTCAAAAAGAACAATAGTTCAGAAAAATTCGACTATGAAAACATGAAATACAAGGTTTGAGTCTCGAAATGTTTACCTTAGGCCTCATCCTCGGAGACCTTAAGTTCAGCATTTTTAAGTCGAAGAGCCTTGATCTCTCTCCGCTTATCACAGACATTCTTCAACAAATCCTGGTTATAGGAACATACTTTCTGTAAGTCAGAATACCCAAAGTCAGAAAGCTACTAAAGACTCGGGCTAATATTTTTGCTAATATCAGCATGAGCCTTGGGGGCTACACTAGTTCGTTCTTTGGCATCCTAAGGAAGCATAAACCCGGATTATTTATCCTACTTCATGCTGGGGGCTAGAGGATATGATATGAAACAAAGGAAAAACAAGAGTTAGAATTCCGACTTACATATTGCTCGCGAGTGAGTTTATCCAAACTCGCATTTACTTCAACAATGACCTTCTCGGCGAGAGTCAGAGGGACCACGGGCGCTGTTGGAAGCTCACCGGTCCTTATCCTCTCATCGCGAAGGCGCACTTGTTCAAGAAGGTCAGAGTGCTTGATGTCCTCCGCCTCTTGTGCTTCTTCTTTGGCAAATAAGTTTCTTTTCTCCAGGCATTGCCTAGCCAGCCGCTGGATCTCTTCAGCAGATTTCCGGGATAGGCCAAACTTGGCAAGTCCCGGATTACTGATAAGGTTTTCGGCAAAGGTTTCTGCCGAGGGATCATTACCCAAAGAGGGTTCACCCTTATCTAAATCTGACTCACCCATGGTGACGTCAGTTTGTGATTCAAGGATCACGGGCTCCAATGAAGGAGCCAGATCTTCTGCGACAGCCAGGGAAGGGATGATCACCAGCGTTGTAGAAGGTTGAGGGGCAGGAGTCGGAGGAGCCACGGTAGGAGAAGCTATGGTAAGCTTCGTTTGTCGTAGGGGCTTTGAAGAAATTCCCTTCCCCATGCCCTTGATAAGCTGTTTAGCTCTGAGAATGTTATAAAGTCGGAAACATTACATCTCAGAAGAGAATTTGAATAAAGTGCAAAGGCAGAAGTTGTGATTGAAAGTTACCTCTTCACAACGGGCACCTCCTTTGTGCCAACAGCCACTGTTGGAGCTTTGCGCTTCTTGAGTGCAGCATCCGGCAATGGTACCACTTCCGTCTCCTGAGAAAACTCTAAAGGATATCCTTCGAGCGGAGCGAATTCCGACTCGGGGAGGTCAGCAAGCTGAAAAGAAGAAAACGTATCAGTATTGAATTATAACTCGAAGATTGAAACACATAAAAGGTGTACTGATAGAAGCTTACGGCACTACGGGGTTTTCCGCCGTATGCATATCCAGAGAAACCTCTGGGATCCTCCTCTCGATCCGCCCCCTGATCAGCCACTTGATCTGGCTTATATAGCCCTATGTGGTGTAGGCTTTGGGGCTGATGCAGAGGGAGTCTTTCTTGGACGACGTGATGGAGTGCATCAGTCGATTTCCGTGGTACTAAAGGGGCTGGATCTAGCGTGAGACCCAGCATTGGACCAAGTCAGATCCCTTCAGTCCTTTGTGTTTGATCAAGTATTCGATCCGCCTCTTAGCGAGGATCAGATCGTCAGTGAGAGCCGGAGGAGCCTCGTCCCAAGACGGTTGGGCTGTGGCAGCTCCGTCGATGAAAGCCGGCACTTTGCCGGAGCCGGAATATCCTTATGATAAAAGAATGTGGCTGGCCATTGTTTGACCGAGTCACTAGCTAGGATTTTGGGATATGCACGCTCGCGTCTAAGTGAAAAACTAATAGTACCGGTGATGTAAGGAACACCGGCAATGATAGAGTTTCTCTGGACATGAAAATAGTACCGGAATAAGGTCAAACTCGGCCTAATGCCGAGAAAGCCCTCACACAAAGAAACGTAAGCGCTCATCTCTAATAGAGAGTTGGGAGGAAGATGGTGGAGTTGGACACCAAAATGGTCAATCACCTCGGAGAAGAACTCCAAGGGAGGGAATGACAAACCTTTGTCGAGGTGGGTGCCGAAGTGGACCCGCTCGCCGGCGCGCGGGTTGGGGACGGTTTCCTCGAAGCCGCTCCGCCAGTCGCCGGCGCGGAGAAGCCCTTCTGTCTCCATGTTCTGGAGCTTCTCATCGTCAAGTACGCAGGGGATCCAGACCCCACGGAAGCTTTCCTTCTCCACCGCCACTTCCGTCGCCGCCGCTACCGCCAAGCCGGAAGAGGAAGAAGAAGCCATTTCTCCGGCGAGCAGTTGACCTAGGATGGGCGGTGCTGGGAGTTTTTTGGGGGAAAGCAGAGGAGCTCTGTGCACGCGAGGGAGATTGGGAGGAAAGGAAAAGGCAAAGGACATGTGAAGAGAAGAGGAGAAGAATCCTCACCCCTTATATGCACCTAACCGCGCCAAGATTCGTGCAAGTGCTGCAGTGTAACCGCCACGCGTCGTGGAAGGAACTAGGAAGGACCCACGCGATGATTACGTCGCCTCGATCTCCGCGCACGCATTGAAATGGCGCCTCGGTTCCGCGAACTGTGGACCCACCACTAGTCGTGCTGACAGGATGTCTGTCAGATGACGTGACCTGACCATGACTTATGTCAGGTGGCGTTAGAGACCAAATTCCGGCTTAGTTTGAAATCAAGCTGGAAAATCCGAGTAACCTGTTGATAGGTCCGACTTATTTTTAAGACCCGGATCGTATTTTTTGTTGTGAAGTTTCAGGAACCCTTCAAGATTCTACAAGCCAAAGATCAAGCTAGACGATGGTAAATCCGACTTTGGATCTTGGAGACTTCTGGGGGCTGCTGTTGGGGATATACTTTCCGGGTATCCTCACAGTTCTTCACTGACCAGGGTGGCCCACTTCGGGTTAGAGCTTTGCTTCATGGGCGGCCTAGTCAGGGAGAAACACGGAGTCCAATCCGGCTACGGGAAGGCCCAGAAGACTTACCGACTTAGGCCCATAGTGTTACTTGTAGTTCAAGATGTACTCTGTAACCGACTCTTAGTTGTAGCCAGATAGATCTCTCCTGTAAGCCCTAGGCCGGATATCTATATAAGCCGTCCTAGGGAGAGCCTTTAGGGCAACACCACAATAGTCTACAATCTCAACTCGCACAGGCGAAACCCTTGTAACCCATATTCCGGCTTTGCCGTATTACTGAATTGCTAGCAGGAGTAGGGTCCGTCTAAAGCCGGCGGATTAGAACCTAGGTAAACTTGTGTGCTCACCGTCCCGGAACACCGTCCGTCTCACACCCCTCTCTTCCGCACGCCTCGAGGACCCCCTCATGGCGTACTTGTCCTCAATCCGATGACACATATAAGGGGAGTGATGATCCAATTCTGTGAATCCTTCCTGCATTCTTCATTCTCCCACACGCATTCTTCCTGTCCTCTATCTTCTTGCCTTCAACCTTCTGACTCGTCATTTCTGCATCGTGCGATTCCATGTCCTACCCGATGGCGCCTCCCAAAGGCTCATGGGGAAAATCCAAATGCACCACAGCCCAGCTCAAGTCCTTCGAGGACGCCGGAGTCCTCCGCAAGGGGAACTGGCGGGTTCCCCCTCCTCCAAGACTGAGCCGAAGCCGAGAGCCGGCGAATTCATCTGCTTTCCCAGTCATCTTGAGAGAGGCCTAGGGTTCCCCACCTCGCTTTTCTTCCGGCGCTTCTACGCATATTACGCGATCAAGCTGTTGGATCTCGGCCCCCACAGCATCGAGCAGCTGGCTATCTTTGTCGCCTTCTGCGAGTGCTACCTCGGCTGCAGGCCGTATTTTCCGCTGTGGTTGGAGCTCTTCCACGGCCGCATCAGGCTTGAGGCGTCCGACGGCCTAATATTGGCCGCAGGCGGCGTCACTTTCCAACTGAAGCCGAAGGCTAATTTCGTCGAGCTTCTCCTGCCAAAGAAAGCCGCCAGTGAGTGGAAGAAGAGCTGGTTCTACGTAAAGGAATCCACTCCTTCCGGCGAGGTGGCACTTCCCGAGTTCGTCGCCGAGAGGAGCGAGCCTCGCCGGTTGGCGCTGAAGAAGCTTTGGTGAGGACATCCCTACAATTACACCTACCCCAATGACTACTGAAGATGCTACAACTGTTGCAAGAAAGGATCAGTCCAATGAGATTAGAATTGGACCTATTACAAGAGCTCGTACTAAGCTACTTGAACAACAGGTGAATTTACTCCTAAACGAATCTGGTACTTTGATTGATGAGAACTTTATACTGCCTAAGTCTATGTATTTATGTATGATCAGGTTCGTTGTAGAAACAAGCATGGCGCGAGGAGGAGAAGGGCTACAAGAGAAGCCCAACATGATGATCGCCCAAGGACGTGCGAGGGAGGAGCGGGAGGAAGGCGCAATACAAGCAAGGGAGATCATCGAAGAGAAGGAACGTTCAATTCGGACAGACAGAAGTCCTGAAATTCAAACGGACGTGGATTCTTCATACGAACTCCAAATCAAGCAAATAAGCACTTGTTGGATAGATAATTCCAAGATCTTTCCAATGAGTACTTCCACGCCTAAAAGACCTCGGATAATCCGGACCCCACACCCCGGATAATCTAGCCATGCTTTGGAGATTCTTCAAAGGACTTCATGCGCGACGTTCAGTACCGGGGCGGATATTTGATCGGACATTTCCCTCGGAAAATCCGGCCACCGGATAATCCGGCCCTCTTAGACTGGATAATCCGGCCCAAAAAGTTCCCATCAGATCCGAACGGATCTGACTGTATCAGACATGTTTTCGTTTCGCGTTTTTCGGACGTTCTGGCGGCCATATAAGCCTGGGAACGCCCTCTAGTTTAGGTTAGACCATGTTAAAACTATTTTGGAGTTGTTTCTTTCATAGAACCTCTGGAATTACCCTGTGTTCGAATCTACCAACTATAATTGAGTGTGATCTGTTGTTCCATTGGAAATTAGTAGATTGCATACTACCGTTCATGGTCATGGCTGCGTGCGCAAGAGCGTGGTGTTGTGAATATCCTACAAGGTTCGAGAGCCGTTGCGTTGGCATCAGGGATCGAGCGGGAGAGTTCATAGCTACAGGCTAGTTATCTATCATCCACCATCATCACCGCCATCCGCTTACTGAGAAGATCGCGCCACCCCATATCATCTTGGTATCAGATTTCCAGTGTTGCCTCGGTAAGCATCCACAAATCCATCCATAGATTAGAGAGTGTTTTTCGTCCTATACAGAAAAAGCCTTACAAAAAGATTTGCCATAGACTAGATTGCATCGTTTTTGAGTTTTAGCTGCTGATTGTATCTTCTCGTAGATTCGATCTGCAGGTTTTTCCTCGTAGGAGTCTAGTTTTTTCGTTTGTGTCTAGGTTTAGGGTTTGATCTTGTTTTCCGCCGTGTCAACAATCACCGTGTTCCGCAAGTTTTCCTCATTTGTCTGAGTCCACATAGCGTACCTTTGTTTGCATACCATAGACACAGCCTATCTACAGCATCCGTGCATAGGAACGTACCCACGAGACTAGTTGCTTTGTGCCGACAGGCTGCTCATTAGGGTTTGAAGTGCAAAATTTTCGTCCAGGTAGACCGGATTATCCGTCCCCCGACAAACTGGAATATCCGGCCCATAATTGCTCAGAATTGTTGCATCCCGTTTTGCTTTGTGTCAGATAGTTAAAAACAAATAAAAAAAAAGAAAGTTGTGAAAAAAAAGAGAATCGGTATAAAAAAAGAGAAGAAAAGAGCTACAAGCGTGACAAAAGGAGATATCAAAGTGTGCATTGTTGGAGGCCTAGTTTCATTATAGCACTAGTAGATTGAGCAATCGTGTGTCTGTTCTATTTGAGCTATTACTAGCGTCTCTCTTGTGCATTGCAATATTCCTGTTCATAAATTGCTTTGCCATGTTTATCTTCACCGTGTGTGTTTCTTGGGTTTTTGTACGATCAGCACTAGGACTTGTTTGCGGTGTAGATAGGGTACCATACCTATAGCTCCACCTTAAATAACCTGTGTGCCCTGCGATCGTTCTCTATACCTTTGATATTCACTTCATCACATCAAGTGCACCAGTCTTTGATTTCGTTTGGTAAAGCATCTCTATTGACTTTGGAACGGTAAGGTCTCCTTTCTTATTAGTTGTGAGTGAGTTGTGAGAGTTTCCACCATACAGATTTTGATTTTTGCACTAACCTACTAATCATGTCTTCTAGTGATGATGATGTTGTGCAGAAAAAGAAGGATGAGGAGCTTGTTAATTGGCGTGAATATGAGGCTTTAAAGTCCCACTTGACACGTGTGTTTACTAACACGACAGATGCCATTGACAAGAATCTCCAGGATATGAATATGAGATGGGATCAGCATGTTGGAACGGTTGATACTATCCAAACGCAAGTGGCTACGCTCAATGTCAATGTCACCACTTTGCAGTGTTCCATTGAGGGTTTGACAGCCGCCCTACATAGAAGGGAAGATCCTCAACATGATGATGCCTTTGATGACTTTGATGAGGGTAGCGCTATTGATGCTGCTCCACATGTTGGCAGGGGACGTGCTATTCCCCCTGTCCATTCACCTGCTCATGGTCGTGGGTTTGCCCCTCTTGGGCGTGCTCACCGTGTGCCCAACCAAGCTGCTGATGATGGTTTGGGCAAGCCAAAATTCTCAATTCCTAAGTTTGATGGTTCCATTGATCCTGAATATTACCTCACATGGGAGTTGAAGATTGAGAAACTCTGGCGCTTATTTGACTATCCAGAAGATAAGAAGGTCAAGCTTGCAGCATCTGAATTTGATGGTTATGCTTTGCGTTGGTGGGATGCTCTTATGCAGCATAGAAGGAAGGACAATGAACTTCCGGTGATGGATTGGTGCGAGATGAAGCAAATCATGAAGGCTCGTTTCGTACCAACTAACTACTTGCGGTCAGTTTTTGATAAATTGACGCAACTGAAGCAAGGCACCATGACAGTTGATGAGTACTACATGGAGATGGAGATGCTTATGCAGCGTGCTAGAATTCGTGAGTCCATTGAGATGACCATGCAACGATCCTAAACAATTTGAAGTTACCGATCAAGAGCATTGTTCGTCATCACAAGTATGAGACCATGAATGTGTTGTTGCATCATGCTAGAGAGGCCGAATCCTAGTTGGCAGAAGAGGCGAAGTCACATGCTCGTTTTCTGTCCTCTAGCAGATTTTCGGCCAGGTCTACACCTCCTACAGTCATGCCACCAGCTGCTGCTCCTTTTACACCATCGGCCAAGCCAGCAAGTACACCTTCGTTTGGTTCTAATGCTCGGAAACCCGCTGCTCCTGCTGCTAGCTCGGGTTCCAACATGTCTACGTCACGTACTCGTGATGTGGTGTGCCATACTTGTGGAGGTAGAGGTCACTACAAGAAAGATTGTCCAAACAACAAGGTTATGTTTGTTAATGAACAAGGTGAAGTAGAAAGTGGAGATGAAGCTTCTGATGATGATATTAATGATGGCGAGGATGGTGCTGATGCATATGCTGAGCGTGCACCCACTATTGTCGTATCTTCACGTGTACTTAGTGTGCAACCGGTTGAGGAATCCCAGCGTTGCAACTTGTTCCAAACAAAAGCTCTAGTTGGACCAAACAAAGCTTGCAAGGTAATTATTGATGGAGGTAGCTGCAGAAATCTTGCAAGTAAGGAACTATGTGCCAAACTGAATTTGACATATTTACCTCATCCCAATCCATACTACATACAATGGTTGAGCAACAATGGTGAGATGAAGGTAAATCATATGGTATGTGTGAATTTTCAAATAGGGCCATACAAAGATTCTATTGATTTTGATGTGGTTCCTATGACTGTTTGTCACCTACTATTGGGTCGGCCTTGGCTCTATGATCGCCATGTGCAACACAATGGCCGAGCCAATACATATCACTTGGAATTTAAAGGAAAGAAGATTACTATGCAGCCAATGACACCACAAGAAATTGTGAATGATTCTCGCCAGAAGATAGAGGTGAACTTGAAAGAAGATACTACCACTCGGCGAGATTGTGTGACAGCTGTTCCTGATGTAATTGAGCCTAAATTGAGTGATATAACGAAAAGTGAGAGAGTGCTTGGGTTATTGATACTAGCCACCAAGGAGGATATGAGAGAATTTCGTGAGGATCCTATAGCCATGCCACTTGTGCTCATGTAGGGCGAGGTATTGGTTTCTAACGTCATGACCCCTATTTCTCTTGGTGTCTCTTCTGTTTTGCAGGACTTTGGGGATGTGTTTCCAGAAGACGTACCCGCAGGTTTGCCTCCATTGCGTGGTATAGAACATCAAGTGGACCTGATTCCTGGCGCCACACTTCCCAACCGTGCACCTTACAGGACTAATCTCGAAGAAACTAAGAAAATTCGGAAGCAAGTACAAGCGTTGCTGGATAAAGGGTACATTCGTGTCTCTCTTAGCCCTTGTGTTGTTCCTATTATTTTAGTTCCTAAGAAAGATGGTACATGGCGCATGTGTGCTGATTGTAGAGCGAGTAATAACATCACTATTCGATATCGTCATCCTATTCCATGCTTAGAGGATATGCTAGATGAATTGAGTGGTGCTGCTGTTTTCTCTAAAATTGACTTGCGTAGTGGTTATCATCAAATTAGGATGAAAGAAGGGGATGAATGGAAAACTGCTTTCAAAACTAAATTCGGTTTGTATGAGTGGTTAGTTATGCCGTTTGGTCTTAGTAATGCACCTAGTACTTTGATGCGTTTGATGAATCATGTTTTGAGAAAGTTTATTGGTCGTTTCGTGGTTCTTTACTTTGATGATATACTCATATACAGCCACACCGAATCTGAACATTGCACTCATATTAGACAAGTTTTGAAGTGTTACGTGATAATAAACTGTATGCTAATCTTGAGAAGTGTACTTTTGCAAAAGATAAGGTCATATTCCTAGGATTTGTTGTTTCTCAGCATGGAGTAGAGGTAGATCAATCTAAAATTGAATCAATTCAGAATTGGCCTACTCAAATGAATGTTAGTCAAGTGCGTAGTTTCCACGGTCTCTCTGGTTTCTATAAGCGCTTTGTGAAAGATTTTAGCACCATTGCTGCACCTTTGAATGATTTGACAAAGAAAGGTGTTCCTTTTGTATGGGGCGCGACCCAAGACATTGCATTTGATACATTAAAACGTTTGCTTACTTCTGCACCATTACTTGCATTACCTGATTTTTCGAAGCAATTTGAAGTTGAATGTGATGCTAGTGGTATAGGCATAGGTGGCGTTTTGATGCAAGAGGGTCGTCCTATAGCTTATTTTTCTGAGAAATTGACTGGTGCTCGTTTGAATTATTCTATCTATGATAAAGAATTGTATGCACTTGTTAGAGTACTTGAGGTTTGGCAACATTATTTGTGGCCAAAGGAATTCATCATACATTCTGATCATGAAGCATTGAAATACTTGAAAGCTCAATCAAACTTGCATAGAAGATTAGCTAAATGGGTTGAGTTCATTGAGTCTTTCCTTACATCATTAATTATAAGAAGGGAAAAGAGAATGTTGTTGCTGATGCTCTGTCTAGGAAGAACATGATATTAACCAATCTTGATGTTAAAATTCCTGGATTAGAAGCTATTTGTGCACTTTATGCAACTAACCATGATTTTGCTGAACCATATCGTTTGTGTGCTCTTAGAAACGCATGGGATAAGTATCATATACATGATGGATATTTGTTTCGAGCTAACAAACTATGTATTCCAGAATCGTCGTTGCATTTGCTCTTAGTGCAGGAATCACATGCTGGTGGTTTCATGGGCCACTTTGGGCGTGAGAAGACGTTACTCATGCTTGCTGATCACTTTTATTGGCCCAAAATGAGGCGTGATGTGTACAGATTTGTGAGCCGATGTATTACATGCCACAGGTCGAAATCTAAGCTGAAGCCTCACGGTTTGTATATACCTCTCTCTGCACCTACTACATGGGAAGACATTAGTATGGATTTTGTGCTAGGTCTACCTAAAACTCAGAGAGGTCATGATTCTATATTTGTGGTAGTGGATAGGTTCTCTAAGATGGCTCATTTTATTGCCTGCCACAAAAGCGACGATGCGTCGCATGTTGCTAACCTGTTTTTTAGGGACATCGTGAGATTACATGGAGTACCAAAAACGATTGTTTCTGACCGTGATGTGAAGTTCATGAGATAATTTTGGAAGACCTTATGGGGGAAGCTAGGAACGAAGCTGCTATTCAGTACTACATGTCACCCCCAAACAGATGGTCAAACGGAGGTGGTGAATCGAACATTGTCACAGCTGCTAAGGACCATGATTAAAAAGAATCTGCGGGAGTGGGAAGAGTCTTTGCCACATGTTGAGTTTGCTTACAACAGGGCGGTGCACTCAACTACTCATCTTTGTCCTTTTGAGGTGGTGTATGGTTTCAAGCCATTGACGCCACTTGATATGTTGCCTCTGCCATTACATGAGAGAGTTGATATGGAGGCATCAAAACGTGCTGATTATGTGAAGAAAATACATGAGAAGACTCGAGAGGCTATTGAGAAAAAAGGCAAGAACATTGCCGCTGCAAGGAATCAAGTAAGGAAAGAAGTGTTGTTCGAGCCTGGAGATATGGTTTGGGTGCATCTACACAAGGATAGGTTCCCACTACTTCGAAAGTCAAAATTGAAGACACGTGGTGCTGGTACTTACAAGGTGTTAGCCAAGATTAATGATAACGCCTACTCGGTTGATATACCTATTGAGGAGTTTGGTAGAGTTAGCAACAACTTCAACGTTGCTGATTTGTCACCATATGCTGGAGAAGACCTTGGAGCGTCGAGGTCGACGCCTTTTGACGGGGGGGGGGGAGATGATGAGGACATCCCTACAATTACACCTACCCCAATGACTACTGAAGATGCTACAACTGTTGCAAGAAAGGATCAGTCCAATGAGACTAGAATTGGACCTATTACAAGAGCTCGTGCTAAGCTACTTGAACAACAGGTGAATTTACTCCTAAACGAATCTGGTACTTTGATTGATGAGAACTTTATACTGCCTAAGTCTATGCATTTATGTATGATCAGGTTCGTTGGAGAAACAAGCATGGTGCGAGGAGGAGAAGGGCTACAAGAGAAGCCCAACATGATGATCGCCCAAGGATGCGCGAGGGAGGAGCGGGAGGAAGGCGCAATACAAGCAAGGGAGATCATCGAAGAGAAGGAACGTTCAATTCGGACAGACAGAAGTCCTGAAATTCAAACGGACGTGGATTCTTCATACGAACTCCAAATCAAGCAAAAAAGCACTTGTTGGATAGATAATTCCAAGATCTTTGCATTGAGTACTTCCACGCCTAAAAGACCCCGGATAATCCGGCCCCCACACCCTGGATAATCTGGCCCTGCTTTGGAGATTTTGCAAAGGACTTTGTGCGCGACGTTCAGTACCGGGGCGGATATTTGACCGGACATTTCCCTCGGAAAATCCGGCCACCGGATAATCCGGCCCTCTTAGACCAGATAATCCGGCCCAAAAGTTCCCATCAGATCTGGACGGATCTGACTGTATCAGACACGTTTTCGTTTCGCGTTTTTCAGACGTTTTGGCGACCATATAAGCCTGGGAACGCCCTCTAGTTTAGGTTAGACCACGTTAAAACTATTTTGGAGTTGTTTCTTTCATAGAACCTCTGGAAATACCCTGTGTTCGAATCTACCAACTATAATTGAGTGTGATCTGTTGTTCCATTGGGAATTAGTAGATTGCATACTACCGTTCGTGGTCACGGCTGCGTGCGCAAGAGCGTGGTGTTGTGAATATCCTACAAGGTTCGAGAGCCGTTGCGTTGGCATTAGGGATCGAGCGGGAGAGTTCATAGCTACAGGCTAGTTATCTATCATCCACCATCATCACCGCCATCCGCTTACTGAGAAGATCGGGCCACCCCATATCAAGCTTCCCGAAGACCAGCGGATGGCCATCGCGGAAATGATGGACCAGATCTAGAAGCTGAAGGACCAGGGGTTGATCTCGATCAACCTCTACAACTGCTGGCTCGGGCGGCGTCTGGTTCCACTGGCGGCTCGGCCGCATTGGATGTATGAATACAGCGGGAAGCACAACCCCTCCCGAACCAGCAAGGAGTCATGGGAGACCGAGGACTACAAGGCCGCCTCGAAAAAGATCACCGACGCGGAGTTTACCAGCGTGGCGGTCGGGCTCGCCCCGTACACTCCCGTGAAGAATGAATCCCCCATAGTAAGTTTTCCATCTCAGTCGCTGTTTCCGCACCTCAACTCTCAGTCGCTGCATCTGGTGTTTACTCTTGGTGTTTTTCAGCTTTTTCAGGTGTTGGAGGGCTGGCTCCCTCCGCTCGACGAAGAGGTTCCTAGGAACTCAAGGAGGACTCCGAGGGAGACTCTTCCGACAGCGACAGGGAGGAAGAAGAGGTTCCTCTCCCAGCGCCCTGGCTCGCAAGACCCGTATGAAGAAACAACGTGAGTTCGAGGCGAGCCGTAGCCTGGACAAACACGACAGAGGCGACGAGGTCGCGCAGGAGCACACGTCCCGGCGTACTGCTACACCGTCGAAGCCCACACGCAAGCCCAAGTCACCAGTGAAGAAGCCAGTGTCGCCGTCCAAGTCGGCGGTGGTGTTTGAATCGGACGACGACTCCGACAATGAAGACACCCCCGAAGTCTCGCGCAAAGCCCCAAAGGACGCGATCCCGATGAAGGGGTTGGAGGGCAAGGACATCGAGGCAACGATAGAGGTTCCCCTGGCGGCGATTGTGCTGACGGTCTCGGGGATCCAAGCTAGGAAGCGGCCGAGGCGGCGACGTCTAAGTCACCGCAGCCGTCGAGAGCAGCCGCGTCTTCGGAGCCGGAGATTCCGGCGACCGCGCCTTCGTCATCGAGGAAGCCCGCGGTGTCGTGGGCTTCAAACGTCTTCGAGAGGGGGCTCACTCGTAAGCTGGGTCCAGAATTGGACAAGCCTGCCCACATCAGCACCGGGCTTCGCGTTCTTCCGGTCGCTAAGTGAGTATTAGTTCTTCATGCCGATTCGCCTCTTGTGTGACTGTGGGAATTCGGGCAGGTCTGGAGCCAAAAAGATTGGCCATCCGTCGGTGGCAAAGATTCCGCCGACCGCCACCACGGGAGAGGGCGATCTCCCCAAGAAGAGAAAAGCCGCCGGAGATGTGGCGACCGCGGAAGTCGCGAAGAAGCAGAAGGGGAGTGCTGACGACGCCGCGGAGCCTGATGTTGCGGCAGTCGCCGAAGAAGTGGTGGCGGCACGATCAGAGCCAGTCTTGGCTGCAGCCGCGCCGGAAGCGCCGGCCCCGACAACCAGTGTCCCTGCCAGAGCGTCAGCGACGTTCCCGCGCTTCATGGCTAGGGGATTTCCAGGCGTGGCGTACACCCAGTCTCCACAGAGTCCAGAGATCGTGGATGCGGACATTGGGTCCCGTCGTGGGCGCACTTCCTTCACGATCCCATCGACTGACGCCGGAGAACTTCACAGGATGCTTGGCGCTGCCATTCAGGTATGTCCAGTCCCCGAGTTCCTAGTCGCTAAATTTCAACGACTGGGAACTAAACTTCTTTCTCCTCTCCAGTGCCCGAATTCCTAGTCGCTGAATTTCAGCGGCTAGGAATTGAACTTTTTTCCTACTCTCCAGTCCCCGAGTTCCTGATCACTGAATTTCAGCGGCTGGGAACTGGGAATCTGTTTTGGTAAGTGCTTAGGTGTGTTGTTTATTTGTAGGGTTTGCAAAGGGAGTCGACCGATCGGCAGGCCGCAAGGGAGCGCTTGGAGCGTGATCTGCGCGAAGCGCAGGAGGCGAACCAACAGCTTCAGGAAACTATTGGTGAGTATCTGCTTTTCTTTCCTTTCCTCTGTCGAGTATGAACTGTTTGTGTATGGCGCGCTGATGGCTTCTCGTTCAGATGGTTTCCCGGCTGCGATTTCCAAGGCCCGTGAAGGGTATGTTCCAGTCGCCGAGCTAGACACGGTTGGACGAATTGCCTCCCTGATCCAAGACTTGGAAGAGGCAAAAGCGTCCTCAGTTTCTTTGGAGGAGCGAGTGAAGGCTACCGTTGCTGCGGCTGAGGAGGAACGCAAAGCCACGAATTCGATCATCGTGGGGCTACACAACGAGCAAGCCGCCTTGGAGAAGCATGTCACGGAGAGCTGCCACAAACTCCTTGGTAAGTCTCCGTCTTCGTCTGACTTGTTCGGCGAGTCCCTGATTGGGGATGTCCGTACTTTCACTAACGTTTGAATTTGCAGCTGTGATAGGTCAAGGCGACCCGGTGGTCCAGATCTTCAATGCTTCGCAGTGCGTGACTGCCATGGTGAACGCGGCCACGGCTTCAGCGTTATGTGTCCAGGCGGTTCTCCAAGGCATGTCTCCCACCGAGGTTATTCCTGGGGGGCTCACGGAGGTGTGGCGCTATCTGGAGGAGGTGCCTGCCGTCATGGAGTGGATGGCGTGCTCGGCGTTCAGGCGCGGGGCCACCACAGCATTGAGTTTGGGTCTCGCCCACTTCCCCGATGACTTCGACCTGGATGACGTGACGAGTGGCTACCCATCGGCGACCGTCACGGTGGAGATGTCTGAGGTGCTGAAGCTGACTGCGAAGGCTGCCCCTTACGCTGATTGGGTCCTGGCTATGGGGGATCTGCTGCCATACCAGGAGACGGTGTTGGCGCCTGGCGACCCCGAGCCAGAGCATCGTGATATGAAGTCGGATCAGCCCTTCTGGTCAGCGTTGTCGAAGTTACTGACGACGTACCCGACGAACCCGTGGCAGCCTTTTGTTCGTGTCAAGGGGGGTAGCGGTGCTTCTTCGTCAGGACTTGTAGAATAAACAATGTAGTTGGGAAGTTTGTGATATATGCCAAGTGGCGACTGCTGTAATATATTTTGTAATGTACGCCAAAGGGAGTCAATCGACTCGTATTGCGACCAAGATTGTGTGGTGTATTTATTTTTGATTGAGCGAGTCCCCGAGCGCGTCCGCCCTTTAATGGGGTATAACTCGATTGTATACTTTTGTGTTTTGTTTTGGTTGTGCGCTGTTTTATCTCCCGCGTCTTCTGAGTGGCGAGTCCCCGAGCGCGAGTAGGATTGATTTGTAGGCGAGTCCCCGAGCGTGGTGCTCAACCATATTGGTCGTGTTCCTGTTGTAAATGCGTTGTTTGTAACGCGTCTCCTCCCTGGCCCGGAGAGCCAATCTTCTTGGCGAGTCCAAGACAGCTCTCTTACTTGGTGTGTTCCCGAGCCGCGTGGGGGTTCCCATTGTGTGGAGTCCCCGTGCGTGGTACTTAACCGTTCGAGTCGCTTTGCACGAGGATGGGAGGGACAGGTCGCTGTGAGAAGCGTGTACCGGTTGTCTTGGCCCGGTGGGCCAGTCGGGCTAGGCGACTCCAATGGTGGCTCCGGGTTGGCGTTTTCATGGATGACCCAAGGCCCGAGTATTTCCGGTGCCCTTGTGCCACACTACTTAGCCGTGCCAGTCGCTTGACTAGAGGTTGACTTCCATGGGTAGCGTTTTGATAATATGTACGAGTGCGAGTGGCACAAGAATATGGCGAGTAGACACAATTTGTGCGATCCGAATGAGTTTCATTATATATGCCAGCTGAGTACAATTTGAGGTTCTAAGTATAGAACTTTCTGAGGAGGTTTACATTCCATGGCCTCCCGACCTTGAGCTGGCCGTCACCCCGTATGTCGATGAGGTAGTAGGCGTCATTGCCGAGGACTCGTCCTATGGCGAATGGCCCCTCCCATGGGAGGGGGAGATTTTGTGCATGCCTTTCTTGTCTTGGACCAGTCGTTGGACCAGGTCGCCTTCCTGGAAGGTGCGAGTTCGTACTCGGCGGCTGTGGTAGCGGCGGAGTCCTTGCTGGTATATGGTGGTGCGAGAGCGAGCTAGGTCGCGTGCCTCGTCGAGTTGATCGATGCTGTCTTGATGAGGTCGCTTCGACGTAGTTGGCGACTCGAGGTGAATCGTGCTCCAGGTCGGTTGGCATTACAGCCTCGGCACCGTACACCATGAAGAAGGGTGTGAATCCGGTGGAGCGAGGATGCTCTAGTTGGCACGTTCTGCTTGGACATTCGACTCCGGGTGGGCGACTGAGGCGAGGTCGAGTCGTATGCCATTTCTTCACAAAATTCCGCCATGGCCCCCTTGGCAAAGTTGGTGCCATTGTCTGTTATGATGCTGTGCGGGTAGCCGTATCGGTAGATGAGCTCGCGTAAGAACTTGGTGGCTGTCTTGCCGTCGCACTTCTTTATTGGCTTGGCCTCGACCCATTTGGTGAACTTGTCGACCGCGACCAGGAGATGGGGGAAGCCAGATGGGGCCTTCTTGAATGGGCCTACCATGTCCATGCCCCATACAGCGAATGGCCATGTGATGGGGATGGTCTTGAGTGCCAAACCAGGGAGGTGCGTTTGGTGGGCGTACTTCTGGCACCCGACACATCGTTGGACGATGTTGGTGGCGTCGGCATGCGTGGTGAGCCAGTAGAAGCCGTGCCGCATGGCCTTGGCGACTAGCGACTTGGCGCCGGCGTGATGGCCGCAGTCGCTGGCGTGCATGTCCTGGAGGATCTTGCGGCCTTCTTCTGGCTGTACGCAGTGCTGGAAAACGCCAGTCACACTGCGTCTGTGGAGCTCGCCGTTTATGATGACGAAGGATTTGCAGCGGCGCACGATCATTTGCACCTCCGTCTCGTTGCTTGGTAGGATTTTGTGCTCCAAGAAGGTGACGTATGGTGCTGTCCAGTCGCTAGGCTCCACAACCATGCGACTAAGGCCGGTTCTGGTTGTAGTGGTACCCCGACGTCGATCTCTTTTGGTGGGCTGACCGACGGTTTGTGGATGATGTCGAGGAAGACACCTGTTGGTGGCGCTTGTCGAGCCGACCCGATGCGGGAGAGGGCGTCTGCCTCCTCGTTCTTGCGTCTGTCGATCCACTCAACGGAATAACCGTCAAAGTGTCCTCCCATCTGGTCTACCGCTTGGCGGTACGCGATCATTGTTGGGGAGACGGCGTCACACATCCCGGCGACTTGGCCAGCGACTAGATCGGAGTCGCCATAGCATCGTTAGCGGTTGACGTTCATCTCCTTAGCGGCTCTCATGCCGTGAAGGAGGGCCTCGTATTCTGCCATGTTGTTGGTGCAGGGCTTGAAGTTGAGGTGGAGCACGTAGCGGAGCTTGTCTCCTTTGGGAGAGGTCAGTATGACCCTAGCCCCTGCGCCGTCAGCGTTCTTGGAGCCGTCAAAATGGAGCGACCAGTAGTGGAGGTACGGGAGCTTCTCTGGCTGCTGTGCTTCTTCCCAGTCTGTAAGGAAATCGGTCAGGGCTTGTGACTTGATCGCTTTGCGGGGCTCGTATTTGATGTTGTGGACGCCGGTTTCGACGGCCCACTTGGCGACTCGCCCGGTCACCTCGCGATTGCGTATTATGTCTTCCAGAGGTGCGGAGGAGACCACCGTGATCGGGTGCTCCAGGAAGTAGTGTGGGAGTCGCCGTTGAGCTCGGAATACCGCTGTCGTGAGTCTGTCAGGATTTCACTGATGTAGTACACAGGGCGCTGTATGAGGCGTTCCTTGCCCTCCTCCGGTTGTTCGACGACCATCACGGTGCTGACGACTCGAGTGGAGGCCGCGACGTAGACGAGCATTGGCTCTTTGTCGAGTGGAGCGGCGAGGAGTGGGGCCGTGAGTAGCACGTCTTTGAGTGCTTTGAGTGCATCATCTACCTCCGCGTCCCATTGGAACATGGGGTTCTTGCGCATCAGGCGGTAGAAGGGCATTGCCTTTTCGCCTAGTCGGGGGATGAAGCGACTGAGGGCCACGACTCGCCCTGCCAATTTCTGGACATCGTGTAGGCACTCGGGTTTCCCGAGTCGCGCGATGGTGTCGATCTTGGTGGGGTTGGCTTTGATGCCTCGTTTGGAGACTACATACCCCAGGAGCTGTCCGGTGGGGACGCCGAAGGTGCATTTTTCGGGGTTCAGCTTGATGTTGTACCTCCGCAGGTTTGCTTTCGGCTAGGTCGGCGAGCAGGTCGTCCTGACGGGTGGAGTTTACCACCACGTCGTCGATGTAGACGTGGATGTTGCAGCCAATTTGGCATGCTAGGCACTCCTGCATGCATCTCTGGTATGTGGCGCCAGCGTTCTTGAGGTCGAACGTCATGGCCGTGTAGCAGAAGGCGTCGAATGGCGTGATGAACACTGTATTCTCCTCATCCTCGATCGCCATCTTGATCTGGTTATAACCAGAGTAAGCGTCGAGGAAGCACAGGGACTCCGATCCCGTGGTCGAGTCGATGATCTGGTCGATGCACGGCAGGACGAACTCCTCCTTCGGGCAGACGCTGTTGAGGTTGGTGTAGTCGATACACATTCTCCATGTGTTGTTCTTTTTTAGAACCAGGACTGAGTTTGCTAGCCACTTGTAGTCGATACACATTCGCCCGATGAGCGCAGTTTCCTATGCGGGGCTCATGTGCGCCCCGATGGTGACCGTCTGGCTGGAGTCGCCTGGGACGAGCTCGACATTGCAGGTGTGCGGGGTCGCCTCGAATGTGGAGTTCACGGCGGTTGGTTTCTTTAGGATAGTGGGATCGTCCTTCTTGATGTTGCCTGCGTATTTCGCGAGCTCCTCCGCGTGGTCGGTCTCCACGGCGATGACGGCGTCGGAGCTCGGCTCCTTTGTCCTCGCATTCCATGGCCATGTCGGGGTCGCCGTGGACGGTGATGATGCCGTTGGCCCTGGGAGCTTCATCATGTTGTACGTGTAGTGGGGGGTCGCCATGAATTTGGCAAACGTCTGGCGTCCCAGCATGCAGTGGTAGGGGCTGCGGAAGTTCACCAGCTCGAATTCGATTCGCTCGGTGCGGTAGTTCGCCGGTGTGCCGAAGGTGACGGGTAGCGTCACTTTTCCAATCGGGTATGCCTTTCGACCGGGGACGATACCATGGAAGGTTGTCAGGGTTGGCTGGATTGCCGACTCTAGGAGCTGTAGCCTCTTGAACGTGTCTAGGTACATGATGTTGATGGAGCTCCCGCCGTCCATCAATGTCTTGGGTAGCCAGTAATCGTCCACTTTGGGCCTCACTACCAGGGCGACTCGCCCCGGGTACTCGATTCTGGGGGTGTGGTTCTGGCGACTCCAAGTGATACTCTGCTCGGACAGGTTGAGGAAGCGTGGGATGTCGACCTGTGTCACCGCATTGACGGCGACCGTGCGGGCGAGCACCTTTCTCTCGCGCTTGGTGCCGAGTCTGGTGAAGGTGTGTAGCGAGCCGACAGCGGTGCCGAAGCCGCCGGCGTTCCTGTTGTCCCGGGGTGGGTTGTTGTCGGAGCTCTCCTATGCTCGCCTTGCCTTCTCAATCTCTTTGAGAGTGGCAATCCGCGGTGGTGTGGGTGGCGGTTTTTCCCTCCCTGCTATGGTAGATGCAGGGCTGGTTGAGCACGGTAGCGGGGTCGAATTTCGGCCTCGCCGTGTTGTTTGACGGTAGTTTCCACTGTCGTGGTAATTTCCTCCGTCGCGTCGGTAACTCTTGGGATCACGCTGGCTGTAGCCGGCATTGGAGACGAAGTCGACCCGCCCATCCGTGCGGCGCTTGCCGGCGATGCGGGTGTTGCTGTAGCGCATGTCGCGTAGGCGCCCGCTATCGTGGATGCTGGTTCGCCGTCTTCCTCCCGACTCGTCGTCGAAGTCTTGGTTGGGGTCGTCCTCCGCATAGCGCTTGGCGATCTCGAGGAGGTCGGGGATGTTGTCGAGCGTCCAGTCGACCCTCTTGATCTTGGCGACCAGGGGTTCGTACCGGCACGCGTTCTTGAAGCAATGTATCGCCATATCTGGGTGGATGCCGGAGGCATTGATCCACAGTTCTTGCCATCTTTGAACCCAGCGACGAGTTGACTCGCGTTGTCCCTGGATGCATCGCTCCAGGTCATCTATGGTGGTGGCGTGGGTGTAGGAGCCCTCGAAGTGCCTGATGAAGGCATCCCGCATTTCTTCCTAGGAGTCGATGCTATTGGCGGGGATGGTGTTGATCCATTGCCGAGTCGCGCCCTCCATCCTGAGGGGGAGGTAGCGAGCGGCGAGCAGGTCGGTGTGGCCTGCGATTCCCATTGCCATGAGGTATGTGTCCAGCCAGACAACGGGATCGTACGTCGTGTCATACTTTTCGATCTCCTTGGGAGCCTTAAAGTTGGCGGGGTATTTTTCCCCGCGGATCATGGGTCTGAAGCATTGCAGACCGACTCGACTGAGCGAGCCTCTTGGTTCCGGGTCGCCGCGGTTGGTGAGGGTGTGCCGCAAGTGGTTGGGCTGGCGCGCCCGCCACGCCTGGTTGTTGATGATGTTCGTTCGGGCATCAATGGGCTGCCCGTTGGCGGCGACCGTGTTATTCACCGATCGCGGCTCGTTGGTGGACAGAGCAGGGTTGGCGGCCCGTGGCTGGTTCACCAAGGGCTGCGGTGGAGGGAAAGTCATTGCGTTGGCGATGGTTGGGTGACGGCTTGATGCCGCTCTGCTTGCTGAAGAGCGGGAATACATTCACCCCCGCGGGTCGACTCCCGCGGCTTGTTGTTCGACGGCCCTGACGAGTAGGGCCTTGGCGTATTGGATCTGTAGCGCGCCGTCGCCTTGGACGTAGAGGTTGGCAATCACGGCATCGGCCGCGACGACGTTGTCCATCAGGGTGGAGTAGAGTGGTAGCCCGTTGGCGTCGCGGGCATGAGGCGAGATGATGATCCTTGGCTGGTCCGGCGGGGGCGTGCGGCCGATGGGTGGTGGAGGGGCTCCGGTCGCCGGTGCGCCGGGTGGTGGTCTCACGGGATTGCTTCCGCCCGGTGGCGCGTTCTTGCAGTATTCGCGCTCGGCCGCGCGTGCGGGTCGCTTTCGTCATTGAAGTTTAGGACGCGGCCCTGGACGTTGGAGTTCAGGCGGGTCCTGATGCGGCGCTGGTGGTAGAGCGATAGCTCCCACGCCGTTTCCCGCTCGAGGCGATATTTCTCGCGCTCGGTGAGTTCGTTGCGTTGCGCCTCTGCGAGCCGCACGCGGGCTTCCTCCACCTCTGTGGCCATCGCAGTCGGTGGGATCGGCGTGGCGAACGGATCTGGCAGGGCAGTCGTGCTGCCCGCCATGTAGATCGCGTTGAAGCAATTAGATCTGGCGCGGAAGTCTTCAGGCGATTCCGAGCCAGAGTCGGAGTCGAAGATCCCGAGGATGGAGGGGTCCTCGAAATCCTCCGGGTTGGAGACTCGCGTGATGGAGTCCTCTCGTGATGCGGTGGTGATAGATCCGTCGACCGAGGCTGGGCTCGTGGAGTCGGCGTCGTCGTTTAGGGCCTCGTTGTTGGTGGCGGCGTTGGTCTCGGCCGCGTCGCTGGTGGCCGAGTCGTACTCGGTGACGAGGCTCCTGATAGAGCGGACCTGCTCCTCCGAGAGCAGATCGCGGTGTGGCGGCGATCCGCCGATGATCACCCTTGCAGCTAGGTCGACCGTGCCGGTGAAGCCGACGAAGAGGTTGATGGAGCCGATCAGCATCACCGCGCCGTGAGTGACTGGGCGTGACGCTGGGATGTAGCTGCTGGGCAAGATCTGTAAGATCCCGTGAAGGCGATCATGCGGCCGATGGCGAACGGCCGATCGATTGGCGAGTAGGGTCTCGCCGCAGAACTCAGGCCAGTCCCGCTATGCCCCACGGTGGGCGCCACTGTCGTGGAAATGGCCACAGCAGTTGCTGCCACTGGTAGCGATTGATTGAAACGTGAGGAAGAGTTGGCGGCCATCTACGGTGCGAGATGGGGGCGGATGCACATGAGTTTACCCAGGTTCGCCCCCCCGGAGGGTAAAGACCTACTCCTGCTAGATTAGATTATTGGAGAGAGAGTTACAGGGGTGGCGAGCTCGGTGTCTAAGCAGCGAGTCGCTTGAGGGGGTGTACGATGGAACGTGAGTCTCTAGAATACCCTAGGGAGGTTTATATATGAGGCACCTCGCTAGGGTTTACAAGCTACAACCGAACAAGATAAGGATTCAGAGGTTTTGTCTTAATCCGACTGGGCTTCTGTTGCGCTCCTGGGCCTCAAGTCGCCAGTCGCCAGGCGTCTCCTTCCGTCGTAGTCCAGTCGCCATCCTTCAGGCGCACTCACAGGCCCTTCGGTCCAATCGGAACATCCTGCTGGGCATGCCCCCTTTGGCATATCCCCATCACTAGCCACACCCCGACGCCGACGCACACACACTTAACGCACGTGTCGCTGCACCCACACACAAGAACACCCTCGAATCGGCCCTATGCAGGTTTCAACGATTCCCGCCAAAACCTGCATAGAAACGATTCAAGGATGCCCACCAAGCACTTGCGTGTGGGTCGAAAATGAAGTAATATCATTACACAATAGTTCACGATGGAGCCCACATAACATATATGTACAACAACGACTAAATGAGTCAAGAATACAAATATATAGTATAAAGATCCAAATCACCTTGAAAACAATACAACATCTGAGTATGGATAAGAAGCAAATTGAGCTAAGAGCCCCGAAGAATAACTAATGGCGTCCATAACCCTACCCAGGCCAAGCCGGAAGGGTAAGCTTGCTAACATCATCGGACTTATACCTATTAAAACAAAAGGGGTGCCGACAAAGGGCAAAGGAAAAAAGGAGTGGTCAATATAGAGGCCAGTACATGGTGAGTCTAGAATTTGGTGGATCTTGCCTACATAGGTATGGTGGACTAAAGCGGCAGCGAAGCATGTACTGCACAACCTATAGAGACTCGATACAACTATCGGCTATGAGAGAGGGATAAGAAAGACCTATTCGGAATCAACCTGTTACCAACACCTAACATACCCATTCTGGTATTTCCCCCTCGAGACCAAATGAGGAAGTTAATCCGAGGAAACTCACACATTGGCAGTTTTATTAATCATTTCATTATAGCTGCATTACTTACTAGTCAGATATAGATGGTATAAGAAATTCCAATATCACAAGATGTTGGCACTTTCAATTATCCATTCAGTTGTAGTTGCAATACTTACTAGGCAGGTATAGATAGCATGATACACCCCAATTCCATCGGTTGTTGGCACTTCTATTTATTCATTCCGTTGTAG
The DNA here is from genome assembly GCA_916181665.1 of Avena sativa. Classification (NCBI taxonomy): domain Eukaryota; kingdom Viridiplantae; phylum Streptophyta; class Magnoliopsida; order Poales; family Poaceae; genus Avena; species Avena sativa. The sequence continues at coordinate 275,504,283 of OV702286.1, read as the reverse complement.
TGGAGCTGATTACTAGTCAAGCCAAAGTCAAATTTAGAGCACTACTTTAGTCTATAGTTGAGACACTATGCTCCAAGTAGACCATAACTGTGGACACGGCTTTTTGAAAAGATTTACCCTCCAGGGATGCACAAATAGCAACACACGCATGATAAACCTCGGGAAGAACCAAATAAAAAGCAACGAGGCCTCACGAGAAAGCATTCATAAGATTCAAAAATTATTTCAGGGGCCACCCACTAAGCTACCCGCAACGAAGTTGGCCGGCTCCGAAACATACCCAGGGTTTGCGAGAATGGCTCTAAACGACTGGGAACCCGAAAGTGTTACTAGGCTTGTCGATACCGTGAAATCGTGCCGCAATCCAAAACAGTATAGGCTCTCCACACACAATAGTAAATAAAGCAGTAGAGCTTGGCATAAGTATAGGATATTAATAACACCCCAAACTAGTTTATGGCCCAAAAAAATAAGATGTGAATCAAGCTCAGGCTAAGAGGATTCATGGTCCCACGTGCGGATAGTGTGATAGTCAAGGAACAGGCATCAAGTACTCGGGTCCTATGGGACACAAGTGAGTGGTTAACCTACCAACAACGACGCGAAGTGAGCTATTTCCCACTAGTGCCTCTGCATTAGTTATATCTATTCCCAACATTTTAATTATCAAGTTGTAATAAAGCCATGATCATCTCTGCCATTAAACATGTGCCAACCTCCCAACAATGATGGAACAACAACGACACGAAGCAGCACATGAGCAAGAAACTACGACTCGCAAGGCCGGCTGTCTATCAAACAAAAGGCAATAGGATGTGTCCAAGGCAATATAGAGGCTGCAATGAATATAAATGGTGCATGGAAACTAAAGCATCACAACACGGATAGCAATAGATCAATAGTAGGAAGTAAAGACTATAAATGCAAAATAAGTTGAAAGGGGGAGAATGCTCGCCTGGGAAACACTGCTGAATATACATTATCCGAAGGACTTGTCGACAATTGCATCAACTCAATGGCCTATTCCGTGAAGAAGCAAAACACTAAAAGAAACACCAGATGCGCTATTTCATACTACAGTAGAAGATCTGGCATGTTCATGATATGATGTGTCGTGGAAATGGCCACGGCAGTCGCTGCCACTGGCAGCGATTCAGTGTTTCGTGAGGAAGAGTTGGCGGCCATCTGCGGTGCGAGATGGGGGCGGATGCACATGGGTTTACCCAGGTTCGCCCCCCCGGAGGGTAAAGACCTACTCCTGCTAGACTAGATTATTGGAGAGCGAGTTACAGGGGTGGCGAGCTCGGCGGCTAGGCAGCGAGTCGCTTGAGGGGGTGTATGATGGAACATAAGTCTCCAGGATACCCTAGGGAGGTTTATATATGAGGCACCTTGCTAGGGTTTACAAGTTATCACCGAACAAGATAAGGATCCGGAGGTTTTGACCTAATACGACTGGGCTTCTGTTACGCTCCTGGGCCTCCAGTCGCTAGTTGCTGGGCCTTTCCTTCCTTCGTAATCCAGTCGCTGTCTTTCGGACGCACTCGCAGGCCCTTCAGCCCATTCGGAACGTCCTGCTGGGCATACCCCCTTCGGCATATCCCCATCATTAGTCCCCGAAGCCATCGTTGATGCAGGCGCAGGCGTCCTTTTGGCGTTCGGAGTAGGTGAACCCAATTTGGGCGTCCAGTCGAGTCGGTGATGGATTCCATTAGAACCAAGGAGAATTTCCCCATGTTTCTATTCGCCATCTCAATGAATGTTATTACCGCCAAGTCGTCGTCTTGGCGGATGGAAAAGTCTGGCGGGTAGCGGGTGAAATACAGGAGTTGGATCGTCAAATCTGGTCAAACTATCCATTGGAATTTCCAACGGTAACTTCGGCGCATTTACCGTGAGTAATGGCTATCCCAATTTTGGCGGGTGGCGTTTCCCATATAAGGGGAGTGATGGTTCGGCTCTGTAGACCTTCTTCGCATCCTTCATTCTTCCTCAATCGTTCTTCCTACCTCCAATCTCCCTGCCTGCGTCCTTCCGACTTGTCCTTTCTGTATCGTGCGATTCCACATCCTACCCGATGGCGCCTCCCAAAGGCTCATGGGGAAAATCCAAGTGTACCACGGCCCAGCTTAAATCTTTTGAGGACGCCGGAGTGCTCCACAAGGGGAACTAGCGGGTTCCCCCCTCCTTCAAGACCGAGCCGAAGTCGCGACCCGATGAGTTCATCTGCTTCCCCAGTCATCTTGAGAGGGGTCTGGGATTCCCCACCTCACTCTTTTTCCGCCGCTTCTGCGCGTATTACGCGATCAAGCCATCGGATCTTGGTCCGCATAGCATCGAGCAGCTGGCGATCTTCATCGCCTTCTGCGAGTACTACCTCGGCTGTAGGCCGTATTTCCTGCTATGGCTGGAGCTCTTCCACGGCCGCATCGGGCGCGAGGCATCCAGCGGCTTGATGCTGGCCGCAGGTGGAGTCACATTTCAACTGAAGCCGAAGGCCAATTTCATCAAGCTCCTCCTGCCGAAGAAGGCCGCCAACGAGTGGAAGAAGAGCTGGTTCTACGTCAAGGATACCACTCCCTCTGGCGAGGTGGCTCTTCCCGAGTTCGTCGCTGAGACGAGCGAGCCCCGTCGGTTGGCGCCGAAGAAGCTTCCCGAAGACCAGCGGATGGCCGTCGCGGAGATGATGGATCAGATCCAGAAGCTGAAGGTCCAGGGGTTGATTTCGATCAACCTCTACAACTGCTGGCTCGGGCGGCGCCTGGTTCCGCTGGCGGCTCGACCGCTCTGGATGTATGAATACAGCGGGAAGCATGACCCATCCCGAACCAGCAAGGAATCATGGGAGGCCGAGGACTACAAGGCCGCCTTGAAGAAGATCACCGACGCGGAGTTCACCAGTGTGGCGATCGGGGTCGCCCCGTACACTCCTGTGAAGAACGAAGCCCCCACAGTAAGTTCTCTTCCCAATCGCTACGTCCGTGTGTCAGTTTTCAGTCTCCTCGTTTGGTGTTTTACTCGTGGTGGTTCTCAGCTTTTTCAGGTGTTGGAGGGCTGGCTCCCTCCGCTCGATGAAGAGGTTCCCCAGGAACTGGAGGAAGATTCCGAGGGGGACCCTTCCGACAGCGACGGGGAGGAGGAAGAGGTTCCTACCCCAGCGCCTGTGGCTCGCAAGACCCACATGCAGAAACAACGTGAAGTCGAGGCAAGCCGCAGCCTGGACGAGCACGACGGAGCCGACGAGGTCGCACAGGAGCACACGTCCCGGCGTACTGCTACGCCGTCAAAGCCCGCACGCAGGCCCAAGGCGCTAGCGAAAAGGCCCACATCGCCGTCCAAGTCGGCGGTGGTGTTCGAGTCGGATGACGATTCCGATGATGAAGGTTCTCCCGAAGTCTCGCACAAGGCCCCAAAGGATGCAGTCCCGACGAATTGGACAAGCCCGCCCACATCAGCACCGGGCTTCGCGTCCTCCTAGTCGCTAAGTAAGTACTGCTCCCTCGTCCCGATTCACCTTGCTCTTTTGTATTGTCGTTATATTGATTGTGGGGACTCTTGTAGGTGGGGGGCCAAGAAGATTGGTCGTCCTTCGGTGGCTAAGATTCCACCGGCCATCCCCACGAGAGAGGGCGATCTCCGCAAGAAGAGAAAGGCCACCGAAGATGTGGCGACCGCCGAAGTCGCGAAGAAGTAGAAGGGGTGTGCCGACGACGCTGCGGCCAAGGACAGCGCCACGGAGCCAGATGTTGCGCTAGTCACCGAAGAGGTGGTGGCGACGCGATCAGAACCAGTCTTGGCTGCGTCCGTGCTAGAAGCGGCGGTCCCGACAACTAGTGCCCCCGCTAGAGCGTCGGCGACGTTCCCGCGTTTCATGGTGAGGGGGTTTCCAGGTGTGGCGGACACGCAGTCTCTGCAGAGTCCAAAGAACGTGGATACAGATATTGGGTCCCGTCGCGGGCGCACTTCCTTCACAATCCTGTCGACTGATGCCAGAGAACTTCACAGGATGCTCGGCGCTGCTATTCAGGAATGTCCAGTCCCCGAGTTCCTGGCCGTTGAATTTCAGCGGCTGGGAACTGGACCTCTTGCTCTTCTCCAGTCCCCTAATTCCTAGTCGCTGAATTTCGGTGGCTAGGAATTTAGTTTCTTTTCTCCTTCTCTAGTCCCCGAGTTCCTGGTCGCTGAATTTCAGCGGCTGGGAACTGGGTTTTGTTTTGTCAAATGCTGAGGCGAGTTGTTTGTTTGCAGGGATTGCAAAGGGAGTCGACCGATCGGTAGGCCGCGAGAGAGCTCTTAGAGCGTGACTTGCGCGAAGCACAAGAGGTGAACCGGTGGCTTCAGGAAACTATTGGTGAGTATCTGTTTGTCTTTATTCTCCTCTTTCGGGTGTGAGTTAGTCGTGTACAGTACGCTGATGGCTTCTCTTGCAGATGGTTTCCCGGCTGAGATCTCCAAGGCCCGTAAGGGGTATGTTCCAGTCGCTGAGCTGGACGCGGCGAATGGACGAATAGCCTCCCTGGTCAAGGACTTGGAGGAGGCGAAAGCGGCCTCAATTTCTTCGGAGGAGCGAGCGAAGGCTGCCGTCGCTGCGGCTGAGGAAGAACGCAAAGCCATGGATTCCATCATCGTGGGGCTGCACAACGAGCAAACCGCCTTGGAGAAGCACGTCAAGGAGAACTGCCGCAAAATCCTTGGTGAGTCTCTGTCTTCGCCTGACCCGTTTGTCGAGTCCCTGATTTGGGGGTTTCATAGTTTCACTGACACCTGACTTTGCAGCTGTGGTAGGCCAAAGCGACCGGTGGTGCAAACTTACAATGCCTCGTAGTGCGTGACTGCCGTGGTGAACGCGGCCACAGCCTCGGCGTTGTGCGTCCAAGCGGCTCTTCAGGGCATGTCCCCCACCGAAGTTATTCCTGGGGGCTCACGGAGGTGTGGCGCTATCTGGAGGAGGTGCCTGCCATTGTGGAGTGGATGACGCGCTCAGTGTTCAGGCGCGAGGCCACCACAGCGTTGAGCTTGGGTCTCGCCCACTTACTTGACGACTTCGACCTTGACGATGTGACGAGTGGCTATCCATCGGCGACCGACACGGTGGAGATGTCAGAGGTGCTGAAGCTGACCGCGAAGGCCACCCCTTACGCCAACCGGGTCTTGGCGATGGGGGATCTGCTGCCGTACCAAGAGACGGTGTTGGCGCCTGGCGACCCCGAGCCGGAGCATCGCGACATGAAGTCGGAGCAGCCCTTCCGGTCGTCGTTGTCGAAGTCGCTGACGATGTACCCGACGAACCCGTGGCAGCCTTTTGTTCGTGTCAGGGGGGTGGCGCTGCTTCTTCATCAGGGCCTGTGGAGTAAACAATGTAATTGTCCAAGTTGTGATGTATGCCAAGTGGCGAATGCTGTAAGATATTTTTGCAATATGTGCCAAGGGGAGTCGATCGACTCGTATTGCGACTAGGAATGTGTGGTGTGTTTTGTTTATGCATTGTTTTGATTGAGCGAGTCCCCGAGCGCGTCCGCCCTTTAATGGGGTATAACTCGATTGTATACTTTTGTGTATTGTTTTGTTTATGCATTGTTTTTATCCCTCGCGTCTTCTGAGTGGCGAGTCCCCGGGCGCGAGTAGGACTGACTTATAAGCGAGTCCCCGAGCGTGGTGCTCGACCATATTGGTCATGCTCCTGTCGCAGGTTGTGAGTTCGTTGTTTGTAACGCGTCTCCTCCCCTGGCCCGGAGAGCCAGTCGCTTGGCGAGTCCTAGGCAGCTCTCTTACTTGGTGTGTTCCCGAGCTGCATGGTGGCTCCTGTTTTGCGGGGTCCCCGTGCGTGGTACTTAACCGTTCGAGTCGCTTTGCACGAGGGTGGGAGGGACAGGTCGCTGTGAGAAGCGTGTACTGGTTGTCTTGGCCCGGTGGGCCAGTCGGGCTAGGCGACTCCAATGGCGGCTCCGGGTTGGCGTTTTTCGTGGACGACCCAAGGCCCGAATTTTTCCGGTGCCCTTGTACCGCACTACTTAGCCGTGCCGGTCGCTCAACCAGAGGTTGACTTCCGTAAGTAGCGTATTGCTAGTATGTACGAGTGCGAGTGGCACACGAATATGGCGAGTGGACACAATTTGTGCGATCCAGATGAATTTCATTATATATTCCGATGGAGTACAATGTGAGGTTCTAAGTGTAAAACTTTCTGAGGAGGTTTACATTCCATGGCCTCCCGACCTCCAGTTGGCCGTCACCCCGTATGCCAATGAGGTAGTAGGCATCATTACCGAGGACTCGGCCTATGGCGAACGGCCCCTCCCATGGAGGGGAGAGTTTGTGCATGCCCTTCTTGTCTTGGGCCAGTCGTAGGACCAGGTCGCCTTCCTAGAAGGTGCGGGTTCGCACTCGGCGGCTGTGGTAGCGGCAGAGTCCTTGCTGGTATATGGTGGTGCGGGAGCAAGCCAGGTCGCGTGCCTCGTCGAGTTGATCGATGCTATGTTGGCGGGCAACCTCGTTGGCCGGTTCGACGTAGTTGGCGACTCGAGGTGAGTCATGCTCCAGGTCGGTTGGCATTACGGCCTCGGCGCCATACACCATGAAGAAGGGCGTGAACCCGGTTGAGCGGTTAACGGAGGTGCGAATCCCCCATATCACAGAGGGGAGCTCGTCGACCCAGCATCCTGGGGTGCGCTCGAGGGGCACCTAGAGTCGCGGCTTGAGCCCATGGAGGACGCTCTGGTTGGCGCGTTCTGCTTGGCCATTCGACTCTGGGTGAGTGACTGATGCGAGGTCGAGTCGGATGCCATGTTCTTCACAGAATTCCGCCATGGCCCCCTTGGCAAAGTTGGTGCCGTTGTCTGTTATAATGTTGTGCGGGTAGCTATACCAGTAGATGAGTTCACGTAGGAACTTGGTGGCCGTCTTGCCGTCGCACTTTTTTATCGGTTTGGCCTCGACCCATTTGGTGAACTTGTCAACTGCGACTAGGAGGTGAGTGAAGCTAGACGGGGCCTTCTTGAACGAGCCTACCATGTCCATGCCCCATACGGAGAATGGCCAAATGATGGGTATGGTCTTGACTGCCGAGCCAGGGAGGTGCGTCTGGTTGGCGTACTTCTGGCACCCGACGCATCGTTGGACGATGTTGGTGGCGTCGACGTGTGCGGTGAGCCAGTAGAAACCGTGCCGCATGGCCTTGGTGACTAGCGACTTGGCGCCGGCGTGATGGCCGCAGTCGCCGGCGTGAATGTCCTGGAGTATCTTGCGGCCTTCTTCTGGATGCACGCAGCGCTAGAACACGCCGGTCACGCTGCGCTTGTGGAGCTCGCCGTTGATGATGACGAAGGATTTGCAGCAGCGCACGATCATTCGCGCCTCTGTCTCATTGCTCGGTAGGAGTTTGTGTTCCAGGAAGGCGACGTATGGTGCTCTCTAGTCGCTAGGTTCCACAACCATGGCGACTAAGGCCGGTTCTGGTTGTAGTGGAATCCCGACGTCGATCTCTTTTGGTGGACTGACCGATGGTTTGTGGATGATGTCGAGGAAGACGCCTATTGGTGGCGCTTGTCGGGTTGATCCGATGCGGGAGAGGGCGTCTGCCTCCTAGTTTTTGCGTCTGTCGATCCATTCGACGGAGTAGTCGTCAAAGTATCCCCCCAACTGGTCGACAGCTTGGCGGTACACGATCATTGTTGGGGAGACGGCATCGCACGTCCCGGCGACTTGGCCGGCGACTAGGTCGGAGTCGGCATAGCATCGTAGGCGGTTGACGTTCATCTCCTTAGCGTCTCTCATGCCGTGGAGGAGGGCCTCATATTCTGCCATGTTATTGGTGCAAGGCTTGAAGTTGAGGTGGAGCACGTAGCAGAGCTTGTCTCCTTTGGGCTAGGTCAGGATGACCCCAGCCCCTGCGCCGTCGGCGTTCTTGGAGCCGTCGAAATGGAGCGACCAGTAGTGGAGGTACGGGAGCTTCTCTAGCTGCTGTGCTTCTTCCCAGTCTGTAAGGAAATCGGTCAGGGCTTGTGACTTGATCGCTTTGCGGGGCTCGTATTTGATGTTGTGGACGCCGATTTCGACGGCCCACTTGGCGACTCGCCCGGTAGCCTCGCGATTGCGTATGATGTCCTGCAGGGGCGCGGAGGAGACCATCGTGATTGGGTGCTCCTGGAAGTAGTGTGGGAGTCACCGCTGTGCTCAGAATACCGCGTACACCAGTTTTTGGTACTGCGGGTAGCGTTGCCGTGAGTCCGTTAAAACTTCGCTGATGTAGTAGACGGGGCGATGTATGGGGCGCTCCTTGCCCTCTTTCGGTCGTTCGACGACCATCACGGCGCTGACGACTCGAGTAGAGGCCACGATGTAAACGAGCATTGGCTCTTTGTCGAGTGGCGCAGCGAGTAGTGGTGCCGCGAGTAGCACTTCTTTGAGCGCTTTGAGTGCATCGTCGGCCTCCGCGTCCCATTGGAACGTGGGGTTCTTGCGCATCAGTCGGTAGAGGGGCATTGCCTTCTCGCCTAGTCGGGGGATGAAGCGACTGAGGGCCGCAACTCGTCCTGCCAACTTCTGGATGTCGCGCAGGCACTCGGGTTTCCCGAGTCACGCGATGGTGTCGATCTTGGTGGGGTTGGCTTCGATGCCTCGCTTGGAGACTACATAACCCAGGAGTTGTCCGGTGGGGACGCCGAAGGTGTATTTTCCGGGGTTCAGCTTGATGTTGTACCTCCACAAGTTTGCGAAGGTTTCGCCTAGGTCTGCGAGCAGGTCGTCCTGGCGGGTGGATTTTACCACCACGTCGTCGATGTAGACGTGAATGTTACGGCCAATTTGGCTCGCTAGACACTCCTGCATGCACCTCTGGTATGTGGCGCCTGCGTTCTTGAGGCCGAATGTCATGGCCATGTAGCAGAATGCGTCGAATGGCGTAATGAACGCCGTCTTCTCCTCATCTTCGACCGCCATCTTGATCTGGTTATAACCAAAGTAAGCATCGAGAAAGCACAGCGACTCCGATCCCGTGGTCGAGTCGATGATCTGATGGATGCACGGTAGGACGAACTCCTCCTTCGGGCAGGCGCTGTTGAGGTTGGTGTAGTCGATGCACATTCTCAATGTGTTGTTCTTTTTTAGAACCAGGACTGGGTTTGCCAGCCACTTGGAGTACTTGATTGGTCGGATGAAGCCTGTGGCTAGCAGGCGCTGAACTTTTTTGGCGATTGCTCGATGGCGCTCTTCATTGAAGAGCCGTAGCGACTGCTTTACTGGTCGCACTTTGGGGCCGGCGTTGAGTTTGTGCTCAGCGAGTTCCCTCGGGACACCTGGCATGTCAGATGGCTTCCATGCGAAGATGTCGCGGTTCTCACGGAGGAACCCGATGAGCGCGCTTTCCTATGCGGGGCTCATGTGCGCCCCAATGGTGACCGTCTGGCTGGAGTCGCCAGGGATGAGCTCGACGGTACGGGTGTGCGTGGTTGCCTACAACGTGGAGTTCGCGGCGGTTGGTTTCTTCAGGATGGTAGGGTCGTCCCAGGCGACTCGTCCGGTCGCCTCGCGATTGCGTATGATGTCCTGCAGGGGCGCGGAGGAGACCACCGTGATTGGGTGCTCCTGGAAGTAGTGTGGGAGTCGCCGCTGTGCTCGGAATACCGCGTATACCAGTTTTTGGTATTGCGGGTAGCGTTGTCGTGAGTCCGTTAAGACTTCGCTGATGTAGTAGACGGGACGCTGTATGGGGCGCTCCTTGCCCTCTTCCGGTCGTTCGACGACCATCACGGCGCTGACGACTCGAGTAGAGGCCGCGACGTAAACGAGCATTGGCTCTTTGTCGAGTGGCACGGCGAGTAGTGGTGCCGCAAGTAGCACTTCTTTGAGCGCTTTGAGTGCGTCATCGGCCTCCGCGTCCCATTGGAACGTGGGGTTCTTTTGCATCAGTCGGTAGAGGGGCATTGCCTTCTCGCCTAGTCAGGGGATGAAGTGACTGAGGGCCGCGACTCGCCCTGCCAACTTCTGGATGTCGCGCAGGCACTCGGGTTTCCTGAGTTGCGCGATGGTGTCGATCTTGGTGGGGTTGTCTTCGATGCCTCGCTTGGAGACTACATAACCCAGGAGTTGTCTGGTGGGGACGCCAAAGGTGCATTTTCCGGGGTTCAGCTTGATGTTGTACCTCCGCAAGTTTGCGAAGGTTTCGGCTAGGTCGGCGAGCAGGTCGTCCTGGCGGGTGGATTTTACCACCACGTCGTCGATGTAGATGTGAATGTTACGGCCAATTTGGCTCGCTAGACACTCCTGCATGCACCTCTGGTATGTGGCGCCTGCGTTCTTGAGGCCGAACGTCATGGCCATGTAGCAGAATGCGTCGAATGGCGTAATGAACGCCGTCTTCTCCTCGTCTTCGACCGCCATCTTGATCTGGTTATAACCAAAGTAAGCGTCGAGAAAGCACAGCGACTCCGATCCCGTGGTCGAGTCGATGATCTGATCGATGCGCGGTAGGACGTACTCCTCCTTCGGGCAGGCGCTGTTGAGGTTGGTGTAGTCGATGCACATTCTCAATGTGTTGTTCTTTTTTAGAACCAGGACTGGGTTTGCGAGCCACTTGGAGTACTTGATTGGCCGGATGAAGCCTGTGGCTAGCAGGCGCTAAACTTTTTTGGCGATTGCTCGATGGCGCTCTTCATTGAAGAGCCGTAGCGACTGTTTTACTGGTCGCACTTTGGGGTCGGCGTTGAGTTTGTGCTCAGCGAGTTCCCTCGGGACACCTGGCATGTCAGATGGCTTCCATGCGAAGATGTCGCGGTTCTCACGGAGAAACCTGATGAGCGCGCTTTTCTATGCGGGGCTCATGTGCGCCCCAGTGGTGACCGTCTGGCTGGAGACGCCTAGGACGAGCTCGACGGTGCGGGTGTGCGTGGTTGCCTCGATCGTGGAGTTCGCGGCGGTTGGTTTCTTCAGGATGGTAGGGTCGTCCTTGTTGATGTTGCCCGCGTATTTCGCGAGCTCCTCCGCGTGGTCGGTCTCCACGGCGATGACGGTGTCAGCGAGCTTGGCGCCTTTGTCCTCGCATTCCATGGCCATGTCAGGGTCGCCGTGGACGGTGATAATGCCGCTTGGCCCGGGGAGCTTCATCATGTTGTAGGCATAGTGTGGGGTCGCCATGAACTTTGTGAATGCCTGGCGGCCTAGGACGCAGTGGTAGGGCCCGCGGAAGTTCACCAGCTCGAACACGATTCTCTCCATGCGGTAGTTTGTTGGAGTGCCGAAGGTGACTCGCAGCATCACTTTCCTGATCGGGTACGCCTTCCGACCAGGGATGATGCCGTGGAAGGTCGTCAGTGTTGGCTCAATGGCTGCTTCTGGGATCTGGAGCCTTTTGAACATGTCGAGGTACAAGATGTTGATGGAGCTCCCACCGTCCATTAGTGTCTTGGGCAGCCAGTAGTCGGCCACCTTGGGCCTGACTACCAGGGCGACTCGCCATGGGTATTCGATCCTTGGCGCATGGTCCTGGCGACTCCAGGTGATGCTCTGCTCGGACCAGTTTAGGAAGCGAGGGATGTCGACCTGTATCACCCATTGACAACGACCGCGCGAGCGAGCACCTTCTTCTCACGCTTGGTGCCGAGTCCAGTGAAGGTGTGAAGCGAGCCGACAGCGGTGCCGAAGCCGCCGCCGTTCCTGTTGTCCCAAGGTGGGTTGTTGTTTGGGCCCTCCCTTGCTCGTCTTGCCTTCTCAATCTCTTTGAGAGAGTGGCAATCGGCGGTGGTGTGGGTGGCGGGTTTTCCCTCTCTGCTATGGTAGATGCAGGGCTGATTGAGCAGGGCGGCGGGGTCGAATTTCGGCCTCGTCGCGTTTTTGGTGCGGTAGTTCCTGCTGTCGCGGTAGTTTCCTCCGTCACGGCGGTAGTTCTTGGGGTCGCGCTGGCCGTAGCCGGCGTTGGCGACGAAGTCGACTCGCCCGTCCGTGCGGCATTGCCGGTGATGCGGGTGTTGCTATAGCGCATGTCGCGTAGGCACCCGCTATCGTGGATTCTAGTGTTGCGTCTTCCTCCGGACTCATCGTCGGAGTCTTGGTTGGGGTCTTCTTCTGCATAGCGCTTGGCGATCTCGAGAAGGTTGGGGATGTTATCGAGCGTCCGGTAGACCCTCTTGATCTTGGCGACCAGGGGTTCGTACCAGCACGCGTTCTCGAAACAGTGTATCGCCGTGTCTGGGTGGATGCCGGAGGCATTTATCTACAGCTCTTGCCATCTTTGGATCCAGCGGCGAGTTGATTCGCGTTGTCCCTGGATGCATCGCTCCAGGTCCTCTATGGTGGTGGCGCGGGTGTAGGAGCCCTCGAAGTGCCTGACGAAGGCGTCCCGCATTTCTTCCCAGGAATCGATGCTGTCGGCGGGGAGCGTGTTGATCCACTGCCGGGTCGCACCTTCCATCATCAGGGGGAGGTAGCGAGTGGCGACCAGGTCGGTGTGGCCTGCGATTCCCATTGCCATGAGGTATGTGTCCAGCCAGACAGCGGGGTCGTACGTCGGGTCGTACTTCTCGATCTCCTTGGGGGCCTTGAAGTTGGCTGGGTATTTTCCCCGCGAATCATTGGTCCGAAGCACGGCGGCCTGACTCGACTGAGTGAGCCTCTTGGTTCCGGGTCGCCGTGGTTGGTGAGGGTGTGCCGCAGGTCGTTGGGCTGGCATGACCGCCACGCCTGGTTGTTGATGATGTTCATTCAGACATCAAGGGGCTGCCATTGGCGGCGACCGTGTTGTTCGCCGGTCGCGGCTCGTTGGTTGACAATGCGGGATTGGCGGCTCGTGGTTGGTTCACCAGGGGCTGGGGTGGTGGGCAAACTAATGCGTTGGCCACAGTAGGGTGGCCGCTTGATGCCGCCCTGCTTGCTGATGAGCGGGAGTACATCCGCCCCCGCGGGTCGACTCCCGCAACTTGTTGCTCGACGGCCCTGACGAGTAGGGCCTTGGCGTACTGGATCTATAGCGCGCCGTCGCCTTGGACGTCGAGGTTGGCGATCGCGGCGTCGGCCGCGACGACGTTTTCCATCGGGGTGGAGTATAATGGTAACCCGTTGGCATCACGGGCTTGAGGTGAGATGATGATCCGCAGTTGGTCCGGCGGGGGCGTGCGGCCCATGGGTGGTGGAGGGGCCCCGGTTGCTGGTGCGCCATGTGGTGGTCTCGCGGGGTTGCTTTCGCCTGGTGGCGCGTTCTCGCAGTATTCGCGCTCGGCGGCACGCGCGGGGTCGCTTTTGTGGTTGAAGTTCAGGACGCGGCCCTGGACGTTGGAGTTCAGGCAGGCCCTGATGCGGTGCTAGTGATAGAGCGACAGCTCCCGCGCCGTCTCTCGTTCGAGGCGGTATTTCTCGTGCTCGGCGAGTTCGTTGTGTTACGCCTCCGCGAGCCGCAGGCGGGCTTGCTCCACCTCCGTGGCCGTCGCAGTCGGCGGGATCGGCGTGGCGAACGGATCTGGCGGGGCGTCCGTGCTTCCCGCCATGTAAATCGCGTTGAAGCGATTGGATCTGGCGTGAAAATCCTCAGGGGACTCCGAGCCAGAATCAGAGTCGAAGATCCCTAGGATGGAGGGGTCCTCGAAGTCCTCGGGGTTGGAGACTCGCGTGACGGAGTCCTCCCGTGATGCGGCGGTGATGGATCCGTCGACCGATCCAGGGGTCGCGGAGTCGGCGTCGTCGTTTAGGGCGTCGTTGTTGGTGGCGGCGTTAGTCTCGACCGCATCGCTGGCGGCCGAGTCGTACTCGGTGACGAGGCTCCTGATGGAGCGGACCTGCTCCTTCGAAAGCAGATCGCGGTGTGGCAGCGATCCGCCGACGATCACCGTTGCAGCTGGGTCGATCGTGCCGGTGAAGCCGACGAAGAGGTTGATGGAGCCGACCGGCATCACCGCGCCGTGAGTGACCGGACGTGACGCCGGGATGTAGCTGCTGGGCAGGATCTGTAAGATCCCGCCGATGGCGATCATGCGACTGGTGGCGAGCGGTCGATCGATCGACGAGTAGGGTCTCGCCGCAGAACTCAGGCCAGTCCCGCTATGCCCCACGGTGGGCGCACTGTCGTGGAAATGGCCACGGCAGTCGCTGCCACTGGCAGCGATTGAGTGTTTCATGAGGAAGAGTTGGCGGCCATCTGCGGTGCGAGATGGGGGCGGATGCACATGGGTTTACCCAGGTTCGGCCCCCGAAGGGTAAAGACCTACTCCTGCTAGACTAGATTATTGGAGAGCGAGTTACAGGGGTGGCGAGCTCGGCGGCTAGGCCGCGAGTCGCTTTAGGGGGTGTATGATGGAACATAAGTCTCCAGGATACCCTAGGGAGGTTTATATATGAGGCACCTCGCTAGGGTTTACAAGTTATCACCGAACAAGATAAGGATCCGGAGGTTTTGACCTAATTTGACTGGGCTTCTGTTACGCTCCTAGGCCTCCAGTCGCCAGTCGCTGGGCCTTTCCTTCCTTCATAGTCCAGTCGCCGTCTTTCGGACGCACTCGCTGGGCATACCCCCTTCGGCATATCCCCATCATGATGCATGACATGGCAAGGATGCGATGCAACTAGGCAATATTAAGCAGAACCAGAATCCTGACAATTAATTATATGGTTCAAGTTGTTTAGGTACCCCACAATTTAAATGTTGACTTAATAAGGCAAAACAGGGCATCGGCTCGCTACACAAATTTAAATGGAGCCAATATAAGACTAGAATAGCCCGCATATAGTCTCCATATTTAATTATTAGGTGAGTCGATAAAATACACCCAAATGACAAAGTATGAATTCAATCAATGCATAAGTTTATATTACATTTTTTATAAAATAGGGATCGGAAAAGGGGATCACACATGTGGGGTTGGCGATCTTGGGTTCCGAAGGTTTGACGTGGTTTGGGTTTGGTCTCGATCTTCGGACTCCGGGTCTAGGGGTTTGGTCTCGGATCCATGTCGGCGCACTCGGGGTCTAGGCGTCGGCTCTGGGAAGAAGAGCTTGGTGTTTCTTGAAGAGGGTATACGAGTACCCACTTCGGTTGTTGGTGGCATACTCTCACTATAAGAAATGTCTCCTTCCACAACGACTTGGCTCGACGATCGTCGTAGAAGGTACGTCTTCCGTGAGGAAATTCTCGGCTCGACCGTGGCCGATGGAATTTTTTTTCTGGTTTCGTGGCCCTCTACTATGACGGAACCGCTAAAAACATGGAGGAAGCTCGGCTGACACGTGGTAGAAGCAATATTTTCGGTTCCTCGCAGTTGACTCGCCAAAGTATTTTGAGGCGTGTGGGTCCTGGACATCAGTGTCACTAGCGGATCATACTTTTCGGTCGTGCCTCTTTGATTTGAACTCGATAACATTGCCCGATGCATTTGTCATTTAGTTAGGCTGCTAGGTCCCACATGTCAGCCTCTCATTAGAAGAATCATGTGTATGATGCAATTTTTTTCCTTTGCTCGAGCTACCCTGTTCCGAACTTGATAGCGTTGCTCAATGCATCTACCATTTAATCACGCTGCTGAGCTCACATGTCATCCTCTCATTAGAAGAGACATGTGCATGATGGAATTTCTTCCTTGGCTATTGCCTCCCTGATTTCAACTCAATAACGTTGCACGATCTATCTGCCATTTAGTCATGTTGCTGGGTCCTCCATGTTAGCCTCATATTACAAGAATCGTGTGTATGATGGAATTTTTTCTTTGCTCGCGCTACCCTGTTCCAAACTTGATAGCGATGCTCGATGCATTTATCGTTTAATCGAACTCCTGGAGCCCACATGTCATCCTCTCATTAGTAGAAAAGTGTGTATGATAGAATTTTTTCCCTCGGTCATGCCTCCGTGTTCTGAACTTGATAGCGTTGCTCGCTGCATCTACCGTTTAATCATGCTACTGGGCCCCACATGTCATCCACTCATTAAAAAAACATGTGTATGATAGAATTTTTGCCCTCGGCTGTGCCTCCGTGTTTCAAACTTAATAGCGTTGCTCGAGGCATCAGCCATTTTTCTAGGCTTCTAGGTCCCCATGTGAGCCTCTCATTAGAAGAAACATGTGCATGTTGGACTTTTTTCTCCCTCGCGCCTCCCTATTTCGAACTTAGTAACGTTGCTTGAGGTAACACCTGTATAAGGCCACCCTACTGGGTCCCACATGTCGGTCTCTCAATTAATGAAACCTGCGTATGATGGACTTTTTGTTTCGGTCGCGTCCGTTGTTTTGACCTTGGCAACGTTGCTCAATGCGGCAGCCATGTATAGTCTTTCTGCTGGGGCCCCCATGTTAGCCTCTCTGGTATGTTCTGGCTTGTGGGTCCCGGATGCAGCCTTGTCTGTTCTGGCAGGTGGGTCCCCAATACCAGCCTGCTGTACAAGTATTTAACTTTTTTTCAAAGCCGACCATTAAACTCAAGGGATGTTGTAGGCTGGTGGGTCCATGATGTTAGCCTATCTGTAATGCGATATTGCAAGAAGAAAAATGTAAACCTAAGATATATATATATGTAAGCCCAAGATATATATGTGCACACAGGGGATTCGAACTCAAGACCTTTGAATTAAATAGACGTAAACTGAGTGCGTTACAACTACACCAAAGATATCTATAGAAAATATATCATTAAACATTTATTAGTAGTATAGCTTATGTATTAGTCTTTTTATAAATATTTTGTGTCCATGTTTATCTTTTTTAAAGTATAAAACGACAGCGCTCCTGGCATCTCAATTTATAAAATGCCACATAATAGAGTAGTTTCTTAAAAACATGGGAAGGCGGAGTTGTTTTGAAGGGTTGGGGGCAATGCCTAAAACGCCTAATTAAAAATACTTTGGGCTATACTCCATGGCCTATACTCCATGGGATCCTTTCTCAAATTTCACTGTCCTGTGCTCAGCAGTTCCCTGGGCTGTGCTCCACGACGCCCTTTCTCAAATTTAAGTGGGCTGTGGTCAGCACTCTCCTGAACCCAAAAAGGCTGAATTAAAATGTTCTGGGCTAAAGAGGGGCAAAATGGGCTAGATTTCTTTTCCTCGTTAATGAAAATTGCATTGTGATGTTTCTCAGCCAGATTCGAAACAAAAACCTGACAGAGGGAGGTGGAAAAAGCGATAATTATTTTGACAGATATTCATCCGAAAAGTCAAAAGAGCCATGGACACGCCCTCCGCTCGCGCCAAAACTGGACTGATACCCTATGACTTCACTTGGTGAAATCATGCTGTATCAATACCCCTCTCATATATGTCCAAAACACACATCCAATGGTTCCAATGATAGAAAGGCAAACGCTCTAGTGCAAATAGCCAGTTAGCAACGACAAAACTTTTGACAAATTTTTTACTAGCATTTAAAAGATTCAGAAGTATAGAATATGATAGAAAAATATCGACAGATTCCCAGTTCGTAATAAGCCGCATGTGACAGATTCAGCAGCATTTTAAAGGGGCCGATTCAGCAATACACACACTAAAAGTCAATAGCAGTACAGAGATAATCAGTTCTTGTTTCATCTCTAAAAACCTTGGCGCATGATGAGTTTGCCCCTTTTCTCCGTACACACTACATCATTAGAGAATGCAAAACTGATGTTCAAGTCTGCATTTGTGTGCATACCTCGTTATTACATCAATGCCTGTGTGACCAACATATATGCAACCCACAATGCCCAAGCCTCATCTAGATTGTGACAAGGCCATGTTTCAAAACAAAATCAAGACTAGCCATCTACTGCCCTTGATCTGAACAAGTACCAATACATCAGTATTAGCTCTACGAAATACTTTAGTAAAAGCAACGATGAAAAATTTGATAGATACAGTAGCATTTGAAAGATTCGACAGTATAGAATAAGACTAGAAAAGTATCTTACAGGTTCCGAGTTCACATTCAGCAGCACTTGACAGATGCAACAACAATTTAAAGTCATCGATTCAACGGTGGTAGAAAATGACCAAAGGAATTGACAGATTCAGCAATGCCGACATTGAAATTAAATGGATGTATAACAATGCGGCAATGCCAAGTTTTAAAAGGAAAGCGAGACCATGCATATTCTCCACTCGATCTGAACAAGTCCCAGTACATAGGTATTACTACAAAATAGATTAGTAGTAGATGAACTCCATACAATATACTTAGTAGAAGTATAGAACTACAAGCTTACACTAAGTTAGGAACCACTACATGTCCCATGATACGTACTCAAAGAAAAGAGAATGCTTCAGCGTGTCAAAGTGCTGGCCAGGCCGCGCGCTTGATTTCTTGCCTGGGACGCACCTCTCATTTCATTGTCGCCTGTCGGCCTCTAGGTTAGAAGCATACATGTAAAAATTCACATGACAAACTAGAAATTCGGGATCCTTAATTTCGGCAATTCCAATTACGAAGGGAATCTGCCACCAACATAAACTAGCTAATTAGTACAATATTACATACAATCATAGTAGGATCATTACAAGAGGATTGAGATGTGATATCTCACCGGTGAATCTTGTCCGACAACAGGTTCAGTAGTATGCTAGTAAAGCCACAACTTCGATACAAAAGACATGAGCACTTCCTACACGGTGTTGGCTGGCGATGTCCTAATCGTTGTATCGGATGACCTCGTTACTACAACCTGATTGAAACTACCGAACAAGCCCAACAAACAAAACCTCACCTCATACCGTGGCCATTCGCACGTCGCCAACCTGACCGGCCTAACGAACAGGAGCAAGTCCGTGCTATGCCAACAATTTGGATGACGAACAACTTACCCTCCTTCCCGATGCCGATGACCTCACCTCTGAGCGAGACTGGTGCACGAACCAGCACAGGCGGGTCATTATTTCATGCTGTATCTAGGCATAGTCATCGAGTGGGCAGATATGAGGTGCTCGATGAACACTTTCTTGACGCTGGTGAACTCGCATCCTGGCTCCGTGCAGACACACCGAAGGTAGTTGCATGTGATCTTGTGGTCGTAGACGTCCTTGTAGGAGACCAAAGTCCAGCAGATGTCGTTGGGGCATCTACTACCTTTTCTGCCAGTGACTTGGTGATATAGCTGAATGGAGCATGCGGCTATCCGGACGGTGCTGGTAGTGTCCAGATGCATAGCTATTTTGTTGAAGACATCATCACCGACCTTCATCCAAACGTTGTTCAGCCGGTTGTGCCTCAAATCGACAATCATAACGTCCGGATGGATTGGGGGCAAGGACGAATCTATGTATAACTATTGGGCTTATTTGGAGGAGAGGGGTGGCGGCCTGGAAGGACGGATGCTACGGGTGAGATGGCGAGAATAATGTGTGAAGTGCACGCTCGAGAAGATCCAAATGCGGCCTCACGGAGTTGGGGATGGTTCTTCGAAGGAGGGGTTTTGCCGTGCTTCTTCGGCTGTCTTCTGCCGGGCGTACTGCATCGAGCACGTCAACTAGAGTTATGGAGTAGGGAGTACTATAGCTACTCTATACTGGCACGCTGCCATGGAGTGTTCTCTCATCACATCTCAGTTATTAGAACTGAGAGATGATTTATTTACTGCTTCCATTTTTATACTACTCCCTCCAGTTATTATTCTAATGGCCTCAACTTTATCTAGATTCACATCAGTTAGACAGAGTAGTTGTAAGTTGAGTCACTTACTTTTTCGGTACTTCATACCAAAATACCAAGATGTTGAACCTCATATGAACTTTCTAGAAAGGTACCCCTTTGCAAAGTTTGGCAAGCCTGCTAAAATTGCTGAAACTTCTAGAAAGGCAAGAACTCAAGGCCTAAATTGTATCATGCTTGGTGAAATAACGACAGGTTTCCAGTTCGTATTCAGCAGCATTTCAATGTGACTGATTCAGTAATACAGACTCTGAAATTCAATAGCAGGACGGTGGGAATGAATTCTTGTTTTAGCACTAAAAACCTTGGCACAGGATTAGTTGCTTTTCTCCAAACACACTCGTTCATCGGAGCAAGCAAAACTGATGATCAAGCCTGCTTTTTTGTGCATACCTTCTACTCACATCAATGACTGTGTGACCCACATATGTAAACCAAAATGCCCCAAGCCTCATCTAGATTGTGACAAGGCCATGTTTCAAAAGAACACTAAGACCATCTACTGCCCTTGATCTAAACAAGTACCAGCACATCAGTATTAGTTCTACAAAATACTTTAGTACTATAATAAAAATGATAGAACATTTGACAGATTCACTAGCATTTGAAAGATTCATCAACACTGAATAAAACAGAAAAATATCAATAGATTCCAAATACATAATTAGTGGCACTTGACAGATTCAACAACATTTCAAGTGACCAATTGAGCAGTATAGATAATGACAAAAAGAATTGATAGATTTAACAATGCAGACACTAAAATTCAATAGATGTAGCAAGGCCATAATTCAAAAGGACAGAGAGACCATATTCTGGCCATGTTCCAAAAGAAGAGCAAGACCATCTACTAGTCTTGATCTAAACAAGTACCAATACATCACTATTAGTTCTAAAAAATACTTTAGTAATAGCAACAATAGAACATTTGATAGATTCACTGGCATTTGAAAGATTCTGTATTACTGAATAAGACAGAAATATCAACATATTCCTAGTTCATAATAAGCGGTAGTTGACAGATTTAGCACCATTTCAAAGTGACTGATTTAGCAGTACAGATAATGACCAAAGGAATTGAAAGATTCAGCAATGCAGGCATTGAAATTCGGTAGATGTAGCAAGGCCATGATTCAAAAGGAAAGAGACACCATATTCTGCACTAGATCCGTCAGTCTAAACAAGTACCAGTACATAGGTATTACTCCTACTACAAAATAGATTAGCAGTAGTAGAACTCCATACAAAATACTCAGAACTACCTTAATCTAGGAACCACATGTCTCAAAATGATAAGAAAAATCCTATTGAGGAGTAGATGTGTTCAAGTTAGGATCATCACAAGAAGATTAAGTTGTGTTATTCTCTAGAGAATCCTATCGATACGAAGCTTGTATTCCACGGTGAACTCCGATGGTCTATTCCGATGAAGAGCGACCGGATTAGACCGACCAACCGACAAAGAGCAAGTGGCTTTAGGATTCGCATAGAATACCTTCTCACACAAGCCATTTGGATGTGCAGAGCTCAACTTCACCCTGTACTGTGGCGACAAGCGTGCCGCCGGCCTGACGCACATGACATATATCAAGATGACTTCGTCGCGCCCGTCAAATAGCACGCAAAACACTGTGCCATCATCCCTGATTACCCTGACATCTACATTCTACGCGCTCGGTGTCGGCACCGGCTTAGAGATATACCTGCCTTTCCTACCATAGTGGAAAATGCGCAACCTCATGGAGTGGGCTTCTCTGAGGTGGGAGTGGAGCACAAACGACATTGCGGTGAACTTGCAGCCAGGCACCACGCAGTTCCACAGGACTACAGCAGCGAGCATTGAATATGAAGACATATTTGGCTGGACAACCCATACCAATTGGGTCTGTCACCAACATAAAGTAATTAATTAGTATGAGATTACATATATTCATATTAGGATCACATAAGAAGATTTATATGTTTTAACTCACTCTTGGTTGATATTCTTGTAATCCAGGGGGAATTCTGATGAAATTTTGAGAAGCTCGCAGGTAACACCGCGGTTTCAACAGGTATGACATGAGCCCTTTCAGTGCGACTTCAGCCGACAAAGGCTTGCTCGTCTGCTCAGATGTCGCTGTCGTTTCGACCCAATGGAGCTTATCCCATGACGACAGCAACCATAACATTACCTTATACCATGGCGATTCACACGCCGCCAACCTGACGTACCTGGCGGATAGGAAGATATCTATGGTGTACCCTTCAATTAAGGCGATAAACTCTGTGCCCTCTTTCCCGATGCCGATGATCTCTAGTGTGGACACTGTGTCAGTTGGTTACCAGTGCTTGTTGGAGTAGGTCACTTCGGGAAAATACATCTTGTGGGTAAGTTTCAAGTGGTCAAAGAGCTCGTGCACAGTCAATGGCCGGGTACGAACTCGCATCCTCACTCCGTGCAGGCTGCGCACGGGGTGTAGGAGCACTGGATCTTGTGCTCATAGACATCATTGTAGGAGCCCAATGAACAACAACGGTCGTTGGGGCATCTGCTACCTTTTCCGCCGGCGACCTGGCGGTACAACTCCTTGGAGCATGTGGCCAGCCTAACGGTGCTCGTAGTGTCCAGACGCATAATGATTTCGTTGAAGACGTCGTCGCTGACCTTGCTCCAGCCTTTGTGCCGCGGGTTGCACCTTGAATCCGCCATCATGTCCGAATGGATTGGGTGCGAGGGTGGATCTATGTAGAGTTATTGGTAGTTTTTGGAGGAGAGGGCTGGTGGCCTCGAGGGAGTGATGCAGCGGGTAAGATGGCGAGTAAAATGTGTGAAGCGCGCACCAGAGATGCGGCTAGGCGGCATCGGCGAGTGGGGATAAACTATGATGAGGATATATACAGGGATTATGATGATTTTGACTGCCTGAACTGGAAGGAAATATTGAGTCAAATCAATAATGACTATCAGGTGAATTCATTCCTAATTGAACCTGATGTTTTACTTAATGAGAACTTTATACTACCTAAGTCTATGCATCTTTGTATGATCAGGTTTATTGATAACACAAGCATTGCGCGAGGAGGAGGAGAGTTGCAGCAAGAAGGACAAGCGCTGATTTCCAATATCAACAAGTGCGCGAGGGAGGAGCGGGAGGCATGCGCACTAGGAGGCAATGAGGAAATCACGTATGAGCAAGAGAGAGATGGCGCACCAAGAATTACATGTTTGAGGTGTTCCACGACGTTTGGACTGCGTGCCAATAAGGCCAAACCCATGTATAGGTCGGTATGTATCAGTTTGAGTCGAACCGAGTCAGTTTGGGCCAAGTTATGGCTGTTTTTAGGCCCGTTTAGAGGGGAGGACGCCCCAGCCCTCATATAAACCTCCGTAGCCGTCACAAGTTAGGTTTTAGACCACCTTAAAATATTTTGGAGTTGTTTCTTTCATAGAACCTCTGGAACTACCCTGTGTTCGAATCTACCAACTATAATTGAGTGTGATCTGTTGTTCCATTGGAAATTAGTAGATTGCAGACTACCGTTCGTGGTCACGGCTGCATGCGCAAGAGTGTGGTGTTGTGAATATCCTACAAGGTTCGAGATCTGTTGCGCTGGCATCAGGGATCGAGCGGGAGAGATCATAGCTACGCACTAGTTATCTATCATCCACCATCATCATCGCCATCCGCTTACTGAGAAGATCGGGCCACCCGATACCATCTTGGTATCAGATTTCCTCGTTGCCTCGGTAAGCAATCCACAATCCATCCATAGAGTAGAGAGTGTTTTTCATCCTATACAGAAAAAGCCCCACAAAACGAGTTGCCATAGCCTAGATTACATCGTAATCAAGTAATAGTTGCTGGTCGAGTTCCTCTATTAGATTAGATTTAGATCTGTTCTTCGTAGATTTGTTTTCTAGTTGTTCTAGTTGTTTTCCACCATCTTTTTCCGCTACCATTAAGTCAGATCCGACCCAAGTAAAGAGTCCTAGTTGTGTACTACTTGGCAAAAGAAAATGGCTCGCTGCCTCACGCCTGACCGCAGACAGGTCTGTGCTCCAGCGTGGAAAAAAAATTTGGACCGTCGCCTTACCACAGACCGGTCTGCCCTCATACGAGAATTTTTTTTGAGTCTGCCGACCTCCTGCCGCGGCAGGATTTTAGGTCGTTTTTCTGCCATGGCAGAGACCAATTCTCAGGTCAATTTTTTTTCTTTTTTGTTTATTTTTTTTACTGAGTCCACATAGCGTACCTATCCTTGTGAGCCTTAGTAAGCCTTTCTTTGTGTCTAAAACTATCCCACGAGACTAGCGTGCTTAGTGCTCCGCGGGCTGCTCAGTTTAGCAATCTTGTGCCCGTTTCGTTGAGACATTGCTAGCGTCTCTCCTTGTGCATTGCAACACGAGCGTTCCTCCGACATACCTCACTTTACTGAGCTCATTTTCATAGTTGCAATTGCCCCATTTATCTCCACCGTATGTGTTTCCGTGGGTCTTTGTCATACGATCAGCACTAGGACTTGTTTGCGGTGTAGTTAGGATACCATACCTACAACTCCACCATAAATAACCTGTGTGCCTTGCGATCGTTCTCTATACCTTTGGTATTCACTTCATCACATCAGTGCATCAGTCTTTGATTTCGAATTGGTAAGCATCACTATTCACTTTGGAACGGTAAGATCTGCTTTCTTGTCAGTTTTTTAGTGAGTTGTGAGTGTGCCACCAAAACAATTTTGTGTTTTTGCACTAATGTACTAATCATGACTTCTACTAGTGTTGATGTGATGCAGAAATCAGATGATGTTTACCATGACTATTTAGCTATTGTGGTTGGCATGGCATATGATCCAACTACAATCAAGTGGCGATTGGGAAGTTCCGCCACACCCGCAGAATATCAGATTTGGGAAATTGATATGGGATTTGGTTTTGCGAGATGTCGTACTTTCGATAGCAAGTTTAATAGCCATATAGAATACATTCTTGCTCACCGACGTGTGGATGAAGAGGTAGCTCGTTGGTGGAAGGACGCAAGGATTGTGTATGGTGTTATGGGTAAAAAAATCCTTTGGGAAGATTTCAAGCAATTTCTATGTTCTATGTTTTTGAACAACTGCAAATGGCCTCTTCCAGAAATTTTGAGAGTGGACACTAATGAGAAATGTGAGTTGTCTACTAACGTAATCATGTCTACTCCTAGTGTTGTATCTTGTGATGTGCAGGTTGCTTTTGAAGAAAGGGAGCCGCCTATTTTACAACCTGCATCACACGATCTGGTATTGTTACTTGAGGAGGATGTCGTAGTACCTACTATAGCTGAGAAGATTGTTAATGACATTGGTACTGATTTGGAGCTTCAGCCAACATGTGCGACATATTGTGAGTCTATTCCTTTACTGAAGCCTCCTTGTGATTTGCCTTGCACTACCGTTTCAGCACCATGTGATAGTTTACGAAATTCAAATTTTGATCATGTGGTACTGATAACACATAAGGAAATACTTGCTCGAATACCACCTGCTGATTTTGTGTTTTCCATCATGCTAAATGAACCTATGAGTATGAGTTGTGCTATGGACAAGATTTCTGAAATTTCATGTCTAAATTCTAGCACATATTCTCCTTGTTTCACTTTCAATCTAATTGGTGAATATAGCATGCATGAAAATTTTCTTGTGGATCACATATGCATTACTTGTGATAGAATCGCTGAACTGAAACATGCCGTTTTCAGCCATACTTGTTGTGTGTCGATGACTTGTTGTGGGACATATGCTGAAATTTGTGATAGTATGAAACTAAAGTCAGATCTAGTTGATATAATGCAGCCAACACAAGTAATTTTACCTATGTTGGATCATTGTAATCTTGCTAGAATAGAACCCAACTTTTCATATCCTTTGTGTTTGTCCCAAAAGTCTTTGTCTAGATGTGCTACTGCTCTATACTTCACTTATATTTGCAAATTGAGTTGCATCTTCCATACTGGACAACATGATCATGTTTATATTAATCAGAGTAGCGCAGTTGAAGCATGGTGTGAATCAATTTGGTTTTCACACATATTGAATTGGTTAGATCTTGTCCACAAATTTGATCCTAGATCTTCTTTAAGAAAACTGAATTTAATATTGAAGAACAAGACTATCTATTTACTTGTTTTTCACCATGATCATGATTCTTTGTACTTCACTTATACCTGCAATTTAAGTTGCTTGATGTATACTGGACATACTTTTCATGTGAACAACAATAATACAACATGTTATATATACATATACTTTGCGTACACGTTGTTCTTTTTGTTTCTCCCACTTTCAGCTTACCTAAAGCCGAGGACGGCTTTTCATTGAAGAAAGGGAGGATGATGAAGATATATACATGGATTATGATGATTCTGGCTGCCTGAACTGGAAGGAAATATTGAGTCAAATCAATAATGACTATCAGGTGAATTCATTCCTAATTGAACCTGATGTTTTACTTAATGAGAACTTTATACTACCTAAGTCTATGCATCTTTGTATGATCAGGTTTATTGATAACACAAGCGTTGCGCGAGGAGGAGGAGAGTTGCAGCAAGAAGGACAAGCGCTGATTTCCAATATCAACAAGTGCGTGAGGGAGGAGCGGGAGGCATGCGCACTAGGAGGCAATGAGGAAATCACGTATGAGCAAGAGAGAGAGATGGCGCACCAAGAATTACATGTTTGAGGTGTTCCACGATGTTTGGACTGCGTGCCAATAAGGCCGAACCCATGTATGGGTCGGTATGTATCAGTTTGAGTCGAAACGAGTCAGTTTGGGCCAAGTTATGGCTGTTTTAGGCCCGTTTAGAGGGGAGGACGCCCCAGCCCTCATATAAACCTCCGTAGCCGTCACAAGTTAGGTTTTAGACCACGTTAAAATATTTTGGAGTTGTTTCTTTCATAGAACCTCTAGAATTACCCTGTGTTCGAATCTACCAACTATAATTGAGTGTGATCTGTTGTTCCATTGGGAATTAGTAGATTGCAGACTACCGTTCATGGTCACGGCTGCGTGCGCAAGAGTGTGGTGTTGTGAATATCCTACAAGGTTCGAGATCTGTTGCGCTGGCATCAGGGATCGAGCAGGAGAGATCATAGCTACGCACTAGTTATCTATCATCCACCATCATCATCGCCATCCGCTTACTGAGAAGATCGGGCCACCCCATATCAAACTAAACAGGGATGGGGAAGATGGGATGGCTCTTTGAAAGAGGTTTTTTCTTTTCTTCTACTGTAAGAAGCGGTTGCATCAAGGATGCCGGCTAGCGTGAATGCGTGATAGACTAACGCGCCCTTGTGCAATAAATTAAACATATCACTTCCTACTGTTGTACAGTCTTGTCACGTCAGTTTGACCAGACATATTATTTAATATTTATAGCTTCTATTTTCATACTAGTATTAGGGCATCACCTATTATTTGGCAGAATTTGCTTTAAGCTAGGAAGTTTTAAGAAAAAGCTTTTCGATAGTTTTTGATGAACTGAATTCCTGGTTAGCTTCAAAAGTTTTTTGGAAAAATTTAAGAGGAATCTATCTATCATGCTTACTTGTAGTTACAATTTGACATGGTCGGTGGGAGTACAATTTACATCAAAGACCTCAAATAAGAGAAAATTACATAGAGGTCCACAAATTTAGCACAAAGCGCCCTAAAGTTAAGCAAGGAAAAGCAGCCAGGTCCTTCTTGAGCGAGAAACTGAGCCATACCCTTCGTACTACTATACTTGCTTCACGCAAACACACAAAACACTCCTCACACTTTCGAACCAGCGTGCTAGGGGTATGCTTGGTGCTTCCCCTTTGCAGGGTGTGAAATGGAACAACAAGGCAGGTCGACGCACATGGGCATTGCCACATTGTGGATGCGGGAGAGATCAGTGGGCCGAGGTGTGTGTGGATGGTGATGAGGCAGGGAAGGAGAGAGAAAACACAATTTGTTTTGCATGGATATATATAGTAAAGGTCCCGAATTTTTGACAAGAGGTTCAACTTCTTGCTAAGATTCTACGTCTTGACAACTTAACGAAATTAGGTCAAACTTGAGATACATATAAGCGTGATAGATAGCTCTTAGATTAATTGTCTTTTCGAAGGTAGATGGGTGCATCTTCTTTTAGAAAACGATGTCGTTGGTGTGAGTTTCCAACTATCAGGAAAGAACATTCTCAATTTTCCCATGTTTTGCGAATTTTAAAACTTCCTAGCTAACTCTACCGACTTGTATGAAACTCTATGCCAATTTATCAAAATTAGGTCAAATTTGAACTACAAGTAAATTGTAGTTTGCTTTGGAAGTTTTACGAAAAAAGATTTTCGGTGGTTTTTGATGTACTGAATTCCTAGTTAGAGCTTCAAAAGTTTGTTGGAAAATTTTAAAAGGAATCTATCTATTGCGCTTACTAGTAGTTAAAATTTGACACGGTCGATGGGAGCGAGTACGATTTACATCGAAGACCTCAAAAAAGAGAAAATTACATAGAGGTCCATAAATTTAGGATAAAGGGCCCTAAAATTAAGCAAGGAAATGGAGTCAGGTTCTTCTCAAGCAAGCAACTCAAGCATACACCCTTTGTACTAGTGTACTTGCTTCACACACACACACAAAAACGCTCCTCACAATTTCGAACCAACATGCTGGTAGTGTGCTTGGTGCTTCCTCTTTGCAGGGTGTGAAATGGAACAACAAGGAAAGTCAATGCACGTGGGCAGCACATGTTGTGGACGATGGAGAGATCAGCCGGCTGGGGTGTGTGTGGATGGTGATGAGGCAGTGTGAAGGAGAGAGAAAACACAATTTGTTTTGCATGGATATATATAGTAAAGGTCGTGAAATTTTTACAACAGGTTCAACTTCTTGCTAAGACTCTGCATCTTGACAACTTAATGAAATTAGGTCAAACTTTAGCTACAAGTAAGCATGATAGTTAGCTCTTGGATTAATTGTCTTTTCGAAGGTAGATGGGTGCATCTTCTTTTAGTAAACGATGTCATCGGTGTGGGTTTCCAACTATCAGGAAAGAACATTCACAATTTTCACATGTTTTGTGAATTTTAAAACTTCCTAGCTAACTCTGCCGACTTGAATGAGACTCTATGCCAATTTATCAAAATTAGGTCAAATTTGAACTGCAAGTAAATTGTAGGTTACTTTGGAAGTTTTACGAAAAAGCTTTTCGGTGGTTTTCAATGTACCGAATTCCTGGTTAGCTTCAAAAGTTTTTTGGAAAATTTTAAGAGGAGTCTATCTACCACACTTACTTGTAGTTAAAATTTGACACGATCGGTGGGAGCGAGTACGGTTTACATCGAAGACCTCAAAAAAGAGAAAATTTGACACGATCGGTGGGAGCTAGTATGGTTTGTCGATACATCAAAGGTCCATAAATTTAGCACAAAGGGCCCTAAAGTTAAGCAAGTAAAAGAAATTGGGTCCTTCTTGAGCGAGTAACTGAGCCATACCCTTCGTACTACTATACTAGCTTCACACACAAAAAATGCTCCTCACACTTTCGAACTAGCGTGATGAGGGTGTGGAAAAAACTGCACCCAACCCTGTGACTTCACGTCATCTCGTAAGTTTGATTATGCAAAATTCCTCCGTAACTGTAGCATTACTCTTGTGCTTGGTGCTTCTTCTTTGAAGGGTGTGAAATGGATCGACAAGGCAGGACGACGCACACGGGCAGCGCCACGTTGTGGACGAGGGAGAGATCAGCTGGCTAGGGTGTGTGGATGGTGATGAGTAGGAGTACTACTCACTATACACTGTACCTCGTATCAGGAACCCATCATAGCTTTGCTCTGACATTGCACCACCTTCAAATTCCCCTCTTCGCTGCTCTTGCGCTACCTCCTGCGTGCTCTCGGTCTCTTCTCTCTCCCAGATTTTTTTCCGATAAGGGGGAAACTCCTAGTGCCAATATTGTTCATCATGCGGGGAAGCACCTATGTACTCCTACCAAATAAGGGAACACCACCACGCCAAGCACCTTCATACGTAAAATATGGTCCACTATATCTGGAAACTCGGCTTGTGGCATTTAGAACCATATACTTCGTACTTTTCGTGCAATGTATTCATGGTGCTAAAGGCCAATGACTGAATCTTCTAGATGCTAGACATGACATAATCTAATGTACTAAAAGAGATCCAATGGTAAACAATGTTGGGCTTTGCCAATCTATATCCAACTGCCGATGTTCAAAGTTATTCAAACACTATATAGTGGTATATATTGATATTGTGAAGCAACAGAGCAGTTTTTTCTTTTAAAAAGAAGTCAAACACTTATTTCTAATTTTTTGATGGCGAGCAATACACGTAAGAGGCACTAGTGGAAAACGGGGCTCTAGTCCCAGTCCATAACTGGCACTAGTCTCGATTTCGCATCCAGGCTGGTAAATCAGGACTAGAGACCCCTATCTCTAGTCTTGGTTTGCTACTGACCGGGACTAGAGGCCACCACGTGGCAGCGACAACGCAGCGGGGCCGGAGGACCTCTAGTCTCGGGCCGTAACACAACCCGAGACTAAAGATCTTCCTACTGTAGAAGAGAATTCGTGTGTTTCTCTGTCGTGACACGTTTTTGTGTTTTTCTTTTCATTTTGTTTTTTCCATCTCGTTCTTTTTTCAATTTTTGTTTCATTATAATTTCAAACATGTTTTCATACACATATTCTATGCTACTACATACACAATACACGTTAATGCATATATAATTAATATTCGATCTCTTGCGAGCCGTCATCGCAATCAAAACACGTTGGTGCTTCGTTTCTTTGTTCTATCTCCATTCTTTCACCGGACTCATTTAGAAACTGTGAGCCATCTTTGGCTCCATCGTCTTCTGCTCCACCCTGATATGCTCCACCGTCTTCTGCTCCACCAAGGGGATTCCGTATTACGTAGAACATATCTTCATCACCTTGTATGTCGCTGAAGTCCATAGATTCACTAATACATAAGATAAAACCGTACTAATGAAACAATAAGTAAAGTTAATACATCTCGAATAATCCGGTTAATGCAAAAATAATATCAGATCCCTGAAGAAACAATAAGTAAATTAATACATCTGGAAAAAACATCACTAATACAGATCTATCTGAATCAAACTGGACATCGATTCCCGGGTCTTGACCCGCGGGCAGTAAACACCCAAATAGAGGGAACCATCACATGAGCATAGCTCGGGTGAGATCCCTAAAGAGACTGCTAGGTATTGGATACCGTGACGTCCAACACAACCATATAGCGACGAACATGCTCGTCCTCCTTCCTGACACGATTCTGTACCACTTCTGATGCAGCCCATCCTACGGACGCTACTACATCCACAACGCCAAGTCCCCAAGATCGTCCCCAAGTCAACCAAGAAGATGGACCATGAGCCGCCAGCTCCAGAACGAGAGTCTCCACCGTCATCGCCCCGGAGAGTCCGCCCGAATCCAGCCGGAGTGTCCGGCCTGCCCCAGCCCCAACCTGGCGTGGACATTCAGAAGGCCAGCTCGGACACTACCCGGACACTACCCGGAGTGTCCGGCTACCCCGGACTGTCCGGTCACTCCGACCCGGACTGTCCGGCCCAAGAGATGGGTCTGTGAGCCAACAGCTGGGCCCTTGGCCCATGTACCCCTCTATTTCGCACCAAACCCTAGTTTTATGCCCAAACTACCCCTGAACTTGTGGTTGGCCTATATATAGAACCCCCACCCCTCATTGTATCCCTTAGGCATAGATGATAGACTAAAGAAAACCCCCTTTGTGGAATCTCTAGTTTTGCCTCATCCCCTTCTACCAAAGGGGATCGACTATCATCACCACCTCGTCGGAGTTTGCATCGTGCCTCCCTTGTTGTACAAGGCCTTGGCATCGGTGTCCCTTTGCCAAGACGTCAAGACCCTCTCCAAGGTGTTCTTCCCTCTCCGCTTGGGATTGACGGGAGCACGTTGACCGATCTTTCCTTGTGAGGATTCTATCGGACCGGTGGCCACCGGTGAGAGAAATCGGCCTTGTATCGTGTGTGTTTTGCGTGTGTTCATCGTATTCTTCGCGAGGTGTGCGTCCGCTTCCACTACCTTCTCCCTTTCCCCTCGCTTTCCTATCGATTTGACCACGAGATCCGTGAAGATCGGGCCACCCTAGAGGTTTGCCCTCATCATCTGGTATCAGCAGCTTTTGGTTGCCACGGATTTCTCCTCGATTTGGTCTTTTCCCCCATAAATTCGAAAATCCCCCAAAAATAGCCCCAATTTCGTGTTTTGGATCGATCTGTGATTTGAGTGTGTTTTGGTAGGTTTTGATCCGTGGATTACTTGCTAAACTTGTTGATCTACCTTCCCCTGCGTTTCCATAGCCTAATTCCTTGATTTCCCCCATCAATTTGAGGTTTTGGTTCGAGTTTTTCCGCCAAAACTCGTCCAGTTCGTGTTTTGAAAGTTCTGGTTCGACCGGACCGGACTGTCCGGCCAAAACGGACCGGACTATCCGCCCCACCGGAGTTTCCGGCATAAACGGACAGGAATATCCGGCCCGGCTGGACTGTCCGGCCTGCGCGGACCGGACTGTCCGCCCCCTGCTGACAGAAAAATCTGCTTTACGGTTTTGAGCATAACTTTTGCATACGAACTCGGATTTTGGTGTTCTTTAGCTTGTTTTGAAGAGGAGAAAGAGCTCTACATCATCATCTCCGTAGTTCATGCTATCTACTCCATCCAAATTCCGTGAGCAAGGCAGAATCCACCAATAAAGGGTGAAGATCGGCGACAAAAGGTATAAAAATTCCGTGACTTCTCCCCACTTGCATCCCTTTGTGAGCCACACTATCTTTGTGTTCAACAAACACCTATTGAGACTAGTTCCTCCTATGATTGCTTGGGCTATGCACATTTGATACCTTGTAGAATTCCGAGCAAAAGTTGTGAGCGCGCTATCTCATATAGTTATCTTGTATAGTTGTTGGCACAAGGAAGAGGCAAGTGAAAAAAGAAAGAAAAAGAGAAAAAATAGAAAAAGAAAAAGAAGAAAAAGAGAAAGAAAGAAACAAGTGCCTCATAGAATACGAAGCGCAAGCTCGATGAACATCAAATAGGTGGTACTTATTGTGCATATCTTGTAGCCCACCAATTTAGTGCAATCGAACTAGCGTCTCTCCTTGCACTTGTGCGACACGAGCTTATAATCTTCGCTAGGTAATCTTTTGGTTCTTAGCTCACTTTCTCCGTCGCACAAGTCCCATTTATCCCACCGTGTGTGTTTCCTTGTACATATTTCCTCTTGTGGATTGACTTGTTTTGCTTTGTGATCATTGTGGTTCTTTACTTGCCATTACAATATCTTAATTTCGGATTGTTCTTGGACACGCCACCTTCCATACCTATCCACCATAAGCTTTTTGTGTGTGTTTTTTTAGTGGTTAGTTGGTTTTGGTGTTCCGCGTGAACTTCACTTTGCTTGGTTTTGATTGCTCTCAAGTGTTGCCACTTGCACGATACTATCTTCCAAGGTAAAGTAAGGTTTGACGTTGCATCTCTAACCCCTTACCACTTCCATATACACCACTTGGTCTTGTGAATCATGTCTAGGGACTCCGGAACCGAGGATGATATCTATGAAGAATCCATGATGAGCCACCACGACTACGACTCCACAAGTATAGAGGACATGATGGAGCACTACACCGACAATGGCTCCGCATGCTTTGAGGACCCGGGGCATTGCACCTATGACGGCTCCACATGCATGGAAGACATGGAGCACGTCATCAACTATGGCTCCTCAAGCATGGAGGAATTGGAGCTCTCCATCGACAATGGCTCCTCATGCATGGAGCACTACACCGACAATGGCGCCACATGCTTGGGTGACATGGAGTACTACATCAAGAACGACTCCCCAAGAATGGATGACTTCGAGTGCTACAACGACGACGCCTCACCAAGCATGGAGGACATGGCGAGCTTCATCCACTTTGAGGGCTCTTCCATGAGCCATGAAGAATACCTCCACCGCTTGGAGATGGAGGACTACTACGCCAAGCTAGCAGAGACGCCTCATCAAGAAACCATGACCTTCAAGGCCAAGCGTGCCACACAAAAGGGCACCACCTACTTCGATGATCCACCTCCAAGGCATCAAGCGCCACCACCTACATGGCGTCATGCACCACCATCTCCAAGGCGACGAGCGCCATCACCTCCAAGCCGTCATGCACCACCATCTCCAAGGCGACGAGCACCATCACCTCCAAGCCACCAAGCACCACCATCTCCAAGGCGCCAAGCACCACAACCTCGAAGGCATCAAGTGCATCTACCTCCTAGGCATCAAGTGCCACCAACTACAAAAAGAGCGGCGCCCCAACATCACCTTCCAAAAGAGGCGCCAAGAAGCAAGAATCTTCATCAACATACATCCTCTCGTGATCACGCCAACATCAAGAGGATACAAGACGTCGCTAAAGGCATCTTCGCCATGAAGACGAAGAATACATGTTGAGCACCATCCACAAGGCTCAACCAAGCTCAAGAATGCACCACCATCACAAGAAGAGTGCCAAGGACAAGGAGCATCGTCGCGAGCGTCATGTGGATGATCAAGTGCGCCATCTACATCAACCTTTGGCAAGGCACGCCAATGACCTCCGTCTACACCATCATAAGGCACCTTCAACTACTCGTGCCACCACCAAAATGGCACCAAGAGCCAGCTCTCCTCCACGCCATCAAGCTTCAACGCCAAGACTTGACGTCCTAGATGACGCATGCAACCTCATGGATGAGGAGGACGAAGACCTCTACTTCGCCAAGTTGGACGAGTACGTCAAGAGGACTACACAAGCCAAGGTGCAAGATGGCGACGACAAGGTCAAGAATGGTGAGCATGGGACTTTCCCTTCACCAAAGGAGGCGCAAGGAGTTGAGAGAACTGAACCTACCCCCATATGCTTGAGTGATGATGTGGTACCAATCCCATGTGAGTATGAGAGCCACTTGAGTGAAAACAAGTGTGAGATGAGTGACTCCACCATACGTGAGATTGACTGCTTCCACTTGGAGGGCATGAGTGATACACCGAGTGAGTTGAGAGTGGTAGTTGATAGGTCATGTGAGACCACTTTGATTTCTAACGACTTACCCTCTACCTCCAGTGTGTTTCCTCATGTTGTGCTAGGTTCCATGGATCAAGAAGCGCCAAGCTTGGAGATGATGATGCCTTCTACCAAGAAGATGTACATGGTGGATGAAGATGATGCCATCCCCATATTGGATGAAGAAGTCGCCCACATGGAGGCCAATTCTACCACAACACCCACTTCATATGAGAGGTATGAACAAGGTAAGAATACGGGTGTTGATGATGCCATGATCCCACTAGTGGACATGATGACTTGTGATGATTAGCATGCTATGGATGATGTTTGTGATATCACATATGACTCATTGGTATTTCCATGTGATACTTTGCCTTTGCATATTGTTGAGCATGTGAAATTATTTGATTGTGATGATGTTGCCATAGACATGCCATGATCTAAACGTTACGTTGATGATATCATTGCTTGCACTTTGTTGAACAATTGCTCTTTCCAATGTTTTGCTTGCAATGATGTTACCAATGGTACCCCTTGAACCATGCTTTGTCATGAATGTTTTACAATCTCTCCCGTTACTTGCAATAAGTTGAATAATTGCTCTTTCACTTGTTTTTCTTGCAACAATAATTCTCATATGGTTTATATTGAGATGGCCCCCATAGCTTTCTCAAATTTTGGAGATTTTGATGATTGCCATGATAAGCATGTTCCCCACTTGCATACTCACCATGCATATTTTTCATCCTTGATTGACACTAATGGTAATGTGCACAAGAAGAGATATGTCGTGATGGATGATGTATTTCTCTACCATGCACACACGTTCTTCCTTTTATCTATGATGTGTGTAGGTACCCGCACAAGAATGTCAACTTCGGTTGAGCACGAGTTGACAAAAAGAGCTCTAGAGAGCATCCCCCACTTGAGTTCAAGATCGAACCCAGCTCTGATACCTTTTGCATGCTTTGCATCTTTCATGTTGACAAATTGCTCTTTCCTATGGTTTGATTGCAAGCATATTGATGGTATTCTTTCACCTTGTGACAATCATGTCTCGTTGCTTTTGGATATTGATGCTTTGTGTGTTGCCACAAAAATGGTGAACAATTTCTCTTTCTGATGTCTCGTGTGCAACCATAATGCCATTTTGAGCATGTATTGTCATGAGAGCTTCCAAGTCTCTCGTATTGTTGTTGCAACAAACATAAGGACCACTTGCTCTTTCATATGGTTTGTTTGCAAACATGTTGTTTTTGCTACCTCTTGCGATACTCATACTCCCATGATTTTGTCTTTTGATGATATGTGTATGGCATCCAACATAGTGAACAATTGTTCTTTCCATTGGTTGGTTTGCACAAATAATGATGTTGCTTTGGATATTCTTCCTCATGTGTTTTTGCCGAATTCTCCTAGCTTTGCATCAAAGATGTTGATCAAGATTTTAGTCACTTGCTTTGGGTGCCACACTAAGATGTTATATGGAGGTTTTGAGTTCCCACATTTGGATGATGTTCAATTAACTTCTATGCACTTTGACCTTGCATACGCATTTCGTTTGCGATACTTGAGTTGTGCTAATAGTGTTGTGAACAAGAATGGACATGCCACAAATGACATGCTCCTCTATCACACACAAACATATGTTGCTTGGTCTTTGTTGTGTGAAGGTACAATTGCATACGTGTCAACCTCTATGGACAAAGAGTTGACAAGACGAATCGAAGAGAGTTACCTAGGGCTATCCTTTAATGATCTATCTCTATATCATAAGGTGACTTCCTTCTACTTGAGGACTCATGCTATAATCTTCATGAATTGGCTACTCCTTGAGTGTTGCTTCGCTTTTGTTGTGAGCTTTGTAGGCTTCATGGAAGGTGAAGGAACATTGAAGAGTTGCCACATCAAGCTTCTCAAGGACGACTATATGGTGAACCCCAGGATCAAGAAGGTCTCTCGACATCATCTTCTTAGGATGAGCATGAAGAGTCGAGGACGACTCTTTTTGAAGGGGGGAGCTGATGCAGCCCGTCCTGCAGACGCTACTACATCCACAACGCCAAGTCCCCAAGATCGTCCCCAAGTCAACCAAGAAGATGGACCATGAGCCGCCAGCTCCAGAACGAGAGTCTCCACCATCATCGCCCAGAGAGTTCGCCCGAATCTAGCCGGAGTGTCCGGTGCGACTCGGCCGGAGTGTCCGGCCTGCCCTAGCCCCAACCTGGCGTGGACATTCAGAAGGCCAGCTCGGACACTACCCGGAGTGTCCGGCTACCCTGGACTGTCCGGTCACTCCGACCCGGACTGTCCGGCCCAAGAGATGGGCCTGCGAGCCAACAGCTGGGCCCTTGGCCCATGTACCCCTCTATTTCGCACCAAACCCTAGTTTTATGCCCAAACTACCCCTGAACTTGTGGTTGGCCTATATATAGAACCCCCACCCCTCATTGTATCCCTTAGGCATAGATGATAGACTAAAGAAAACCCCCTTTGTGGAATCTCTAGTTTTGCCTCATCCCCTTCTACCAAAGGGGATCGACTATCGTCACCACCTCGTCGGAGTTTGCATCGCGCCTCCCTCGTTGTACAAGGCCTTGGCATCGGTGTCCCTTTGCCAAGACGTCAAGACCCTCTCCAAGGTGTTCTTCCCTCTCCGCTTGGGATTGACGGGAGCATGTTGACCGATCTTTCCTTGTGAGGATTCTATCGGACCGGTGGCCACCAGTGAGAGCAATCGGCCTTGTATCGTGTGTGTTTTGCGTGTGTTCATCGTGTTCTTCGCGAGGTGTGTGTCCGCTTCCGCTACCTTCTCCCTTTCCCCTCGCTTTCCCATCGATTTGACCACGAGATCCGTGAAGATCGGGCCATCCTAGAGGTTTGCCCTCATCAACTTCCTTGGGGGCCGGCTCCCTCTGCACCGATAGTGGACCATGCGATCGCCACCAAAGAAGCTCCGGGTCGACGATGGGACTCGGATTCCTCACCAAGTTACGTGTCCCGAAAGGTAGCAATTCCTATTACCAGCCCGGTGGAGCCCAGTCCTCCGTTGTTGCCGCCGAGTCGACGACGAGGATGCGAGATGGGCATCACCGCCGATAACAAATTCCTATCGAAATAAAATCAAATTTGTACTAAATAATTCATAAAGTAAGAAAAATAAATAGGTACAATAACTCAGTAAACAACTAAGTAACTAAAGAACTAACTAACTAAAATAACTAAGTAACTAAGATAACTAAGTAACTAAAATAACTAAACAACTAAATAACCAAAGTAACTAAACAACTAAGAAAATAACTAAACAACTAATTAAGAAAATTACTAAACAACTAATTAAGAAAATAACAAATTAAACATCTGAAAGAAAATAACTCACCTATACTTTCTTATGTATATATATATATTTTTTCTTATATATACTTACACTTTCTTATGTGTACACACACTACAATACATACACTTTCATAATAATCATTTATTTTGTTCATAAACAAAAATATATACATACACTTTCTTTATAATCATTTCTTTTGTTAAATTAATAAATATGCCTAGCCACCACGTACCACTACTGATATTACTACTACTACTACTAATATGCTTATACTACTACTACTAATATGCCTATACTACTAGTACTACTAATATTACTACTACTATACCACTACCAATATACTATACTAATATTACTAATACTACTACTAACCCTAGACTAATTACCTAGCTAGTTGGCTATCTAATACAACAACTAACCATGGGGTGGGAGATCGAGGGGCGCAATTATCTGCTGGGGCCGTCGGCGGCGGTCGTCGGTGACGGTGGCAGTGGTGTAGAGCGGCGGCTAAGCGCAGCGCGAGCACGGCGAAGGCGACATAGAGGAGGACGACGATAGGTAAATCGTACGTTTCTTTGAAAGTTTTACGAAAAAGCTTTTGGAGGTACACATTGGGGGTCAATTAGGAGTATATTGGAAACCACCGATAGTTTGGACAACATGTGTATCTTCTTGCTAAGATTTTGCATCTTGACAATTTAACGAATGGTCAAACCTAAGCTACACAAGTAAGAGAACAAGAGGTAGGCAGCGCGAGACTTTCAAAAAAAGAGGCAACGTGAGAGAAGCGCAGAGGAGGACTTGAAGGCGGTGAGATGTCAAAGCAAAGCTATGATGGTCTGCTGACACGAGGTACATGGGACACTCCACTAGTAGTAAATGTATGGACGTACTACTAGTATATGCACGCGAAACAAGTTGCGCTTTCTCTCTCCTTTGCTGACTCTCACCATCCATCCTCCATTGATCTCTTCTCTGCAACCGTGGGTGCATAGTCTGGCTTGTCTCTTCCTCGTCCATAGGGTGGCGCTGCACACGTGTGCCTTGGTATGACACACCGATCTACTTCCAGCAACCATTTTTTTCTGTTTCGAAATTCAAAATAATCATCAACACTAGTACAAAAAGGCTCAATGGGAACAATAATTACAAAAAGGTCCTCGGACCACCTTGCGATGATAACAAACCCTAGCATGATAACATAAGCGTCTTGCTCCTCCATGACCTCTAGTTCCAAAAAATAAATAAAGAATGCCACCACCGCAATTTTCAGACAAAGTGTACCATGCTTTCTTACAATTCCCAAGTTTTAGGATTTTTTAAGCGGACATAGGAAGGTTTTTCATTTTATTCAAGTTCAATCTTCTTGCTTTTTTATGAGCTTGTTGAATCTTAATGCTAGATGTTGTATAGTTTAATCGCTAGGTAATGTATATGCTAGTATAAGGCTGGTAGTAAACGACGTGTCACTTTGTTATACCTAAGACTCGGTTATACTATTGAACTTGCTCTCACACACTTCTTGTAGATTATCGAGTTAGACCTTTGACAAATCAACGAAAAGTCATTTGAGTGGGTTAAATTAGGTAGAAAATTAAGCATGCAAAATATAACATGTAATTTATCCAACCACTTTATGT
Source organism: Avena sativa (assembly GCA_916181665.1). NCBI lineage: Eukaryota > Viridiplantae > Streptophyta > Magnoliopsida > Poales > Poaceae > Avena > Avena sativa. The sequence continues at coordinate 275,464,610 of OV702286.1, read as the reverse complement.
ACTAGTAAATAAATGGCACATGCTATGAACTCTAATTTAGCCATATTAACCGTACTTCGTTTTGAGAAAAACTTTTACTTCTTTGCCATGCTAACATGCACCGACCTATACCAAAATATGGACACACCGTCATTATAGATATATAGAGTATGTCCATGACCTTGGTCATTTGCCTTTAAACCCAAGAAAGTTCACACAGAGTACATGGTATAGTAGGGCATACCGTGAAGTGAGATTTTCAAGTATTTTAATGGTAGAATAAATTAAAGAACAAAGAATGCCCCCAACAAATTTTCGGACAAAGTGGACAATTATTTTTTATAGTTTCCCATGCTTAAGGATTTTTCAAACTTCCAAGACAAAGCTCCACGCACTTAAATGACTCTATGCCGATAAAACAAAATTAGGTCAAACTTGAATACATGTGAGCGCGATAGACTATTACTCTTGAAAATTTCCAAAATTCATCTGAAGGAACCCGGACGGCGAATCTATCATGGGCCAACAATAGTTTTGCAAAAATGCCAGCACAAATTAGTATTTGCATAACAACAAATTGGCTTGAGGGACCAATCAAGGTCATGGCCATATCCACATCATAGTTTAAGACCCACGAGTCTAGTGTGATGGGGAAAGGAGTATCAGGCACGAGTGTCTAAGGGCATCTGTAATGTAGGACCTACCCGGCTTATATGGAAATTACCACAATGTACAAGGTCAACATTTGCCAGAAGATAGGACCCACATAGCTTATCTGATATGGGGTGGCCCGATCTTCTCAGTAAGTGGATGGCAAAGATAATGGTGGATGATAGATAACTAGCCTGTAGCTATGAACTCTCCCACTCGATCCCTGATGCCAATGCAACAACACTCGAACCTTGTAGGATATTCACAACACCACGCTCTTGCGCACGCAGCCGTGACCACGAACGGTAGTATGCAATCTACTAATTCCCAATGGAACAACAGATCATACTCAATTATAGTTGGTAGATTCGAACACAGGGTAATTCCAGAGGTTCTATGAAAGAAACAACTCCAAAATATTTTAACGTGGTCTAAACCCTAACTAGAGGTCGTCCCATAGCTTATAAGGGCGGCCAGAGCGACCAGAAACCGAAACTGAACGCAAACGACTCAAACTGATACAAACCGACTCGGACCAGATTCGGTCGGCGGGCGGACACTCCGGTCGAAATCGGCCGGACAGTCCGGTCAGGCCGGACACTCCGGGTGAAGTGTGCCGGACAGTCCGGTCTGGCCGGAAACTCTGAAGTCTCCGGGTGGTGTCCGGGTAGTATCCGAACTGGCATATTGAATGTCCACGCCAGTTCGCCTCTCGACCAGGCCGGACAGTCCGGGTGGATCTGGCCGGACACTCCGGTCGTGGCAGATCTTTTTGCCTTCGTCTTGATGATCTTCTCTTGTGCCTTCCTCCCACTCCTCCCTCGCGCATCCTTGGGCGATCATCATGTTGGGGTTCTCTTGTAGCCCTTCTCCTCCTCGCGCCATGCTTGTTTCTCCAACGAACCTGATCATACATAAATGCATAGACTTAGGCAGTATAAAGTTCTCATCAATCAAAGTACCGGATTCGTTTAGGAGTAAATTCACTGTTGTTCTAGTAGCTTAGCACGAGCTCTTGTAATAGGTCCTATTCTAATCTCATTGGACTGACCCTTGCTTGCAACAGTTGTAGCATCTTCAGTAGTCATTAGGGTAGGTGTAATTGTAGGGATGTCCTCATCATCTCCCCCCCTTCAAAAGGCGTCGACCTCGACGCTCCAAGGTCTTCTCCAGCATATGGTGACAACAACGTTGAAGCTATTGCTAACTCCACCAAACTCCTCAATAGGTATATCAACCGAGTAGGCGTTATCATTAATCTTGGCTAACACCTTGTAAGACCAGCACCACGTGGCTTCAATTTTGACTTTCGAAGTAGTGGGAACCTATCCTTGCGTAGATGCACCCAAACCATATCTCCAGGCTCGAACAACACTTCTTTCCTTGCTTGATTCCTTGCAGCAGCAATGTTCTTGCCTTTCTTCTCAATAGCCTCTCGAGTCTTCTCATGTATTTTCTTCACATAATCAGCACGTTTTGATGCCTCCATATCAACTCTCTCATGTAATGGCAGAGGCAACATATCAAGTGGCGTCAATGGCTTGAAACCATACACCACCTCAAAAGGACAAAGCTGAGTAGTTGAATGCACAGCCCTGTTGTAAGCAAACTCAACATGTGGCAAACACTCTTCCCACTCCCGCAGATTCTTTTTAATCATGGTCCTTAGTAGCTGTGACAATGTTCGATTCACCACCTCCGTTTGACCATCTGTTTGGGGATGACATGTAGTACTGAACAACAACTTCGTTCCTAGCTTGCCCCATAAGGTCTTCCAAAAGTAGCTCATGAACTTCACATCACTGTCAGAAACAATCGTCTTTGGTACTCCATGTAATCTCATGATGTCCCTGAAAAACAGGTTAGCAACATGCGACGCATCGTCGCTTTTGTGGCAGGCAACAAAATGAGCCATCTTAGAGAACCTATCCACTACCACAAATATAGAATCATGACCTCTCTGAGTTTTAGGTAGACCTAGCACAAAATCCATACTAATGTCTTCCCATGGAATAGTCGGTGCAGAGAGAGGTGTATACAAACCGTGAGGCTTCAGCTTAGATTTTGACTTGTGGCATGTAATACATCGGCTCACAAATCTGTACACATCACGCCTCATCTTGGGCCAATAAAAGTGATCAGCAAGCATGAGCAATGTCTTCTCACGCCCAAAGTGACCCATCAAACCACCAGCATGTGATTCCGGCACTAAGAACAAACGCAACGACAATTCTGGAATACATAGTTTGTTAGCTCGAAACAAATATCCATCATGTATATGGTACTTATCCCATGCGTTTCTAAGAGCACACAAACGATATGGTTCAGCAAAATCATGGTCAGTTGCATAAAGTGCACAAATAGCTTCTAATCCAGGAATTTTAACATCAAGATTGGTTAATAACATGTTCTTCCTAGATAGAGCATCAGCAACAACGTTTTCTTTTCCCTTCTTATAGTTAATGATGTAAGGAAAAGACTCAATGAACTCAACCCATTTAGCTAATCTTCTATGCAAGTTTTATTGAGCTTTCAAGTATTTCAATGCTTCATGATCAGAATGTATGATGAATTCTTTTGGCCACAAATAATGTTGCCAAACCTCAAATAGTCTAACAAGTGCATACAATTCTTTATCATAGATAGAATAATTCAAACGAGCACCAGTCAATTTCTCAGAAAAATAAGCTATAGGCCGACCCTCTTGCATCAAAACGCCACCTATGCCTATACCACTAGCATCACATTCAACTTCAAATTGCTTCGAAAAATCAGGTAATGCAAGTAATGGTGCAGAAGTAAGCAAACGTTTGAATGTATCAAATGCAATGTCTTGAGCCGCGCCCCATACAAAAGGAACACCTTTCTTTGTCAAATCATTTAATGGTGCAGCAATAGTGCTAAAATCTTTCACAAAGCGCCTATAGAAACCAGCGAGACCGTGGAAACTACGCACTTGACTAACATTCATCTTAGTAGGCCAATTCTGAATTGATTCAATTTTAGATTGATCTACCTCTACTCCATGCTTAGAAACAACAAATCCTAGGAATATGACCTTATCTTTTGCAAATGTACACTTCTCAAGATTAGCATACAGTTTATTATCACGTAACACTTGCAAAACTTGTCTAATATGAGTGCAATGTTCAGATTCGGTGTGGCTGTATATGAGTATATCATCAAAGTAAACAACCATGAAATGACCAATAAACTCTCTCAAAACATGATTCATCAAACGCATGAAAGTACTAGGTGCATTAGTAAGACCAAACGGCATAACTAACCACTCATACAAACCGAATTTAGTTTTGAAAGCAGTTTTCCATTCATCCCCTTCTTTCATCCTAATTTGATGATAACCACTACGCAAGTCAATTTTAGAGAAAACAGCAGCACCACTCAATTCATCGAGCATATCCTCTAAGCGTGGAATAGGATGACGATATCGAATAGTGATGTTATTAATCGCTCTACAATCAACACACATGCGCCATGTACCATCTTTCTTAGGAACTAAAATAACAGGAACAGCACAAGGGCTAAGAGAGACACGAATGTACCCTTTATCTAGCAACTCTTGTACTTGCTTCTGAATTTCCTTAGTTTCTTCGGGGTTAGTCCTGTAAGGTGCACGGTTGGGAAGTGTGGCGCTAGGAATTAGGTCCACTTGATGTTCTATACCACGCAATGGGGGCAAACCTGCGGGTACATCTTCTGGAAACACATCCCCAAAATCCTGCAAAACAGAAGAGACACCAAGAGAAATAGGGGTGATGTCGTTAGAAACCAATACCTCGCCCTTATACATGAGCACAAGTGGCATGGCTATAGGATCCTCACAAAACTCTCTCATATCCTCCTTGGTGGCTAGTATCAATAAACCAGGCACTCTCTCACTTTTTGTTATATCACTCAATTTAGGCTCAATTGCATCAGGAACAGCTGTTACACAGTCTCGCCGAGTGGTAGTATCTTCCTTCAAGTTCACCTCTATCTTCTGGCGAGAATCATTCACAATTTCTTGTGGTGTCATTGGCTGTATAGTAATCTTCTTTCCTTTGAATTCCAAGTGATATGTATTGGCTCGGCCATTGTGTTGCACATGGCGATCATAGAGCCAAGACCGACCCAATAGTAGGTGACAAACAGTCATAGGAACCACATCAAAATCAATAGAATCTTTGTATGGCCCTATTTGAAAATTCACACGTACCATATGATTTACCTTCATCTCACCATTGTTGCTCAACCATTTTATGTAGTATGGCTTGGGATGAGGTAAATATGTCAAATTCAGTTTGGCACATAGTTCCTTACTTGCAAGATTTCTGCAGCTACCTCCATCAATAATTACCTTGCAAGCTTTGTTTGGTCCAACTAGAGCTTTTGTTTGGAACAAGTTGCAACGCTGGGATTCCTCAACCGGTTGCACACTAAGTACACGTGAAGATACGACAATAGTGGGTGCACGCTCAGCATAGGCATCAGCACCATCCTCGCCGTCATCAATATCATCCTCAGAAGCTTCATCTCCACTTTCTACTTCACCTTGTTCATTAACAAACATAACCTTGCTGTTTGGACAATCCTTCTTGTAGTGACCTCTACCTCCACAAGTATGGCACACTACATCACGAGTACGTGCAGTAGACATGTTGGAACCCGAGCTAGCAGCAGGAACAGCGGGTTTCCGAGCATTAGAACCAAACGAAGGTGTACTTGCTGGTTTGGCCGATGGTGTAAATGGAGTAGCAGCTGGTGGCATGACTGTAGGAGGTGTAGATCTGGCCAAAAATCTGCTGGAGGATGGAAAACGAGCGCGTGACTTCGCCTCTTCTGCCAACTGGAACTCGGCCTCTCTAGCATGATGCAACAACTCATTCATGGTCTCATACTTGTGATGACGAACAATGCTCTTGATTGGTAACTTCAGATTGTTTAGGAATCGCTGCATGGTCATCTCAATGGACTCACGAACTCGAGCACGCTCCATAAGCATCTCCATCTCCATGTAGTAGTCATGAACTGTCATGGTGCCTTGCTTCAATTGCGTCAATTTATCAAAAACTCATCGCAAGTAGTTGGTTGGTACGAAATGTGCCTTCATGATTTGCTTCATCTCGTGCCAATCCATCACAGGAAGTTCATTGTCCTCCCTCCTATGTTTCACAAGAGCATCCCACCAACGCAAAGCATAACCTTCTTATCTTCTGGATAGTCAAATAATCGCCAGAGTTTCTCAATCTTCAATTCCCAGGTGAGGTAGTCTTCAGGATCAATGGAACCATCAAACTTAGGAATCGAGAATTTTGGCTTGCCCAAACCGTCATCAGTAGCCTGGTTGGGCACACGTGGACCACGCCCAAGATGGGCAAACCCACGACCATGAGCAGGTGCATGGACAGGGGGAATAGCACGTCCCCTGCCAACATGTGGAGCAGCATCAACAGCGCTACCCTCATCGACATCATCAAAGGAATCATCATGTTGAGGATCTTCCCTTCTATGCAAGGCGGCTGTCAAACCCTCAATGGACTGCTGCAAAGTAGTGACATTGACATTGAGCGTAGCCACTTGCGTTTGGATAGTATCAACTGTCCCAACATGCTGATCCAATCTCATATTCATATCTTGGAGATTCTTGTCAATGGCATTTGTCGTGTTAGTAAACACACGTGTCAAGTGGGATTTCAAAGCCTCATATTCACGCCAATTGACGAGCTCCTCATCCTTCTTTTTCTGCAACACAACATCATCATCACTAGAAGACATGATTAGTAGGTTAGTGCAAAAATCAAAATCTGTATGGTGGAAACTCTCACAACTCACTCACAACTAATAAGAAAGGAGATCTTACCGTTCCAAAGTGAATAGAGATGCTCTACCAAACGAAATCAAAGACTGATGCACTTGATGTGATGAAGTGAATATCAAAGGTATAGAGAACGATCACAGGACACACAGGTTATTTAAGGTGGAGCTATAGGTATGGTACCCTATCTACACCGCAAACAAGTCCTGGTGCTGATCATACAAAAACCCAAGAAACACACACGGTGGAGATAAACGTGGCAAAGCAATTTATGAACAGGAATATTGCAATGCACAAGAGAGACGCTAGTAATAGCTCAAATAGAACAGGCACAAGATTGCTCAATCTACCAGTGCTATACAACAAGGCCTCCAATATTGCACACTTCTATATCTCTTTTTTTTGTCAGGCTTGTAGCTCATTTCTCTTTTTTTATACTGATTCTCTTTTTTTTCAACTATATTACTCAATGCAAATGAGCACAACAACTTATAACAGAACTGGGCCAGATAGTCCAGTTGATATGCACCGGAGACTCCGGTTGGGCCGGATAGTCCGGTGTGATTCGGCCGGATAGTCCGGTTTTGCCTGTCGAAAAATTTCTGCACTGCAAACCCTAATGAGCAGCCTGTCGGAGCAAAGCAACTAGTCTCATGGGTACGTTCCTAGGCACAGATGCTGTAGATAGGCTGTCTCTATGGTATGCAAACAAAGGTACGCTATGTGGACTTGGAAAAACGATAAATACTTGCAGAAACGGTAACGGTGGGAACAGCGGAAAACAAGATGAAACCTTAAACCTAGACACAAACGGAAACTAGACTCCTACGAGGAAAAACCTGCAGATCGGATCTACGAGAAGATACAATCAGCAACTAAAACTCAAAAACGATGCAATCTAGTCTATGGCAAATCTTTTTGTAAGGCTTTTTCTATATAGGACAAAAACAACTAATCTATGGATGGATTTGTGGATGCTTACCGAGGCAACACTGGAAATCTGATACCAAGATGATATGGGGTGGTCCGATCTTCTCAGTAAGCGGATGGCAGTGATAATGGTGGATGATAGATAACTAGCCTGTAGCTATGAACTCTCCCGCTCGATCCTTGATGCCAATGCAACAACTCTCGAACCTTGTAGGATATTCACAACACCACGCTCTTGCGCACGCAGCCGTGACCACGAACGGTAGTATGCAATCTACTAATTCCCAATGGAACAACAGATCACACTCAATTATAGTTGGTAGATTCGAACACAGGGTAATTCTAGAGGTTCTATGAAAGAAACAACTCCAAAATATTTTAACATGGTCTAAACCCTAACTAGAGGTCATCCGGGAGCTTATAAGGGCGGCTGGAGCGACCAGAAAACAAAACTGAACGCAAACGACTCAAACTGATACAAACCGACTCGGACCAGATTCGGTCGGCGGGCGGACACTCCGGTCGAAATTGGCCGGACAGTCCGGTCAGGCCGAACACTCCGGGTGAAGTGTGCTGGACAGTCCGGTCTGGCCGGAAACTCTGATGTTTCCGGGTGGTGTCCGGGTAGTATCCGAACTGGCATACTGAATGTCCACGCAAGTTCGCCTCTCGACCAGGCCGGACAGTCTGGGTGGATCTGGCCGGACACTCCGGTCGTGGCAGATCTTTTTGCCTTCGTCTTGATGATCTTCTCTTGCGCCTTCCTCCCGCTCCTCCCTCGCGCATCCTTGGGCGATCATCATGTTGGGCTTCTCTTGTAGCCCTTCTCCTCCTCGCGCCATGCTTGTTTCTCCAACGAACCTGATCATACATAAATGCATAGACTTAGGCAATATAAAGTTCTCATCAATCAAAGTACCGGATTCGTTTAGGAGTAAATTCACCTGTTGTTCCAGTAGCTTAGCACGAGCTCTTGTAATAGGTCCAATTCTAATCTCATTGGACTGACCCTTTCTTGCAACAGTTTTAGCATCTTTAGTAGTCATTGGGGAAGGTGTAATTGTAGGGATGTCCTCATCATTATCATATTACTCCTTGCAAGAGAGACGAGAGAGGGGAAATGATGTTTCTATTTTCTATGGCAACCCATAAGCTTGAGGCAACTTTATTTTATCCATAATGTATAAGATGAACCTTAGCAGATGCCACATAGGCCTTAAGGTGTGTTTTTTACATATTGTGGATGCCCTAACGAAAAAAATATATAACAGAAACCACCGTAAGTTTTGATGATAGGTTCAACTTCTTTCTAAGATTTTTCATCTTGACAGTTTAATGAAATTAGGTCAAACTTGAGCTACAAGTAAGCGTGACAGATTACTCTTGAATTAAATGTCATTTCAGAGGTAAATGAGTGCATCTTCTTGTAAAGCAATGTCGTTGGTGTGATTCTCCAACTACCAGGAAAGAACATTCTCAATTGATGATGAGATCATTCTTTTCCATAAACAAAGTGCGAATAATATTGGATCTGAATGCCACAAGCCAAGTTTTCACACATATACAGTGGATCAACAGCATGTTGTACTTGCGATTCAGATGTTTTATGAGTTTTCAAGCTTCCTAGCTAACTCCACCCACTTGAATGACTTCATGTTGATGTATCGAAATAAGGTCAAATTTCAACTACAAGTAATAAATTGTTGGTTGCTTTGAAAGTTTTATGAAAAAATCTTTTGGAGGTACCCAACGAGCAGTCAATTAATATATCAGAAATCGCAAAGGGCTTTGATGACTGGTTCAACCTCTATCTAAGTTTTTGCATCTTGAAATTTTTTAACCCCTTTTGAAACTGATCACATGAAATAGGGAGAGAGGGGAAATGATTTTTTCTATACTCTATGGGCAACCCACAAGCTTGAGGTGCACCTTAGGCTTAATGATAACTTTATTTTCTATAAGGTGAAACTTAGCGGATGCCACATACTATGCCTTAAGGTGTGCTTTTTTACACATTGCAGATGCCCTTATTAGGGAAAATGCAAATAAGTATCTTATCTTACCACTATATAGTGTACGAATAACTTTGATATTAACCGTTGGATCAAGACTCGTGAATCCCAACATTTCTAGCCATTGGATCTTCTTTTCCATTCTAGCATCTAGAAGATCCTATTGATAGTATTCATGACAATGAATGCTATGCACAAAACTCAAAACACACTTATCCATCATTCTAGAATCTTCTCCCTCATTTCTCTAGACCATGTTACCAAAAGTTTCAAGTTTTAGATAGCTAATAATCATTGACTTCTACATGATATACATAGTACAAGAACCAAATATACACCCATACATTATAGATGTTGTTCAAATTTATACATTTTTTGCTTTACCTATAATTTTATATAGTCATGATATGTTAGACGTCTATTATGTGAGTCTCACGTGCAGGGCATGGGCAACTTACTAGTAGTACACTAGTAGTAGGAGTATATTTCTTTGCTTAGACATATGCTCACCTGTGTCCACGCGATGTACATGCTTAGAGAATAAAACGTTGGCAGGGGAAGAGGGCGGCAGCGAAGAGGAGTTGAAGGCGGTTCCATGTCAGAGCAAAGTTATGATGGGTTACTGACAAGCGGTACTCCTGTGGCCTTACAGTGTACTACACTCTACTAGTAGTAAATTTCAGGACCTATGCATGCAAAACAAATCATGTGTTTTGTAACATCCCAAGTTATAGAAACTCGGGCCTAAAAAAAACTTTTAACATTGCATTTGTAACATCCCAATTTCAATAACCCTGATTAGTTGTCCAGAATGCAAAAATCAGGGGGAACAAAAACTTTTTTGTTGTTGATTGATGCAGTGTTGCTTGATTGCTTGTATGTGCTTATGCCTCTGAATGTGCAACAGATCATATACTCCTTAGCTCAACCTTAGTTGACAAAAGCTATTTAACAAAACTATCCTGGCTCATTTTACATATTCTCAAATGTTCTGGCATTTCAAACATGAGCCAAGATGCTTCTATAACCAAAACTATTTTAGTAGCTTCTATTGACAAAATTATGGAGATCTATATGGTATAATCTCCTTATGTTTTCAAGACAAAACATTCAACTACTCTTACCTCTAGCTTTTCCAAAAACCTTTTTATAAAGCTTTTGAATTCTACTCTTGGTAGAAATACCAAGAACTCTCACGTTATTCAACTCCCACATTTCAAAATACCCACCTCTACCTCAAGCTAGGCTTGATGGTATCCCTAGTAGTAGATTGTTCTGCTTGTAAGATGAATTGCCTTGATCTATTGTTTGATTTGTTTCTTAGGAACTAGAGTGAGTTAACCTAGGAGCTCATCCACTAGAGTCCATCTATAATCCAAGAGTGTCAACCCTAAAAAGTTAACCAAGCTGGATCTGATCTCTAGCCACTAGGTGATATCTAAAACCCTTAACCAGACCAATTTTGAAGTGATCCATTCTAGAAGTTTCCAAGTTCATGAAGACCAATCTCAAGCATGAATCTATTCTACTCAATCTACCCTTCAACATCATCCACTTGATGATGCTTTGGAACCTTCCACCATCTCAAAAACATCCCCACTCATATTCTAGTCAAAAACCCGAAATCTGCTAAATTTGACTTCTAGAAACTGTTTCAACATCACTTCTTTGAATGCCTCTCTTTCTCAACCCTTGTACATTTTTGGTAATGCACTTGAACCATTTTGTAAACCATAATAAGGACTACCAAGGCCCACTTTTTACCTAGGCTAGATCATCATCCAAACCACTTGTTATTGATGGTTTTGTAGGCATGAAAATAATAACTTCTACAAATCTTATCAACTAGCCTACTTTGGAAGAAGTTCACAGCTCCATGCTATCTTCCTTGGACCAACTCCCTGCATGAATGTGTTCTACTCATAAAGGTCTTGAAATACCTACTTGACTTGTTCAAATTGGATCCTTGTGCTTCTAAAACCCACATGGTTTTGAAGGCTAATTGACGATATGTTATGGCACCCTTATCTTATTCAAAGTTTGGAATCAATCCTTGGAGAGCTCAAGCATGATCAAGCCCAAACTTCTGTACCATGGTGATCTACATCACTTTCTCTATCCTTTCACATATTCAATGACCCAAGGGGAGCTCTGAGCTCCAAGATCCAACAAACCTTTGAGGATATAAAAATAATAATGCCCAAGATCCTTGATCCCTTGCCTTTCTTCCAAATCAAGTTGTTTTCTCAAGACCCCATGCCTCAAATGATGGAAAAATCATGTGGATATCATCTACCATGTAAATAAAAATTTACCAAATATTTTCCATAATTATTGTGGCCCAAAAGCAATTAAATTCCTTTAATTGACAAACACCTAAAAACTCCTTCTATTAAGGAAAGTTTGTTTTTCTCCAAAACACTTTCCCAAATTAATTCACGGTTGATACCTATAAACCCTACCCTATCCTCCCACTTCAAAAATAATTATTTTTGAAGAGTCTTAATAATTCTTTTTGCCCATTTTCTTAAATGGCAGAAACAAGAAATTAAATATATTAAATACTTTTATTCATCAATAAATCTTGGGAAAATTCCAAAAAGTGTGAATTCATATCTGGGACCTTTTCACATCAAAAACTCACCTTGTACAACTCAAAAATATCAAAACAACTTCTGAAAACCAATTCAACACTTTTTGAATAAATAATTCCAAGTGAACTAAAAATCATCTGAAAAATATCAAACAATTCCTAGGGCTATGTTTTGACCCTATCTACACATCAGTGCCATTTTCCCACCTTGCCACATTTCTCAAACTTCCTTCATAGTTATCTATTTGTTCAAAATTGGCAAACTAACAAAACCATTGAGTTAAACCAACACAAATCCTTATCAATGCTTCTCTAGCACTCCTATCCAGCACCATGAACCCCTCTGGTCGAAATATACTGCAGCACTGCCCTCCCTGGCCCCATGTGTTTAAAGAGAGTGAGAGAGATAAGCCATTTAATGCAAATCTTGAAATGTAATAAGGCAGCAGCAGTCACCACCCTCCTCCCCACTCAGTGCTCGACTCAGCACCCCACCACACTTCCTCCACCACCCTGGATGCCCAATGCCTGGCCAGCACCCTCTTCCCTAAACGCCTCCTACACCATGTCCACCATGGACCTTCTCCTCCTCAAATAAATATCCCGAGGCCACCCCAGCGCCTCCCTTCGCCCTCATTCGCCCCCACTACTCTCCACTCGCCTCCCCCAGAATCCCCTCTTCCTTCCCTGCCCTCTCCTGCCCGAGAAAAGGAGGGAGAAAAGCTTCGGACTCCTCCCTAGATTCAAGCAAGGTTCCCTCCTCCCTGCCCTTCTCCTTCTGCATGTCACCCAGTTAGACTTCCCATATCCTTCTGGTTCTAACCCTGGTCTTCATTTCGACATGCAGCAACCGCAGCAGCATCTCCGGCGAGGTCCGACAAGCCCACCTCGGCCTCCATCGCAGGAGCCTCACTCCGTCGTGGAACCTGCGGTTGCCGCCCATCCCCGAGGTCGTTGTCATGCTCCGCCTTCCCCCACAACCTCCCCGACGCCTTTCCCTCCGCCAGAAATCCCACTCCGTGCCACCCTGCCCCCACCTAGGGTTTCCAGACGCCGGCGGTGTCCCCGCGAGGACGACGAGTGGCAACCGTCTATCGCGACTTGATCCGATGGCCCACCTCCTCTGCTACCGCTTGGCACCCCGCGCCCTATGACGAGCGGGCCCTGTCTAGCAGGCCTTTGAATCTCTTCCCGCGCGCGACCGCGTCGAGTGGGCCGGAACTTCCCTACGCGACCCATCTCGGTCAACCATCCGGCCCAGCTACCCTGCCTTTTTATTAATTTTCTCTAGATCTGCTTGTATAGCTGTAGTTTTCTAGCTAGAACAAAATTGATAAATGAATCCAAATGACCAGATCTAAAATTCCTAATGCTTATGAATGTTTTATTAAACATGCAAAGCTTGTACCTTACCCAAAATAATAATCTTTATTTTCTGGTAATTAATCTAGCAAAAAGTATCTTTTGCAATCTTTAAATCCCTCAGTACGTACATTTGTCGAAATGGAGGGAGATAAGAATTACCTGGTAGGAATTCACTATACCTATCGTGTAACACTGGTCCCATGCATTTTGGAGCTATTGTCTATCTTTGACAAAAATAACAAAAACAATTATTCATTGACTATACAAAATTACCTAGGCCAAACCATAGCATATTTTGAGTTTATTCCAGCTCTCAGTTAAGTGGTACATTAGTACCTATCAAAACCTGGGAGCTCACAATTTATTGAGCTTTCTTTGATTTATTAGGAATTAAACTGTTCTGTGTAGAGTAAATTCACTAATAAAATCACCGTAGTAGTTTTGTAACTCCAGAAAGGCTGATTCCAATTTCTACAGAAAGGTATTCAAAGTACCTAGCATGTGCCCTTGGAATCATATCAAAATCTTTTGTATAATTAATCAGGTGAAAAAGTCAATTTAGCTACAGAACTGGCTTTGGGAATTTCCTGAGGGCATTCTAGTAAATATTTTGGAGTGATTCCAACTCTCACTGAACCATTATACCAAACCCAATAAACCATCCAAGGAAATGATTTTTGGACCTACAGAACATTTCTAGTGAATTAATCCCTAAAACTAGAGTTTTATTCACTAGGAAATGCATAGTAAATCAATGGATTTTGATAAAATAGTGACACCACTTTTGTTGGCTTCATTTTATCAATACCTATCTGGTGGTATCATATGTAAATAATTATATAATACAGAACCAAGCCTTGGACTTAAACTCCCTACTTAAGTGTTATATGCCACATAAATCATAAATAAAGCTCCACAAATGCAAATAAAGTAATTCCCACTTCTATGAACTCAATATATCACAACCTACTGAAGTGTGTAATGTTTTATATGTATGTTTGTTGTTCTGTACTGGTGCTTGTATGCTCTGTATTGATTGTTGTATTGCTAGTTTGCATGTGTACTCTATGACGGCGATAGTTGCACTTGTATTGACGCCGAGAAGAAGAGATATTATTATTCTGGTATTGGTATTCTTGGTTATCTAAAGAAGAAGTCCAGGGACATATATGCCATATTGCTGATCTCAGGCAAGCCACCTTCTTTCTCATAAGCCTTGTCCTACGGTTTTACTTATGCATGCTTTATCTACTGTTTTATGAAAACTGCATTGTTTTACTATATGATGTTGTATATCTGGTAGTGGCTTGGATCCTCCAAACCATTAATCAATGGTACTACTGAGTACAACCCTCTCGATGATACCTAGTTGTCCCTAGTATGGTAGATGGTGTAATAGACCATACCCCCTTGGAGACCCCGATTTAGCCGAAGCAAAGCTATGGGATGGGAAGACCCCGAAAAAGTTTACAAAATGCTTTACGATGAAACCTTGGTGAGGTTAGACCTACCAAGAGATGTTTGAGGAAATAAAGAGGATTTTGTTTTACAAAATGCTGAAGGAAAGATGGAGGAAAAAGGTTTACAAAAACGCACCCGGTTCTTTGCAGTTTTGCTAGAACAATTAACCCGTGCAACCACATTACTCTGGAATGGGACAGGGCTGGATTTGATGTTTGTTTATTCTGGTATAAGCTGCCTCGCAACGACTACATGGGATAAAAATCCCTGGAGGGTGGGTCTTCTCCTGTAAAGGTCCATGTGGGACATCGACCTGGAGAAGAAACGAAGGGTCTACGGGCCTCCACGCGTTACTATGAGCCCCTCATTGAAAGCGCACACTTAGGAAGTGGAAAAAGCACTCCGGTTGGCTTGGGAACTATATAGGGCTTTTCGGTGTTGAGGGGAACAACACTCATAGGGTAGGCACTTATATTGGAGTGGGCATCTGGAGAGTCTTGATATGTTACTCGACCCACGATCGGTGTAGATCAGGGTAGGGTACCCGGATGGTGTGGGTAAAGTGTACAACCTCTACAGAGTGTAAATCTATTCGAATAGCCGTGTCCACGGTCATGGACGGTTGGGAAGGTTGCTGTAGAGCGATGCTGGTTTTGTTTTCAAAAGTGATTTTGGAAAAGCAATGGCTTTGGAAATGTTTTGACCATGGGATGGTCGGAAAGGATACATGTTTTGAGCATGGGATGGTCAGAAAGGAAGGAAAGGAGTTTGGTCATGGGATGATCGAAAGGACAAAACAAATGGGTGACCCAATCCTAGAGTTTCACTAAAACTTTGCAAAAAGGGTTCCAAAATGTTTTACAAAAGTTTTCAACAAAGATATGTAGATGCTATATCTACAAAGGAAACTAGCTGAGAAAAGAACCTCTCTTGGAGCCCTCCTACTACCACAACCATACTCCATATCCTGTTGTTATTACTTTTATCTTAAGGTGGTTTGCGAGTACATTCAAAGTACTCACTGGCATTGTCCCTAGCTATTAACTTGGTCATATTCGAGAAGTACCTCAAGAAGAAGATGAAGTTGACGGCTATGCGATCTAGGATGTTCTCCCAGTCAGTTGCATGTAGGTTAAGGCATGGCTTGGGCTCTACGCTTGATGAAGTTCCGCTGATGAATATTGATGCAGCCATAATGGCATGTAAGGTATGATAGGTATTCGCTTAAGTATTGGATGTTTATTTTGATACTTGTCGGTTATGTGCCACGACTAACTAATCATGGGGTCGTGGTGTATGCATAATAGGGATTCTTGGAGGATTAATCCGGGGGCCCCACAGACTTGGTATCAGAGCCATCCTAACTGTAGGAGACCTTAGTTAGCATGGACGTTAGACAGGAAAACTATTTTGGAAACCCTGACTTTCGAAAACTAATTCCTCAAAACATTTCGAAAGATTCTACTTCTTATCTCATTCAAGCTCAAACAATTTTTAAAATGACTTCCTCTACCTCTCATCCAAATTTCAAACATACGGATTTCAAACAAATAGGACCTTGAACGAGGTGAAGACAATGAGAACAAGATAAAGAGAAGCAACTACCAGCAAACACAAGGAGACTACAAGATCGCCCTACCAGCGGAATCGTCCTAATCAGAAGAAATCAAGTACTACACTATCGAGCGTCCAATGACTTGGCGAAGGCTTCATACGCAAGATAGCGACTCGGGCCTTAAGAACACTAACATCTAGGATAACTAGTCCTAAGATAGGGTTCCCTTATCGCGAGTAGTTAACTCCTTGGTCCCCCTAGTTGGCCGTGTTTGCTTGCCTAAGTGCATCATGTGTTGCTTGATGTGTGCTGTTTCCCAAGGACATTGCGATGCCCTCGCTCTGTTCGCCTTGTACGTATGTTCTGGTTGCTTAGACCTCTCACAAATTTGACTCGAGGATCGATAACCCACCTAGTAACTGATACGTCCATTTTGCATCACTATTCTATATCATAATTCACTGTTATTCATTGATATATTTCATATTAAGAGGTGATACTTATGTTATTTCACCTGTTTTTGTATGGTTGATGACTTTTGGAGCATGGACCGCTGCAGTCAGGATTCTGATGGAAAAGGTGATGTTTGGAGGCAAAATTCACTAAGATCAGAAAATCCGGGAAAATACATGGAAAATCCTATTTTTCCAGAAGACGAAGGAAGCCAGAAGGAGGAGTGGAGATGGGCCACAGGGGGGCCACACCACCCCCTGGCATGGGCCAGCCTAGGCCGCGCCACTAGGTGGTGTGGCCGCTCTGGCCCACCTCTAGCTCTCCCCTCTGGTGTATATTATCTCCACGGAACCCTAATACCTAGGGAGCAACCACAGAAAGATTCCGCTGCCTCTATGGGGCAGAAAACACCGAGAGAGAAAGATCTCTCCTGTAGACAGATTTCTGCCGGGGGAATTCCTTCCCAGAGAGGGGAGATAGTCGCCATCAACACCACCATCAAGCTGGACATCATCGGGATCATCATCATCATCATCACCACCATCATCACCATCAGCACCATCATCACCATCTACATATTGTTGTAACAATTGGGTTGAATCTTGCATAGTTCTTAGGGGAAACTTTCCTGGTGTTGATTACTCTTTGTAGTTGATGCTATTGAGTGAACCGGTGAATTATCGTTTATGTTCAGATTGTTATACATCATTATTCCATCTCTGATCATGATCCATATGATGTCTTGTGAGTAGTTCGTTTTGTTGTTGAGGACATGGGAGAAGTCATGTTGTTAGTAGTGGACTTGTGTTGAGAAAGATTCAATAGTTTGATATTTAAGTTGTGGTGTACTTCTTCCAGTGGTGTCATGTGAACGTCAACTACATGACACTTCACCTATATGGGCCTAGGGGAATGCATTGTGTATTTTGCTACTAATCGTAGGGGTTGCCGGAGTGACAGAAACCTGAACCCCCGTTAGGAAACCATTGCACAAGGGACGTAAGGGTCTTAGAGTTTAAAGCTGTGGTTAGGTTTCTATCTTTATTACTTTCTTGTACTTACGGATGTTTGCAAGGGGTTTAATCACAAGTATGTATTAGTCCTAGTAAGGTTGTTACATTAGCACAAGTTCACCACACAACACTTAGCAAGCTAAAGAAGATTGATCAACTATATGAAGCGAAAGCACTTGACAGTCTTCCCGTGTGTCCTCGAGAACGTTTGGTCATCTTAAGTAATACAACCGGCTTGTCCTTTGCTGAATAAAGGATTGGGCCACTTGCTACATTTATTCTTATTGTCTTTTATTTACTCGTACTTTATTTACTTGCCTTATCAAAAACCCCTCAAATCCGTTTGCTAAGTATTTATAGAGAATTCCTGCTCTAAGCCACTAGCCAGCACCTTCTGCTCCTCGTTAGGTTCGACACTCTTACTTATCGAAAATACTGCGATACACCCCCTATACTAGTGGGTCATCAAGACTATTTTCTGGCGCCGTTGCCGGGGAGTGAAGCGCTATTGGAAAGTGGAACTGGTAAAGGAAACTTCTACTATGATTATTGTTTACTTCTGTTAGTTGCTTTATTTTCATTATGGATAATTCGTTGAGTTTCTTATTTCGTAATGCTACTACCACTGCTAAGGTAGTAGATGAACCACCACCTGCTGAGAATGATAATTTTAAAATACCTACGAGAATTATTCATCGTGTTATGGATAACTACTATGTTGGGGATGGAACTGTCCATCCCGGTGATCATTTGCTCTTTATACACGAATTATGCGGGTTGTTCAAGTGTGCAGGTATTACTACAGATCAAGTTAAGAAGAAGTTATTCTCATTGTCAATGAAAGGAAGAGCTGGGGAATGGTATAAGCTGCTGAAGAATGGTCAAGCTCTTGAATGGGAGGAAATACTACCTCTCTTCTATTCAAAGTTTTATCCTCCTAGTGAGATTCATAAAGATCGAAATCAAATATACAACTTTTGGCCTCTTGATGGAGAGAGTACAGCTCAAGCTTGGGGGAGATTGAAGTTACTAATGCTCAAATGTCCCATTCATGAGCTCCCCAACAATATTATTATCAATAACTTTTATGCAAGGCTTTCTCTTCATGATAAGGATTTATTGGATGCTTCTTGTGCTGGATCATTCACTCGCATGGAAGAAGAAGCTAAATGGGATCTTCTGGACCGTATTCAAGACAATGCTGAAGCATGGGAGAATGACAAAGGTAGAAAGTCAGGTATAAATTATGATTATGAATGCATTGAATCTTTTATGGGAACTGATGACTTTCAAAATATTAAAAATGTTGATGGTCTAGACTCTCAAGCCATTGCTTCTTATTTTAAGGCTTTTGCTTCCGACATTGAAGTGCCTAAAAAGAAGTGGAACAAGTATCGTGAACCTTATAAAGATATTGCTAAGAGTGCTCCTACAAGAAATACTGAAGTTTATACTGCTAATCATGCTTTACCTGAACCTTACATTGAGAAAATGCCTTTCCCAATTAAGATAAAGGAACATTCTATGATAGCTAGTATGGTTAATGAAAGTACAAATAAAGCTATTAAACATGATAAACAAATGGATGATGAACCTATAATATAAAATGTGAAAGAATTTGTCACTAAATATGTAGAAGAGGGACACACTATCCTTGGTAAGGATACCTCTAATATTATTTCACAAAGTAGTGTTATGAGAGCTAGTGTTCCTGTGTTTTCCGTTAGGATAAGTGATCATTGTTACGATGGCCCTTGTGATAGTTATATTGTTAAATTTATACATGATACTGAAAGCTACTATGAGAGAGGGAAAAGTGTTCTTATGTATCTCAATAATATCAAGTTTCCTCGTTTTATGCTGAAGGTTTTTATGTTGCACTTCTTTTACCTTCCTATGCTCGTAGTTTCTGGTTTCAACAACTTGTTTGTTTACAAAATTCCCTTGCATAGGAAGTGGGTTAGACTTAAACATGTGTATTTTTGCTTCTTAATGCTCTCTTTCACTTCAATTCATATTCTTGTGTGAGCTTTTATCAAAATTATCATGCCCATCTTAATGGCTTTAAAGAAAGAGCTTTTTGGGAGAACCCAATTTATTTTTGCTTTCAGTTTGTTTTTATTTCTTACAGTCTTGAAAGTTATTACATCGGTAATAACCTCTCCTTATCCTTTTTTTTGGTTTTTGTGTCAAGATCAACCTCTAATGAGAGAGAAGTAAGATTTGGGGAAGTTGCAGTCCCGAAACAGATTTTTGTGCTCCACCGTAGAAATTCGTGAGAGATCTATATATGTCGGATTGAGCTATAATTTTTTGTGTTTCTGCCCCAGGTTGTTTTTTCACTTTCGTTAGTTTTGTACTTTTCGATTTGAGCAACAGAAGATTTTCGAAAAAATTGATCTTTACCTGCTGGTCTGTTTTGACAGATTTCGCCACTCTTGCCTTTGCTTCTTTAATTGATTTCCTTTTTGGATTCTTTTTGGGTTTTCAGAAGGAGTTGCTACAGTAGCTTATGTTTTGATGGTTTTCAGTTGAAATTGGGTTAAAAAGGTTTTATCACTTCACTTATACTAATGTTGCTAATGAGAACTGTGTGAAGTTTTGTGTGAAAGAAATTTCCAGGTTAGTGGAGATAATGGTGTAATAAGGAAGTGAAAGGTTTCATGACTCAAGCAATATGAGTATGAAGATGAAGATATTAATGTTATTCAAGTGGTGACTCCGGAACAATCCACTAAATACCAAATTCAGAGACCTGTAGAGTCTGTTTTCAAATAGGTAACAGTTCTAGTAAGAAAAGTTCCGCAAAAGATCTATCCAATTATATTTTTGCAGTTTTTATCCAACAAGGAAAGCAACGAAGTGAAAGAGGGACATAAACAGAGCCACGGTGGCTCACACCACCCTGTGGCGCTGGCCCACCCTTGGCTGCGCCACCAGGTGGTGAGTCCACCTCGGACTCCGTCTCCGACCCGGTTTCTCCCAGTACCTTCCTTTTGTTGTGCAACTTCGTAATATATAATCCCCTGGATCCCCCGAGGTTCGTATATCGTGTTCTCGTCATGTTTTTGTTTCGGTCTGTTTCTGATAGGTAGAATCGCAAGAGCTGGGATCGACAATCTGACATGATCATGCACCGTATCGAGCACAACTCGGAGTTGATTCATACTCTCACCCTCGAGATTGAGGACTTGGGGAAACTGATCAAAGAGCTCATCGAGAGAATACCACCACCACTGAAGGAGTAATTCGTCATCAGGTTTGGCATCCCCTTGGTTTGTTCCAAGCTTGGGGGAGTGCCGCAGTATCACATCACTATCTTCTATCTTTTTACCTTTTTAGTAGAGTCATATCATGAATAGAGAAGTTATCATGTAGGATGGCTTACATTATGGAAGTGTCCCCTCTCTCATTAGATATGTATCCCTTGGTGTGAGTAGCCGCTATGGAATATTAATGAGAAGTTCTATCATTTACTCTTTCGCATATCTTATATTAGTTTTCAATTCATGGTTATATGATTGATCTTGTTGTTAGTATTGGTATCACTCTGGGATCATTGAGTTAATTTAATTGGTTTTCGCAAACCCGGCTCGGTTAGTAGCAACACTATTTTGGAGAGTTGAAAGAAAAATATAAAAGTACTCTAAATAAATATAATTTCATCATCTTTCTTTCTTGATTTGCTCATAAGTTTAGTATTCTCTAGTTAAGATCTTTTGTGCTTCCAAGGAAGATTGCATGTTTGTTTTTTATCACTTGTATGTTTGTTTGTTTCCTTCAACTCTTATACTTCATACCCAGCCTTGCTAGCCAAAAACCCGTACTGAGAGGGAATTCTTCTCATGCATCCAATCCTTAAACCAAACCTATGCCATTTGTGTCCACCATACCTACCTATTAGCACTATTGCTATTCCAAGTAAATTCTTGTTTTTATCTACCTCCCAAATTAAACTTGTTATGTGAAAATTAGTGATTAAAGCTCTCATGAACGTGATGGCACACTTTACTTTCTTGAACTTAATAAACTTGAACCATTGTGCTCATATATGTTGCGTATATGCTTGCGCTTTGTAAGTCGTGAATTAGCAGAACCATGCTGTCATCGGGAACGCTTTCAACACTGTACTGGTACTTTGTACCTAGTTGATATCATGTTCTTTTGTCTATGGATGTCGTCGGTGTGAAATGAAAGGGGAGCTTGTATGATGCAGCCCGTCCTGCGGACGCTACTACATCCACAACGCCAAGTCCCCAAGATCGTCCCCAAGTCAACCAAGAAGATGAACCAGGAGCAGCCAGCTCCAGAACGAGAGTCTCCGCCGTCATCGCCCCAGAGAGTCCGCCCGAATCCAACCGGAGTGTCCGGCACGACTCGGCCAGAGTGTCCGGCCTGC
Source organism: Avena sativa (assembly GCA_916181665.1). Lineage (NCBI taxonomy): Eukaryota > Viridiplantae > Streptophyta > Magnoliopsida > Poales > Poaceae > Avena > Avena sativa. The sequence continues at coordinate 275,442,384 of OV702286.1, read as the reverse complement.
CCCAGCCCCAACCTGGCGTGGACATTCAGAAGGCCAGTTCGGACACTACCCGAACACTACCCGGAGTGTCCGGCTACCCCGGACTGTCCGGTCACTCCGACCCGGACTGTCCGGCCCAAGTGATGGGCCTGCGAGCCAATAGCGGGCCCTTGGCCCATGTACCCCTCTATTTCGCACCAAACCCTAGTTTTATGCCCAAACTACCCCTGAACTTGTGGTTGGCCTATAAATAGAGCCCCCACCCCCTCATGTATCCCTTAGGCATAGATGATAGACTAAAGACAACCCCCTTTGTGAAATCTCTAGTTTTGCCTCATCCCCTTCTACCAAAGGGGATCGACTATCGTCACCACCTCGTTGGAGTTTGCATCGCGCCTCCCTCGTTGTACAAGGCCTTGGCATCGGTGTCCCTTTGCCAAGACGTCAAGACCCTCTCCAAGGTGTTCTTCCCTCTCCGCTTGGGATTAACGGGAGCACGTTTACCGATCTTTCCTTGCGAGGATTCTATCGGACCGGTGGCCACCAGTGAGAGAAATCGGCCTTGTATCGTGTGTGTTTGGCGTGTGTTCATCGTGTTCTTCGCGAGGTGTGCGTCGCTTCCGCTACCTTCTCCCTTTCCCCTCGCTATCCCATCGATTTGACCACGAGATCCATGAAGATCGGGCCACCCTAGAGGTTTGCCCTCATCATCTGGTATCAGCAGCTTTTGGTTGCCACGGATTTCTCCTCGATTTGGTCTTTTCCCCCATAAATTCGAAAATCCCCAAAAATAGCCCCAATTTCGTGTTTTGGATCGATCTGTGATTTGAGTGCATTTTGGTAGGTTTTGATCCGTAGATTACTTGCTAAACTTGTTGATCTACCTTCCCCTGCGTTTCCATAGCCTAATTCCTTGATTTCCCCCATCAATTTGAGGTTTTGGTTCGAGTTTTTCCGCCAAAACTCGTCCAGTTCGTGTTCTGTAAGTTCTGGTTCGACCGGACCAGACTGTCCGGCCAAAACGGACCGGACTATCCGCCCCACCGGAGTTTCCGGCCTAAACGGACCGGAATATCCAGCCCGGCCGGACTGTCCGGCCTGCGTGGACCGGACTGTCTGCCCCCTGCTGACAGAAAAATCTGCTTCACGGTTTTGAGCATAACTTTTGCATACGAACTCGGATTTTGGTGTTCTTTAGCTCGTTTTGAAGAGGAGAAAGAGCTCTACATCATCATCTCTGTAGTTCATGCTATCTACTCCATCCAAATTCCGTGAGCAAGGCGGAATCCACCAATAAAGGGTGAAGATCAGCGACGAATGGTATAAAAATCCCGCGACTTCTCCCCACTTGCTTTCCTTTGTAAGCCCACCAATTTATTGCAATCGAACTAGCGTCTCTCCTTTCACTTGTGCGACACGAGCTTATAGTCTTCGCTAGGTAATCATTTGGTTCTTAGCTCACTTTCTCCGTCGCACAAGTCCCATTTATCCCACTGTGTGTGTTTCCTTGTATATATTCCTATCTTGTGGATTGACTTGTTTTGCGTTGTGATCATCGTGGTTCTTTACTTGCCATTACAATATCTTGATTTCGGATTGTTCTTGGACACGCCACCTTCCATACCTATCCACCATAAGCTTTGTGTGTGTGTGTGTTTTTTAGTGGTTAGTTGGTTTTGGTATTCCGCGTGAACTTCACTTTGCTTGGTTTTGATTGCTCTCAAGTGTTGCCACTTGCACGATACTATCTTCCAAGGTAAAGTAAGGTTTGATGTTGCATCCCTAACCCCCTACCATTTCCATATACACCACTTGGTCTTGTGAATCATGTCTAGGGACTCCGGAACCGAGGATGATATCTATGAAGAATCCATGATGAGCCACCATGACTACGACTCCACAAGTATAGAGGACATGATGGAGCACTACACCGACAATGGCTCCGCATGCTTTGAGGACCCGGAGCATTGCACCTATGACGGCTCCACATGCATGGAAGACATGGAGCACGTCATCAACTATGGCTCCTCAAGCATGGAGGACTTGGAGCTCTACATCGACAATGGCTCCTCATGCATGGAGTACATGGAGCACTACACCGACAATGGCTCCACATGCTTGGGTAACATGGAGTACTACATCAACAACGACTCCCCAAGCATGGATGACTTCGAGTGCTACAACGACGACGCCTCACCAAGCATGGAGGACATGCTGAGCTTCATCCACTTCGACGGCTCTTCCATGAGCCATGAAGAATACCTCCACCGCTTGGAGATGGAGGACTACTACGCCAAGCTAGCGGAGACGCATCATCAAGAAACCATGACCTTCAAGGCCAAGCGTGCCACACCAAAGGGCACCACCTACTTCGATGATCCACCTCCAAGGCGTCAAGCGCCACCACCTACATGGCGTCATGCACCACCATCTCCAAGGCGACGAGCGCCATCACCTCCAAGCCACCAAGCACCACCATCTCCGAGGCACCAAGCACCACAACCTCGAAGGCGTCAAGTGCATCTACCTCCTAGGCATCAAGTGCCACCAACTACAAAAAGAGCGGCGCCCCAACATCACCTTCCAAAAGAGGCGCCAAGAAGCAAGAATCTTCATCAACATACATCCTCTCGTGATCATCGCCAACATCAAGAGGATACAAGACGTTGTTCAAGGCATCTTTACCATGAAGACGAAGAATACATGTTGACCACCATCCATAAGGCTCAACCAAGCTCAAGAATGCACCACCATCACAAGAAGAGTGCCAAGGACAAGGAGCATCGTCGCGAGCGTCATGTGGATGATCAAGTGCGCCATCTACATCAACCTTTGGCAAGGCACGCCAATGACCTCCCTTGACACCATCATAAGGCACCTTCAACTACTCGTGCCACCACCAAAATGGCACCAAGAGCAAGCTCTCCTCCACGCCATCAAGCTTCAACGCCAAGACTTGACGTCCTAGATGACACATGCAACCTCATGGATGAGGAGGACGAAGACCTCTACTTTGCCAAGTTGGACGAGTACGTCAAGAGGACTACACAAGCCAAGGTGCAAGATGGCGACGACAAGGTCAAGAATGGTGAGCATGGGACTTTCCCTTCACCAAAGGAGGCGCAAGGAGTTGAGAGAACCGAACCTACCCCCATATGCTTGAGTAATGATGTGGTACCAATCCCATGTGAGTATGAGAGCCACTTAGCCCACTTGAGTGAAAACAAGAGTGAGATGACTGACTCCACCATACGTGAGATTGAGTGCTTCCACTTGGAGGGCATGAGTGATACACCTAGTGATTTGAGAGTGTTAGTTGACAGGTCATGTGAGACCACTTTGATTTCTAACGACTTACCCTCTACCTCTAGTGTGTTTCCTCATGTTGTGCTAGGTTCCATGGATCAAGAAGCGCTAAGCTTGGAGATGATGATGCCTCCTACCAAGAAGATGTACATGGTGGATGAAGATGATGCCATCCCCATATTGGATGAACAAGTCGCCCACATGGAGGCCAATGCTACCACAACACCCACTTCATATGAGAGGTATGAACAAGGTAAGAATACGGGTGTTGATGATGCCATGATCCCACTAGTGGACATGATGACTTGTGATGATTGGCATGCTATGGATGATGTTTGTGATATCACATATGCTTCATTGCTATTTCCATGTGATACTTTGCCTTTGCATATTGTTGAGCATGTGAAATTATTTGATTGTGATGATGTTGCCATAGACATGCCATGCTCTAAACTTTACATTGATGATATCATTGCTTGCACTTTGTTGAACAATTGCTCTTTCCAATGTTTTGCTTGCAATGATGTTACCAATGGTACCCCCCGAACCATGCTTTGTCATGAATGTTTTACAATCTCTCCCGTTGCTTGCAATAAGTTGAATAATTGCTCTTTCACTTGTTTTGCTTGCAACAGTAATTCTCATATGGTTTATATTGAGATGGCCCCTATAGCTTTCTCAAATTTTGGAGATTTTGATGATTGCCATGATAAGCATGTTCCCCACTTGCATACTCACCATGCATATTTTTCATCCTTGATTGACACTAATGGTGATGTGCACAAGAAGAGATATGTCATGATGGATGATGTATTTCTCTACCATGCACACACGTTCTTCCTTTTATCTATGATGTGTGTAGGTACCCGCACAAGAATGTCAACCTCGGTTGAGCACGAGTTGACAAAAAGAGCTCTAGAGAGCATCCCCCACGTGAGTTCAAGATCGAACCCAGCTCTGATACCTTTTGCATGCTTTGCATCTTTCATGTTGACAAATTGCTCTTTCCTATGGTTTGATTGCAAGCATGTTAATGGTATTCTTTCACCTTGTGACAATCATGTTTCATTGATTTTGGATATGGATGCTTTGTGTGTTGCCACAAAAATGTTGAACAATTTCTCTTTCCGATGTTTCGTGTGCAACCATAATCATGTATTGTCATGAGAGCTTCCAAGTCTCTCGTATTGTTGTTGCAACAAACATAAGGACCACTTGCTCTTTAATATGGTTTGTTTGCAAACATGTTGTTTTTGCTACCGATTGCGATACTCATACTCCCATGATTTTGGCTTTTGATGATATGCGTATGGCATCCAACATATTGAACAATTGTTCTTTCCAATGGTTGGTTTGCACACATAATGATGTTGCTTTGGATATTCTTCCTCATGTGTTTTTGCCGAATTCTCCTAGCTTTGCATCAAAGATGTTGATCAAGATTTTAGTCACTTGCTTTGAGTGCCACACTAAGATGTTATATGGAGTTTTTGAGTTCCCACATTTGGATGATGTTCAATTAACTTCCATGCACTTTGACCTTGCATACGCATTTCGTTTGCGATACTTGAGTTGTGCTAATAGTGTTGTGAACAAGAATGGACATGCCACAAATGACATGCTCCTCTATCACACACAAACATATGTTGCTTGGTCTTTGTTGTGTGAAGGTACAATTGCATACGTGTCAACCTCTATGGACACAGAGTTGACAAGACGAATCGAAGAGAGTTACGTAGGGCTATCCTTCAATGATCTATCTCTATATCATAAGGTGACTTCCTTCTACTTGAGGACTCATGCTATAATCTTCATGAATTGGCTACTCTTTGAGTGTTGCTTCGCTTTTGTTGTGAGCTTTGTAGGCTTCATGGAAGGTGAAGGAACATTGAAGAATTGCCACATCAAGCTTCTCAAGGACGACTATATGGTGAACCCCAGGATCAAGAAGGTCTCTCGACATCATCTTCTTAGGATGAGCATGAAGAGTCGAGGACGACTCTTTTTGAAGGGGGGAGCTGATGCAGCCCGTCCTGCGGACGCTACTACATCCACAACGCCAAGTCCCCAAGATCGTCCCCAAGTCAACCAAGAAGATGGACCAGGAGCAGCCAGCTCCAGAACGAGAGTCTTCATCGTCATCGCCCCGGAGAGTCTTCCCGAATCCAACCGGAGTGTCCGGCGCGACTCGGCTAGAGTGTCCGGCCTGCCCCAGCCCCAACCTGGCGTGGACATTCAGAAGGCCAGTTCAGACACTTCCCGGGCTCTACCCGGAGTGTCCGGCTACCCCGGACTGTCCGGTCACTCCGACCCGGACTGTCCGGCTACCCCGGACTATCCGGTCACTCCGGCCCGGACTGTCCGGCCGAAGTGATGGGCCTGCGAGCCAACAGTTGGGCCCTTGGCCCATGTACCCCTCTATTTTGCACCAAACCCTAGTTTTATGCCCAAACTACCCCTGAACTTGTGATCACTGCTGTCACACAAGATTATTTCACTATGAGAGTCGCGTTGCTCACTACGGTGCAAGACTATCCCGGTTGCGGATATATCTCGGGGCAAGTGATCCAAAGATTTTTCGCATGCGTTAGGTGCATGGATAACACAACCTATATCCAACTAGAGAGAGATCCCGAGTTTTCTCAGGAGGAGGAACTGGTCCCACTGCCCGACGTTGTGCCCAGGAAGCGCAAAGCTCCGACAGTGGCCATCGGCACAAAGGAAGTGCCAATTGTGAAGAGGTAACTTTCCACACAACTTTCGCCTTTGTACTTTACTCATGATTTCTTCCGAGATACACTACTAGAAAACAGCTATACGTAATCCGCCAGGCCGTGGCGCACATGCGGGATAGTGCGCCACGGGAAAATAGTCGTGGCGCACCTTCCTGGAGTGGGCCACAAGTAGGCTACATAGCCGTGGCGTACTGTCCTAGAGTGCGCCACCACTATGTGTGGGCCAGGGTGCGTGCGACCGCACTCCACTTGCCCATGGCGCATGGTGCACATGTGCGCTACGCCAATCTTCGTAGCCGTGGCGCACATGCTGTTCATGCGCCACGGGCAAGTGGAGTGTGGTCAACCCGCAAGTCTCGGCCAACTTGCCCATGGCGCATGGAGAGGGTGTGAGCCACGGCTACGCAGATCATCTGTGGCGCATGGGGTCATGTGCGCCACAGATGTGTCGCACTGTAGATCAGCACATGGCCAACCCCCAACCACCTCACTTTCCCCTCTCTTCTTCTTCTTCTTCTTCACTTTCCCCTCTTCCTTCTTAGATCTGCTCGAGCTCCTCCTCCTTGCCACCTTATTTCTTCATCTTTTTCACCGGTTAATAGTTTGTTAAACTTCACTTGGATGCTACATAAGAGAAATTAAGCTCTACTCACCTCTCCTTCGATCTTCGGCCTCTCATATCGATCGGTAAGTTATCCATGTGTATGGAGGATGCTCTCATGTGTTTGTATGATGCTCTCTTGTGTGTAGTGTAAGAGGATTATTATATGCGTATGGATCCGGATGTGCATGTGTGTGTATATGGAGATGATGAATGCTCATTTATGTGTGTATGATGCTCTCATATGTGTGTAAGAGGATTAATTATGTGCATGTGTATATGGAGGATGTGCATGTGTGTATATATGGAGGATTCTCATGTGTTTGTATATCTCATGGGTATGTGTGTGAACGAGTTGCCAATGTTTTGCCGAAATGTTGATTCATTTCCATTTTGGTACATTTCTGGCATTTCTTGCAATAAAGGCGCTACTTTGAGGATAGGTCATGCCGAAATTTTCGGGCGACCTTTTTGCATTGCATGCATATGCATATGCATTGCATGTGTGGTTCTAAACTTCTATTGTGCTGATCACTGCCGTGTGTAATAACGTGTATAGGGCAACCATGGTCCGCATAATGAGCGAAGGCATTGTGACTAGATATTCGCAATGCGCGATGGCTGACATGATACGGAATAACATGACGGACATAAGATGTCTGTGTAGAAGATGCAAAATCAAGTGGTTGATCGATCCTGATTCTGAACAACTGCGGGCGCACTTGCTCCATCATGGTTTCATGGATGGCTACACTCGGTGGATAAGTGATGAAGACAATGATGATGACGTAATTGATGGGGCGGAAGGAAACGAGGAAGTACAACAGGATAATAATGGACATGATGAAGCATATCCCGGCCAAGATCAAAATGCCGAAGCAGATCAGGATGATCATGAAGATCTAGACGTCGTTGGAGTAGATGGACCAATATCGCCAGGCTGGTTACATGAGCCTTATGTTCAAGAACTTCTACTCAAGCAGACGAGTAATGCAAGAGCTGCCGCTAGAGAGAAAGCCAAGCTTACGCAACTTGAGAAAGACGTGGTTACTCCATTCTATGAAGGATGCAAGCCCAATAATACTCGCTTGAATGTAACGCTCAAGGCTATGGAGATGAAGGCAATACACAAATGGAGCGACACAAGCTTCAAAGCTATGATGGCATTCTGGCACGATTGTCTTCTAGAGGGGAACACGTGTCCAACTAGTATCGAGGAGGCCAAAAAAATCATATGTCCTCTCGATCTACCGCATGTTAGATACCACATATGCATCAATGATTGCATCATTTATCGGGGCGAGGATGCGGAGAGAACCACATGCAGCGTCAGTCGATACAAGAAAGGGAAGCAAGCTCCTCAAAAAGTGGTATGGTACTTTCCCATCACTCCTCGTCTGCAGCGATATTTCGCAGACCCTAAGGAAGCAAAGCTCATGCACTGGCACGCGGAAAGAAAGAAGATAGATGCTGATACAAAAAAGGACGAGATGCTGACGCACCCTTCAGATGCTAGCCAGTGGAAAGCACTGGACCTCGAATTTCCAGAATTCGGGGTGGATTCAAGGAACGTCAGGCTAGATGCGAGCACCGATGGACTCAATCCATTCGGGAGTCAAAGAAGCACGCATAGCACGTGGCCCGTGTTTGTATGGATGTACAACCTCCCTCCATGGTTGTGCATGAAGAAGAAGTACATACAAATGAGTATGCTAATTCAAGGGCCGAAAGAACCTGGTACCAACATCAATCTGTATCTCGGCCTGTTGAAAGAGGAGCTAGCCACGTTATGGCAAGCCGGAGCCAATACGTACGATGCTGTCACACAAGATTATTTCACTATGAGAGTCGCGTTGCTCACTACGGTGCAAGACTATCCCGGTTGCGGATATATCTCGGGGCAAGTGATCCAAAGATTCTTTGCATGCGTTAGGTGCATGGATAACACAACCTATATCCAACTAGAGAGAGATCCCGGGTCTTCAAAAATCGTGTTCATGGGGCATCGGAGGTGGCTTCGCAAGAACGATCCATGGAGAAAATGTGGAGATCTGTTTGATGGGAAATCAGAGATCCGAGGAATTCCAGATCGGAGGAGTGGCGAAGAAATCAATGGTTTACTGAGAAACTGGAAAGAGTGTCCTAAGCCGGGAAAGAAGCGAAAGAGGCAACAATCAGATAAGCCGTTCTTGAAGGTATGGAAAACGAGGTATGTTTTCTGGGAGTTGCCATACTAGAAGATCCTCCGCACGCCTCATAGCCTTGACATCATGCATATCAGGAAGAACGTGTGCGAGAGTCTGGTTGCCACCCTGATCAACATGCCGGATAGGACAAAAGATGGTCCGAAAGCAAGACACGACATGATACTCATGGACATCAGGCATGATCTTCACGGAGGACGCACTACTCCTGATGATCAGGATGATGACAATGATCAGTCGGAGGCGACACAAGGTCGTCGAAAGGGTAAAAAGGTCAAGAAGAACGAATATTATTGTCCCCCTCCGTGCTTCACTCTAAGCCAGGATGAGATCAAACAGTTTTTCAAGTGCCTCCTAGGAGTCAAATTTCCTTACCTAGACGAGGCGAAGCAGAGGTTCAGTGGAATGAAGTCTCATGACTATGCTGTGCTAATGACGTAGATACTTTCGGTTGCACTACGAGGGATAATGGACGAGCATGTCCGCGAAACGTTGTTTGGGCTCTATAAATTCTTCGACGTCATCTCTCGAAAGTCGATTGGCGTGAATCGGCTCAAGAGGCTACAGGAGGAGATCGTGATGATACTATGGGAGCTTGAGATCTACTTCCCGCCTGCATTCTTTGACATTATGGTGCATCTGCTGGTCCATATCGTGGAGGATATCATCCAACTCTGGTCGATGTTTCTCCGCAGCATGATGCCGTTCAAAAGGATGAATGGACACATCAAAGGATATGTCTACAATAGGTCCCGTCCAGATGGAAGCATAGCCAAGGGATTTCTAGCCGAAGAGTGCATCTCTTTCTGCACGAATTATCTAGACATCAAGAACCCTGTCGGTCTTTCCGTTAACAGGCACATTGGCAGACTCGATGGATCGGGTCACCGATAGGGTCACCGCGTAATGCATGTGGACTTCGATGCTCGACTCGCAGACTTTAATAGAGCAAACCTAGTCGCGCTACAACATATAGAAGTGGTCGATCCTTGGGTACAAAAGCACAAACAGTTTATTGAGAAGAAGTACAGTGACCGGGGCCAGCAGAGGACGAAGGGAGAAATAATCAAAGAGCACAACTCTGATTTCACGTGTTGGTTCAGCGAGACACTCCTAGATAGTCCCCCACAAACGGATTCTGCTTCTGCGGAGGAAAACATCATATTCGCCTTGTCGCAGGGACCATTGCGCAGCCTGATGACCTACCAGGCATATGACATCAACGGCTACACATTCTACACGGAGGAAAAGGATAGCAAGTGTGACTATCAGAACTCTGGGGTAACGGCGGAATTCTATACCGATGACGACATGAAGGAAAGATTCTACGGAAGGATCGAGGAGATATGGGAGCTCAACTACTGTGGAGAAAAGGTGTCGATGTTCCGTGTTAGATGGGCCAAGAGTGTCGAAAGAGAAGATCGGTATTTCACAACCATGGTTATACCAGAAGCCGACAAATCCAAGGCTACTAGTGCGAAAGTAGCCACGGAAAATGAGCCATGGGTATTGGCTAGCAAAGTGCACCAATGTTTTTTATTACCGACCCGGCAAAGCCTAGTTGGGTTGTCCTGAGGAGAGGAAAAAGAAACATCATCAAAATGGATGGAGTCACCAATGAGCAAGACTTTGACCAGTACGGCGATCCAAAGATTCAAGATGACGACGACTACGATGAAGCAACATATATCCCAAGAAGACAAAGGACAACCCTACCCAAAAAAGGTAGCCTGTTCGAGAGAAGAAACATGAAACTTCCAGGGCTAAACTATTCAACCATGACAAAGAAGGGAAAGAAGATTGTAAAACTCTAGCTCTTATTATAATCCACACGCGTGTCGCCATTTTATGTACCACTTTTAACATTTAAATATATAACATATATAGAATCAATTTTGTACCACCCTTGAATCAATTTTTTACCACTATTGTGCCACATTTAAATATATTATAACAGAAAAGTAATTTATAATTTCATTCTAACTTAAATCAATTTTTTAGCATTTAAAATTATGTTTAAAATAAAAAACAGAAAAAAAATTGGCACACACTGCAACAGGGTTCGAACCTGGGTGCTTGCAGGAGTGGCTGGGAACTGCAACCACTAGGGTAAGACGAGACAGCTGTTAGAAACTAGGCCTCGTCTTTATTTGACTATAGTACCAGGTTAGCCGTGGCGCACTTGGCCCTAGTGCGCCACGCCTGGCCTCGTCTTTATTTGACTATAGTACCAGGTTAGGCGTGGCGCACTTGGCCCTAGTGCGCCACGCCTAACGCACTTGGCCCACTTGTCTGTCCCTTTGCTCTGGTTCCCTTTCTCTCCCCAATTGTCGTCAACGTGCCCCGCCCCACCCGCGATGATCCCCAATCCCAACCGCGCCTCCCCAATCCGCCGATCCCTAGCACCGCCACCGTGTTGTCGCCTTCGCGCCACCGAGGAGGAGGAGGAGGGCAGCCATCGAGGAGGAGGAGGGCAGTTGTCGAGGAGGAGGAGGGACACCGCCTGCGCCTACCGCCGCCTGCACCACCACCTGCTCCCACGGGTCCATCCCCGACCTCCACCACCGCCTGCTCCCAGGTCCGTCCCCATCCCCGTCCTTCTCCTTTTACCACCACTACCCCACCTGCCCTCACCTCCACCCGCGAGCGCCCACAGGTCCGTCCCCGACCTCCACCACCGCCTGCTCCCAGGTCAATTAGGAAATTGCTCACCACCAACGACTACCACAATCCATAGTCCACTGCCCGCGAGCCATGTCCGGGCAGACCAGCCCACATGACATGCACAAAAATTCATGTAAAATAGGTGGCAGGGTGAGTGCTTGTGACAGGTCGTTGTGCTACGATGAAGTCATGATAAACTGAAGCTCCATAGCTTGGTTTTGTTCTATTGTTCTGCTGTCGTAACGAACGAACACTTGAGAGGTTGACATAGGGTTGTTCGAGCGTGCACACTTTGTTCATATGCGACGTTTGAGAAAGAAGAGCCTAGAACATAGAGTGTTTCGATACAACCCTTTGAGGAAGTAGCGTGCACACTTACTTCATGACCAGCTTCTAGAGCACTGTCATGGCCCCATCATGTTATGATGATGGTTTCGAATTTGGTGCCAAAAATATTTCGGCCATAAGTGAAAATCACACATACATTATGAGATTTCATCAAACTGGAATGCACGGCCACACCAGATGACTCAAAGGACTCACATTGCTGGACAACAACATGTTCAGAGATGGTGACATACAACCAATGTAGATGCAATGATTCAAACATCAGACACATACAACTCATTTTTGTTACTGTATTGCAAGCAGTCTGGACGTGTATTCACAGCTGATGCAATAGAACAAACTCATGGGTCATGGCTTTCTTGTTTGGATTTCAATAAATTAGTCTAGCTTCGGTATCTCAAATGGTTTTTGTATAGTTTAATTAATTAATGCCCTGATTTACCTTGGGCATAAAAATGGCATTGTTGTAGTTTAGCTTAAGGAAAGTCATGTTGTACTGCTGATGATGGTTCACCGGCTAGTGTCGCTGTTGTGCTAGTCATGGCCTCCTTTGCCTTGTGTGATGTTGTGGGCCTGGTCTGTCCAGGCATGGCTCAAATCAGGCACATAAACTGATTTAGCTCTATACTCCAAATGCCATGATATCATGTTTTCCTAGGACTACATTAAGAGCTAGAATGAGCATTGAAAGGCCCTGTCATTTGCATCATGTTTGCTGATAAAGAACTTTGGAATGTTAGAGTTGATTCATTAATTTTGTAGCATGTAACACGGGTATATGATGCCGAGTTGTGTTATTTAGCATTTATTTATCTATAAAGAACTTTGGAATGTTATTTTGCGAAGGAGGAAAACATCATGTCCTCCTGATCGATGCTTTTCTAGCTTGGTCTTTGTGTGTGCTTGGATGTTGTTGCTGGTGCTGGATGATTATTATTGTGTAGTAGTACTAGGTAGGTAGCTTAAAGAAAGTCATGTTGTACTGCTGATGGTGGTTCACCGGCTAGTGCTGGCTGCTGCTACTACTACTAATAAGGCAGCATTTGAGTTATATTAATTGCTCATTAGGGCTTGACCCTTTGCTTTATTATTCTTGTTGTTGACATTTGAAATGAGTTCCGATATTTGCTGAAATGTTGATTAACTTCCGTTTCGGAAAAAATCGGAAACTCCTAGGTTAAGAAAAATAGGGGATGTCATGCCGGATTTTCCCGCGAATTTCTAATATTTATTTGACTTTTTTGTTACTCAGTGCAAACATGGCTGACAACGACCATGCCGTCGGCTCTTCTCAGCGCATAAACGTTGAAGAAGTCAGAGCTCCACCAAAATTGTCATTCTTGGAGGCTGCCCAGCAGATGGAAAGAAATGAACAGGGTGATGAAGAATATCTGCCTGAAGAGAGCGACGATGATGAGATGGAGGACGAGGAGGAAGAGAACAATGCCAGCGAGGAGGCAGAGGACACGAGGGATGAAATGACTGATTGCGCCAGCAGTAGCAATCCGAAGAAGAAGAAGGAATGACGCCCGAACACGGTCGGCACTGTCAGAGAGGAAATTACCAAAGTAACCCTGAAAGGGGTTCCTCTGGCGCCCGAACACGTCATCAAAGGGTACGGTGGGCAAGTGGCGGCTATCACCCGGGCCACTGTCTCGATCAACACAGAGAATCTCTAGAATAAAGCAAATGGCCATTTGCGCACACTCCTCTTCGAGAAACTGCACGCACGATACAAGTTCCCACTTGAATACCAGAACACAAATTACCATGGGAATGAAGTAAACAAATTCGCCCTCACGAAGATGAGCACCGCCCTGGCCAGCTGGAGAACCCGGGTGAAGACGATGATTTTTAAAAAAGGTCAAAGTCTCGCGAAGTTCCAGGAGAACTATCCTCAGATCACCGAAGCTCGGTACCTGAAGTTCAAGGCCAGGTGCGAATCCGAAGCAGCCAAGGCCTCGAGTAAGCGGGGGAAGGAAATGCGGGAGATGAATATAGGTAACCACCATCTCGGATCTGGCGGTTATAGAGCTGCAAAGTCCACATGGTAGAAGGAGGAGGACAATTTTATAGCTAAGGGGCAACCTAACCCCTTTGCAAAATTCAAAACAAGCAGCTTTGAAACTTTGTCAGGGCCCAATACCATGTGGACCCAAAAACCAAACAACTCACCGTGGAAAAGATCGTGAAGGATTTCGAGGGTTTTGCGGTAAGGAATTTAATTACCGTGGATCAAGTATATTGCATTCTAATCAATGAAGTCGAGTTTCTAAACGGTTCACGTTCCGTCTTCTGCAGGATGAGGAAATCGCTAGTGAGGCTACCCGAACCTCCTCATCCCAGGGGTCGACGGCGGCCACCCGGTGGGACACCCCTTTTAATAGAGCAATGAACCGGGCTAAGAAAGTCACACCGGTTACGAAGAAGCCGTCGGCTGGCCGTGTCGTCGGCTTCAGGGCTAAGACATGGACAGATCATTATGGTCCACCGGAGCCGAAGAGGCACGTGTCTAGGAGGAGCGAGGAGGAAAGACGCGAAGTTGAAGAACTCAAGTCACAAGTGGCGCGGATTCCGCAGATTGTCAAAGACAACCTGGCAATTAGCCTCACCGAAATCATACCTACCTTGGTGGAGTCGATAGAGAAATGGAATGCAGAGGGTCGTCAAGGGCCGTGCCCGATTCCTAGCATGGTCAGCAGCAACTTGAACAACGGTGATTGCGTGTTTGTGACTCCGCCCGCTAGCACCGCGGCGCCGGACGCGTTGGTGACTCCGCCCGCCAGCACCGTGGCGCGGATGTGTTGGTGACTCTGCCTGTCGTCACCGCATCGTCGGACATGTTGGTGACTCCACCCGCCATCACCGCGGCGCCAAAGCTTAATGCTGCCGGCGTCAGGGAGAATACACCAGCGGCCGGCACTATGTCATCAAGCATCCCCTTCGTCAGTTGCACGCCCTCCATCATCGGTGCCTCGACATTAGCCGAGCTCGACGCCATCAAGGTAACTACTAAGTGTCCTTGCCTTTAATTACTCTGAAGCCGATGACTTCACTTCCTTGCCTTTAATTACTCTGAAGGCATCTCTGATGTCGTACATGTTTTTCCGCAGGCTGATGTTCAATGCACTCTCCTAGGCTACATGAACAGCGAGTTGAGGGATGTTGCCAAGGGCACTATCATTCAACCGTTAAACCGCTTGTTCCACTCAAAGCCGATGCCAGATACATAGGGTTCAAATTGTTCGGGTGCTATAGGGCTGTGATGGCGTGGAACCTCCCATTCAACCCCTAGGAGCCGATGAAGATGAGTCGTCTGTCCTCAGATATTGCTTCGGCATTTTCATGCTCTAGCCCAAGATCATGATTCGTTTGGGCACGGGGTCCACCACCCCACAAAGAACACCGCCACTTGTGCCGCCGCCCGAGTCGTCACCTCCACGCGATGTGTTGCCTTATGTTGATGACATGCCTATGGCATAGATCCGTACAATGACAACATCGATGAAGATATGGATCTGTACATCAACACTTGGCAAGGCGTTGATAGCATGGACATGCATGGTCCTAGTAATAATGAAGAACCCTGCCATGATGCATCCGCAGAGAAAACCACTTGCAACAAGCGTATGTTCGGTTCTCAGGAGACGCCTCCAGCTGATGGCGCCTTCTTCACCGAGCCTCAAACATCCAAAAGGCCAATTGTTATAAGTCCCAACACACTACACAGGGTGGTCGGTGAGGATAATGCAGTCCATGATGCTCCCACTATAAAGAAGCAATGGAAGAGAAAACTTAACAAGTCTGCGAGCTAACCGGTGGTGCTGTCGGCTCCGAATCCGATCCGGGCACAGGACGGGCCACCAAGACCCAAGGCTATTATGTGGAGGATGCATGTGGCGGGTAAGCCGATGCTAACTAAGAAATTGTACAAGATCGCAAGTTCGGATATGAAGAGTGTGCATGACGGTGTGCTGACAATCGAGGAACGCCTTCTTCAAGATAAAGATCCGTCGTACCCGGTTTTCATGGCTAAGGTGCCACATGGTTTGGGCTTCGTTGATAATAACCCGGTGATATGTTCTTCGTGAGGTTTTCCGACATCTTCAGTATGTTGCACATGCAACCTCTGCACTATACCATGGTCCATCTATTTTCGCTCAGTATGGCAATGCAAATCATCAGAGAGAACACACCAGGAATCGCGGTAGTGGACCCCTTCTACATGCATGATGGCTGCTTGGGAAGCTCCGTCGAATGGATATTCGTGGCGAATTACCTCCGAGACGTCTTGGTGGCGAACAAGACGAAGGAATACATTCTCATCCCTTACTTCCCTGAGTAAGTCAAAGCCTCGCCGCCAGAACATGATTTTTTAGATTTCCATCATTCCTTTTCCAACATAACGGTCTGTTTGAATTGTTTTGCATAGAGACGAAGACTGCACACTCATCGTCCTTTCTCCGAAATATTTGTACGCCACATATTTCGACTCGGGGAGTGCGAGAAAGAAGAAAAGCTATGACAAAATCAAGGATGTTCTAGATCATGCTCTGAGTGGCTATGCCACGGTGGAAGACACCACATTCGTGACCAAAAAGGTCAAGTTCGGCAAGCACATGTGCAACCACGTAACCTTGCGTGAAGCAGAGTGATGACAGTCGGAAGGAAGCCTACTACGCGCTCCATCACATGCGGGCTTTCCTACAGGACAAACAACACTCTACGCTACCAGCTCAACTCTGACAGTGGGCCCAAGCCAAGGCAAAGATCCAAGATTCAGATCTTAGACAAGAGTTTTATCGCATCCAACAGCAGTTTTCCACAATCATCTATCATGATGTCATGACCTCGGGGGGGATCTTCCACTGCGGAGGCTACACACCGCCTAACCGTGACATAGAACATCGCCTACAGATGCAGGTTGACCTCAGGCCGTTCATGATGAAAGAAGGCATCCTCCCGTTCCCTAAGCCGAGTCAGGAGTCTTGATGTTTGCCTCAATAGTTGTAGTTGTAAACTTGTGTATAGCTCTATATAGTTTCGATGGATGTGTTGAACTTAATAATTGTGATTGATGCTACTTATTATGGTTATGAATCAATGCTTAGTTCTTTTGCTTACATTTTGGTTCTTTTCTTTGCTTACTTTGGTCCTTTTTCGACAATGCCGATGATTAAAATGTTGTGGCACACTATGTATGTGAACTCTAACTTTCCCTTGTCTAATATTATTTGTCTTGTCTATAGAGATGGCGAAGAAGTGGTATGTGGTGTACATAGGCCATGTTCCAGGCGTCTACGACGAGTGGAAACACTATCAAAAACAAGTGAACGAGTTCCTGGGCAATAGCTACAAAGGCTACAAGAGTAAGGAGGTGGCAGATGCTATGTGGATGGACCACCTCCATGAGGAAGAGATGGAGGAGGGGCACCGGATCTGCAAGACCGTGAGGAAGAGAGAGAGGGGAACCTTCGAGAGGGGAACCTTCGTCATAGTAATCTCTATCTTGATCACCGTGTTTGTGGTTCTATTGTATTTGATAGTACTTTAGGTGACTAGCTACTTAGAGAGATTGTGAACTTAGCTCCCTCACCGATCACGACACCAGCGATAACTTGTGTAATGATTGCACTTGTAATATACTATGTATATCTGTACTGTTTTGCAAACTATGTATGCATGTATGTATTTGTACTGTTTTGCAAACTGTGAATATATGTTGCGTGTAAGTATGGACTAGCAATTAAAAAAAAGAGAAAATATAGCAGTGGAGCACATGGCTAGTGTTTGTGGCGCACCACCAAGTGCGCCACGAAAAAACTTAGTTGTGGCGCACTACCTCGTGCGCCACGAACAAACTTAGCCGTGGCGCATTGTCTCAAAGAACAGTGGCGCACTACACGGTCTGCCACGGATCTATTGATATAGGCGTGGCGCACTAGGTAGTGCGCCACAGCTAACTTTTAGCCGCGGCGTGAGTTTAGTGGCGCACTGCATGTGCGCCACGGATGACGAAAAACAGTGCGCCACGAACATGCTGTTTTCCAGTAGTGATATAATGTTCTTCATTCTATTACCTTCTCAGAGCTAAGTAGCTCAGCAAGGGCAAGGGAAGGGAACTATCTCGAAGCCCCTGCGTCAGACGAAGCTAAACTTGGCTTCTCCTACCGTGGCTCCTCCGACTCTTGCCCCTCAACCCTCTGCAGCGCTAGAGATTACTCCATCTCCAATCGTTGTAGAAGATCCGGCTCCTTCAACAGGGCCAGCGATCCTTGAGTTGCAGACTGACGTCACCATGGGTGACTCAGGTTTTGATAAGGGTGAACCCTCTTCGGGTAATGATCCCTCGGCAGAAACCTTTGCCGAAAATCTCCTGAACAATCCGGGACTTGCAAAATTTGGCTTATCTCGGAAATCTGCGGAGGAAATCCAACGGCTTGCCCAACAATGCCTAGAAAGCCGAAATCTTTCTGCCGAAGAAGAAGCACAAGAAGCGGAAGACATCAAGTACTCCCAACTTATCGAACAAGTCCGCCTTCGCGACGAGGGGTTGAGAGCTGGTGTGCTTCCACTACCTCCGGTTATTCCACTCACCTTCGCCGAGAAGGTTACTATTGAGGTGAACATGTGCTTGAGCAAGCTCACACATGAACATCATGTAAGTCGGAATTGCAACTCACGTTTTCCTTTATTGTACTTTATATCATATCCTCTAGCCCCCAAGCATGAAGTTGGATAGACAATCCGGGTTTATGCTTCCTTAGGATGCCAAAGAATGAACTAGTGTAGCCACCAAGGCTCGTGCTGATATTAGCTACAATATTAGCCCGAGTCTTTAGTAGACTTCTGACTCTGGGTATTCTGACTTACAGAAAGTTAATTCATATAACTAGGAATTGTTGAAGAATATCTGCAACAAGAGAAGAGAGATCAAAGCTCTCCGACTTGAAAATGCTGAGCTAAAAGATTCCAAGGATGAGGCCGAAGGTAAACTTTCCGAGACTCAAACCTTGTCTTGTGTTTTCATAGTCGAATATTTTTGTTGAACTGTTGTTCTTTTGACTTACAGCACTGATAAAGCAGTCCTGTGCTATGATCGAAGAGGCCGAGAATATGAAGACCTTGGTGGTGAAAAACAAGGATCTCCGCCGAGAGCTAGACCAACTCAAGGCGGATCATGAGAAGAGCATTGCTCAAGTTCTCGAATCCTCCTCCATGGCCACTGTGGAGCGTGATTGCAAGATTGCAATCCATGAGCAGAAAATCTCGGATCTCAACGACGAGTTATTCAAAGAGAAGGATCTTTCCAAGGCACTCTGGGCTAAACTCCGGAGTCTTCGTGAGGAGAAAATCAAAGTCGATGATGTCATCTTTGGTATGTTTCCATCTTTCTGACTTGTCTACATTCTTCGACTCTTTCGATGTCGGATTTATTTAACCGTTTTGCGTTATATGCATAGGTCCTCTGAACTTGACGGACTCTACCTCTGTCGAGCCTCGCACCCACCGGCTTACCCAAGTCGGTGATTTGCTTCATGACTTCCGCCAATCCATCGAGGATATTTGCGAAGCTCTCAAGGTTCCGTACATGCATAGCATGTCCGACTTTCAGGTGCGGGACAAGGCAAAGGAGATGCCGCAGCTTGTCTAGGACTGGAATATGTCCTACGCGCGATCCACAATGCAGAACGCTCACACAAAGGTCATGAGCCACCATGGAAGCATGGAAATCTGGCAAGTGACCAAAGGGTATTCTACTGTGGATGAAGACGGCCAGAAGCAAGATATCAAAGCCATCATGGACTCCTGTGCCGGATATGGGTGCCACGTAGCTGATTTAACCAGCTACATCACTCCCTTCTTCAACCGCGTGGACACGCCGCCTTTGCCTCCTGAAGAAGCAGCCGAAGTTTCCGACGATGAACAAACCATATCGAATTTGCACATCTCGGATCGTTATCAAGGTGCGGCTGATGTGTCTAGCGAGCCGGCAGCTCCTACCTCTCCTCCTGCATCATAAGTCATCAGAAATAAACAGATGTGTTGTTTTGAAAACATTATGGATCTGTAAATATGTAGTATGATACTTCTGCTAGTGCTAAATTTTAATTTATCTATTCAGCACTTTTGAATTTGATTTTTGTGTGCCTGAAATGTTTACATAAGCACTTATACTTTTTTGTCTACACTTATCGTTTATCTGGCTTTCCGCCTCGTCCCTTTCGTGAGCCGGCTAAACTTTCAGCACGGAAACTTTGCCAAGCAACGGCGCTCAATTGCTAAACCAGTTTAAACTCGGAAACAAAGCCGGCTTCCAGTACCAACAATTCACTACTCGGAAAATACCCGCATCTGGCAATCAGACAAATAACCAAAGTATCGACTAGGAAATTTAGAGTTATACTCAAAGGTAGCATTTTTAGAATCAGAAATCTAAACCAGAACAAACATGAGCATATAGTACTTTCAAGTATTCTGGGATTTTCGACTGTGACATGACCATTCGGAAATAAGATGGTAAAAACTTCTCAGAAAAAATTGAGGCAACCAAAACTTTTATTTCTCACAGAACATGTACACATATATGATTACAAAGAAGGATAAACTAAGAATAAAAGGGATGTAGCTGAGAAATATTCCATGGTATGTCTAACTCATCCAGATTTTACTACCTCCAGCTCTCTTTCTCTTCTTAGTAGCAAGTCTTTCTTTGACTGGTGATACGTCCAAAACGTATCTACTTTCCCGAACACTTTTGCTATTGTTTCTCCTCTAAACTTGTGTGATTTGGATGCAACTAACGCGGACTAACGCTGTTTTCAGTAGAATTGCCCTGGTGTCTACTTTTTGTGCAGAAAATCAACTATCAGGAAAAATCCCGGAAAATATGCCGAAAATCCTATTTCACTAGAAGACTCCAGGAGCCAGAATACGAGACAGAGGGGGGCTGGGCCCAGGCAACACCACCTGGCCGCGCGGGCAAGCCCAGGCCATGCCAGGGGGTGGTCTGGCCGCCCCAAACTCCCCCTCGGTCTCCCTCTTCGCCTATAAGTTGCCTTCTGACCTAAAAACTCAGGGGGGGTTCGATGTTTTTCTAGAAGGAGTTCCGCTCCGCCGCCACCACCAGATTCCACGAAACAGCACTAGAAACTCCGTTCTGGCACCCTGCCGGGACGGAGAATTGGAGGAGATCATCGCCATCATCATCACCATCGCTTCTCCATCGACCATCCATGTTTCCCCCATCTATGAGTGAGTAATCCCCCGCTATATGCTATGGGGATGGTAGGGATTGGATGAGATCGTTCATGTAATGGCATCAGATTGTTAGGGCATGGTGCCTAGTATCTTCTATTAGTGCTTTTTGACTTTGTTGCGACCTGTTATGCTTAATGCTTGTCACTAGGGCCCGAGTGCCATGATTTCAGATCTGAACATGTTATTGATTCATTATGATAGTATTGTTTATGGTCTTATCTACAAGTTGTATACACACGTTGATGTCCGGAACCAATGGCCCTGAAGTGACAGAAATCGGGATAACCGGAGGGAATGGCTTTGATGTGAGGATCACATGTGTTCACGGAGTGTTAATTCTTTGCTCCGGTTCTCTATTAAAAGGAGCACCTTGATTGCCAGTAGTTCCCTTGAGGCCCCGCTGCAAACGGGCTGGCAGGACAAAAGATGTTGTGCAAGTTCTCATTGCGAGCATGTATGACTATATATGGAACACATGCCTAGGATTATCTAGTACTTGGATGCTTTATCTTATTTATCTGCAATTGCCCTATGTTCTGATTTCTATGTGGATTGTCTTGTCCGTGCAACGCCCGTCCATCCATCCCTATGCCTACCGCACTCGAATCCTACTGTTTACTGCTATTGTTACTGTTGTCTTTACTTTACTACTGCCGTTACTTTACTATTCCTACTACAAAACTGATGCAGCCCGTCCTGCGGACGCTACTACATCCACAACGCCAAGTCCCCAAGTCAACCAAGAAGATGGACCATGAGCAGCCAGCTCCAGAATGAGAGTCTCCGCCGTCATCGCCCCGGAGAGTCCGCCGGAATCCAGCCGGAGTGTCCGGCCTGCCCCAGTCCCAACCTGGCATGGACATTCAGAAGGCCAGTTCGGACACTACCCGGAGTGTCCGGCTACCCTGGACTATCCGGTCACTCCGACCCGGACTGTCCGGCCCAAGTGATGGGCCTGCGAGCCAATAGCTGGGCCCTTGGCCCATGTACCCCTCTATTTCGCACCAAACCCTAGTTTTATGCCCAAACTACCCCTGAACTTGTGGCTGGCCTATAAATAGAGCCCCCACCCCCTCATGTATCCCTTAGGCATAGATGATAGACTAAAGACAACCCCCCTTTGTGGAATCTCTAGTTTTGCCTCATCCCCTTCTACCAAAGGGGATCGACTATCGTCACCACCTCGTTGGAGTTTGCATCGCGCCTCCCTCATTGTACAAGGCCTTGGCATCGGTGTCCCTTTGCCAAGACGTCAAGACCCTATCCAAGGTGTTCTTCCCTCTCTGCTTGGGATTAACGGGAGCACGTTGACCGATCTTTCCTTGCGAGGATTCTATCGGACCGGTGGCCACCGGTGAGAGCAATCGGCCTTGCATCGTGTGTGTTTTGTGTGTGTTCATCGTGTTCTTCGCGAGGTGTGCGTCCGCTTCCGCTACCTTCTCCCTTTCCCCTCGCTTTCACATCGATTTGACCACGAGATCCGTGAAGATCGGGCCACCCTAGAGGTTTGCCCTCATCATCTGGTATCATCAGCTTTTGGTTGCCACGGATTCCTCATCGATTTGGTCTTTTCCCCGTAAATTCGAAATTTCCACAAAAAATAGCCCCAATTCGTGTTTTGGATCGATCTGTGATTTGAGTGCGTTTTGGTAGGTTTTGATCCGTGGATTACTTGCTAAACTTGTTGATCTACCTTCCCCTGCATTTCCATGGCTTAATTCCTTGTTTTCCCCCATCAATTTGAGGTTTTGGTTCGAGTTTTTCCGCCAAAACTCGTCCCGTTCGTGTTCTGGAACTTCTGGATCGACCGGACCGGACTGTCTAGCCAAAACAGACCGGCGTATCTGCCCCACCGGAGTATCCAGCATAAATTGTCCGGAATCTCCGCCCCGGCCGGACTGTCCGGTCTGTGCGCACCGGACTGTCCGCCCCCTGCTGACAGAAAAATCTGCTTCACGGTTTTGAGCATAACTTTTGCATACGAACTCGGATTTTGGTGTTCTTTAGCTCGTTTTGAAGAGGAGAAAGAGCTCTACATCATCATCTCTGTAGTTCATGCTATCTAATCCATCCAAATTCCGTGAGCAAGGCGGAATCCACCAATAAAGGGTGAAGATTGCTCCTATGATTGCTAGGCGGAATCAACAAACACCTATTGAGACTAGTTCCTCCTATGATTGCTAGAGCTATGCACATTTTATACCTTGTAGAATTCCGAGCAAAAGTTGTGAGCGCGCTATCTCATATAGTTATCTTGTATAGTTGTTGGCACAAGGAAGAGGCAAGTGAAAAAAGAAAGAAAAAGAGAAAAAATAGAAAAAGAAAAAGAAGAAAAGAGAAAGAAAGAAAGAAGTACCTCATAGAATAGGAAGCGTAAGCTCGATGAACATCAAATAGGTGGTACTTATTGTGCATATCTTGTAGCCCACCAATTTAGTGCAATCGAACTAGCGTCTCTCCTTGCACTTGTGCGACACGAGCTTATAGTCTTCGCTAGGTAATCATTTGGTTCTTAGCTCACTTTCTCTGTCGCACAAGTCCCATTTATCCCACCGTGTGTGTTTCCTTGTACATATTTCCTCTTGTGGATTGACTTGTTTTGCTTTGTGATCATTGTGGTTCTTTACTTGCCATTACAATATCTTGATTTCGGATTATTCTTAGACACACCACCATCCATACCTATCCACCATAAGCTTTGTGTGTGTGTGTTTTTTAGTGGTTAGTTGGTTTTGGTGTTCCGCGTGAACTTCACTTTGCTTGGTTTTGATTGCTCTCAAGTGTTGCCACTTGCACGATACTACCTTCCAAGGTAAAGTAAGGTTTGACGTTGCATCTCTAACCCCTTACCACTTCCATATACATCACTTGGTCTTGTGAATCATGTCTAGGGACTCCGGAACTGAGGATGATATCTATGAAGAATCCATGATGAGCCACCACGACTACGACTCCACAAGTATAGAGGACATGATGGAGCACTACACTGACAATGGCTCCGCATGCTTTGAGGACCCGGAGCATTGCACATATGACGGCTCCATATGCAAGGAAGACATGGAGCACGTCATCAACTATGGCTCCTCAAGCATGGAGGACTTGGAGATCTACATCGACAATGGCTCCTCATGCATGGAGTACATGGAGCACTACACCGACAATGGCTCCACATGCTTGGGTGACATGGAGTACTACATCAACAACGACTCCCCAAGCATGGATGACTTCGAGTGCTACAACGACAACGCCTCACCAAGCATGGAGGACATGGCGAGCTTCATCCACTTCGAGGGCTCTTCCATGAGCCATGAAGAATACCTCCATCGCTTGGAGATGGAGGACTACTACGCCAAGCTAGCGAAGACGCATCATCAAGAAACCATGACCTTCAAGGCCAAGCGTGCCACACCAAAGGGCACCACCTACATCGATGATCCACCTCTAAGGCGTCAAGCGCCACCACCTACATGGCGTCATGCACCACCATCTCCAAGGCGACGAGCGCCATCACCTCCAAGCCACCAAGCACCACCATCTCCAAGGCACCAAGCACCACAACCTCGAAGGCGTCAAGTGCATCTACCTCCTAGGCATCAAGTGCCACCAACTACAAAAAGAGCGGCGCCCCAACATCACCTTCCAAAAGAGGCACCAAGAAGCAAGAATCTTCATCAACATATATCCTCTCGTGATCATCACCAACATCAAGAGGATACAAGACGTCGTTCAAGGCATCTTCGCCATGAAGACGAAGAATACATGTTGAGCACCATCCATAATGCTCAACCAAGCTCAAGAATGCACCAACATCACAAGAAGAGTGCCAAGGACAAGGAGCATCGTCGCGAGCGTCATGTGGATGATCAAGTGCGCCATCTACATCAATCTTTGGCAAGGCACGCCAATGACCTCCGTCGACACCATCATAAGGCACCTTCAACTACTCGTGCCACCACCAAAATGGCACCAAGAGCAAGCTCTCCTCCACGCCATCAAGCTTCAACGCCAAGACTTGATGTCCTAGATGATGCATGCAACCTCATGGATGAGGAGGATGAAGACCTCTACTTCGCCAAGTTGGACGAGTACGTCAAGAGGACTACACAAGCCAAGGTGTAAGATGGCGACGACAAGGTCAAGAATGGTGAGCATGGGACTTTCCCTTCACCAAAGGAGGCGCAAGGAGTTGAGAGAACCGAGCCTACCCCTACATGCTTGAGTGATGATGTGGTACCAATCCCATGTGAGTATGAGAGCCACTTAGCCCACTTGAGTGAAAACAAGAGTGAGATGAGTGACTCCACCATACGTGAGATTGAGTGCTTCCACTTGGAGGGCATGAGTGATACACCTAGTGATTTGAGAGTGGTAGTTGATAGGTCATGTGAGACCACTTTGATTTCTAACGACTTACCCTCTACCTCTAGTGTGTTATCCCATGATGTGCTAGGTTCCATGGATAAAGAAGCGCCAAGCTTGGAGATGATGATGCCTCCAACCAAGAAGATGTACATGGTGGATGAAGATGATGCCATCCCCATATTGGATGAAGAAGTCACCCACATGGAGGCCAATTCTACCACAACACCCAATTCATATGAGAGGTATGAACAAGGTAAGAATACGGGTGTTGATGATGCCATGATCCCACTAGTGGACATGATGACTTGTGATGATTGGCATGCTATGGATGATGTTTGTGATATCACATATGATTCATTTCTATTTCCATGTGATACTTTGCCTTTGCATATTGTTGAGCATGTGAAATTATTTGATTGTGATGATGTTGCCATAAGCATGCCATGCTCCAAACGTTACATTGATGATATCATTGCTTGCACTTTGTTGAACAATTGCTCTTTCCAATGTTTTGCTTGTAATGATGTTAGAAATGGTACCCCTCGGATAATGCTTTGTCATGAGTGTTTCACAATTTCTCCCGTTGCTTGCAATAAGTTGAATAATTGCTCTTTCACTTGTTTTGCTTGCAACAATAATTCTAATATTGTTTATATTGAGATGGCCCCCATAGCTTTCTCAAATTTTGGAGATTTTGATGATTGCCATGATAAGCATGTTCCCCACTTGCATACTCACCATGCATATTTTTCATACTTGATTGACACTAATGGTGATGTGCACAAGAAGAGATACGTCATGATGGATGATGTGTTTCTCTACCATGCACACACATTCTTCCTTTTATCTACGATCTGTGTAGGTACCCGCACAAGAATGTCAACCTCGGTTGAGCACAAGTTGACAAAAAGAGCTCTAGAGAGCATCCCCAAGTGAGTTCAAGATCGAACCCAGCTCTGATACCTTTTGCATGCTTTGCATCTTTCATGTTGACAAATTGCTCTTTCCTATGGTTTGATTGCAAGCATGTTGATGGTATTCTTTCACCTTGTGACAATCATGTCTCGTTGCTTTTGGATATTGATACTTTGTGTGTTGCCACAAAAATGTTGAACAATTTCTCTTTCCGATGTTTTGTGTGCAACCATAATGCCATTTTGAGCATGTATTGTCATGAGAGCTTCCAAGTCTCTCGTATTATTGTTGCAACAACATAAGGACCACTTGCTCTTTCATATGGTTTGTTTGCAAACATGTTGTTTTTGCTTTCGCTTGCAATACTCATACCCCCCATGATTTTGGCTTTTGATGATATGTGTATGGCATCCAACATATTGAAAATTGCTCTTTCCAATGGTTGGTTTGCACACATAATGTTGTTGCTTTGGATATTCTTCCTCATGTGTTTTTGCCGAATTCTCCTAGCTTTGCATCAAAGATGTTGATCAAGATTTTAGTCACGTGCTTTGAGTGCCACACTAAGATGTTATATGGAGTTTTTGAGTTCCCACATTTGGATGATGTTCAATTAACTTCCATGCACGTTGAACTTGCATACGCATTTCGTTTGCGATACTTGAGTTGTGCTAATAGTGTTGTGAACAAGAATGGACATGCCACAAATGACATGCTCCTCTATCACACACAAACATATGTTGCTTGGTCTTTGTTGTGTGAAGGTACAATTGCATACGTGTCAACCTCTATGGACAAAGAGTTGACAAGACGAATCGAAGAGAGTTACCTAGGGCTATCCTTCAATGAGCAATCTCTATATCATAAGGTGACTTCCTTCTACTTGAGGACTCATGCTATAATCTTCATGAATTGGCTACTCTTTGAGTGTTGCTTCGCTTTTGTTGTGAGCTTTGTAGGCTTCATGGAAGGTGAAGGAACATTGAAGAGTTGCCACATCAAGCTTCTCGAGGACGACTATATGGTGAACCCTAGTATCAAGAAGGTATCTCGACATCATCTTCTTAGAAAGAGCATGAAGAGTCGAGGACGACTCTTTTTGAAGGGGGAGCTGATGCAGCCCGTCCTGCGGACGCTACTACATCCACAACTCCAAGTCCCCAAGTCAACCAAGAAGATGGACCATGAGCAGCCAGCTCCAGAATGAGAGTCTCCGCCGTCATCGCCCTGAAGAGTCCGACCGAATCCAGCCGGAGTGTCTGGCGCAGCCAGAGTGTCCGACGCGACTCGGCCGGAGTGTCTGGCCTGCCCCAGCCCCAACCTGGCATGGACATTCAGAAGGCCAGTTCGGACACTACCCGGAGTGTCCGGCTACCCCGGACTGTCCGGTCACTTCGACCCAGACTGTCCGGCCCAAGTGATGGGCCTGGGAGCCAACAGTTGGGCCCTTGGCCCATGTACCCCTCTATTTCACACCAAACCCTAGTTTTATGCCCAAACTACCCCTGAACTTGTGGCTGGCCTATAAATAGAGCCCCCACCCACTCATGTATCCCTTAGGCGTAGATGATAGACTAAAGACAACCCCCCTTTATGGAATCTCTAGTTTTGCCTCATCCCCTTCTACCAAAGGGGATCGACTATCATCACCACCTCGTTGGAGTTTGCATCGCGCCTCCCTCGTTGTACAAGGCCTTGGCATCGGTGTCCCTTTGCCAAGACATCAAGACCCTCTCCAAGGTGTTCTTCCCTCTCCGCTTGGGAATGACGGGAGCACGTTGACTGATCTTTCCTTGTGAGGATTCTATCAGACCGATGGCCACCGGTGAGAGCAATCGGCCTTGTATCGTGTGTGTTTTGCGTGTGTTCA
The DNA here is from genome assembly GCA_916181665.1 of Avena sativa. NCBI lineage: Eukaryota > Viridiplantae > Streptophyta > Magnoliopsida > Poales > Poaceae > Avena > Avena sativa. The sequence continues at coordinate 275,414,139 of OV702286.1, read as the reverse complement.
TCGTGTTCTTCGCGAGGTGTGCGTCCGCTTCCGCTACCTTCTCCGTTTCCCCTCGATTTCCCATCGATTTGACCACGAGATCCATGAAGATTGGGCCACCCTAGAGGTTTGCCCTCATCAAAAACCGTTGCTACTGATAAACTGTTGTGAGCAGGATTGTTTCCAGGTGCAGCTGAATTGACAACTCAGTTGTTAAGGCTTATAAATATTCTTTGGCTCCCCTTGTGTCGAATCAATAAATTGGGTTTCACTTCCCTCGAAAATACTACGATACACCTCCTATACTTGTGGGTCATCAAGACTATTTTCTAGCGTTGTTGCCAGGGAACATAGCTTTATTTATCAAGTTCACTTGGATTCTCTGTTGTTCACTGCTATCCATCCATCATGGTTAAGTCTCGTGATGGCAAGGTTCCTATTTTACCATCCACTACAAGAAGAGGTATGGTTCTGAACATCTCTATTGCTCTTGATTCACCATCTGTTATGAGTAAGCTCGTTACACCACCACATACACATGCTACACACACTGTTACTACTGCTAAAACTGAAACTTCTGATGCTTATGATGCTGCTTCTACTGTGCTTGATAAGAGTGGTTCATTAGGTCCTTTCCTAGACGCTACGATTGATAGAACTATAGCTAGGAATACTGAAACTCCTAATGAAGACACTCCTGTTAGTTCACCTGAGTCTAGTGAAAGTTATGATATTGAAGATGGTTATGTTGAGATGACCGATGAATTTATTAAAGAATGTAAAAACACCCATGATAGGAGCACTGCTAAGAGTCTCCTTGAGAGGCGTACTATTAGACCCAAATTGTCTCCTATTGCTAAGTTTGCTGCTTCCCCCATAAACATTATAGATGAAGATTATGATTTCTCTCTCGATCTATCTTACATAGCTATTGTTGAGAAAGAACCTTTTTGTGGGACTAAGAATGAAAGTGCGGTAGCACATATGAATGAACTTTCTACCATGAGTGCCTTGTTTTCTGATGATATTAAGATGCGTACTTACTTTGTTGCTAAGATTTTCCCCTTTCACTGAAAGGAGAAGCTAAAACTTGGTTTAGTAATTTACCTCCTGGATCTATTGATAGCCCTGATTGCTTGATTAGTACTTTCCTGCAGAAATATTTTCCTCCTAGTGATAGACATGCTATTTGCAAGGAACTTTTTGATTTTAAATAGGGAGAAAAAGAGATATTGCCCGAAGCATGGGCAAGATTTTGTGCTTTGATTCATGCACATGCTGGAAGTACATTACCTAAGAATCAGCTTCTTGATATATTTTATAATGGACCAACCGAAGAATATAGGACATACCTAGATAGTTTTGCTGATTGTGTTTTCAGGAATAGGACTCCCAAGGAAGCTGAGGAATTAATGGCTAAAATAAGCAAGAACTATGAAGATTGGACTCCTCCTGAATCAGATATACTTGAAGTAATCATACCTGAACCAACTATTCTGGTGCCTATTCCAACATCAAAGAAGAGGGGAGTTATTGAATTAAATGATGAAGTGACGAAGGAATCTAAGAAATGTCTTAAGGAGAAGAGAATTAAAGCGGCAGATGTCAAGAATTTACCTCCTATAGAAGAATTATGTAAGCCAATTCCCTATTCATCCACTATTGAGGTACACTCTCTCCAACACTTTGATGAAGGTTATATCCCTTACTCTAAACCTCCTGATCAATGCTTAGAAGAATTCGATATCTTTATTGTTAAGAAAGATAATTTTAATAAAAGGGTGCAAAATCATCTAATGGAAAACACTAGAGCTATTGTTGAGTTGAGAGATGTTGTGGAAAGAACCTCTAATGATGTCAAAATGATTGTTAAATACTTTCAAATGGTTCAAACTCAAATAGATCAACTCATTGAAGTGCAAAAAAGACTTGCTAGTTAACGCTGCTAAAGAAAAACATGCTTATGAAATTAGAACTAGAAGTGGTGCTGCTACCCAGGATCCTCTATATCTTGAGGGGCATCCCAAAAGAATTGAGCAGGATTCTCAACAAGCTGAAAATAGTGGCTCTACTCATAAGAAAAGGAAAAAGAAACGTAAAACTATTGTAGAACCCTCTGAACCTGCTATAGATCCTAATAGTATATCTATCTCTAATGCTGAAACTGAAAGTGGTAATGATGAAAATGAAGTTCCTAATGAAGAAAAAGTTGAAGAAGAATCTGAAAAGCACACTAAGAATACTAAATACACTAAAGAAGATTTTGTTGCTAAGAAACATGGTAGTGGAAGAGAGCCTTGGGTCCAAAAACCTATGCCTTTCCTTGATAAGAAACACAAGTCAAAGGAAGATGAACACTATAATAAGTTTTGTGAGAGGATGAAACCTTTATTCTTGCAATATGAAGGATATTGTCTCGAATAAAAGGAAGATCCCTAATAAAGAAATTTCTTCTTTGCTTGCTAATTATTCCTTTAATGGTAAGGTTCCAAAGAAACTTGGAGACCCAGGGATTCCAACTATCCCTTTCTCTATTAAGAATAGTTATGTTAGAACTGCTTTGTGTGATTTGGGAGCTAGAGTTAGTGTTATGCCTTTCTCTCTCTATAAGAGGCTTCAACTAAAAAAATTAATACCAACTGATATATCTTTGCAAATGGTTGATAAATCTACCACTATTCCTGTTGGTATATGTGAGGATGTACCTGTTCAAGTGGCTCATAATTGCTTGATATTAACTGATTTTGTTGTGCTTGAAATGCCTGAAGATGATAATATGTCTATTATTCTTGGGAGACCTTTTCTTAATACTGCAGGGGCTGTTATTAATTGTAATCAAGGAAAGGTGACCTTTAATGTTAATGACAAGGAACATATTGTCTATTTCCCCAAGAAGATTGAAAGGACTTATGGTTTGAATTGAGAAAAATTTGAAACTATTATGATTGGGACCATTGCTATCAAGGTTGAGGTAACATAATCATTAGTGGAATACAAAGTTTTGTCTCATATGAAATTGTTTTGGTAACAAGACTTGATCAACCTTGTTAACAAAAGGATTTCATTGAACAAAACAATGTTTTCACCATGATTATCTCCGCTTACTTCTATTCTATCCATTTCAGTTTTTGTTTTCGTTCAGTTTTCTTTTTGTTGTTAGTTGCTTGCATGTTAGAGTGTCTTAGAACTCCTGTAGTTCTAGCCTTGTTTTGTCATTGCATCATTTCCAAAAAAAATCTCTGTCTGTCAGAAAATCATTCTTCTATACCTAAAAAATGCCCAAAAATGAAGTGTCTCGAAAAATTCCAGAAAATTCATATTAAATTTTTACATGAAAAAAGGGGCAGAGGAGTGCCTGGGAGGTACCAGGGGGACCCACCAGGCAGGCTCACCACCTGGTGGCGCGGCCTGCCCTGGGTGGCGCCATGCCATGGTGTGGGCCACCCCTAGCCCTCCACTAACTCTCTCACCTGCCACTTTCTTCTCTCTCCCGAGTAAGCTCCAGTTCATTGCTCAAAATCGCGTTCTTGCTGTGCTTGCTCTCGATTTTTTCGATCTCCTTGCTCAGCCCATCTTTGTTGCTGAAATTTGGAGCACTTGTTCTCTGGTATGTGACTCCTCCCCTTGTCCAAGTAGATTTGTGTTTAGTGGATTATATCTTGAGTATTTTGCTGCTGTGGGTGACAGGTTATGAGAGCTTGTAAGCTTGTTTGATGCTTAGAGATATAGTTTTGATGCATGTTTAGGCCTCTTACAAGTCCCTATGAGTAGTATCCTTCACTTTATTCACTTTGCAATCACTTGTTTAATAGGTGTTTAAATTTCAGAATAGAAGATGAATGAGCATCAACTAAACCAACATGAACTATGGGTACCTGAGGTTAGGAAGGTCCACCGGGAGGAGGAAGTTTTTCCTTCCATTTATCCATGCTCTGAGTTCATGAGAGCTGTAGGAATTCTCCAAGATTTCCACACTTTGGTTTCTAATGCAGGGTTGGAGCACTTTTTGGATGATGAACCTTGTCAATTTGTGAACCTAACCATGTCTGTGGTGCAGGACTTCCAATTTAGTCACTCTTTGCCTAACCCCATGGTCCACTACAAAATTTACAATATTGCTGTCGACCTTTCTCTCGATGACTTTTGTGCAGCTATTAAGGTACCTCAATGGGGATCACGTAGAAGGATTAAGGAGCGACCTGAACCACTCATGGATTTATACGCAGAAATTTGCCAAGGGAGCAGCTTCTCGAAGGAGAGTGGAAAAATCCGTAACATTCATCTTCCCTCCATTCGCTACTTTGCCTACTTTATTACCAAGTGTGTTCTTGCTAGGAAAACTGCCAATAAGTTATCTTCATATGATCTAGCATTTATCTCTGCTGCTCTTAAACGAGATAGGTCTTACAACTTAGGTGCTTTGATAGCTTTCCGTCTTGCTGCTAACCGTGAGAAAGATGGAATTTGTGGAGGCCTCATTGCTTCTCGTTTACTAGCACTGCATGATTTAGTGCCTCATCATCTAGACCTACAGTTCCCCATAGAAAGGCTTGATTTTAACTCCATGATACAGCATAAATTTGTTTCCTCATGGGCTAGTTTGAATGAGTTGTCTTATGAAATAACCTTTCCCAAAGCTGGTTGGAGAAAGAGCAAGTCCGAGCGTGTTGTTCTTTTGCCTGCACCTGTTTTGTTTAACCTTGATAACAGGGAAGGATGGTCCCTCACTGAGGAGGACCTTGACACATACTTGGGAGAGCTCTCCCAACAGGAGCAGGATACTAGAAGGGAGGTCACGGATGATTCACTCCAGCCCTCGAATGAGGGGGAGTCTTCATATCAGCAGCATGCTTATGATTGGGGAGCTTCTTCTTCCCACGGGCCCAACTACGACCATTCTTATCACGATCCTCCTGCTTGGAACCCTTACCCGTATCTGGATTGATACCCACTTAGGCCAAAAGCCTAAGCTTGGGGGGAGGTACGCCGACATCGCACTCATCTCCCTATCATGTTGCGTCGGTACTTTGTATATTCATGTTTCGTTCTCTTTTTAGTTTTTGTTCTTTCTTTGCTTTTGCTTTCTAAAACACAAAAAGACCAAAAATATTTCTGTTGTTTCTCTTTGGTTTTCTTCTTGTTCTTTTCGCCTTGGTTTGTCTTTCCCTTTTTCCTTTGTTTGAACTATTCGAAAAACCCAAAAAGATTTTGCTTTGCTTGTTTTTCCTTTTTGGTTCTTGTTTTAAAAATCGAAAACAACAAAAATATTTGTCGTTTTGGAACGCTTTCAACACTTGTAAATATATACCCAGTTGATACCATGCTCTTTTGTTTGCGGATGTCGTCGGTGTGAAATAAAAGGGGAGCTTGTAAGTCCATGGAGTTACGTATGTGTGTTAGAGAAAGGCCTGGGCCGCCTGTCTAATCCATGCCGTCATGGTGGAAACCTGCAGCGTAACCATAATGATATCTATGAAGCATTCTTCTTATAAAAAAAGAGAGATAGCTATTGAGAAAAAGGAAAAAAGAGATTTATGAAAAGAGGAAAGAGAGAAAAAAGCACCATTTTCCCATGGTAAATAAGAAGATTGCTGAGATACTCATTGTCTGCTTGCCTTGTCATTTTGATATGGGGATCCTTCCATATCATCGGGCAAGGGGTACCCCGTTGGCGGTTCTCTATGATACGCACATATTTACGATGACAAGAACTTACGGGTAACTAAAGTTGAGTAGCATAAGGAGCGGCCCTCGTACTCAAGGGACATGGGATTTTCAGTTTATAGTGTGTCAAGCATATAACTCAGATTGGACCTCACTTTCACCTTAACCACATTAAAGATGCTTATGATAGGGGCAATGAGAGCTCAAAGCTAATGAGTATCATACTTTTAGCATTTGGAAGCCTTTCAAATTATTCAAAACCTTTTCTTTTACTTATTGAGTCTCCACATATTCTTTGAGCACCTTCTTGAGAGCATAGTTGTCATTCTTTGTGCTTGTCTCATTACTTGATTATTTGTGTTATGACTTTGATGCTTGTATCTTTGACATCTTTATTTCTAGTCTTCACCTGAACTTCCGAGGTGCCGTGGCATTCATAATCAAAGGCAAGCGAGATACCACTCTATCATACCTTGTTATGAGCATTGTAATGTTGCTTATGTTTATGCTTCATGCTACTTATTATTTTTGAGTTGGAATCTCTTCATAGCTTGTAATGCCTATTAAGTAAACTTAGTTGCATACTTTTTATTATGAATTTTCTAAGTAGTTGATCACATGCTGAGAATATATACATCATATGAAGCAATTGTGTTCGTGAAAGTTCTTTTATCGCACTCTGTTTTCAACTGAATTGCTTGAGGACAAGCAATAAGCTAAGCTTGGGGGGAGTTGATACGTCCAAAACATATCTACTTTGCCGAACACTGTTGCTATTGTTTCTCCTCTAAACTTGTGTGATTTGGATGCAACTAACACGGACTGACGCTGTTTTCAGCAGAATTGCCCTGGTGTTTACTTTTTGTGCCGAAAATCAACTATCAGGAAAAATCCCACAAAATATGCCGAAAATCCTATTTCACCAGAAGACTCCAGGAGCCAGAATACGAGATGGAGGGGGGCTGGGCCCAGGCCACACCACCTAGCCGCGCGGGCAAGCCCATGCCACGCTAGGGGGTGGTCTGGCCGCCCCAAAATCCCCCTCGGTCTCCCTCTTCGCCTATAAGTTGCCTTCTGACCTAAAAACTTAGGGGGGTCGACGTTTTTCCAGAAGGAGTTCCGCTCCGCCGCCACCACCAGATTCCACGAAATAGCACCAGAAACTCCGTTCTGACACCCTGTCGGGACGAGGAATTGGAGGAGATCATCACCATCGCTTCTCCATCGACCATCCATGTTTCCCCCATCTATGAGTGAGTAATCCCCCGCTATAGGCTATGGGGATGGTAGGGATTGGATGAGATCGTTCATGTGAAGGCATTAGATTGTTAGGGCATGGTGCCTAGTATCTTCTATTAGTGCTTTTTGACTTTGTTGCGACTTGTTATGCTTAATGCTTGTCACTAGGGCCCGAGTGCCATGATTTCAGATCTGAACATGTTATTGATTCATTATGATAGTATTGTTTATGGTCTTATCTACAAGTTGTATACACACGTTGTTGTCCGGAACCAATGGCCCCGAAGTGACAGAAATCGGGATAACCGGAGGGAATGGCTTTGATGTGAGGATCACATGTGTTCACGGAGTGTTAATGCTTTGCTCCGGTGCTCTATTAAAAGGAGCACCTTAATTGCCAGTAGTTCCCTTGAGGCCCCGCTGCAAACGGGCTGGCAGGACAAAAGATGTGCAAGTTCTCATTGCAAGCATGTATGACTATTGATGAGGATATATACATGGATTATGATGATTCTGACTACTTGAACTGGAAGGAAATATTGAGTCAAATCAATAATGACTATCAGGTGAATTTATTCCTAATTGAACCTGATGTTTTATTTAATGAGAACTTTATACTACCTAAGTCTATGCATCTTTGTATGATCAGGTTTATTGATAACACAAGCATTGCGCGAGGAGGAGGAGAGTTGCAGCAAGAAGGACAAGCGCTGATTTCCAATATCAACAAGTGCGCGAGGGAGGAGATCACGTATGAGCAATGAGGAAATCATAGCAATGAGGAAATCACGTATGAGAAAGAGTGAGAGATGGCGCACCAAGAATAACATGTTTGAGGTGTTCCACGACGTTTGGACTGCATGCCAATAATGCCGAACCCATATATGGGTCGGCATGTATCAGTTTGAGTCGAACCGAGTCAGTTTGGGCCAAGTTATGGCTGTTTTTAGGCCCGTTTAGAAGGGAGGACGCCCCAGCCCTCATATAAACCTCCGTAGCCGTCACAAGTTAGGGTTTAGACCACGTTAAAATATTTTGGAGTTGTTTCTTTCATAGAACCTCTGGAATTACCCTGTGTTCGAATCTACCAACTATAATTGAGTGTGATCTGTTGTTCCATTGGGAATTAGTAGATTGCAGACTACCGTTCGTGGTCACGGCTGCATGCGCAAGAGTGTGGTGTTGTGAATATCCTACAAGGTTCGAGATCTGTTGCGCTGGCATCAGGGATCGAGCGGGAGAGATCATAGCTACGCACTAGTTATCTATCATCCACCATCATCATCGCCATCCACTTACTGAGAAGATCGGGCCACACCATATCATCTTGGTATCAGAGCTTTCGTTGATCACATCGTGTTTTTGGGTCATCTGTGGACCATTTTTCTACAAGTAATTTACAGATCAGTTTGTTTGGAGAAGAGATTGGGAGGCGAGTTCTTGGGCTAGATCGGAATCACAGATCTAATCTTGCAGAGTTTTGATCAGATCCAATCAAGAGGATTCCACGCCACCTGAACTTTTCGCCTGACCATACGGATCGCTCCAAGGCAGCGATCGCATCACCTCGTTCTCGCCCCGCGCCCTCGCGCGATCGGGGAATCGCTCGGTCTCGCCCTGGGCGACCGCGGAAACCGCCCGGCCGCACTCCAACTTCTAGCATGGGACAGCCCATCAGGAGTACTCCTCGCGCATCCGACTCCTATACGTGAAAAGGAAGGAGTCCTCCTTGCGCGCGCCTGGCGATCGAAGCCTTCCCGTGTTGGCGCGTCGCTCAAGAGGAAACCGGATCGAAGTGTCGATCGGCCTGAACCTCGCGCGCGCCTGGCGCCTTTGCTCCGCCCGTGCCTGACTGATCCCCCATGCGCTTGTTCCTAGCGGGCCGGTCCATCTGCATCGATCGGTGTTGGCTGGCTTGCGCAGGTCGCCTGAGGAGAGACAACCTCTGTGGTCAAGCGAGGCACCCTGGCCAGGCATCACTGCCCCTGGGAGTGCACAGATTTTGCTACTGCGTGCTTTGCTTCAGTTTGGACATTGGGCAGATTTTTGTGTGACAGATCACTAGGAGCAACACAAGATATTTCAGATCAGTAAATGCTGGAACAATATAGGATATGATGGATCTTCAGGACAATGTCAGTAGTTTGTCGGCAAGGGATGTGTACACTGATTTTTTAGACATGATGAATCGTGTACCCATTGATTTGTCAAAAAGGACATGGTACCTACTACATACTGCAACCTCAACAGAATACAAGTTATGGGAAGAGACAATGCAAGCTGGTTTTCGCTTATGTGTTGATCTTTCTCCAGATCTGCAGTTTGACGACACTATCGCTTTTCGTCTTGCAAAAAGGCGTGACGATGCGCGAATTTTCCGGTGGTGGAATGTGGACACACGTACGCGAGGTGTCTCAATAAATACTGTTTGGGAGGACTACAAAAAGTTTTTACGTGCTAAATTTTTGGCACCATCAGAGATAGAGGACAAGGTGATTGTTTCGGAGGATGTTGTACCATTGAGTGGGCTGAATTTGCAACTCAAGAAAGTACAAGATGATGCTTGCATGACAGTTGATAAGGGCCAGCGTTGGAATTTATTTCAGGCGCAGTGTATGATCAAAGGCAAAGCATGCAAGTTGATTGTTGATGGAGGAAGTTGTACTAATGGCATTAGAAAGGCAATGGTGGCATCGTTGGGGTTGTCCACATGGCGTATTCCTGAACCTAAGCATCTATAGTGGTTCAATAGCTGCGGTATGGTGAAGGTAACTCATAAGGTGCGTGTGCCATTTACAGTTGGTGATTATGTTGATGAGATTGAGTGCGATGTGTTGCCATTGGAGGTATGTGGGATGTTACTTGGACATCCATGGCAGTATGATCGCAATGTTACACATGCTGGAAGAGCAAATACATATTCTTTTGTGCATGGTGGCAGACAGCAGACTTTGAAGCCTATGCAGGATGATCACATAAAGTCTGATGTAGAGCTGGTGGTACATAAAGAGAAGGTGCGCAAGGCTAAGCCAAAATCTGGGCTAGCTAAGGTGCGGGATGGAGAGCATGAGGCACAGTGCGACAATGTTGATATTGCTTCAGCTATGCCTGTAGATGACAAGTCAGTGGAACTTGTTAGTGACAAGCCAGTTGAAGTGCATCCTCTTATTGCCGAGAGGAAGGATGTTGCAGCATGTGTTCCGAAGGTTGTATGTGTTGACATAGGTGTTCAGACGGATGATATTTGTGCTCCTGATGTTCCAGTGCATGTGGTTCAGCGGGGTAACAAGAGCACTTTTGTTAGCACACCCGTGAGGCGTTTTGTTGGGACAGTTGTGCGGATGCATAGAGGCAAGGATGGACATGTTCGTCAGTTGTGTGGTCCAGGCATTACTCATCTTATGCAGGGTCGTGCAAAGAAGGTCCATGTTCAGCAACTACGGGTTCCAAAAAAAGTTGAGAAGAAGAAGAAGATGATGGCGCCTAGGTCCAAGCTCGTATGGAGACGCAAGAAGGTGCAGGTGCCAATGGCTGTATCAAGTCGAGCAGGCCAAGAGGGAGGATGTGGTGAGGAAGGCAAGCAATACTTGAAGATGGCGAAGACGCGTGAAGCGATTGTTCATATCACACCACCTTTCCGACCCGACCCACAAGCGTTGGGGACAACGCTTCTTGAAGGGGGGATGATGATATGGGCATGAAGGAGGAGGTGAAGTCTAATTTCAGGACTCCACCAAGCTAGGTGATGCGGGCGCATCCCATTGATGATTGGCACACCAGGACGACCTACGATATGTAATGATAAGTCTAAAGTTGTGTCAAATATTTTGCTATGTTATTGAGTCCGAGTCCATGTTAGGTTCAAGTCCGTTTGTGTGTTCGGTTTGGGTCTATCCAACCAACTAGTTGTAGGCCTCCTATATAAAGGAGCCAGCCACCTAGGGTTTAGGGGAGTTCAGTTGTTTAGTCTAAAACCTATATTGTGCTCCACCGTGTATCATCCCTCCGGGGACGGCGATACTGTTTATCACATTATTGTTGCTGCGAAGGTTCTTGTGTGCATCAAGGATTATTGAGCTGTGGTTTGAGGCGTGGTGACCTTCATCATGTTACTTGCTGGATTCGTTCCTCTTCTTCAAGTGATGTTCATCGGCATTATTGGAAGATCATCTATCTGGTTGATTCGCTGTGAAAGATCGGGACAAACTATAGGATCATTGGCATGATCCGTATCAGGTGGTATCAGAGCTTTCAATCTGATTGGTGAATATAGCATGCATGAAAATTTTCTTGTGGATCACATATACATTACTTGTGATAGAATCGCTAAAATGAAACATGCTGTTTTCAGCCATACATCACAAAATGTTTGCTATGGGACAATAGTTCATGTTCCAGATATTATGGAAATACATTCTGGTCTACTTGATATATTGCAACCAACACAAGTAATTTTACCTATGTTGGATTGTTCTAATCTTGCTAGAATAGGACCCAAGTTTTCATATTCACCGTGTTTGTCCCAAAAGTCTTTGTCTAGTTTTGTTACTACTTTAGACTTCCTTGATATTTGCAAATTGAGTTGCATTTTACATACTGGACAACATGATCATGTTCATAATAATCAGAGTAGCGCAGTTGAAGCATGGCATGATTCAACATATTGAATTGGTTTGATCTTGTTCACAAATTTGATCATAGATCTTCTTTGAGAAAACTGAATTTAATATTGAAGAACATGACTATCTATTTAGTTGTTTTTCACCATGATCATGATTCTTTGTACTTCACTTATACCTGCAATTTAAGTTGCTTGACGTATACTGGACATACTTTTCATGTGAACAACAATAATACAACATGTTATATATACATATACTTTGCGTACACGTTGTTCTTTTTGTTTCTCCCACTTTCAGCTTACCTAAAGCCAAGAACGGCTTTTCATGAAGAAAGGGAGGATGATGAGGATATATACATGAGATCATAGCTACGCACTAGTTATCTATCATCCACCATCATCATCGCCATTCGCTTACTGAGAAGATCGGGCCACCCCATATCATCTTGGTATCGGAGCTCCAGTGTTTCCTCGGTAAGCATCCACAAATCCATCCATAGATTAGTTTTTTTGTCCTATACAGAAAAAGCCACACAAAAATATTAGGGTTCATAGTTTCATTGCCATAGCCTAGATAACACTGTTCGTGAGTTCTAGTTGCTGATCGTAATCCTTTTGTGTAGCCTTTCTTCTAAATCTGAGTCGTAGTTTTTGTCTAGTTTTCGTCTGTTTTGATCCGTTGTCGGAGTCCCTAGACTATTTCTAGACTGTTCGTCGTGTTCTTGAGTCTTAGATCTAGTAGATCTGTTTTCTTTTAGTCTCAGGTTGTACATCCGTTTGAAAGAAGGAGAAAAAAAGGCAAACCGATCGGATCTAGACTTGTACTGAGTTTGCTTCATGTTGAAGTAAAAAAAATCGGCTCGCTGCCTCATGCCTGACCGCAGACGGGTCTGTGCTCCAGCGTGAAAGCCAAAAAAGAAAATCCAAAGAAAAAAGAAAATCGGACCGTCGCCTTACCACAGACAGGTTTGTCCTCATACGAGAAATTTTTGTGTCTGCCGACATCCTGCCGCGGCAGGATTTTCAGCCGTTTTTCTGCCGTGGCAGAGACCAATTCTCAGGTCAATTTTTTTTCTTTTTTGTTTATTTTTTTACTGAGTCCACATAGCGTACCTATCCATGTGAGCCTTAGTAATCCTTTCTTTGTGTCTAAAACTATCCTAAGAGACTAGCGTGCTTAGTGCTCTACGGGCTGCTCAGTTTAGCAATCTTGTGCCCGTTTCGTTGAGACATTGCTAGCGTCTCTCCTTGTGCATTGCAACACGAGCATTCCTCTGACATACCTCACTTTATTGAGCTCATTTTCATAGTTGCAATTGCCCCATTTATCTCCACCGTGTGTGTTTCCGTGGGTCTTTGTCATACGATCAGCACTAGGAATTGTTTGCGGTGTAGTTAGGATACCATACCTACAGCTCCACCATAAATAACATGTGTGCCCTGCGATCGTTCTCTATACCTTTGGTATTCACTTCATCACATCAGTGCATCAGTCCTTGATTTCGAATTGGTAAGCATCACTATTCACTTTGGAACGGTAAGATCTGCTTTCTTGTCAGTTTTTGAGTGAGTTGTGAGTGTGCCACCAAAACGGTTTTGTGTTTTTGCACTAATGTACTAATCATGACTTCTACTAGTGTTGATGTGATGCAGAAATCAGATGATGTTTACCATGACTATTTAGCTATTGTGGTTGGCATGGCATATGATCATACTACAATCAAGTGGCGATTGGAAAGTTCCACCACACCCGCAGAATATCAGATTTGGGAAATTGATATGGGATTTGGTTTTGCGAGATGTCATACTTTCGATAGCAAGTTTAATTGCCATATAGAATACATTCTTGCTCACCGACGTGTGGATGAAGAGGTAGCTCGTTGGTGGAAGGACGCAAGGATTGTATGGTCTCATGGGTAAAAAAATCCTTTGGGAAGATTTCAAGCAATTTCTATGTTCTATGTTTTTGAACAACTGCAAATGGCCTCTTCCAGAAATTTTGAGAGGGACACTAATGAGAAATGTGAGTTGTCTACTAACGTAATCATGTCTACTCCTAGTGTTGTATCTTGTGATGTGCAAGTTGCTTTTGAAGAAAGGGAGCCGCCTATTTTACAACCTGCATCACACGATCTGGTATTGTTACTTGAGGAGGATGTCATAGTACCTACTATAGCTAAGAAGATTGTTAATGACATTGGTACTGATTTGGAGCTTCAGCCAACATGTGCGACATATTGTGAGTCTATTCCTTTACAGAAGCCTCATTGTGATTTGCCTTGCACTACCGTTTCAGCACCATGCGATAGTTTACCAAATTCAAATTTTGATCATGTGGTACTGATAACACATAAGGAAATACTTGCTCGAATACCACCTGCTGATATTGTGTATTCCATCATGCTAAATGAACCTATGAGTATGAGTTGTGCTATGGATAAGATTTCTGAAATTTCATTTCTGAATTCTAGCACATATTCTCCTTGTTTCACTTTCAATCTGATTGGTGAATATAGCATGCATGAAAATTTTCTTGTGGATCACATATACATTACTTGTGATAGAATCGCTGAACTGAAACATGCTGTTTTCAGCCATACATAAAAAAATGTTTGCTATGGGACAATAGTTCATGTTCCAGATATTATGGAAATACATTCTGGTCTAGTTGATATATTGCAACCAACACAAGTAATTTTACCTATGTTGGATTGTTCTAATCTTGCTAGAATAGGACCCAAGTTTTCATATTCACTGTGTTTGTCCCAAAAGTCTTTATCTAGTTTTGTTACTACTTTAGTCTTCCTTGATATTTGCAAATTGAGTTGCATTTTACATACTAGACAACATGATCATGTTGATAATAATCAGAGTAGCGTAGTTGAAGCATGGCATGATTCAATTTGGTTTTCAGACATATTGAATTGGTTTGATCTTGTTCACAAATTTGATCATAGATCTTCTTTGAGAAAACTGAATTTAATATTGAAGAACATGACTATCTATTTAGTTGTTTTTCACCATGATCATGATTCTTTGTACTTCACTTATACCTGCAATTTAAGTTGCTTGATGTATACTGGACATACTTTTCATGTGAACAACAATAATACAACATGTTATATATACATATACTTTGCGTACACGTTGTTCTTTTTGTTTCTCCCACTTTCAGCTTACCTAAAGCCGAGGACGGCTTTTCATGAAGAAAGGGAGGATGATGAGGATATATACATGGATTATGATGATTCTGACTACTTGAACTGGAAGGAAATATTGAGTCAAATCAATAATGACTATCAGGTGAATTTGTTCCTAATTGAACCTAATGTTTTATTTAATGAGAACTTCATACTACCTAAGTCTATGCATCTTTGTATGATCAGGTTTATTGATAACACAAGCATTGCGCGAGGAGGAGGAGAGTTGCAACAAGAAGGACAAGCGCTAATTTCCAATATCAACAAGTGCGCGAGGGAGGAGCGGGAGGCATGCGCACTAGGAGGCAATGAGGAAATCACGTATGAGCAAGAGTGAGAGATGGCGCACCAAGAATTACATGTTTGAGGTGTTCCACGACGTTTGGACTGCATGCCAATAACGCCGAACCCATATATGGGTCGGTATGTATCAGTTTGAGTCGAACCGAGTCAGTTTGGGCCAAGTTATGGCTATTTTTAGGCCCGTTTAGAGGGGAGGACGCCCCAGCCCTCATATAAACCTCCGTAGCCGTCACAAGTTAGGGTTTAGACCACGTTAAAATATTTTGGAATTGTTTATTTCATAGAACCTCTGGAATTACCCTGTGTTCGAATCTACCAACTATAATTGAGTGTGATCTGTTGTTCCATTGGGAATTAGTAGATTGCAGACTACCGTTCGTGGTCACGGCTGCGTGCGCAAGAGTGTGGTGTTGTGAATATCCTACAAGGTTCGAGATCTGTTGCGCTGGCATCAGGGATCGAGCGGGAGAGATCATAGCTATGCACTAGTTATCTATCATCCACCATCATCATCGCCATCCGCTTACTGAGAAGATCGGGCCACCCCATATCATCTTGGTATTAGATTTCCAGTGTTGCCTCGGTAAGCATCCACAAATCCATCCATAGATTAGTTGTGTTTGTCCTATACAGAAAAAGCCACACAAAAATATTAGGGTTCATAGTTCATTGCCATAGCCTAGATAACACTGTTCGTGAGTTCTAGTTGCTGATCATAATCCTTTTGTGTAGCCTTTCTTCTAAATCCGAGTCGTAGTTTTTGTCTGTTTTTGATCCGTTGTCAGAGTCCCTAAACTATTTCTAGACTATTCGTCGTGTTCTTGAGTCTTAGATCTAGTAGATCTGTTTTCTTTTAGTCTCGGGTTGTACATCCGTTTGAAAGAAGGAGAAAAAAAAGGCAAACCGATCGGATCTAGACTTGTACTGAGTTTGCTTCATGTTGAAGTAAAAAAAAATTGGCTCGCTGCCTCACGCCTGACCGCAGACGGGTCTGTGCTCCAGCGTGAAAGCCAAAAAAAAATCGGACCGTCGCCTTACCACAGACAGGTCTGTCCTCATACGAGAAATTTTTGTGTCTGCCGACATCCTACCGCGGCAGGATTTTAGGTCATTTTTCTGCCCTGGCAGAGACCAATTCTCAGGTCAAAAAATTTTCTTTTTTGTTTATTTTTTTACTGAGTCCACATAGCGTACCTATCCTTGTGAGCCTTAGTAAACCTTTCTTTGTGTCTAAAACTATCCTACGAGACTAGCGTGCTTAGTGCTCTGCGGGCTGCTCAGTTTAGCAATCTTGTGCCCATTTCGTTGAGACATTGCTAGCGTCTCTCCTTGTGCATTCAAACACGAGCATTCCTCCGACATACCTCACTTTATTGAGCTCATTTTCATAGTTGCAATTGCCCCATTTATCTCCACCGTGTGTGTTTCCGTGGGTCTTTGTCATACGATCAGCACTAGGACTTGTTTGCGGTGTAGTTAGGATACCATACCTACAGCTCCACCATAAATAACATGTGTGCCCTGCGATCGTTCTCTATACCTTTGGTATTCACTTCATCACATCAGTGCATCAGTCCTTGATTTCGAATTGGTAAGCATCACTATTCACTTTGGAACGGTAAGATCTGCTTTCTTATCAGTTTTTGAGTGAGTTGTGAGTGTGCCACCAAAACAGTTTTGTGTTTTTGCACTAATGTACTAATCATGACTTCTACTAGTGTTGATGTGATGCAGAAATCAGATGATGTTTAACATGACTATTTAGCTATTGTGGTTGGCATGGCATATGATCCAACTACAATCAAGTGGCGATTGGAAAGTTCCGCCACACCCGCTGATGAGGGCAAACCTCTAGGGTGGCCCGATCTTCACGGATCTCGTGGTCAAATCGATGGGAAAGCGAGGGGAAAGGGAGAAGGTAGCGGAAGCGGACGCACACCTCGCGAAGAACACGATGAACACACGCAAAACACACACGATACAAGGCCGATTGCTCTCACCGGTGGCCACCGGTCCGATAGAATCCTTGCAAGGAAAGACCGGTCAACGTGCTCCCGTCAATCCCAAGCGGAGAGGGAAGAACACCTTGGAGAGGGTCTTGACGTCTTGGCAAAGGGACACCGATGCCAAGACCTTGTACAACGAGGGAGGCGCGATGCAAACTCCAACGAGATGGTGACGATAGTCGATCCCCTTTGGTAGAAGGGGATGAGGCAAAACTAGAGATTCCACAAAGGGGGGTTGTCTTTAGTCTATCATCTATGCCTCCGAGATACATAAGGGGGTGGGGGCTCTATTTATAGGCCAGCCACAAGTTCAGGGGTAGTTTGGGCATAAAACTAGGGTTTGGTGCGAAATAGAGGGGTACATGGGCCAAGGGCCTAGCTGTTGGCTCGCAGGCCCATCACTTGGGCCGGACAGTCCGGGTCGGAGTGACCGGACAGTCCGGGGTGGCCGGACACTCCGGGTAGTGTCCGAACTGGCCTTCCGAATGTCCATGCCAGGTTGAGGCTAGGGAAGGCCGGACACTCCGGCCGAGTCGCGTCGGACACTCCGGCTGGATTCGGGCGGACTCTCCGGGGCGATGACGGCGGAGTCTCTCGTTCTGGAGCTGGCTGCTCCTGGTCCATCTTCTTGGTTGACTTGGGGACGATCTTGGGGACTTGGCATTATGGATGTAGTAGCGTCCGCAGGACGGGCTGCATCAGCTCCCCCCTTCAAAAAGTGTCGTCCTCGACTCTTCATGCTCATCCTAAGAAGATGATGTCGAGAGACCTTCTTGATCCTGGGGTTCACCATATAGTCATCCTTGAGAAGCTTGATGTGGCAACTCTTCAATGTTCCTTCACCTTCCATGAAGCCTACAAAGCTCACAACAAAAGCGAAACAACACTCAAAGAGTAGCCAATTCATTAAGATTATAGCATGAGTCCTCAAGTAGAAGGAAGTCACCTTATGATATAGAGATAGATCATTGAAGGATAGCCCTAGGTAACTCTCTTCGATTTGTCTTGTCAACTCTTTGTCCATAGAGGTTGACACGTATGCAATTGTACCTTCACACAACAAAGACCAAGCAACATATGTTTGTGTGTGATAGAGGAGCATGTCATTTGTGGCATGTCCATTCTTGTTCACAACACTATTAGCACAACTCAAGTATCGCAAACGAAATGCGTATGCAAGGTCAAAGTGCATGGAAGTTAATTGAACATCATCCAAATGTGGGAACTCAAAAACTCCATATAACATCTGAGTGTGGCACTCAAAGCAAGTGACTAAAATCTTGATCAACATCTTTGATGCAAAGCTAGGAGAATTCGGCGAAAACACATGAGGAAGAATATCCAAAGCAACATCATTATGTGTGCAAACCAACCATTGGAAAGAACAATTGTTCAGTATGTTGGATGCCATACACATATCATCAAAAGCCAAAATCATGGGAGTATGAGTATCGCAAGCAGTAGCAAAAACAACATGTTTGCAAACAAACCATATGAAAGAGCAAGTGGTCCTTATGTTTGTTGCAACAACAATACGAGAGACTTGGAAGCTCTCATGACAATACATGCTCAAAATGGCATTATGGTTGCACACGAAACACCGGAAAGAGAAATTGTTCATCATTTTTGTGGCAACACAGAAAGCATCCATATCCAAAAGCAATGAAACATGATTGTCACAAGGTGAAAGAATACCATTAACATGCTTGCAATCAAACCATAGGAAAGAGCAATTTGTCAACATGAAAGATGCAAAGCATGCAAAAGGTATCAGAGCTAGGTTCGATCTTGAACTCACGTGGGGGATGCTCTCTAGAGCTCTTTTTGTCAACTCGTGCTCAACCGAGGTTGACATTCTTGTACGAGTACCTACACACATGAAACACAAAAGGAAGAATGTGTGTGCATGGTAGAGAAACAGCTCATCCATCATGACGTATCTCTTCTTGTGCACATCACCATTAGTGTCAATCAAGTATGAAAAATAGGCATGGTGAGTATGCAAGTGGGGAACATGCTTATCATGGCAATCATCAAAATCTCCAACATTTGAGAAAGCTATGGGGACCATCTCAATATAAACCATATGAGAATTATTTTTGCAAGCAAAACAAGTGACAGAGCAATTATTCAACTTATTGCAAGCAACGGGAGAAATTGTGAAACGCTCATGACAAAGCATTATCCGAGGGGTACCATTTCTAGCATCATTACAAGCAAAACATTGGAAAGAGCAATTGTTCAACAAAGTGCAAGCAATGATATCATCAATGTAATGTTTAGAGCATGGCATGTCTATGGCAACATCATCACAATCAAATAATTTCACATGCTCAACAATATGCAAAGGCAAAGTATCACATGGAAATACCAATGAGTCATATGTGATATCACAAACATCATCCATAGCATGCCAATCATCACAAGTCATCATGTCCACTAGTGGGATCATGGCATCATCAACACCCGTATTCTTACCTTGTTCATACCTCTCATATGAAGTGGGTGTTGTGGTAGAATTGGCCTCCATGTGGGCGACTTCTTCATCCAATATGGGGATGGCATCATCTTCATCCACCATGTACATCTTCTTGGTAGGAGGCATCATCATCTCCAAGCTTGGCGCTTCTTGATCCATGGAACCTAGCACAACATGAGGAAACACACTAGAGGTAGAGGGTAAGTCGTTAGAAATCAAAGTGGTCTCACATGACCTATCAACTACCACTCTCAACTCACTCGGTGTATCACTCATGCCCTCCAAGTAGAAGCACTCAATCTCACGTATGGTGGAGTCACTCATCTCACTCTTGTTTTCACTCAAGTGGGCTAAGTGGCTCTCATACTCACATGGGATTGGTACCACATCATCACTCAAGCATATGGGGGTAGGTTCGGTTCTCTCAACTCCTTGCGCCTCCTTTGGTGAAGGGAAAGTCCCATGCTCACCATTCTTGACCTTGTCGTCGCCATCTTGCACCTTGGCTTGTGTAGTCCTCTTGACGTACTCGTCCAACTTGGCGAAGTAGAGGTCTTCGTCCTCCTCATCCATGAGGTTGCATGCATCATCTAGGATGTCAAGTCTTGGTGTTGAAGCTTGATGGCGTGGAGGAGAGCTTGCTCTTGGTGCCATTTTGGTGGTGGCACGAGTAGTTGAAGGTGCCTTATGATGGTGTCGACGGAGGTCATTGGCGTGCCTTGCCAAAGGTTGATGTAGATGGTGCACTTGATCATCCACATGACGCTCGCGATGATGCTCATTGTCCTTGACACTCTTCTTGTGATGGTGGTGCATTCTTGAGCTTGGTTGAGCCTTATGGATGGTGCTCAACATGTATTCTTCGTCTTCATGGAGAAGATGCCTTGAAAGACGTCTTGTATCCTCTTGATGTTGGCGATGATCACGAGAGGATGTATGTTGATGAAGATTCTTGCTTCTTGGCGCCTCTTTTGGAAGGTGATGTTGGGGCGCCGCTCTTTTTGTAGTTGGAGGCACTTGATGCCTAGGAGGTAGATGCACTTGATGCCTTCGAGGTTGTGGTGCTTGGCGCCTTGGAGATGGTGGTGCTTGGTGGCTTGGAGGTGATGGCGCTCGTCGCTTTGGAGATGGTGGTGCATGACGGCTTGGAGGTGATGCCGCTCGTCGCCTTGGAGATGGTGGTGCATGACGCCATGTAGGTGCTGGCGCTTGACGCCTTGGAGGTGGATCATCGAAGTAGGTGGTGCCCTTTGGTGTGGCACGCTTGGCCTTGAAGGTCATGGTTTCTTGATGAGGCGTCTCCGCTAGCTTGGCGTAGTAGTCCTCCATCTCCAAGCGGTGGAGGTATTCTTCATGGCTCATGGAAGAGCCCTCGAAGTGGATGAAGCTCGCCATGTCCTCCATGCTTGGTGAGGCCTCGTCGTTGTAGCACTCGAAGTCATCCATGCTTGGGGAGTCGTTGTTGATGTAGTACTCCATGTCACCCAAGCATGTGGCGCCATTGTCGGTGTAGTGCTCCATGCATGAGGAGCCATTGTCGATGTAGAGCTCCAAGTCCTCCATGCTTGAGGAGCCATAGTTGATGACGTGCTCCATGTCTTCCATGCATATGGAGCCGTCATATGTGCAATGCTCCGGGTCCTCAAAGCATGCGGAGCCATTGTTGGTGTAGTGCTCCATCATGTCCTCTATACTTGTGGAGTCGTAGTCATGGTGGCTCATCATTGATTCTTCATAGATATCATCCTCGGTTCCGGAGTCCCTAGACATGATTCACAAGACCAAGTGGTGTATATGGAAGTGGTAAGGGATTAGAGATGCAACGTCAAACCTTACTTTACCTTGGAAGATAGTATCGTGCAAGTGGCAACACTTGAGAGCAATCAAAACCAAGCAAAGTGAAGTTCACACGGAACACCAAAACCAACTAACCACTAAAAAAACACACACACAAAGCTTATGGTGGATAGGTATGGAAGGTGGCGTGTCCAAGAACAGTCCGAAATCAAGATATTGTAATGGCAAGTAAAGAACCACAATGATCACAAAGCAAAACAAGTCAATCCACAAGAGGAAATATGTACAAGGAAACACACACGGTGGGATAAATGGGACTTGTGCGACGAGAAAGTGAGCTAAGAACCAAATGATTACCTAGCGAAGACTATAAGCTCGTGTCGCACAAGTGCAAGGAGAGACGCTAGTTCGATTGCACTAAATTGGTGGGCTACAAGATATGCACAATAAGTACCACCTATTTGATGTCCATCGAGCTTGCGCTTCCTATTCTATGAGGCACTTGTTTCTTTCTTTCTCTTTTTCTTCTTTTTCTTTTTCTATTTTTTTCTCTTTTTCTTTCTTTTTTCACTTGCCTCTTCCTTGTGCCAACAACTATACAAGATAACTATATGAGATAGCGCGCTCACAACTTTTGCTCGGAATTCTACAAGGTATCAAATGTGCATAGCCCAAGCAATCATAGGAGGAACTAATCTCAATAGGTGTTTGTTGAACGCAAAGATAGTGTGGCTCACAAAGGGATGCAAGTGGGGAGAAGCCGCGGAATTTTTATACCTTCGTCGCCGATCTTCACCCTTTATTGGTGGATTCCGCCTTGCTCACGGAATTTGGATGGAGTAGATAGCATTAACTACGGAGATGATGATGTAGAGCTCTTTCTCCTCTTCAAAACGAGCTAAAGAACACCAAAATCCGAGTTCGTATGCAAAAGTTATCCTCAAAACCGTGAAGCAGATTTTTCTGTCAGCAGGGGAGGCGGACAGTCCGGAGCGCGCAGGCCGGACAGTCCGGCCGGGGCGGAGATTCCGGTCAATTTATGCCGGATACTCCGGTGGGGCGGATATTCCGGTCCGTTTTGGCTGGACAGTCCGGTCCGGTCGAACCAGAACTTCCAGAACACGAACGGGACGAGTTTTGGCGGAAAAACTGGGACCAAAACCTCAAATTGATGGGGGAAATCAAGGAATTAGGCTATGGAAACGCAGGGGAAGGTAGATCAACAAGTTTAGCAAGTAATCCATGGATCAAAACCTACCAAAACGCACTCAAATCACAGATCGGTCCAAAACACGAAATTGGGGCTATTTTTTGGGGATTTTCAAATTTATGGGGAAAAAGACCAAATCGAGGAGAAATCCGTGGCAACCAAAAGCTGCTGATACCAGATGATGAGGGAAAACCTCTAGGGTGGCCCGATCTTCACGGATCTCGTGGTCAAATCGATGGGAAAGCAAGGGGAAAGGGAGAAGGTAGCGGAAGCGGACGCACACCTCGCGAAGAACACGATGAACACACGCAAAACACACACGATACAAGGCCGATTGCTCTCACCGGTGGCCACCGGTCCGATAGAATCCTCACAAGGAAAGATCGGTCAACGTGCTCCCGTCAATCCCAAGCGGAGAGGGAAGAACACCTTGGAGAGGGTCTTGACGTCTTGGCAAAGGGACACCGATGCCAAGGCCTTGTACAACGAGGGAGGCGCGATGCAAACTCCAACGAGATGGTGATGATAGTCGATCCCCTTTGGTAGAAGGGGATGAGGCAAAACTAGAGATTCCACAAAGGGGGTTGTCTTTAGTCTATCATCTATGCCTTCGGGATACATGAGGGGGTGGGGGCTCTATTTATAGGCCAGCCACAAGTTCAGGGGTAGTTTGGGCATAAAACTAGGGTTTGGTGCGAAATAGAGGGGTACATGGGCCAAGGGCCCAGCTGTTGGCTCGCAGGCCCATCACTTGGGCCGGACAGTCCGGGTCGGAGTGACCGGACAGTCCGGGGTGGCCGGACACTCCGGGTAGTGTCCGAACTGTCCTTCTGAATGTCCACGCCAGGTTGGGGCTCGGGAAGGCCGGACACTCCAGCCGAGTCGCGCCGAACACTCTGGCTGTGGCGGACACTCCAATTGGATTCGGGCGGACTCTCCGGGGCGATGACGGCGGAGTCTCTCGTTCTGGAGCTGGCTGCTCCTGGTCCATCTTCTTGGTTGACTTGGGGACGATCTTGGGGACTTGGCGTTGTGGATGTAGTAGCGTCCGCAGGACGGGCTGCATCACCCGCAGAATATCAGATTTGGAAAATTGATATGGGATTTGGTTTTGCGAGATGTCGTACTTTCGATAGCAAGTTTAATGGCCATATAGAATACATTCTTGCTCACCGACGTGTGCATGAAGAGGTAGCTCGTTGGTGGAAGGACGCAAGGATTGTGTATGGTGTCATGGGTAAAAAATCCTTTGGGAAGATTTCAAGCAATTTCTACGTTCTTTGTTTTTGAACAACTGCAAATGGCCTCTTCCAGAAATTTTGAGAGTGGACACTAATGAGAAATGTGAGTTGTCTACTAACGTAATCATGTCTACTCCTAGTGATGAGGACATCCCTACAATTACACCTACCCCAATTGCTAATGAAGTTGTTCCAATTGCAAAGAAGGATCAATCCAATGAGATAAGGATTGGACCAATCACAAGAGCTCGTGCCAAGCTACTAGAACAACAGGTGAACTTGTTTCTTAATGAACCTGGTGTTTTAATTAATGAGAATTTTATACTACCTAAGTCTTTGAATTATTGTATGATCAGGTACTTAGGAGAAGAAGGCATAGCACAGAGTGAGGATCTGAAGGAACATGGCGTGTTGATCAATGAGGAATGCGCGAGGGAGGAGAGGGAGGAAGCGCAAGGAGCTGTCCAAGACGAAGATCAACAAGAGGAGGAAGTTCTCTGCCGCGGCAGAGAAAAGCCTCGTTTCTCTGCCACGGCAGGCTGCCGCGGCAGGAAAACCGACTAGGACTCTGCCACGGCAGAGCCAGTCTTGGCCGAGCCACTTGTGGCCGGTTTGTATCCAGGTTGGGTGGAACCAACTCGGGTTCCACCATAGGCCGCCGCCCTTTGGACCCATAAATAGATGGGGGCGTCGTAGATTAGGGCTTAGACCACGTTAAAATATTTTGGAGTTGTTTCTTTCATAGAACCTCTGGAATTACCCTATGTTCGAATCTACCAACTATAATTGAGTGTGATCTGTTGTTCCATTGGGAATTAGTAGATTGCATACTACCGTTCATGGTCACGGCTGCGTGCGCAAGAGCGTGGTGTTGTGAATATCCTACAAGGTTCGAGAGCTGTTGCATTGGCATCAGGGATCGAGCGGGAGAGTTCATAGCTACAGGCTAGTTATCTATCATCCACCTTCACCATCGACAAGTGCTTACTGAGAAGATCGGGCCACCCCATATCATCTTGGTATCAGATTTCCTCGTTGCCTCGATAAGCAATCCACAATCCATCCATAGATTAGAGAGTGTTTTAGTCCTATCCAGAAAAAAGCCCCACAAAAAGAGTTGTCATGGACTAGATTGCATCGTAGACGAGTAATAGTTGTTGGTCGTGTTCATCCTTTAGTTTCGATCTAGATCTGTTCCTTCGTAGTTTTGTTCTTCTCTTTGTTTTTAGTCGTTTGCCACCATTGTTTTCCGCCACCATCAAGTCAGATCTGATCTACTCTAAGAGTCATAGTCTTCTACTCTTGGCTGTTTCGGCAGGACTTTCTGAGTTACCAAGTTACCGCTCTGCCGTGGCAGGATTTTGAGCTGCTTTTCTGCCACGACACCATAATTACAAAGTGTGATCGATTTGCACTTTTCCAAAACCCTTAGCCACAGCCAATCTACTACATAGGTGTAGGAACTTGCCTATTGAGACTAGTTTCCGCTCCGACAGGCTGCTCTTAGGACTTTTGGTGCCGTACTTTGTATTTGGCCGTGTGTTATCTATCAAAAAAAAAGCAAGATAGCAAAAAGAAAAGTATCAAGAAAAAGCTATACAAAAAATAAAAATAAAGTTGTGGAAAAAAAAGAGAATTTGAGCAAGAGGCCTAGTGTTATCTTTGTGCACCGGTAGATTGAGCAATCTTGTGCCTGTTTACTTTGAGCTTTGCTAGTGTCTCTCGAGCGTAGTGCAACACCCTTCATAGTTGCATTGCCACGTTTTTCTCCACGTGTGTGTTTCTTGGGTATTTGTACGATCAGCACTAGGACTTGTTTGCGGTGTAGTTAGGATACCATACCTACAGCTCCACCATAAATACCCTGTGTGCCTTGTGATCGTTCTCTATACCTTTGATATTCACTTCATCACATCAGTGCATCAGTTTTTGATTTCATTTGGTAGAAGCATCTCTATTCACTTTGGAACGATAAGATCTCCTTTCTTATTTAGTTGTGAGTGAGCTATGAGAGTTCCACCATACAGATTTTTGATTTTTGTGCACTAACCTACTGATCATGTCTTCTAGTGATGATGATGTTGTGATGCAGAAAAAGAAGGATGAGGAGCTCGTCAATTGGCGTGAATATGAGGCTTTGAAGTCCCACTTGACACGTGTGTTCACTCACACAACAGATGCCATTGACAAGAATCTCCAGGATATGAATGTGAGATTGGATCACCATGTTGGAACGGTTGATACTATTCAAACACGAGTGGCTAAGCTCAATGTCAATGTCACCGCTTTGCAGCAGTCCATTGAGGGTTTGACAGCCGCTTTACATAGAAGGGAAGAGCCTCAACATGATGATGCCTTTGATGAGTTTGATGAGGGTAACGCTGTGGATGCTGCTCCACATGTTGGCAGGGGACGTGCTATTCCCCTTGCCCATGTACCTGCCCCTGCACCTGCCCATGCACCTGCTCATGGCCGTGGGTATGCTCCTCTTGGGCGTGCTCAACGTGTTCCCAACCAAACTGCTGATGATGGTTTGGGCAAGCCAAAATTCTCAATTCCAAAGTTTGATGGTTCCATTGATCCTGAAGACTACCTCACATGGGAGTTGAAGATTGAGAAACTCTGGCGCTTATTTGACTATCTAGAAGATAAGAAGGTCAAGCTTGCAGCATCTGAATTTGATGGTTATGCTTTACGTTGGTGGGATGCTCTTGTGCAACATAGGAGGGAGGACAATGGACTTCCTGTGATGGATTGGCGCGAGATGAAGCAAATCATGAAAGCTCGTTTCATCCCAACCAACTACTTGCGTTCAGTTTTTGATAAATTGACGCAACTGAAGCAAGGAACAATGACTGTTGATGAGTACTACATGGAGATGGAGATGCTTATGCAGCGTGCTAGAATTCGTGAGTCCATTGAGATGACCATGCAGCGATTCCTAAACAATTTGAAGTTACCACTCAAGAGCATTGTTCGTCATCACAAGTATGAGACCATGAATGAGTTATTGCATCATGCTAGAGAGGCCGAATCCCAGTTGGCAGAAGAGGCGAAGTCATGTACTCGTTTTCCATCCTCCAGCAGATTTTCGGCTAGACCTATTACTCCTACAGCTGCGTCACCAGCTGCTGTTCCGTGTACACCATCGGCCAAGCCAGCAAGTACACCTTCGTTTGGTTCTAATGCTCGGAAACCCGCTGCTCCTGCTGCTAGCTCGGGTTCCAACATGTCTACTGCACGTACTCGTGATGTGGTGTGCCACACTTGTGGTGGTAGAGGTCACTACAAGAAGGATTGTCCAAACAGCAAGGTTATGTTTGGTAATGAACAAGGTGAAGTAGAAAGTGGAGATGAAGCTTATGATGTTGATATTGATGATGGCGAGGATGGTGCTGATGCATATGCTGAGCGTGCACCAACTATCGTCCTGTCTTCACGTGTACTTAGTGTGCAACCGGTTGAGGAATCCCAGCGTTGCAACTTGTTCCAAACAAAAGCTCTAGTTGGACCAAATAAAGCTTGCAAGGTCATTATTGATGGAGGTAGCTGCAGAAATCTTGCAAGTAAGGTACTATGTGCCAAACTGAATTTGACATATTTACCTCATCCCAAGCCATACTACATACAATGGTTGAGCAACAATGGTGAGATGAAGGTAAATCATATGGTACGTGTGAATTTTCAAATAGGGCCATACAAAGATTCTATTGATTTTGATGTGGTTCCTATGACTGTTTGTCACCTACTATTGGGTCGGCCTTGGCTCTATGATCGCCATGTGCAACACAATGGCCGAGCCAATACATATCACTTGGAATTCAAAGGAAAGAAGATTACTATGCAGCCAATGACACCACAAGAAATTGTGAATGATTCTCGCCAGAAAATAGAGGTGATCTTGAAGGAAGATACTACCACTCGGCGAGACTGTGTAATAGCTGTTCCTGATGTAATTGAGCCTAAATTGAGTGATATAACGAAAAGTGAGAGAGTGCCTGGTTTATTGATACTAGCCACCAAGGAGGATATGAGAGAGTTCGTGAGGATCCTACAGCCATGCCACTTGTGCTCATATATAAGGGCGAGGTATTGGTTTCTAATGACATGACCCCTATTTCTCTTAGTGTCTCTTCTGTTTTGTAGGATTTTGGGGATGTGTTTCTAGAAGATGTACCCACAGGTTTGCCCCCATTGCGTGGTATAGAACATCAAGTGGACCTAATTCTTGGCGCCACACTTCCCAACCGTGCACCTTACAGGACTAATCCCGAAGAAACTAAGGAAATTCAGAAGCAAGTACAAGCGTTGCTGGATAAAGGGTACATTCGTGTCTCTCTTAGCCCTTGTGCTGTTCTTGTTATTTTAGTTCCTAAGAAAGATGGTACATGGCGCATGTGTGTTGATTGTAGAGCGATTAATAATATCACTATTCGATATCGTCATCCTATTCCACGCTTAGAGGATATGCTCGATGAATTGAGTGGTGCTGCTGTTTTCTCTAAAATTGACTTGTGTAGTGGTTATCATCAAATTAGGATGAAAGAAGGGGATGAATGGAAAACTGCTTTCAAAACTAAATTCGGTTTGTATGAGTGGTTAGTTATGCCGTTTGGTCTTACTAATGCACCTAGTACTTTCATGCGTTTGATGAATCATGTTTTGAGAGAGTTTATTGGTCGTTTCGTGGTTGTTTACTTTGATGATATACTCATATATTAGACAAGTTTTGCAAGTGTTACGTAATAATAAACTGTATGCTAATCTTCAGAAGTGTACATTTGCAAAAGATAAGGTCATATTCCTAGGATTTGTTGTTTCTAAGCATGGAGTAGAGGTAGATCAATCTAAAATTGAATCAATTCAGAATTGGCCTACTCCGATGAATGTTAGTCAAGTGCTTAGTTTCCACGGTCTCGCTGGTTTCTATAGGCGCTCTGTGAAAGATTTTAGAACCATTAAATGATTTGACAAAGAAAGGTGTTCCTTTTGTATGGGGCGCGGCTCAAGACATTGCATTTGATACATTAAAACGTTTGCTTACTTCTTCACCATTACTTGCATTACCTGATTTTTCGAAGCAATTTGAAGTTGAATGTGATGCTAGTGGTATAGGCATAGGTGGCGTTTTGATGCAAGAGGGTCGGCCTATAGCTTATTTTTCTGAGAAATTGACTGGTGCTCGTTTGAATTATTCTATCTATGATAAAGAATTGTATGCACTTGTTAGAGTACTTGAGTTTTGGCAACATTATTTGTGGCCAAAAGAATTCATCATACATTCTGATCATGAAGCATTGAAATACTTGAAAGCTCAATCAAACTTGCATAGAAGATTAGCTAAATGGGTTGAGTTCATTGAGTCTTTTCCTTACATCATTAACTATAAGAAGGGAAAAGAAAACGTTGTTGCTGATGCTCTATCTAGGAAGAACATGCTATTAACCAATCTTGATGTTAAAATTCCTGGATTAGAAGCTATTTGTGCACTTTATGCAACCGACCATGATTTTGCCGAACCATATCGTTTGTGTGCTCTTATAAACGCATGGGATAAGTATCATATACATGATGGATATTTGTTTCGAGCTAACAAACTATGTATTCCAGAATCGTCGTTGCGTTTGTTCTTAGTGCAGGAATCACATGCTGGTGGTTTGATGGGTCACTTTGGGCATGAGAACACATTGCTCATGCTTGCTGATCACTTTTATTGGCCCAAGATGAGGCGTGATGTGTACAGATTTGTGAGCCGATGTATTACATGCCACAAGTCGAAATCTAAGATCAAGCCTCACGGTTTGTATACACCTCTCTCTGCACCGACTATTCCATGGGAAGACATTAGTATGGATTTTGTGCTAGGTCTACCTAAAACTTAGAGAGGTCATGATTCTATATTTGTGGTAGTGGATAGGTTCTCTAAGATGGCTCATTTTATTGCCTGCCACAAAAGCGACGATGCGTCGCATGTTTCTAACCTATTTTTTAGGGACATCGTGAGATTACATGGAGTACCAAAGACGATTGTTTCTGACCGTGATGTGAAGTTCATGAGCTACTTTTGGAAGACCTTATGGGGCAAGCTAGGAACGAAGTTGCTGTTCAGTACTACATGTCATCCCCAAACAGATGGTCAAACGGAGGTGGTGAATCGAACATTGTCACAGCTACTAAGGACCATGATTAAAAAGAATGTGCGGGAGTGGGAAGAGTGTTTGCCACATGTTGAGTTTGCTTACAACAGGGCTGTGCATTCAACTACTCAGCTTTGTCCTTTTGAGGTGGTGTATGGTTTCAAGCCATTGACGCCACTTGATATGTTGCCTCTGCCATTACATGAGAGAGTTGATATGGAGGCATCAAAACGTGCTAATTATGTGAAGAAAATACATGAGAAGACTCGAGAGGCTATTGAGAACAAAGGCAAGAACATTGCTGCTGCAAGGAATCAAGCAAGGAAAGAAGTGTTGTTCGAGCCTGGAGATATGGTTTGGGTGCATCTACGCAAGGATAGGTTCCCACTACTTCGAAAGTCAAAATTGAAGCCACGTGGTGCTGGTCCTTACAAGGTGTTAGCCAAGATTAATGATAATGCCTACTCGGTTGATATACCTATTGAGGAGTTTGGTGGAATTAGCATTAGCTTCAACGTTGCTGATTTGTCACCATATGTTGGAGAAGACCTTGGAGCGTCGAGGTCGACGCCTTTTGAAGGGGGGAGATGATGAGGACATCCCTACAATTACACCTACCCCAATGACTACTGAAGATGCTACAACTGTTGCAAGAAAGGATCAGTCCAATGAGATTAGAATTGGACCTATTACAAGAGCTCGTGCTAAGCTACTGGAACAACAGGTGAATTTACTCCTAAACAAATCCGGTACTTTGATTGATGAGAACTTTATACTGCCTAAGTCTATGCATTTATGTATGATTAGGTTCGTTGGAGAAACAAGCATGGCGCGAGGAGGAGAAGGGCTACAAGAGAAGCCCAACATGATGATCGCCCAAGGATGCGCGAGGGAGGAGCAGGAGGAAGGTGCAAGAGAAGATCATCAAGACGAAGGCAAAAAGATCTGCCACGACCGGAGTGTCCGGCCAGATCCACCCGGACTGTCCGGCCTGGTCGAGAGGCGAACTAGCGTGGACATTTAGTATGCCAGTTGGGACACTACCCGGACGCCACCCGGAAACTTCAGAGTTTCCGGCCAGACACCATCAAGTTTTTCGCTATGGTAGGCTATAGGACGTCTGTTTTGCATAAGGACTCCTCCAATGCCAATACCACTAGAATCACACTCTATCTCAAAAGTTTTTGTGAAATCCGGTAAAGCAAGAAGAGTTGCTTCGGTGAGCCTCTTTTTAAGTTCATCAAAAGCTTTTTGTTGTGCTTTGCCCCACACGAAGGTGACATTCTTTTTGGTCAATTCATTAAGGGGAGAAGCAATGGTTGAAAAAGTCTTTCACAAAGAGACGATAGAAACCGGCCAACCCATGAAAACTTCGAAGTTCACTCACATTTGTTGGTATGGGCCAATCTCGTATGTCCTTTACCTTGGAAACATCAACTTCAATTCCCTTCGAAGAAACGACAAATCCAAGAAAAATCAGCTTGTCTTTAGCAAAAGTGCACTTGGGAAGATTAGCATAAAGCTTTTCATGTCGAAGTATTTGCAAAACTTCCTTGACATGTGTTATATGGTCCTCAAGTTATTTGCTATAAACAAGAATATCATCGAAATAGAAAACAACACTTTTTCCAATGAGAGAACGCAAGATGTGATTCATAAGGCGCATGAAGGTGGATGGGGCATTTGATAAACCAAAGGGCATAACCAACCATTCATAGAGACCAAGTTTGGTCTTGAAGGCGGTTTTCCACTCATCACCTTCAGCCATGCGTATTTGATGGTAACCACTACGAAGATCAATTTTCGAAAAAATAGTGGCTCCACACAACTCATCAAGCATGTCATCGAGACGTGGTATGGGATGTAGATAACGCACGGTGATAGCATTGATTGGACGGCAGTCCATGCATAACCGTAACGTATCATCCGTCTTTGGAACAAGAATCACGGGTATGGCACTTGGACTAGTGCTAACTTTGATCAAACCTTTGGAGACGAGTTGGTTGATTTGACGTTCAATCTCCTTTGTCTCCTCTGGGTTTGTGCGGTAAGCGGCGCGGTTTGGAAGTGGTGCACCGGGGATGAGGTCAATGTGATGTTCGATTCCGCGAAGAGGAGGTAGTCCATGTGGAAGCACTTCGGGGAACACATCCTTGAATTTCTGCAAAACACTCATCAACGATGGAGGAACATTGGTTAATTCGTTAGTTCCTTGTGCTAGTCCTTTGCAAAGGAGGACATAGTGCAAGATGGATGGGTTGTTCCGAACATCTCTCATCTCACTTTTGGTGGTTCTCTCTCTCACCGCTCTTCTCACAAGTAGGTGTTGTCCTTTACGCCCTCGTTAAAGCCTTTGCATTGTCCGCAATTATTTGGCTAGGAGTCATCGGTTGCAAAACACATGTTTTGTTGAGCCATTTGAAGGTGTATATGTTGGTGCGACCGTCATGTTAAGCAGCCTTGTCAAATTGCCATGGTCGACCAAGAAGCATGTGGCAAACTGTCATAGGAACCACGTCACACCCCACCGTATCTTTGTAAGGGCCAATGGCGAAGGAGACCGATACGGTATGCTTGATCTTCACGCACCCTTGGTCACTTAGCCATTGCACGTGGTAGGGGTGCTTGTGTGGATGGAGGGTGAGGTTGAGCTTCTCACACAACTCGGTGCTAGCAAGGTTGTGACAACTCCCTCCGTCAATGATCACCTTGATAGATTTGCCATTGATGCCGGCTCGTGTTTGGAAGATATTGGAGCGTTGGTCTTCATGCACTTGTGCTTGAGTGGTCAAGATTCTTGTGACGACAAGCGATGGACTTGCGTCATGTTCACACATGAGGAGTTCTTGATCATCTTCCACTCGTTGCCTTGCCATTGCTTCCTTGACACGGGCATCAAACTCATCTTCACTCAAGTACTCTTCATCACCATTGTCGTGGATGAACAAGACTTTCTTGTTTCCACATTCGGCCGACTTGTGTCCTTTACCTCCATACTTGTAGCATTCACCGTTGAAAGGTGTATCACTCTTTGCTTGCTTGCCACTTGGGGGCAGTTTTCCTTGAGGAAGTGTGGGCTTGAAGGAAGTCTTGGAGGTACTTAAGGAGCTACCATTGAAAGTTGTTGGTGTAGCGGTTGAAGCTTGGTTGTAGGTGAAGTACGTCTTGTTCTTGTTGTTTTTATATCCTCTTGCACTTGACGTTCAGCCTTTGTTGCGATGTGCACAAGCTCAACCATGTTGTTGTTGGTTTGGAACTCGACGATGCGCTTGATTGGGTGGTTCAACCCAATAAGGAAATGTGCCATTGTTTGCTCCGTGCGCTCATCAATGTTGGCGCGAAGCAAGTTGAGTTCCATTTCCTTGAAGTACTCTTCCACGGTCTTTGTCCCTTGACGAAGCGCTTGAAGGTTGTTCAAGAGGTCACGCGTGTAGTGCGCGGGGACAAACCGGGATCTCATGTGAGCCTTCATGTCATGCCAAGTTGTGATTGGCGGTTCTTGTCTTGCATCACGAGCAACTTAAACTTGTTCCCACCAAAGGTTGGCGTAATCATCAAACTCTAGAGAAGCCATGGCGACCATCTTCTCGTTGCTATAGTTGTGCATTCGAAAGATCTTGTCAACTTTGAGTGCCCACGAGAGGTATTCTTCGGGGTCATTGGATCCGGTAAACTTGGGCATTGTGAACTTGAGCTTGCCAAAAGTTTCTTCATCGTTGCGGTCATTGCGCCGAGCTTGGTGACCTTGTTGATGATCTTGTAGTTGGGGTGGTGGAACTTGGTTCTCGCGTCCTTGTTGCGGAGCTTGCTCTTGATATTGTTGTTGAAGAGATTTCTCTTGCTCTTGGCACGGTTGTTGACGTGGTTGAGGCGCTTGGGCCTCATGGTGGCGAAGGTGTGGAGCCTCTTGACGCGGTTGATGACGAAGACGAGGCTCGTTCCTTGGTTGGTGATGTTGGTTAGGCACCTGGGCCTCACGACGAAGAACATGGTCATGAGCCTCTTGACGTGGTGGGCGTCGCTCAACTTGTATCACTTGACGCTCCAAGTTTTGTTGATGGGGAGGAGGCGCCGCGTGATAACCATGGTGTCGTTGTTGACGTTCATGACGTTGATGACGAGGAGGAGGATCTTGGAGAGCTTCACGTCGATGACGAGCTTGATTCTCCAAATTGGAGTCATCACTTGTTGTGTCAAGTATGTGTCGCGGTCGATGGTGGTAGACTTGCGGTTGTACTTGCGATTGCGCTTGCGGTTCCTCTTGCGGTTGATCTTGTTGGATCACTAGTGCGCTTGCGTGATGACGGTGTGCTTCTTGCCTTGCGCATGGCCTTGAAGAGAGGTCACCATCATAGCTTGATGTTGCGGCGTGCCGTGGGGAAGGTACATAGTTCGAAGAGATTCCATCTTCAACCACGGGGGCATCATTGCGTCTTTGAGCACTTTGATGTAGATCTTGTGGAAGAGGTGCATGACGATGCGAAGAACTTGCCGAGCTTGATGCGCGTGAACGTGGTCTTGTCATGCCGTCGATGAGGCGTCGAAGATTGTCATTTGTTTCGGTGACGGAGCATTGGAGCGCTTCATTTTGGTGGCCGAAGTTGTGATGCATTGCATGCATTTGTCGTTTGAGGCCGTCGAAGCGGTTGTCGATGTTCTTGAACTCGGCTTGCGTCTTGCCAAATTGTTCATCTTGTCGCGTCTCAAGTGCTTGGCAATGTTCACGGAACTCTTGGCGGACGATGAAGTGACTTACACGCGTCATGTATGGACCTTGATCTTCTCCTTGGGGGGGGGGTGGTTGGCTCGTCTCACCGTGCCTATCCATCATGCAAAACACACAAGTATTGTATACGGAAGTGGAATATGGTGGTGTTAGCCTTGTACCTCACCTTGGGGATTGCACCAAACTAGAAACCACAAGTGAGAGCTATTAGCGTGCAAAGTGGAATTGCAAAGAAAACTCACACTAAAGAAAGAACTAACTCTCAAAAGCTTGTTGGTGGTAGGTTAGGATTGTGGAAAGCCAAAGAACCAACCAAAAGAAAAGGGATAGTCAAAAGTGGTAAAAATCCAACAAAACTCAAGTCAAAAGCGAAGGTCAACAACTCAAAAGGGTGACGGGAACCTACGACTATGTACACACACGTGGAGAAAGTTGGGATTGACACGACTATAAAATGAGCAAACCAAATGTCCTAACGAGGACTAAGCTTGTTGTCGAGCCAATGCAAGGAGAGACCGTGGCTCGTTTGCAAAGAGGAAAAGTGAGCAATGGATTTGTGCACTTGCCTAGGGAGCTCTTCTTTCTCTCTTGCTTACAAGCTTTGAGACTCTCTTTGGCAATGGGAGACTATTTTTCTTTTGCTTTTTCTTTGTATCTTTTTCTATTTTTTTTGCTCTCCCTTGGTGCTACCTAGTCACACTTGCTATTGCTCTTGCACTCTCACTATCCAAGGACAAATGCACAATGCTCAAGCAAACACAAGATGAGCCACTCTCAAGGGATAGGTACGCACAAAGGAAGATGGGGGTTAACAAGGTGACGCAAGTAATACCTTCTTTGATGATGAACTTGGCGTCGGTGGTGCGGGATGATGTTCGTGGTCCGTGGTGTCGATGAGCGTGGAAGTTGATGATGCGGAAGCTTGCTGGTACTTGTTGGCACGCACTCGGGACACGAGCAAACAAAGGAGATTAGCCAATGCGAAAAATGAGGCAAAATTGTCAAAACTGGCGTTACAGTCGGACACTCCGGTCTGTCTGGGCCGGATACTCCGGTCTGGCCGGACACTCCGGTCTGGTTCGGCCGGACACTCCGGTCGGTATTAGCCGGACACTCCGGCGCGGGTTTCCTGCTCGTATTATTGAGCGGATATCCTCGCCTTCAGGCCTCAAATCCGCGAGAAACTGGCCAAATCAGCCCGGGGAAACGCAGGATAAAGCTGGACCAACTCCTTAGATAAGGTTTGGTCGGATCAAAACCACAAATGACACTCCAAATCAAGAGATCGATCCAAAGGCAAATATGGGCTTTGTTTTGTGGGGATTTTCGAATTTTTGGTGGATAGAAGAAAATTTTGTGGGGAAATCGTGAGCAACGAAGCTCTTGATACCAATATGTTGAGGGCAAACCTCTAGGGTGGCCCGATCTTTCACGATTCCCTTTCAAATCGAGGGTGGAGTGCGGCGGAAGGAGGGAAGGATGAACACGACGAACACACACACGAAGAACGTGATGAACACACACATGCAAAACCACGATAAAAACCAATAGCTCACGCCGGCGGTGACCGGTCCAGCGCAATCCCTAGGATCAGCGTCGGGCGGAGGACTCTCTCTCGAACCGGCACGGCGAGATGGGAGACTCGGTGAGATCTTGACGTCTAGGCAAAGGGACATCGATGCCTAGGCCTTGTACAACGCGGAGGCACAATGCAAACTCCAACGAGGTTTGGGGATATTGGTGCTCCTTGTCAAGGAGCATGAGGCAAGAATTAGATAGATCCACAAAGGGGTTTCCACTAATTCCAATATCAAGCCTAGGGTTTACAATGGAGGTGGGGGTCTATATATAGGCCATCCACAAGTTCAGGGGTAATTCAAGCATTAAAGTAGAGTTCTGGGCGAAGTAGAGGGGTACATGGGCCATAGGGCCCAGCTAGGCTCGCAGGCCCATCGCTTGGGCGGGACAGTCCGGGTCGGCATGGCCGGACAGTCCGGGGTGGCCGGACACTCCAGGTGGTGTCCGGGGAGTGTCTGATTTGACCTTCTGAATGTCCACGCCAGGTCCGGGCTCGGGCAGGCCGAACACTCCGGTCGAGTCGCGCCGGACACTCTGGCTGGATCCGGGCGGACACTCCGGCTCAGGTAGCTTCAACTCAGGTGCAGCTTCAGGGCTAGTGGGTCAACGCGGGGGGGGGGGGGTCGTACCTGATGATGCACAGAGTAGAGGTATGAAGTAGTACGCCATCCAAGGAGGTATCGAATTGGCACGAGGAGAGGAGTGAGTTCACCTTAGCTTGTAGGAGTTTGGCTCGGGCACGAGTCATGGGTCCACTTGGGGGACTCGTTGGTGTAGATGTAGAAGCGTCCGTAGGACGGGCTGCATCACCGTGAAGCTATATCAATCACTGTCTCCCGAGAGTGCTTAGATAGCATCAAACACCATCTGGTAAAACGGTGGTTATAAAGGTGTGTTCAGGTATTCGGAGGAAACCGTAGAGGCAATATATGTCAAGAGCAGGATTTGTCCGTCCATGTGACGGGAAGATACTCAAGAGCCCACTCGGAGAAGTTATATCCAATAGCTGCGCAGCGTGTGATTT
The DNA here is from genome assembly GCA_916181665.1 of Avena sativa. Lineage (NCBI taxonomy): Eukaryota > Viridiplantae > Streptophyta > Magnoliopsida > Poales > Poaceae > Avena > Avena sativa. The sequence continues at coordinate 275,376,935 of OV702286.1, read as the reverse complement.
GATCACGGGGATATCACTTGTCGGAACGAGTCAAGTAGCATTGTTCAGTAACGAGATTGAACACGACATGGTGATGTCATTGATCAGATCTCGGGCAATGCAAGTATCGAGTGACAAAGGGAATAAGACACGACTGTCCCGATTCAAACGACGAAAGATCTTCGTGGAACGCACAGGGGTCATATGGCCATCCAGGCCTGATGCAGCCTGTCATACGGACGCTTCTACATCTACACCAACAAGTCCCCCAAGTGGACCCATGACTCGTGCCCGAGCCAAACTCCTACAAGCTAAGGTGAACTCACTCCTCTCCTCGTGCCAATTCGATACCTCCTTGGATGGCGTACTACTTCATACCTCTACTCTGTGCATCATCAGGTACGAACCCCCGCCACGTCGACCCACGAGCCCTGAAGCTGCACCTGAGCTGAAGCTACTTGAGCCGGAGTGTCCGCCCGAATCAAGCCGGAATGTCCGGCGCGACTCAGCCGGAGTGTCCGGCCTGCCCGAGCCCGGACCTGGCATGGACATTCAGAAGGTCAAATCGGACACTCCCCGGAGACCACCCAGAGTGTCCAGCCACCCCGGACTATCCGGCTGTGTCGACCGGACTGTCCGGCCCAAGCGACGGGCTGCGAGCTTAGCCGGTCCCTATGGCCCATGTGCCCCTCTACTTCGCCCAGAACTCTACTTTAATGCCTGAATTACCCCTGAACTTGTGGATGGCCTATATATAGACCCCCACCTCCATTGTAAACCCTAGGCTTGATATTGGAATTAGTGGAAACCCCTTTGTGGATCTATCTAATTCTTGCCTCATGCTCCTTGACTAAGGAGCACCAATATCCCCAAACCTCGTTGGAGTTTGCATCGTGCCTCCGCGTTGTACAAGGCCTAGGCATCGGTGTCCCTTTGCCTAGACGTCAAGATCTCACCGAGTCTCCCCTCTCGCCGTGCCGGTTCGAGAGAGAGTCCTCCGCCCGACGCCGATCCTAGGGATTGCGCCGGACCGGTCACCGCCGGCGTGAGCTATTGGTGTTTATCGTGGTTTTCCGTGTGTGTGTTCATCGCGTTCTTCGTGTGTGTGTTCGTCGTGTTCATCTTTCGCTCCTTCCCCCGCACTCCATCCTCGATTTGAAAGGGAATCGTGAAAGATCGGGCCACCCTAGAGGTTTGCCCTCAACATATTGGTATCAAGAGCTTCGTTGCTCATGATTTCCCCCACAAATTTTTCTTCTTTCCACCAAAAATTCGAAAATCCCCACAAAAAACAGCCCATATTTGCCTTTGGATCGATCTCTTGATTTGGAGTGTTATTTGTGGTTTTGATCCGACCAAACCTTATCTAAGGAGTTGGTCCAGCTTTATCCTGCGTTTCCCTAGCCTGATTTGGCCAGTTTCTCCTGGATTTGAGGCCCAAGGCGAGGATTTCCGCTCAAGAACACGAGCAGGAAACCCGCACCGGAGAGTCCGGCTCGTACCAACCGGAGTGTCCGGCCCGACCGGAGTGTCCGGCGAAACAGACCGGAGTGTCCGGCCAGACCGGAGTATCCGGCCCAGACACACCGAAGTGTCCGGCTGTAACGCCAGTTTTGACAGTTTTGCCTCATGTTTCGCATTGGCTAATCTCCTGTGTTTGCTCATGTCCCGTGTGCGTGTCAGTAACTACCAGCAAGCTTCCGCATCATCAACTTCCGTGCTCATGGACACCACGGACCACGAACATCATCCCGCACCACCGAGGCCAAGTTCATCATCAAAGAAGGTATAACTTGTGTCACGTTGTTAACCCCCATCTTCCTTTGTGTGTACCTATCCCATGAGAGTGGCTCATCTTGTGTTTGCTTGAGCATTGTGCATCTTGGATAGTGAGAGTGCAAGAGCAATAGCAAGTGTGACTAGGAAGCACCAAGGGAGAGCAAAAAAATAGAAAAAGATACAAAGAAAAAACAAAAGAAAAATAGTCTCCCATTGCCAAAGAGAGTCTCAAATCTTGTAAGCAAGAGAGAAAGAAGAGCGCCCAAGGCAAGTGCACAAATCCATTGCTCGCTTTTCCTCTTTGCAAACGAGCCACGGTGATGCAGCCCGTCCTACGGACGCTTCTATATCTACACCAACAAGTCCCCCAAGTGGACCCATGACTCGTGCCTGAGCCAAACTCCTCCAAGCTAAGGTGAACTCGCTCCTCGCTTCGTGCCAATTTGATACCTCCTTGGATGGCGTGCTACTTCATACCACTACTTTGCGCATCATCAGGTACGAGCCCCTGCCGCGTCGACCCACGAGCCCTGAAGCTGCACGTGTCCTGAAGATGCCTAAGCCGGAGTGTCCGCCCAGATCAAGCTGGACTGTCCGGCGCCACCGGAGTGTCTGGCGTGACTCAGCCGGAGTGTCCGGCCTGCTCAAGCCTGGACCTGGCGTGGACATTCAGAAGGTCGAATCAGACACTGCCCGGAGTGTCCGGCCACCCCGGACTGTCCGGTCGATCCGACCCGGACTGTCCAGCCCAAGCAATGGGCATGCGAGCCTAGCTGGGCCCTATGGCCCATGTACCCCTCTACTTCGCCCAGAACTCTACTTTAATGCCTAAACTACCCCTGAACTTGTGGTTGGCCTATATATAGCCCCCCACCTCTATTGTAAACCCTAGGCTTGATATTGGAATTAGTGGAAACCCCTTTGTGGATCTATCTAATTCTTGCCTCATGCTCCTTGAATAAGGAGCACCAATATCCCCAAACCTCGTTGGAGTTTGCATTGTGCCTCCGCGTTGTACAAGGCCTAGGCATCAGTGTCCCTTTGCCTAGACGTCAAGATCTCACCGAGTCTCCCATCTCGCCGTGCCGGTCCAAGAGAGAGTCTTCCGCCCGACGCCGATCCTAGGGATTACGCCAGACCGGTCACCATCGACGTGAGCTATTGGTGTTTATCGTGGTTTTGCGTGTGTGTGTTCATCGTGTTCTTCATGCGTGTGTTCATCGTGTTCATCCTTCCCTCCTTCCCCTGCACTCCACCCTCGATTTGAAATGGAATCGTGAAAGATCGGGCCACCCTAGAGGTTTGCCCTCAACATATTGGTATCAAGAGCTTCGTTGCTCACGATTTCCCCCATAAATTTTTCTTCTATCCACCAAAAATTCGAAAATCCCCACAAAAAACAGCCCATATTTGCCTTTGGATCGATCTCTTGATTTGGAGTGTTATTTGTGGTTTTGATCCGACCAAACCTTAGCTAAGGAGTTGGTCCAGCTTTATCCTGTGTTTCCCCAGCCTGATTTGGCTAGTTTCTCGCGGATTTGAGGCCCGAAGGCGAGGATTTCCGCTCAAGAACACGAGCAGGAAACCCACGCCGGAGTTTCCGGCTCATACCGACCGGAGTGTCCGGCCGAAACAGGCCAGAGTGTCCGGCCCGACCGGAGTGTCCGGCCGAACCAGACCGGAGTGTCCGGCCAGACCGGAGTATCCGGCCCAGACAGACCAGAGTGTCTGGCTGTAACGCCAGTTTTGACAGTTTTGCCACATGTTTCGCATTGGCTAATCTCCTTTGTTTGCTCGTGTCCCGTGTGCGTGTCAGCAAGTACCAGCAAGCTTCCGCATCATCAACTTCCGCGCTCATCGACACCATGGACCACGAACATCATCCCGCACCACCGACGCCAAGTTCATCATCAAAGAAGGTATAACTTGCGTCACCTTGTTAACCCCCATCTTCCTTTGTGTGTACCTATCCCATGAGAGTGGCTCATCTTGTGTTTGCTTGAGCATTGTGCATTTTTCCTTGGATAGTGAGAGTGCAAGAGCAATAGCAAGTGTGACTAGGTAGCACCAAGGGAGAGCAAAAAAAAAATAGAAAAAGATACAAAGAAAAAGCAAAATAAAAATAGTCTCCCATTGCCAAAGAGAGTCTCAAAGCTTGTAAGCAAGAGAGAAAGAAGAGCGCCCAAGGCAAGTGCACAAATCCATTGCTCACTTTTCTTCTTTGCAAACGAGCCACGGCCTCTCCTTGCATTGGCACGACAACGAGCTTAGTCTTCGTTAGGACATTTGGTTTGCTCATTTTCATAGTCGTGTCAATCCCAACTTTCTCCACGTGTGTGTACATAGTCGTAGGATCCAGTCACCCTTTTGAGTTGTTGACCTTCGCCTTTGACTTGAGTTTTGTTGGATTTTTACCAATTTTGACTATCCATTTTCTTTTGGTTTGTTCTTTGGCTTTCCACAATCCTAACCTACCACCAACAAGCTTTTGAGAGTTAGTTCTTTCTTTAGTGTGAGTTTTCTTTGCATTTCCACTTTGCACGCTAATAGCTCTCACTTGTGGTTTCTAGTTTGGTGCAATCCCCAAGGTGAGGTACAAGGCTAACACCACCATATTCCACTTCCATATATAATACTTGTGTGTTTTGTATGATGGATAGGCACGGTGAGACGAGCCAACCACCCCCCCAAGAAGAAGATCAAGGTCCATACATGACGCGTGCAAGTCACTTCATCGTCCGCCAAGAGTTCCGTGAACGTTGCCAAGCACTTGAGACGCGACAAGATGAACAATTTGGCGAGACGCAAGCCGAGTTCAAGAACATCGACAACCGCTTCGATGGCCTCGAACGACAAATGCATGCAATGCATCACAACTTCAGCCACCAAAATGAAGTGCTTCAACGTTCCGTCGCCGAAACAAATGACAATCTTCGACGCCTCATCGATGGCATGGTAAGACCATGTTCACGCGCATCAAGCTCGGCATGTTCTTCGCATCGTCATGCACCTCTTCCACAAGATCTACATCAAAGTGCTCTAAGACGCAATGATGCCCCCGTGGTTGAAGATGGAATCTCTTCGAACTATGTACATTCCCCACGGCACGCCGCAACATCAAGCTATGATGGTGACCTCTCTTCAAGGCACGGCGAGATGGGAGACTCGGTGAGATCTTGACGTCTAGGCGAAAAATGAGGCAAAATTGTCAAAACTGGCGTTACAGTCGGACACTCCGGTCTGTCTGGGACGGATACTCCGGTTTGGCCGGACACTCCGGTCTGGTTCGGCCGGACACTCCGGTCGGTATTAGCCGGACACTCCGGCGCGGGTTTCCTGCTCGTATTATTGAGCGGATATCCTCGCCTTCAGGCCTCAAATCCGCGAGAAACTGGCCAAATCAGGCCGGGGAAACGCAGGATAAAGCTGGACCAACTCCTTAGATAAGGTTTGGTCGGATCAAAACCACAAATGACACTCCAAATCAAGAGATCGATCCAAAGGCAAATATGGGCTTTGTTTTGTGGGGATTTTCGAATTTTTGGTGGATAGAAGAAAATTTTGTGGGGAAATCGTGAGCAACGAAGCTCTTGATACCAATATGTTGAGGGCAAACCTCTAGGGTGGCCCGATCTTTCACGATTCCCTTTCAAATCGAGGGTGGAGTGCGGCGGAAGGAGGGAAGGATGAACACGACGAACACACACATGAAGAACGTGATGAACACACACATGCAAAACCACGATAAAAACCAATAGCTCACGCCGGCGGTGACCGGTCCAGCGCAATCCCTAGGATCAGCGTCGGGCGGAGGACTCTCTCTCGAACCGGCACGGCGAGATGGGAGACTCGGTGAGATCTTGACGTCTAGGCAAAGGGACATCGATGCCTAGGCCTTGTACAACGCGGAGGCACAATGCAAACTCCAACGAGGTTTGGGGATATTGGTGCTCCTTGTCAAGGAGCATGAGGCAAGAATTAGATAGATCCACAAAGGGGTTTCCACTAATTCCAATATCAAGCCTAGGGTTTACAATGGAGGTGGGGGTCTATATATAGGCCATCCACAAGTTCAGGGGTAATTCAAGCATTAAAGTAGAGTTCTGGGCGAAGTAGAGGGGTACATGGGCCATAGGGCCCAGCTAGGCTCGCAGGCCCATCGCTTGGGCGGGACAGTCCGGGTCGGCATGGCCGGACAGTCCGGGGTGGCCGGACACTCCAGGTGGTGTCCGGGGAGTGTCTGATTTGACCTTCTGAATGTCCACGCCAGGTCCGGGCTCGGGCAGGCCGAACACTCCGGTCGAGTCGCGCCGGACACTCTGGCTGGATCCGGGCGGACACTCCGGCTCAGGTAGCTTCAACTCAGGTGCAGCTTCAGGGCTAGTGGGTCAACGCGGGGGGGGGGGGGTCGTACCTGATGATGCACAGAGTAGAGGTATGAAGTAGTACGCCATCCAAGGAGGTATCGAATTGGCACGAGGAGAGGAGTGAGTTCACCTTAGCTTGTAGGAGTTTGGCTCGGGCACGAGTCATGGGTCCACTTGGGGGACTTGTTGGTGTAGATGTAGAAGCGTCCGTAGGACGGGCTGCATCACCGTGAAGCTATATCAATCACTGTCTCCCGAGAGTGCTTAGATAGCATCAAACACCATCTGGTAAAACGGTGGTTATAAAGGTGTGTTCAGGTATTCGGAGGAAACCGTAGAGGCAATATATGTCAAGAGCAGGATTTGTCCGTCCATGTGACGGGAAGATACTCAAGAGCCCACTCGGAGAAGTTATATCCAATAGCTGCGCAGCGTGTGATTTGATCACGGGGATATCACTTGTCGGAACGAGTCAAGTAGCATTGTTCAGTAACGAGATTGAACACGACATGGTGATGTCATTGATCAGATCTCGGGCAATGCAAGTATCGAGTGACAAAGGGAATAAGACACGACTGTCCCGATTCAAACGACGAAAGATCTTCGTGGAACGCACAGGGGTCATATGGCCATCCAGGCCTGATGCAGCCTGTCATACGGACGCTTCTACATCTACACCAACAAGTCCCCCAAGTGGACCCATGACTCGTGCCCGAGCCAAACTCCTACAAGCTAAGGTGAACTCACTCCTCTCCTCGTGCCAATTCGATACCTCCTTGGATGGCGTACTACTTCATACCTCTACTCTGTGCATCATCACGTACGAACCCCCGCCACGTCGACCCACGAGCCCTGAAGCTGCACCTGAGCTGAAGCTACTTGAGCCGGAGTGTCCGCCCGAATCAAGCCGGAATGTCCGGCGCGACTCAGCCGGAGTGTCCGGCCTGCCCGAGCCCGGACCTGGCATGGACATTCAGAAGGTCAAATCGGACACTCCCCGGAGACCACCCAGAGTGTCCAGCCACCCCGGACTATCCGGCCGTGTCGACCGGACTGTCCGGCCCAAGCGATGGGCTGCGAGCTTAGCCGGTCCCTATGGCCCATGTGCCCCTCTACTTCGCCCAGAACTCTACTTTAATGCCTGAATTACCCCTGAACTTGTGGATGGCCTATATATAGACCCCTACCTCCATTGTAAACCCTAGGCTTGATATTGGAATTAGTGGAAACCCCTTTGTGGATCTATCTAATTCTTGCCTCATGCTCCTTGACTAAGGAGCACCAATATCCCCAAACCTCGTTGGAGTTTGCATCGTGCCTCCGCGTTGTACAAGGCCTAGGCATCGGTGTCCCTTTGCCTAGACGTCAAGATCTCACCGAGTCTCCCCTCTCGCCGTGCCGGTTCGAGAGAGAGTCCTCCGCCCGACGCCGATCCTAGGGATTGCGCCGGACCGGTCACCGCCGGCGTGAGCTATTGGTGTTTATCGTGGTTTTCCGTGTGTGTGTTCATCGCGTTCTTCGTGTGTGTGTTCGTCGTGTTCATCTTTCGCTCCTTCCCCCGCACTCCATCCTCGATTTGAAAGGGAATCATGAAAGATCGGGCCACCCTAGAGGTTTGCCCTCAACATATTGGTATCAAGAGCTTCGTTGCTCATGATTTCCCCCACAAATTTTTCTTCTATCCACCAAAAATTCAAAAATCCCCACAAAAAACAGCCCATATTTGCCTTTGGATCGATCTCTTGATTTGGAGTGTTATTTGTGGTTTTGATCCGACCAAACCTTATCTAAGGAGTTGGTCCAGCTTTATCCTGCGTTTCCCTAGCCTGATTTGGCCAGTTTCTCCTGGATTTGAGGCCCAAGGCGAGGATTTCCGCTCAAGAACACGAGCAGGAAACCCGCACCGGAGAGTCCGGCTCGTACCAACCGGAGTGTCCGGCCCGACCGGAGTGTCCGGCGAAACAGACCGGAGTGTCCGGCCAGACCGGAGTATCCGGCCCAGACACACCGAAGTGTCCGGCTGTAACGCCAGTTTTGACAGTTTTGCCTCATGTTTCGCATTGGCTAATCTCCTGTGTTTGCTCATGTCCCGTGTGCGTGTCAGTAACTACCAGCAAGCTTCCGCATCATCAACTTCCGTGCTCATGGACACCACGGACCACGAACATCATCCCGCACCACCGAGGCCAAGTTCATCATCAAAGAAGGTATAACTTGCGTCACGTTGTTAACCCCCATCTTCCTTTGTGTGTACCTATCCCATGAGAGTGGCTCATCTTGTGTTTGCTTGAGCATTGTGCATCTTGGATAGTGAGAGTGCAAGAGCAATAGCAAGTGTGACTAGGAAGCACCAAGGGAGAGCAAAAAAATAGAAAAAGATACAAAGAAAAAACAAAAGAAAAATAGTCTCCCATTGCCAAAGAGAGTCTCAAATCTTGTAAGCAAGAGAGAAAGAAGAGCGCCCAAGGCAAGTGCACAAATCCATTGCTCGCTTTTCCTCTTTGCAAACGAGCCACGGTGATGCAGCCCGTCCTACGGACGCTTCTATATCTACACCAACAAGTCCCCCAAGTGGACCCATGACTCGTGCCTGAGCCAAACTCCTCCAAGCTAAGGTGAACTCGCTCCTCGCTTCGTGCCAATTTGATACCTCCTTGGATGGCGTGCTACTTCATACCACTACTTTGCGCATCATCAGGTACGAGCCCCTGCCGCGTCGACCCACGAGCCCTGAAGCTGCACGTGTCCTGAAGATGCCTGAGCCGGAGTGTCCGCCCAGATCAAGCCGGACTGTCCGGCGCCACCGGAGTGTCTGGCGTGACTCAGCCGGAGTGTCCGGCCTGCTCAAGCCTGGACCTGGCGTGGACATTCAGAAGGTCGAATCAGACACTGCCCGGACACTGCCCGGAGTGTCCGGCCACCCCGGACTGTCCGGTCGATCCGACCCGGACTGTCCAGCCCAAGCAATGGGCATGCGAGCCTAGCTGGGCCCTATGTCCCATGTACCCCTCTACTTCGCCCAGAACTCTACTTTAATGCCTAAACTACCCCTGAACTTGTGGTTGGCCTATATATAGCCCCCCACCTCTATTGTAAACCCTAGGCTTGATATTGGAATTAGTGGAAACCCCTTTGTGGATCTATCTAATTCTTGCCTCATGCTCCTTGAATAAGGAGCACCAATATCCCCAAACCTCGTTGGAGTTTGCATTGTGCCTCCGCGTTGTACAAGGCCTAGGCATCAGTGTCCCTTTGCCTAGACGTCAAGATCTCACCGAGTCTCCCATCTCGCCGTGCCGGTCCAAGAGAGAGTCTTCCGCCCGACGCCGATCCTAGGGATTACGCCAGACCGGTCACCATCGACGTGAGCTATTGGTGTTTATCGTGGTTTTGCGTGTGTGTGTTCATCGTGTTCTTCATGCGTGTGTTCATCGTGTTCATCCTTCCCTCCTTCCCCTGCACTCCACCCTCGATTTGAAATGGAATCGTGAAAGATCGGGCCACCCTAGAGGTTTGCCCTCAACATATTGGTATCAAGAGCTTCGTTGCTCACGATTTCCCCCACAAATTTTTCCTCTATCCACCAAAAATTCGAAAATCCCCACAAAAATCCCCACAAAAAACAACCACGTTCACGCGCATCAAGCTCGGCAAGTTCTTCGCATCGTCATGCACCTCTTCCACAAGATCTACATCAAAGTGCTCAAAGACGCAATGATGCCCCCGTGGTTGAAGATGGAATCTCTTCGAACTATGTACCTTCCCCACGGCACGCCGCAACATCAAGCTATGATGGTGACCTCTCTTCAAGGCCATGCGCAAGGCAAGAAGCACACCGTCATCACGCAAGCGCACTAGTGATCCAACAAGATCAACCGCAAGAGGAACCGCAAGCGCAATCGCAAGTACAACCGCAAGTCTACCACCATCGACCGCGACACATACTTGACACAACAAGTGATGACTCCAATTTGGAGAATCAAGCTCGTCATCGACGTGAAGCTCTCCAAGATCCTCCTCCTCGTCATCAACGTCATGAACGTCAACAACCACACCATGGTCATCACGCGGTGCCTCCTCCCCATCAACAAAACTTGGAGCGTCAAGTGATAAAAGTTGAGCGACGCCCACCACGTCAAGAGGCTCATGACCATGTTCCTCGCCGTGAGGCCCAGGTGCCTAACTAACATCACCAACCAAGGAACGAGCCTCGTCTTCGTCATCAACCGTGTCAAGAGGCTCCACACCTTCGCCACCATGAGGCCCAAGCGCCTCAACCACGTCAACAACCACGCCAAGAGCAAGAGCAAGCTCTTCAACAACAATATCAAGAGCAAGCTCCACAACAAGGATGCGAGAACCAAGTTCCACCTCCCCAACTACAAGATCATCAACAAGGTCACCAAGCTCGTCGCAATGACCGCAACGATGAAGAAACTTTTGGCAAGCTCAAGTTCACAATGCCCAAGTTTACCGGATCCAATGACCCCGAAGAATACCTCTCGTGGGCACTCAAAGTTGACAAGATCTTTCGAATGCACAACTATAGCAACGAGAAGATGGTCGCCATGGCTTCGCTAGAGTTTGATGATTACACCAACCTTTGGTGGGAACAAGTTTAAGTTGCTCGTGATGCAAGACAAGAACCGCCAATCACAACTTGGCATGACATGAAGGCTCACATGAGATCCCGGTTTGTCCCCGCGCACTACACGCGTGACCTCTTCAACAACCTTCAAGCGCTTCGTCAAGGGACAAAGACCGTGGAAGAGTACTTCAAGGAAATGGAACTCAACTTGATTCGCGCCAACATTGATGAGCGCACGGAGCAAACAATGGCACGTTTCCTTATTGGGTTGAACCACCCAATCAAGCGCATCGTCGAGTTCGAAACCAACAACAACATGGTTGAGCTTGTGCACATCGCAACAAAGGCTGAACGTCAAGTGCAAGAGGATATCAAATACAACAAGCCCAAGACATACTTTACCTACAAGCAAGCTTCAACCGCTACACCAACAACTTTCAATGGTAGCTCCTTAAGTACCTCCAAGACTTCCTTCAATCCCACACTTCCTCAAGGAAAACTGCCCCCAAGTGGCAAGCAAGCAAAGAGTGATACACCTTTCAACGGTGAATGCTACAAGTATGGAGGTAAAGGACACAAGTCGGCCGAATGTGGAAACAAGAAAGTCTTGTTCATCCACGACAATGGTGATGAAGAGTACTTGAGTGAAGATGAGTTTGATGCCCGTGTCAAGGAAGCAATGGCAAGGCAACGAGTGGAAGATGATCAAGAACTCCTCATGTGTGAACATGACGCAAGTCCATCGCTTGTCGTCACAAGAATCTTGACCACTCAGGCACAAGTGCATGAAGACCAACGCTCCAATATCTTCCAAACACGAGCCGGCATCAATGGCAAATCTATCAAGGTGATCATTGACGGAGGGAGTTGTCACAACCTTGCTAGCACCGAGATGTGTGAGAAGCTCAACCTCACCCTCCATCCACACAAGCAACCCTACCACGTGCAATGGCTAAGTGACCAAGGGTGCGTGAAGATCAAGCATACCGTATCGGTCTCCTTCGCCATTGGTCCTTACAAAGATACGGTGGAGTGTGATGTGGTTCCTATGACAGTTTGCCACATGCTTCTTAGTCGACCGTGGCAATTTGACAAGGCTGCTCAACATGACGGTCACACCAACATATACACCTTCAAATGGCTCAACAAAACATGTGTTTTGCAACCGATGACTCCTAGCCAAATAATTGTGGACAATGCAAAGGCTTTAACAAGGGCGCAAAGCACAACACCTACTTGTGAGAAGAGCGGTGAGAGAGAGAACAACCTCATAGTGAGTGAGAGCCACAAGCCAAATTCGAGTGGAAAAACTAAGAGTGTTCTCCTTGCCACCAAAAGTGAGATGAGAGATGTTCGGAACAACCCATCCATCTTGCACTATGTCCTCCTTTGCAAAGGACTAGCGCAAGGAACTAACGAATTAACCAATGTTCCTCCATCTTTGATGAGTATTTTGCAGGAATTCAAGGATGTGTTCCCCGAAGAACTTCCACATGGACTACCTCCTCTTCGCGGCATCGAACATCGCATTGACCTCATCCCCTGTGCACCACTTCCAAACCGCGCCGCTTGCCGCACGAACCCGGAGGAGACAAAGGAGATTGAACGTCAAATCAACCAACTCGTCTCCAAAGGTTTGATCCAAGTTAGCACTAGTCCAAGTGCCGTACCCGTGATTCTTGTTCCAAAGACGGATGATATGTTACGGTTATGCATGGACTGTCGTCCAATCAATGCTATCACCGTGCGTTATCGACATCCCATACCACGTCTCGATGACATGCTTGATGAGTTGTGTGGAGCCACTATTTTTTCGAAAATTGATCTTCGTAGTGGTTACCACCAAATACGCATGGCTGAAGGTGATGAGTGGAAAACCGCCTTCAAGACCAAACTTGGTCTCTATGAATGGTTGGTTATGCCCTTTGGTTTATCAAATGCCCCATCCACCTTCATGCGCCTTATGAATCACATCTTGCGTTCTCTCATTGGAAAAAGTGTTGTTGTCTATTTCGATGATATTCTTGTTTATAGCAAATCACTTGAGGACCATATAACACATGTCAAGGAAGTTTTGCAAATACTTCGACATGAAAAGCTTTATGCTAATCTTCCCAAGTTCACTTTTGCTAAAGACAAGCTGATTTTCTTGGATTTGTCGTTTCTTCGAAGGGAATTGAAGTTGATGTTTCCAAGGTAAAGGACATACGAGATTGGCCCATACCAACAAATGTGAGTGAACTTCGAAGTTTTCATGGGTTGGCCGGTTTCTATCGTCGCTTTGTGAAAGACTTTTCAACCATTGCTTGTCTCCTTAATGAATTGACCAAAAAGAATGTCACCTTCGTGTGGGGCAAAGCACAACAAAAAGCTTTTGATGAACTTAAAAAGAGGCTCACCGAAGCACCTCTTCTTGCTTTACCGTATTTCACAAAAACTTTTGAGATAGAGTGTGATGCTAGTGGTATTGGCATTGGAGGAGTCCTTATGCAAAACGGACGTCCTATAGCCTAGCATAGCGAAAAACTTGATGGTGCTTGCCTTAACTATCCGATTTATGACAAAGAGCTTTTTGCCTTAGTTCGTGTCCTTCAAGTTTGGCAACACTACCTTTGGCCTAAGGAATTTATCATACATTCTGACCACGAGTCGTTGAAATATCTCAAAGGCCAAGCTAACTTGAGCAAGAGACATGCTAAGTGGGTTGAGTTCATGGAGTCTTTTCCGTACATTGTCAAGTATAAGAAGGGCAAAGATAATGTAGTTGCGGACGCATTGTCTCGCAAACATACAAGCCTTCTTACGAGACTTGAAATCGACGTGTTGGGTCTTGAGGAAATAAAATCTTTGTATGCTTCCGACCCGTTCTTTGAACCAATTTTCGCAAAGTGCTCCAATGACAAGGGAGTTGATGATTTCTATTTGCATAAGGGCTTTCTTTTTAAACAAAACAAGCTATGCATTCCGAAGTCATCGCTTTAACTTTTGCTTCTCCAAGAATCTCATGGTGGAGGCCTTATGGGTCACTTTGGTCGTGACAAGACATTGGACATGCTCTCCAATCACTACTTTTGGCCCAAGATGAAGCGTGACGTGGAGCGCTACGTTCAATGATGCACGACATGTGTTCAAGCTAAGTCGCAAGCTAATCCCTATGGTCTTTATATGCCATTGCCTATTCCTCATACACCTTGGTCCGACATTAGCATGGATTTTCGTTAGGATTGCCTAGATCTAAGCATGGTCATGATTCTATATTTGTTGTTATGGATCGTTTTTCCAAAATGGCACACTTCATACCGTGCCATAAGACCGACGATGCTTCACATGTTGCAAATCTGTTTTCCAGGGAAATCGCCCGTCTTCACGGTGTGCCGAGGACAATCGTCTCCGACCGCGACGTCAAATTCATGAGCTACTTGTGGAAGACCCTCATGGACAAGCTCGGCGTCAAGCTCCTCTTCTCATCCGCATCACATCCTCAAACTGATGGACAAACCGAAGTTGTCAACCGAAGCCTCGGAACTCTCCTTCGTGTGTTGATCAAGAAAAACCTGAAGGATTGGGAGGAATGCATTCCACACGCTGAGTTCGCCTACAATCGAGCCAAGCACTCAACAACCAAGATGAGTCCATTCATGATCGTCTATGGTTTCGATCCCCTCACCGCTCTCGACATCCTACCACTACCTCTCCATGAGCGCACAAACATGGACGTCGAGAAGCGCGCACAAGCTATGAAGGAACTTCATGAAGAAACAAGAGCTACTATCGAACAACAAGTCCTTCGCCAAGCTTCAAGGTTAAACAAGGACAAGAAGGAGATGATATTTGAAGAAGGTGACCTTGTGTGGATACACCTAAGAAAGGACCGCTTCCCCAAGGAACGTGACTCCAAGCTCAAGCCAAGAGGAGATGGTCCCTTCAAGGTCCTCAAACGAATCAACAACAATGCCTACATCATCGACATTCCGACCTCCAAGTACCTTGCAAGCAAAACATTCAATGTCAAGGATCTCTCACCCTACCATGGAGATGTTCAATATGATATCCATGAAGAGTCGAGGACGACTCTTTCCCAAGGGGGGAGCTGATGCAGCCCGTCATACGGACGCTTCTACATCTACACCAACAAGTCCCCCAAGTGGACCCATGACTCCTGCCCGAGCCAAACTCCTACAAGCTAAGGTGAACTCACTCCTCTCCTCATGCCAATTCGATACCTCCTTGAATGGCGTACTACTTCATACCTCTACTCTGTGCATCATCAGGTACGAACCCCCGCCGCGACGACCCACGAGCCCTGAAGCTGCACCTTAGCTGAAGCTACCTGAGCCGAAGTGTCCGCCCGAATCAAGCCGGAATGTCCGGCGCAACCGGAGTGTCTGGCGCGATTCAGCCGGAGTGTCCGGCCTGCCCGAGCCCGGACCTGGCGTGGACATTCAGAAGGTCAAATCAGACACTCCCCGGACACCACCCGGAGTGTCCGGCCACCCCGGACTATCCGGCCAAGCCGACTCGGACTGTCCAGCCCAAGCGATGGGCCTGCGAGTCTAGTTGGGCCCTATGGCCCATGTACCCCTCTACTTTAATGCCTGAATTACCCCTGAACTTGTGGATGGCCTATATATAGACCCCCACCTCCATTGTAAACCCTAGGCTTGATATTGGAATTAGTGGAAACCCCTTTGTGGATCTATCTAATTCTTGCCTCATGCTCCTTGACTAAGGAGCACCAATATCCCCAAACCTCGTTGGAGTTTGCATCGTGCCTCCACGTTGTACAAGGCCTAGGCATCGGTGTACCTTTGCCTAGACGTCAAGATCTCACCGAGTCTCCCCTCTCGCCGTGCCGGTTCGAGAGAGAGTCCTCCGCCCGACGCCGATCCTAGGGATTGCGCCGGACCGGTCACCGCTGGCGTGAGCTATTGGTGTTTATCGTGGTTTTGCGTGTGTGTGTGTGTTCATCGCGTTCTTCGTGTGTGTGTTCGTCGTGTTCATCCTTCCCTCCTTCCCCCGCACTCCATCCTCGATTTGAAAGGGAATCGTGAAAGATCGGGCCACCCTAGAGGTTTGCCCTCAACAAGGTCCCTCTGTCGATCATTGGTGCGGGAGTGTCCCGACCATGTCTGGAGTGTTCCCGAACCGTGGGGTATCACACTTAAGGGCTTGATGATGCTTAGAGAGTGTTTATAGGATCGGTAGAATCACCGAAGAAAAGAAGAGAGAAAACCGGAAGGGTTTCGGTAAGTCCGGAGGATGTCCGGAGTGGAGGTGGAAGGTGTTCCATAGCCACGGAGATTGAATAATGTGTGAATGAATGTTAAATATTGATTTAATCATTTATTCATAATTATTTAATAAAGAGAAAAATCAATTAAATGGTCAAAGGCTTAATGGGCCAATTTCCAGAGGGAGAGGGCCCATTAGGGAAAGGAGAGAGGGAGAAGGGGCAAGGGGGTTGGCCGGCGGCCTCCCCACCCCTTATCTCCTTTAGTCCCACCTCGGGACTTTGAGGGAGGGTGTACCCCCTCCTCCCCCTATATATAGTGGGGTATTTGGCCAAGAAAAATACACCAATAATCAATAAAGGTCTCCCCACTTTTGGGAGGACCTCTAATTGATATTTTGTCTCTCCCCCTCTCTCTCTCTCGTGACCATGGTCCCAAGTCTGGACTGCGCGAGCGAGAGATATCTTCAGCGCGGAGCGCCATCGTGCTGCGGGATTCGGATCCGGGAGCTCTACTTCCGCAACTGCTACTGGATCGGGGAAGCGGGAGTCATCGTCAGGCACCGGACGTGTGTAACTCCCCGCGAGGTGTCGCACTTGAGGCACTCAAGTAGTTGGAGCCAGAAGGAGCGCAAGGACTTCATCACGACCTTGAGGTCGGCTTCGGCTCGTCTACATCAACCACGCTCTCCTGAGCATTGACAACGCTTTTCGGTGTTCAAGGGTAAGTTCGCGAAAAGCCCCTCCCGTTACTATATTACTAATAGATAGGTCCTGGCAGCTTCAAGGGTTCAGGGGCGTAGGGTAAAATTTTATTGTTTTCATACGCGGAACCCCTACAGTGGTATCAGAGCTAGATCTATGTGTAGTAATGCTAGTACGGGTAGAACACACAAGATGTAGCATGTGGGCGTTGATCTTTTAGTTGTTACCCTCCCACGTGTACTTGTGTATACCGCAGTAATGCTTGATGAAGCGGCCCCCAACCGACTTTACGCGTTCATTCACGAGATTGGTCCACGCTTGACATACGGCTTGTACCGTATAAAGTGGCTTAGGGGGTGTCTGTCTCTCTCGCATTAGTTGGTATACCATTGGAAACGGAGGGCCCTGAAAGGGGTGTAGTAGATACAACTACTTGATTAGCGTTGTGCTAAAAGTTCGTAGATAAGAACGGTTCTTATGCGAAAGCCCATTCAGCCACGTAAAAGATGCAAATATAAAGTAGAGGCGTCTAACTTTGTTTTGCAGGAGGGCGTTGCTTTGTGATATGGTTGTGGCAAAGGTAAAGTGATTACCTTTTGTTACAGTAGTAGATAATCACGGAGGTGATGAACTACCACGCCAGAATGACACCGGTACCCTGGTGTCTACGGCACTGGAACCCTGGCGCCGGAACCCGGTGACGGCGTATGGAGATCACGACGTGAAGGACCATATCACATAGCATTTACATTCAATGTTATTGTTTGTATGTCTTATTGTGTGCTAGTATTAGATACTCGACGGTAGCCTAATAAGATGATCCCTGTTAAAATTACCAACGATTGTGTTCCCCCTTAGTATGCACCACCAAGAAAGTTCTTCGGTATGAGGCAGGCCGTGATGATCGTGTGTCAGACATATCTATGTTCACATACAGTGGGTGTAATCCATGTTGCACAGCGAAAACACTAAGGTTGAGTTGGCGAGCCTAGCATGTACAGACATGTCCTCGGAACACGGATGGTCGAAAGATCGAGCACGAGTCGCATGAATGATGTGACCACGTTTAGCGTCCAACCTTGAACCCACATTGATGGTCGTGATGATCGGGGGAGATGTGGCTGATAGGGGTCGTGTTATCACTAGGAACCCTTTTGGGGATAGGTGTTTCTGAGTGGAGTTATCATTAACTCATTTAATTATAAACTTAGTCTGAATTCCTTTTGCAATTATAAATGTAGATGGGACCTTTCGTGTTGACAATTGATTGGTTAGAAGGAGAGAAGCTCAGATTAGACGGATCGAACTTCTCCATATGGGTTGCCAGTCTCCATGTTCTCCTTAGAGAGAACGACATGCTCGACTAAATACTCGACGGGATGGATTTGGATCAGCCCACTGACCTTGAGACCCCAGAGGAGCGAAAAGACCGCTATCTCCGTCGTGAGATGGCCTCCTATATTTCAGTTGTGATGCGTTTCGGAATGGTGGAAGAGCTGTGGCCTTTCTTGGGTGATGTCAACCCTCGTTCGGTAATGCTACAGCTTAGGACACATTTCGTGGAGCAGACACGCATTTGGGAGCATGAGCTGATGGGAGACTTCCTCTCCATTAAGATGGAGGAGAACTCATCACTGGACAACCACTTGGAGCACATGCATGATGTGTACATGAGGCCTGCATACTTCTTGGACGTCTGGATTACGGGCTCTTTCGCAAACGCTGCTGTGCTGCGGTCACTGCATCCAAGCCACCAAGCACAAGTCAGGACTTGCGTAATGAGGGGCGACGCGGAAACAATGGAGTTCCACTGGTTCATGACACATCTCAGGAATGTGTTGGTTGAACCAGATGTCGCTCAGGTCGTCAACGACAAAGTTATATATTTGATATACAGCTTTATAAATGTTATAATCTTGCAAACACATTTGCAGTGTTAAGTATATCTGATACTTGTTCTGTTCTACTGAAAACAGGTCCTTCTGCATGAGAGGTGCTTGCTGGAGAGGAGATGACGTTGCATGTTGATGGCGAGCATGATGATGGCCGACGACACTCTCCCTCGACATTTATCATTTAGTTTATGTTTTAGGATGATTATTATAATCAAGAGATTGTGAACTTCTTTAGTGTGTCTCACACTTCGTGAGACGGTTATTCATATGAGTTTGTAACAAACAGTTGTTTTGCTTTTATGAATGATTTCTATTCGTGTTCATGTCTTGTTTGATACTTGTGAATTATCCTTGTTGTTTGAAACTAATTGATAATACATGAACATTTGTAAAATATTAAAATGCCTTGTTTAAAATACCCAACTTAATGATATGTTCATTAGTGAATGAAAAACCATTGTTTAAATTCAAAGTTATGTGATAATATGTGAAAGTCATTCGATTTCTTATCACATATATATCGTGCCTAAGTTCGGCAAAATAACTTGAACACCGTGTATTACTTTAATACAAAGTGTTCAATGAATTGTTAAATAGAATACATATTCGATGTATTGTGTTTTGATGAAAATGGTAATTATTGTTAATTGATGTGTAAAGTAGTTTACCAAAGGAAACATGAATACGAAACTATTTGATTTGATCAAAATGTTTCATCAACAATAGGTATGAAGATAAAAGAGAATCTAATTACTATGATTTGATCAATAGTAATGAAATTCAATTTTATAAGGATGGCATAAAAGTAATTGTGAAATGCAAAACGTTTTGAAACGTCAAAATGCAAAGCATCACAATGTGATATTAGATATCAAAGGGGTTGAATAGAAGGCACCAAATAAATCGCTGTAGTGTAGATGTAGAGACCATTAGTTAGAAATAGTTAGCACTCGATTAGAAGAAGTGAACCATTTGAATTCGTGAAAGTTTTGGGGTTATTCGATATAACCAAAACAATAGCGAATAAGTCCTTGTAGAGTATTCATTGGAAACTTTGAATACGAAACCCATAGCTGAAACCAAAAGGAAAGCAAGATTCGTATTGCTTGGAATTTGGTGCATTCTGGAGAAAGCTCACTTTTAGTGATGTTTCTCAATTATGGAGCAAATGGGAAATAGTGAAAAACACGATGAGGATTCAAAACTCTGCATCAAAGTGTTGAGAAGCGCAACGGACAACGTTCCTGAACGACTCTTTGCATAGAAGGAAAGAATTAATGATATTGATCATTGTGTTTTCCCCACTAATGTTTTCACTATATGAAGTAGGGTTCAAAATGTAATCCATATCTTGTATGGAGACATTTGTGAATCACTTGTCATGATTTTTGGAATATGACATACCTATGAACTACTAAGGAAATAATGGTAAACTAGAATTATGAGAAATCCTAAAAGCAAAATTCCCATGAGATTAGAAAGCAATTCGTTGCTTAATCTCACAAGTAAAAGGGGTTACTTGAATTTTCCCGAATGACTGCAAAGACAGAGTGGAAAAGGGGGTGAATGACAAAAGCACAATTTGTCAAGTATTGGATGAATTCAAATGAATTTGATTCATGTGTGCTAAATGTCTAGTGGATTTAAAACTGGTGAAGTACTAGTATCTCATAGTAAATCTCCAACTTTGATATTTGATCAAAGAATTTTGAAGTTATTCAAAATAGAGAGTGGATATGCAATTTGCATAGAATTGAGTGGGAGCTATGAAATTCCTGAAACAATATGTGATTGACATATTTTTGAGTGGGAGCAATATCAGTCTCTAACTCAAATATGTAGGAACATATTTTGAGTGGGAGCTTATAGGAGTAATTCTTAAGTGTGTTAAGAATGAAAGGCGCAAATTCTTAAGATGTAGAAGTTGATAATAACTGTATTATGATATTATGTAGTATTCCTTAAGGGATTCTGAAAAGTGTTTCAGAATAGAAGTTAATCAAGGAACTGGTCCTTAATGACTCAAATTAGGAATAGTATTAAGTTTAACATCGATGGTTAAAAGAAAGAAAAGGATGATCGTCATCCACTATGTTGAGACATAGGTTCTATCTTAGAAAACCATGATGATAACTTAGCATAATATGTGATCCAAATAAGGAACGTTTGAAAGCGATTAAGTTCAAACCACATAATGTTGAGCTGAGTTTTTGTCCGCAGTGTCTAAAAGAGAACTGTAAACATGTTTTCCAAATCCATAAAGGATGACATATCTTAAAGCATAAAGAGTTATGTTATAAGGGAATGTGTTGGAAACTCCTATAGATACCGATTAAAGTCAAGTAGGAAGCGAGGTGAACAAAACATCGAAAGTTGCACAGAGTGCACTAGAGTTTCGATGAATACATTTATAATAATAGATAAGGGTACCATCTAAAGTGTTGTATAATGTTATGGCGGGGCTAATTCGCTTTTAACATAGAATGATGTGTCCCAGGGCACAATGCCCATGAGAAAGCCCTTGAGGTTGATCTAACGTCACCGTAGGCTCCTGGAATCAGGCCTCGTTCTGCTGCCATAACGACGATGCATACACACAGATGCTATCATGTGATGATAAAGTATTAATGTCAATCAAGGTGACATTAGTAAGTTGCAAAGGATTTGGGACTGTAAAGTACAGACCCAAGACTCAACCTCTTCCATGAGCAAGCATGTTCAGGGTACCGGATATATGGTGCCAATGATTGAGAACAAATGCAGCTAGTGTATTTGTACTCTAGTGCAAGTGGGAGACTATTGGAAATATGCCCTAGAGACAAATAGTAGTAAGGACTATTATCATATTTCATATAGTTTATGATTAAGTTTTATATCATGCTATAACTGTACTGAGTGGAAACATCAATACACGTGTGATATACAAACAACTAGGGGTTCCTAGTGAAACTCTAGTCACTGGTTCATTGGTCAACAGATAATCATGTTTCCTAATTATGTGGCATTTATGCCAGTTGGAAATGAGGTCATCTCATTCTGAGAATGAGATGATGAACCAATACCCAACCTAAACATCATGACCCGATCATGTCATGGAGTTCAAGTTACGATGATCAGAAATGGATCCTCGTAGACTATTCCTTAGACCGTGAGGCTATATCAATCACTGTCTCCTGAGAGTGTTAGATAGCATCAAACGCCATCAGGTAAAACTGTGGTTATAAAGGTGTGTTCAGGTATTCGGTGGAAACCGTAGAGGCAATATATGTCAAGAGCGGGATTTGTCCGTCCATGTGACGGGAAGATACTCAAGGGCCCACTCGGAGAAGTTATATCCAATAGCTGCGCAGCGTGTGATTTGATCACGGGGATATCACTTGTCGGAACGAGTCAATAAGCATTGTTTAGTAACGAGATTGAACACGACATGGTGATGTCATTGATCAGATGTCGGGCAATGAAAGTATCGAGTGACAAAGGGAATAAGACACGACTATCCCGGTTCAAACAACGAAAGATCTTCGTGGAACGCACAGGGGTCACATGGCCATCCAGGTCCCTCTGTCGATCATTGGTGCGGGAGTGTTCCCGAACCGTGGGGTATCACGCTTAAGGGCTTGATGATGCTTAGAGAGTGTTTATAGGATCGGTAGAATCACCGAAGAAAAGAAGAGAGAAAACCGGAAGGGTTTCGGTAAGTCCGGAGGATGTCTGGAGTGGAGGTGGAAGGTGTTCCATAGCCACGGAGATTGAATAATGTGTGAATGAATGTTAAATATTGATTTAATCATTTATTCATAATTATTTAATAAAGAGAAAAATCAATTAAATGGTCAAAGGCTTAATGGGCCAATTTCCGGAGGGACAGGGCCCATTAGGGAAAGGAGAGAGGGAGAAGGGGCAAGGGGGCTGGGCCTAGCCCCCCGCGTGGGGCCCACTAGGGGCTGGCCGGCGGCCTCCCCACCCCCTCCTCTCCTTTAGTCCCACCCTCGGGACTTTGAGGGAGGGTGTACCCCCTCCTCCCCCTATATATAGTGGGGTATTTGGCCAAGATAAATACACCAATAATCAATAAAGGTCTCCCCACTTTTGGGAGGACCTCTAATTGATATTTTTTCTGTCCCCCTCTCTCTCTCGTGACCGTGGTCCCAAGTCTGGACTGCGCGAGCGTGAGACATCTTCACCGCGGAGCGCCGTCGCGCTGCGGGATTCGGATCCAGGAGCTCTACTTCCGCAACTGCTGCTGGATCGGGGAAGCGGGAGTCATCGTCAGGCACCGGATGTGTGTAACTCCCCGTGAGGTGTCGCACTTGAGGCACTCTGATGAGGGCAAACCTCTAGGGTGGCCCGATCTTCACGGATCTCGTGGTCAAATCGATGGGAAAGCGAGGGGAAAGGGAGAAGGTAATTGAAGCGGACGCACACCTCGCGAAGAACACGATGAACACACGTAAAACACACACGATACAAGGCCGATTGCTCTCACCGGTGGCCACCGGTCCGATAGAATCCTCGCAAGGAAAGATCGGTCAACGTGCTCCCATCAATCCCAAGCGGAGAGGGAAGAACACCTTGGAGATGGTCTTGACATCTTGGCAAAGGGACACCGAAGCCAAGGCCTTGCACAACGAGGGAGGCGCGATGCAAACTCCGACGAGGTGGTGACGATAGTCGATCCCCTTTGGTAGAAGAGGATGAGGCAAAACTAGAGATTCCACAAAGGGAGTTGTCTTTAGTCTATCATCTATGCCTAAGGGATACATGAGGGGGTGGGGGCTCTATTTATAGGCCAGCCACAAGTTTAGGGGTAGTTTGGGCATAAAACTAGGGTTTGGTGCGAAATAGAGGGGTACATGGGCAAAGGGCCCAGCTGTTGGCTCGCAGGCCCATCACTTGGGCCGGACAGTCCGGGTCGGAGTGACCGGACAGTCCGGGGTAGCCGGACACTCCGGGTAGTGTCCGAACTGGTCTTCTGAATGTCCATGCCAGGTTGGGGCTGGGGCAGGCCAGACACTCCGGCCGAGTCGCGCCGGACACTCCGGCTGCACCGGACACTCCGGCTGGATTCGAGCGGACTCTCCGGGGCGATGACGGCGGAGACTCTCGTTCTGGAGTTGGCTGCTCCTGGTCCATCTTCTTGGTTGACTTGGAGACGATCTTGGGGACTTGGCGTTGTGGATGTAGTAGCGTCTGTAGGACGGGCTGCATCAGCTCCCTCCCTTTAAAAAGAATCGTCCTCGACTCTTCATGCTCATCCTAAGAAGATGATGTCGAGAGACCTTCTTGATCCTGGGGTTCACCATATAGTCGTCCTCGAGAAGCTTGATGTGGCAACTCTTCAATGTTCCTTCACCTTCCATGAAGCCTACAAATCTCACAACAAAAGCGAAGCAACACTCAAAGAGTAGCCAATTCATGAAGATTATAGCATGAGTCCTCAAGTAGAAGGAAGTCACCTTATGATATAGAGATAGCTCATTGAAGGATATCCCTAGGTAACTCTCTTCGATTCGTCTTGTCAACTCTTTGTCCATAGAGGTTGACACGTATGCAATTGTACGTTCACACAACAAAGACCAAGCAACATATGTTTGTGTGTGATAGAGGAGCATGTCATTTGTGGCATGTCCATTCTTGTTCACAACACTATTAGCACAACTCAAGTAGAGCAAACCGGATGCATATGCAAGGTCAAAGTGCATGGAAATTGTTTGAACATCATCCAAATGTGGGAACTCAAAAACTCCATATAACATCTTAGTGTGGCACTCAAAGAAATTGACTAAAATCTTGATCAACATCTTTGATGCAAAGCTAGGAGAATTTGGCAAAAACACATGAGGAAGAATATCCAAAGCAACAACATTATGTGTGCAAACCAACCATTGGAAAGAACAATTGTTCAATATGTTGGATGCCATACACATATCATCAAAGGCCAAAATCATGGGAGTATGAGTATCACAAGCGGTAGCAAAAACAACATGTTTGCAAACAAACCATATGACAGAGCAAGTGGTCCTTATGTTTGTTGCAACAACAATACGAGAGACTTGGAAGCTCTCATGACAATACATGCTCAAAATGGCATTATGGTTGCACATGAAACATCGGAAAGAGAAATTGTTCAACATTTTTGTGGCAACACATAAAGCATCCATATCCAAAAGCAATGAAACATGATTGTCACAAGGTGAAAGGATACCATTAACATGCTTGCAAGCAAACCATAGGAAAGAGCAATTTTTCAACATGAAAGATGCAAAGCATGCAAAAGGTATCAGAGCTGGGTTCGATCTTGAACTCACATGGGGGATGCTCTCTAGAGCTCTTTTTGTCAACTCGTGCTCAACCGAGGTTGACATTCCCTTGCGGGTACCTACACACATCAAGCACAAAAGGAAGAACGTGTGTGCATGGTAGAGAAACACATCATCCATCATGACGTATCTCTTCTTGTGCACATCACCATTAGTGTCAATCAAGTATGAAAAATATGCATGGTGAGTATGCAAGTGGGGAACATGCTTATCATGGGAATCATCAAAATCTCCAACATTTGAGAAAGCTATGGGGGCCATCTCAATATAAACCATATGAGAATTATTGTTGCAAGCAAAACAAGTGAAAGAGCAATTATTCAACTTATTGCAAGCAACGGGAGATATTGTCGAACATTCATGACAAAGCATGGTTTCGAGGGGTACCATTGGTAACATCATTGCAAGCAAAACATTGGAAAGAGCAATTGTTCAACAAAGTGCAAGCAATGATATCATCAACGTAACGTTTAGAGCATGGCATGTCTATGTGGCAACCCGCAAAAACCACTACTAGAAAATCGCGTTGTTTTTGTGTATTGCATCATCATGACCGCATGCTCATGTCATCATGCCACACTGCATTTGAGCATCGTCATGATATCATGCATGGTTTTATCTAAAACTATTTTCGAAAAGCCTATCTTTGTTTTCCTAAATATGCCCTTCTTTATTTCAAAATACAAACCCCGGTCTTTTTCGGACCTTTTATTTATCTAAAAACTATTTATAAAATCTTTTCTAAAAATAATATAAATAAAATAAATATTTTACCGGGGAGGCCGCCAGCCTGCCAGGCCAAAAGCCCAGAAGGCCAGCAGCCTACTACCCGGTCCAAACAAAACCGGTCTAGTCCTAAACTTTTCCTACCTAACCCTAACCTACCCAATCCCCAGCCACCTCACCCCACCCAATAGCCAACCGCCACCTCACACTCCCTCCCCCCCTATCCAATCCCAGCCCGCCACCTCGGCCTGGCCTCAACCCACCCCAGCCACCAATCGTCGCCTATCCACCACACCAACCGCCGTCTTCTCCCTGCCCCTGGGGCCCACCCGCTCTGGACAGCCACTCCCTTGCCGCCACCTGACACGCGCGCCCGGTCCCACCGACCCCACCTGGCGCGACCCCCCAGCCCGACAACCCCTGGTCCCACGTGGCCCACCGCCCTGCACGTCCTCCCACGCCCGCCCTAGGCACGCCTCCCCCCGATCGAACCCGTCCCCCACCTATCCCCGCGTCGCCCTGCTCCTCACCTCCCCTGCCCAATCCCGGCCGCCGCCAGTGGGCCTCCTCCCAGGTCGCCGCCCCCGCGCCCGCTCCGCCAACCGGAGTTCCGACTCGCGGCCCGCCTCCTCCTCGCCAAGCTCTGTCCCGAGCCGCCGCCAGCGCCGGCGCAACGCCCGCCTCGCTCGGCCGCCGGTCCACTTCGCCCGCGTCTCTCGGTGACCCCGTCTGCGCCCCGCGCGCGCCCTCCCTGCTCGGCCCTCGCCTCCATCCCCTTCATCCGCATCGCCGTTCGTCTTCGTTGCCACCGCCTCGGCAGTGCGGCGCCCTGCATCGGGATCCCCCGCCCTCCCCGTTCGTCGCCTTCTCCTCAACAACCGCCGCCACCAGCACGTCTTCCTCCTGCCGTCCTCCTATCGCCTCCCTGCTATCGCGTCCCAAGCCGCCATCGACGGCTGCCCTAGGCGCCCCCTTCTTCCCGGACGCCGGCGTGGCCCTATGCTACCCCTTTCCGCTGCAGAGATCGTCCTCCGCGAGTCCCACGTCGAGCGTGCCCGCGAGCTCTGCCCGGTGACCTCATCCTGACACTGGTGTTCGCGTTCCTGGGCTGCTACTCGTATCCTTTCCATGTTGTTTGACAGCGTTGCTACTGCCTAGTGTTAGTCAACATGTTCTTGAAGTTATTGTTGTAAACCACCAGTAACGACCAATGCAAAGTGTGTGATGCCAAAATCCGTCCCTACGCCTTGATCTTCCGAAGGCCACCGGCATCGATGACACCCTCGACCACCAGATGCGAAACCAAGTTCTCCCGGAGCTCGAACGCCAACCCGGAACCGAAGTCCACGGAACGCCGAGGTCCCCTCCACGGGACGCCAAGACCCGTTCCCGGAGGCGAAGTCCGAACGTGAAGACCACCAAGCTCTCCTTCCCGAAACGATAAGTGCTCCGTCACGGATCCGATGGTCGAGACACCGAAGACCGATCCCGGCGCGCCCGAACCCCAAGACCCTCAGCACCTAAGATCTTCGAAACCCGATGTGTGATGCCTTTCCAAGCCCCGTATTTTTATAATATATGATATAAACTTGTTGCATTAAATCATTCATGTTTGCATACATATTTGTGTGGTTTGGGGGCATTATGCCGATTCACCTCATCATTAAATATGGGTCCATATGCGGACATTTCTAGTCTCATATTGGTCCCATTTAAATTTGTGTAGTGAACCGGTGCCACTATTTGACTTGTTAAGACAACATTTAAAGTGCGGGGTATATAAACAACATGAACCTAGTAAATAATTATCGGGACCCCGGTTCCGCTTAATATGACCTAATTGCATCGCACCTTTGCCATGCCATACATCATACATGCATCATGCCGATCTTTTGCCATAGTAATAAATAGTGCATCCGGTGTTTCTTCTAGTGTTATGGGTCTTCGCGGATAAGGCCGTTGAGTTGATGCGAGTGTCGATCCGATCTTCGGATGAACCTTCAACAATGTTTTTCAGGCGAGCATCCCTTCCCCTTCTACCTATTTTGCATTTTTAGTCTTTATTCTCTCATGTTGATCTATTGCTATCTGTGTTGCGATGCTCTAGTTTCCGTACCCGTGATATCCCTTGCAGCCTTATATTGCCTTGGACACATCCTATTACCTGTTGATTGGTAGATAGTTGGACTTGCGCGTCGTAGTCGCTTGCTCTAGTGCTGTTGCGTCTCGTCCAGAACCACAGTTGTTGGAGTATTTGCCGTGTATTTAATGTTGGAGATGATCATGGCTGTAATTACTGTTTAATAACTAAAATTGAAAGTAGGCAAATGCAGAGGCACAGGTGGGCAATAGATGTTATTTGGTTGTTAACCGTCCACTTGTGTCCCGTAGGACCCCGAGTTCTTGACACCTGTTCCGAGATCGAGCGCGCTAACCACAGGTGGGGTGTATGGGCACCCCCATCGATTAGTACCTGATTTCAAAGTATTGTACTGGGGGCCACAAACTAGTTTGAGGTTTTATTTACTATCCTATACTTATGCCCTGCTTTACTGCTTTATTTAAATTGTGCGAGGTACTGCACCTGTACTGTTTAGGACCGTGACCCGTTTTCGCTGTATCGACAAGCCCAGTCACACTTTCGGGTTCCCAGTCGTTTACAGCCGGCTACACAAACCCTGAGTCCGTCTCGGAGACCGGCTGACTTCGTTGCGGGTAGCTTAGTGAGGTGGCCCCCATGTACTTGCTTTGGGTCTGGGAAACGTCATGACTTAGGCCCCGCCGACATACCGATGGGTGTATGTTAACTGATCTGGCAAAAAGGGTCGAAGTGCGTGTGGATACTTTGGTGCACCCCTGCAGGGTTAAATCTTTTCGAAAAGCCGTGTCCGCGGTTATGGACGACTTGGAGCACAGTTTCTCGATCATAGACAACTATAACTAAAGTTTACTGTTATAATTTGACTTGTATCCGATATGACTAGTAATCAGCTCCACTACCACGGAATGGCTAAATAAAAGTCCCAACAACTGCTGGGTTTTTGGGATATCTCATGCTCATTGTATCTGACTAGTAAGTGTTGCAACTACAACGGAATGGTTAACTAAAACTGCCCACTGCTTATTATATCAGGATGACTACCTATATTTGACTTGTAATTGCCGCCACTATAACGGAATGAATAAAACTGCCAACTGTGTGAGTTCCTCGGTTGACTTCCTCGCTTGATCTCGAGGGGGAAATACCAGGATGGGTATGTTTGGTGGTAGTATCAGGTTGGTTCCGAATAGGTCTTTCTTATCCCTCTCTGATAGCCGACAGTTATATCGAGTCTCTATAGGTTGTTTAGTGCATGCTGCGCTACCGCTTCAGTCCACCATACTTATGTAGGCGAGGACCGCCGAATTCTAGTCTCGCCGTGTACTGGCCTCAGTACGGACCGCTCTCTCTTTTTCCTTTGCCCTTTGTCGGCACCCCTTTGTTTAAGCAGGTTTGAGATCGACGTCGTTAGCAGGGTTACCCTTCCGGCTTGGCCTGGGCAGGGTTATGGACGCCATTGGTTATTCTTCAGGGCTCTTAGCCCCATTTGCATCTTGTCCGTAGTCGGACGCTCTATCGTTTTCAAGGTGATTTGGATCTTTGTACTGTACATCTGTATTCTTAACTCATGGAGTCGTGTTGTATATATATCTGTTCTGTGGGTCCCATCGAGGACTGATGTGTAATGTTATTACTTTGTTCTCCACCCGCACGAAAGTGCCTGGTGGGCGTCCTTGAATCGTTTCTATGCAAGTTTGGCGGGAAGCGCTAAAACTTGCATAGGGCCGATTTGAGGGTGTTACAGTCTATGGCAACATCATCACAATCAAATAATTTCACATGCTCAACAATATGCAAAGGCAAAGTATCACATGGAAATATCAATGAAGCATATGTGATATCACAAACATCATCCATAGCATGCAAATCATCACAAGTCATCATGTCCACTAGTGGGATCATGGCATCATCAACACCCGTATTCTTACCTTGTTCATACCTCTCATATGAAGTGGGTGTTGTGGTAGTATTGGACTCCATGTGGGCGACTTCTTCATCCAATATGGGGATGGCATCATCTTCATCCACCATGTACATCTTATTGGTAGGAGGCATCATCATCTCCAAGCTTGGCGCTTCTTGATCCATGGAACCTAGCACAACATGAGGAAACACACTAGAGGTAGAGGGTAAGTCGTTAGAAATCAAAGTGGTCTCACATGACCTATCAACTACCACTCTCAACTCACTCGGTGTATCACTCATGCCCTCCAAGTGGAAGCACTCAATCTCACGTATGGTGGAGTCACTCATCTCACTCTTGTTTTCACTCAAGTGGGCTAAGTGGCTCTCATACTCACATGGGATTGGTACCACATCATCACTCAAGCATATGGGGGTAGGTTCGGTTCTCTCAACTCCTTGCGCCTCCTTTGGTGAAGGGAAAGTCCCATGCTCACCATTCTTGACCTTGTCGTCGCCATCTTGCACCTTGGCTTGTGTAGTCCTCTTGACGTACTCGTCCAACTTGGCGAAGTAGAGGTCTTCGTCCTCCTCATCCATGAGGTTGCATGCGTCATCTAGGATGTCAAGTCTTGGTGTTGAAGCTTGATGGCGTGGAGGAGAGCTTGCTCTTGGTGCCATTTTGGTGGTGGCACGAGTACTTGAAGGTGCCTTATGATGGTGTCGACGGAGGTCATTGGCGTGCCTTGCCAAAGGTTGATGTAGATGGCGCACTTGATCATCCACATGACGCTCGCGACGATGCTCCTTGTCCTTGGCACTCTTCTTGTGATGGTGGTGCATTCTTGAGCTTGGTTGAGCCTTATGGATGGTGCTCAACATGTATTCTTCGTCTTCATGGAGAAGATGCCTTGAAAGACGTCTTGTATCCTCTTGATGTTGGCGATGATCACGAGAGGATGTATGTTGATGAAGATTCTTGCTTCTTGGCGCCTCTTTTGGAAGGTGATGTTGGGGCGCCGCTCTTTTTGTAGTTGGAGGCACTTGATGCCTAGGAGGTAGATGCACTTGATGCCTTCGAGGTTGTGGTGCTTGGCGCCTTGGAGATGGTGGTGCTTGGTGGCTTGGAGGTGATGGCGCTCGTCGCCTTGGAGATGGTGGTGCATGACGGCTTGGAGGTGATGCCGCTCGTCGCCTTGGAGATGGTGGTGCATGACGCCATGTAGGTGCTGGCGCTTGACGCCTTGGAGGTGGATCATCGAAGTAGGTGGTGCCCTTTGGTGTGGCACGCTTGGCCTTGAAGGTCATGGTTTCTTGATGAGGCGTCTCCACTAGCTTGGCGTAGTAGTCCTCCATCTCCAAGCGGTGGAGGTATTCTTCATGGCTCATGGAAGAGCCCTCGAAGTGGATGAAGCTCGCCATGTCCTCCATGCTTGGTGAGGCGTCGTCGTTGTAGCACTCGAAGTCATCCATGCTTGGGGAGTCGTTGTTGATGTAGTACTCCATGTCACCCAAGCATGTGGCGCCATTGTCGGTGTAGTGCTCCATGCATGAGGAGCCATTGTCGATGTAGAGCTCCAATTCCTCCATGCTTGAGGAGCCATAGTTGATGACGTGCTCCATGTCTTCCATGCATGTGGAGCCGTCATAGGTGCAATGCTCTGGGTCCTCAAAGCATGCGGAGCCATTGTCGGTGTAGTGCTCCATCATGTCCTCTATACTTGTGGAGTCGTAGTCATGGTGGCTCATCATGGATTCTTCATAGATATCATCCTGGGTTCCGGAGTCCCAAGATATGATTCACAATACCAAGTGGTGTATATGGAAGTGGTAAGGGGTTAGAGATGCAACGTCAAACCTTACTTTACCTTGGAAGATAGTATCGTGCAAGTGGAAACACTTGAGAGCAATCAAAACCAAGCAAAGTGAAGTTCACGCGGAACACCAAAACCAACTAACCACTAAAAACACACACACACAAAGCTTATGGTGGATTGGTATGGAAGGTGGCGTGTCCAAGAACAATCCGAAATCAAGATACTGTAATGGCAAGTAAAAAACCACAATGATCACAAAGCAAAACAAGTCAATCCACAAGAGGAAATATATACAAGGAAACACACATAGTGGGATAAATGGGACTTGTGCGATGGAGAAAGTGAGCTAAGAACCAAATGATTACCTAGCGAAGACTATAAGCTCATGTCGCACAAGTGCAAGGAGAGACGCTAGTTCGATTGCAATAAATTGGTGGGCTACAAGATATGCACAATAAGTACCACCTATTTGATGTTCATCGAGCTTGCGCTTCCTATTCTATGAGGCACTTGTTTCTTTCTTTCTTTTCCTTTTTTTCTTTTTTTCTATTTTTTTCACTTTTCTTTTCTTTTTCACTTGTCTCTTCCTTGTGCCAACAACTATACAAGATAACTATATGAGATAGCGCTCACAACTTTTGCTCGGAATTCTACAAGGTATCAAATGTGCATAGCCCAAGCAATCGTAGGAGGAACTAGTCTCAATAGGTGTTTGTTGAACGCAAAGATAGTGTAGCTCATAAATGGAAGCAAGTGGGGAGAAGTCGCGGAATTTTTATACCTTTCGTCGCCGATCTTCAACCTTTATTGGTGGATTCCGCCTTGCTCACGGAATTTGGATGGAGTAGATACCATGAACTACGGATATGATGATGTAGATCTCTTTCTCCTCTTCAAAACGAGCTAAAGAACACCAAAATCCGAGTTCGTATGCAAAAGTTATGCTCAAAACCGTGAAGCAGATTTTTCTGTCAGCAGGGGGGCGGACAGTCCGGTCCGCGCAGGCCGGATAGTCTAGCTGGGCCGGATATTCCGGTCCGTTTAGGCCGGAAACTCCGGTGGGGCGGATAGTCCGGTCCGTTTTGGTCAGACAGTTCGATCCGGTCGAACCAGAACTTCCAGAACACGAACTGGACAAGTTTTGGCGGAAAAACTCGAACCAAAACCTCAAATTGATGGGGGAAATCAAGGAATTAGGCTATGGAAACGCAGGGGAAGGTAGATCAACAAGTTTAGCAAGTAATCCACGGATCAAAACCTACTAAAATGCACTCAAATCACAGATCGATCCAAAACACGAATTGGGGCTATTTTTTGTGGAAATTTCGAATTTATGGGGAAAAGACCAAATCGATGAGGAATCCGTAGCAACCAAAAGCTGCTGATACCAGATGATGAGGGCAAACCTTTAGGGTGGCCCGATCTTCACGGATCTCGTGGTCAAATCGATGGGAAAGCGAGGGGAAAGGGAGAAGGTAGCGGAAGCGGACGCACACCTCGCGAAGAACACGATGAACACACGCAAAACACACACGATACAAGGCCGATTGCTCTCACCGGTGGCCACCGGTCCGATAGAATCCTCGCAAGGAAAGATCGGTCAACGTGCTCCCGTCAATCCCAAGCGGAGAGGGAAGAACACCTTGGAGAGGGTCTTGACGTCTTGGCAAAGGGACACCGATGCCAAGGCCTTGTACAACGAGGGAGGCGCGATGCAAACTCCGACGAGGTGGTGACGATAGTCGATCCCCTTTGGTAGAAGGGGATGAGGCAAAACTAGAGATTCCACAAAGGGGGTTGTCTTTAGTCTATCATCTATGCCTAAGGGATACATGAGGGGGTGGGGCTCTATTTATAGGCCAGCCACAAGTTCAGGGGTAGTTTGGGCATAAAACTAGGGTTTGGTGCGAAATAGAGGGGTACATGGGTAAAGGGCCCAGTTGTTGGCTCGCAGGCCCATCACTTGGGCCGGACAGTCCGGGTCGGAGTGACCGGACAGTCCGGGTAGTGTCCGGGTAGTGTCCGAACTGGTCTTCTGAATGTCCACGCCAGGTTGGGGCTGGGGCAGGCCGGACACTCCGGTCGAGTCGCGCCGGACACTCCGGCTGGATTCGGGCGGACTCTCCGGGGCGATGACGACGGAGACTCTCGTTCTGGAGCTGGCTGCTCCTGGTCCATCTTCTTGGTTGACTTGGGGACGATCTTGGGGACTTGGCGTTGTGGATTTAGTAGCGTCCGTAGGACGGGCTGCATCACATTCAAGTCATTGGAGCCAGAAGGAGCGCAAGGACTTCATCACGACCTTGAGGTCGGCTTCGACTCGTCTACATCAACCACGCTCTCCTGAGCGTTGACAACGCTTTTCAATCTTCAAGGGTAAGTTCGCGAAAAGCCCCTCCCGTTACTGTATTACTAATAGATAAGTCCTAGCAGCTTCAGGGGTTCAGGGGCGTAGGGTAAAATTTTATTGTTTTCATACGCGGAACCCCTACACCCCTCGCACACCGGCCTAGCTGATCTCTCTATCGTCCATAGCGTGGCACTATGCATGTGTGCCTTAGTACGGCGGCTCTGTGTCTCTGGCGTGTTTGGTAGCCACCCATTGGTGTGGAGTAGGGACGAGGAGTACATAGGATGGAAACCACTTTCGTCCTTGGCAGCACAAAAATTCAAACTTTTCTAGTTTTTGAAATTTTCACTTGCTTCTCAAACATTGGGAGGGAAGGTTATTCAAAAGACTAGCCATTGGTAGTACTACTTCTAATCTTATCTTTATCTTGTCTTATCTCTTACAATACCATACCACTGTATAGTGTATAGAACATTGACCGTTGGATCAAGACTACCAAATCCAAACATTGCTAACCGTTGGATCTTCTTTTCCATTCTTAGTATCTAGAAAGATTCTACCGATAGTCTTGAGCACGATGAACGCTAGTATGCGCAAACCTCAAAACACACACTTTATTGCTCAATTTTCAGGGTCCTTGTGCTAATAAATGCATGGACTTGGATGCAATTTTCATTTTTTACGAGGTCCTTGATGTAACTTGTACTTCCACCGACCGTGTTTACTCTCAAGAACCTCGCTCCTACGAGACCTACCGTTGATCGGCCATTCGCAATACTTCTTATCTTATCTTTATCTTGTGTTATCTCTTACAATACCATACCACTGAATAGTGTACATATTAACTTTGAACATTGACCAATGGATCAAGACTGGCAAATTCAAACATTGTTAACCATTGGATCTTGTTTTCCATTCTTAGCATCTTGAAAGATTCTATTGATAGTCTTTAGCACGATGAATGCTAGTATGCGCAAACCTCAAAACACACACTTCATTGCTCTGTTTCAGGGTCCTTGTGCTAAATGCATGGACTTGGATGCAATTTTCATTTTTATGAGGTCCTTGATGTAACTTGTACTTCCACCAACCGTGTTAACTCTCAAACACCTCGCTCCTACGAGACCTACCATGAGATCAGCCATTCGGAGTAGTACTTCTTATCTTATCTTTATCTTGTCTTATCTCTTACAATACCATACCACTATATAGTGTATGAAACATTGACCGTTTGATCAAGACTGGCAAATCCAAACATTTCTAATAACCACTAGATCTTCTTTTCCGTTGTTAGAATCTATAAAGATTCTACTACAGTCTTTAGCACGATGAACGCTAGTATGCGCAAACCTCAAAACACACACTTCATTCCTCATTTTCAAGATCCTTCTGCTAAATGCATGGACTTGGATGCAATTTTCATTTTTACGAGGTCCTTGATGTAACTTGTACTTCCACCGACGGTGTTAACTCTCAAGCACCTCATTCCTACAAGACCTACAATTAGATCGGCCATTCGCAGTACTTCTTATCTTATCTTTATCTTGTCTTATCTCTTACAATACCATACCACTTCATATTGTACGGATTAACTTTGAACATTGACTGTTGAATCCAGACTAGCAATCCACACATTGCTAACCATTGGATCTTCTTTTCCATTCTTAGCATCTAGAAAGATTCTACTGATAGTCTTTAGTATTATGAACGTTGGTATGCGCAAGCCTCAAAACACACACTTCATTGCTCAGTTTTAGGGTCCTTGTGCTGAATGATGCATGGACTTGGATGCAATTTTCATTTTTATGTGGTCCTTGTCATAACTTGTACTTCCACCGACCGTGTTAACTCTCAAGCACCTTGCTCCTATGAGACCTACAGTTAGATCGGCCATTCCTAGTACTTCTTATCTTATTTTTATCGTGTCTTATCTCTTACAATACCACTACATAGTGTACGGAACATTGATCGTTTAATCAAGACTAGAAAATCCGAACATTGCTAACCATTGACTGTTTATCTCTTACACACACTTCATTGCTAAGTTTCAGGGTCCTTGTGCTAAATGCATGGAATTGGGTGCAATTTTCATTTTTTATGAGGTTCAGTTGTACTTACTTATAAAGGAAATCAACTTGGTGCTCACTCCTGCACCCTTACAGTGTGCTACTCCTCCTCTATGCAAGGAAAATAAATTGTGTACTACTCTCCTTTGCTGCACCACGTCCATCCTCTAGCTGATCTCTCGCTCGTCAACCGCGTGGCGCTGCGTACATGTGCCATGGTACTATGGTGGCTCTGTGTCTATCTCTTTTTTTCATAACTTTGCTCTGACATCGAACCGCCTTCAACACCTCTTCGCTGCTGCCCTCTCGGGCTGCCTTCTCTAAACCCAAAATCTCTTCTACAGTAGCTCTTTGTTTCCTCCCTCCATTTCAATCCTTCTTTTTCCTAGTACTAATATTTTCTTTACAGAAAACAACGTTCCTGTTTTCGCAAAAAAATCCCGTCACTTGGAAAATTGAGATCATCTCTTTTCATAATACTTCTTGGAAGGTCCCCTAGCAAAATATTATTTAATATGCCAAGATGCACCAATCTACATAATATGGGGAAATTACCATAAACTATGATGTGGATCACAGGATATGGCATTGATCTTGGTCATCCGACTCGAAATCTATTCATACGCATTGCAGGACAATTTTGTGGTTTTTGAAATGTTGTCAAAACTCAAGTTTATCATTTTGCATGACATGTGATACATGCAAAAGGACGCCATGCACATGTATTCCGTAAAATTTTAAGAACAATCCACGCCTCAACCTCATGTTACAGTTCCTTTACTTTCCTATGAATCAAACACTTCTTTAAGAAAAATTCTCGTAGGCTCCAAATCTTGTAGGATTCAACTGGACATGATATTCTAATACTACTGTGTTTTCCCTATTCCTTTGTTTATCCTATCTCGCGAATCAAACAGGCCCAATATTGAGACTCCCACGGGAAAAAATTCCTACTACGCCAAGTATTTGGTTTATTACTTGTTTTATTTCAATGTCTTCAAAACATTATCAAATTTGTAGGCATGCATATTCTTAGCACGAAGTTAGTTGCATTTTTCAAATCTTGCGATGGCTCCCGATATATTGACAACATTAGTACCAACAAACGACATCTATAAAATTGAAGAGCAACCTATCGCGCTTACTTGTAGTTCATATCTGACATAATTTCGTTAAATCGACATAAAGTCCTCTAAGTGGGGGAAGTTACCTAGCTAGGAAGCTTCAACAATTCTAAAACTAGGAAGTTATAAGAAAGCATGGTCCACTTTGTCTGAAATGTGGGGCGGTGGCTCCTTTTTTCAATTAGGTTTCACCTAGAAGGAGCGAGATGTTTCAGTTAACAACTTACCATGGTTAGTGGAAGTGTACATGTTACATCAAGGACCTTAAAAAAGAGAAAATTACACCCAACACATGTTTTAGTATAAAGGGGCCTAAAAATAAGCATGGAAAAGCAGTTGGGACTGGCACTCCTTCTCCACCCACTAGTCGAGGCATACCATTCATACTAGAACAACAATAACCTGCTTAACAAAGAGGAAATCAGTGTGGTGCTCACGTTTGCTAGATCTTGCTGATGAAGTGCGTCGAATGCAATGGGATGTGTGTATATATATGTATACATATCAAGTACAATATCTGATGAGGACATCCCTACAATTACACCTACCCCAATGACTATTGAAGAAGCTACAACTGTTGCAAGAAAGGATCAGTCCAATGAGATTAGAATTGGACCTATCACAAGAGCACGTGCTAAGTTACTGGAACAACAGGTGAATTTACTCCTAAACGAATCCGGTACTTTGATTGACGAGAACTTTATACTGCCTAAGTCTATGCATTTATGTATGATCAGGTTCGTTGGAGAAACAAGCATGGCGCGAGGAGGAGAAGGCTACAAGAGATGCCCAACATAATGATCGCCCAAGGATGCGCGAGGGAGGAGCGGGAGGAAGGCGCAAGAGAAGATCACCAAGACGAAGGCAAAAAGATCTGCCACGACCGGAGTGTCCGGCCAGATCCACCCGGACTGTCCGGCCTGGTCGAGAGGCAAACTGGCGTGGACATTCAGTATGCCAGTTCGGACACTACCCGGACGCCACCCGGAAACTTCAAAGTTTCTAGCCAGACCGGACTGTCCGGCAAACTTCACCCGGAGTGTCCGCCCGCCGACCGAATCTGGTCCGAGTCGGTTTGTATCAGTTTGAGTCGTTCGCGTTTAGCTTCGGTTTCTGGTCGCTCCAGCCGCCCTTATAAGCTATGGGACGACCTCTAGTTAGGGTTTAGACCACGTTAAAATATTTTGGAGTTGTTTCTTTCATAGAACCTCTGGAATTACCCTGTGTTCGAATCTACCAACTATAATTGAGTGTGATCTGTTGTTCCATTGGGAATTAGTAGATTGCATACTACCGTTCGTGGTTACGGCTGCGTGTGCAAGAGCGTGGTGTTGTGAATATCCTACAAGGTTCGAGAGCTGTTGCATTGGCATCAGGGATCGAGCGGGAGAGTTCATAGCTACAGGCTAGTTATCTATCATCCACCATTATCATTGCCATCCGCTTACTGAGAAGATCGGGCCACCCCATATCATCTTGGTATCAGATTTCTAGTGTTGCCTCGGTAAGCATCCACAAATCCATCCATAGATTAGAGAGTGTTTTCGTCCTATACAGAAAAAGCCTTACAAAAAGATTTGCCATAGACTAGATTGCATCGTTTTCAAGTTTTAGTTGCTGATTGTATCTTCTCGTAGATCCGATCTGCAGGGTTTCCTCGTAGGAGTCTAGTTTCCGTTTGTGTCTAGGTTTAAGGTTTCATCTTGTTTTCCGCTGTTCCCACCGTTACCGTTTCCACAAGTATTTATCGTTTTTCCGAGTCCACATAGCGTACCTTTGTTTGCATACCATACACACAGCCTATCTACAGCATCTGTGCCTAGGAACGTACCCACGAGACTAGTTGCTTTGCCACGACAGGCTGCTCATTAGGGTTTGCAGTGCAGAAATTTTTCGACAGGCAAAACCGGACTATCCAGCCGAATCACACCGGACTATCCGGCCCAACCGGAGTCTCCGGCGCATATCAACCGGACTATCTGGCCCAGTTCTGTTATAAGTTGATGTTCTCGTTTGCATTGAGTAATATAGTTGAAAAAAAGAGAATCAGTATAAAAAAAGAGAAAAGAGCTACAAGCCTGACAAAAAAAAGATATAGAAGTGTGCAATATTGGAGGCCTTGTTGTATAGCACTGGTAGATTGAGCAATCTTGTGCCTGTTCTATTTGAGCTATTACTAGCGTCTCTCTTGTGCATTGCAATATTCCTGTTCATAAATTGCTTTGCCACGTTTATCTCCATCGTGTGTGTTTCTTGGGTTTTTGTACGATCAGCACTAGGACTTGTTTGCGGTGTAGATAGGATACCATACCTATAGCTCCACCTTAAATAACCTGTGTGTCCTGCGATCGTTCTCTATCTTTGATATTCACTTCATCACATCAAGTGCACCAGTCTTTGATTTTGTTTGGTAGAGCATCTCTATTCACTTTGGAACGGTAAGATCTCCTTTCTTATTAGTTGTGAGTGAGTTGTGAGAGTTTCCACCATACAGATTTTGATTTTTGCACTAACCTACTAATCATGTCTTCTAGTGATGATGATGTTGTGTTGCAGAAAAGAAGGATGAGGAGCTCGTCAATTGGCGTGAATATGAGGCTTTGAAATCCCACTTGACACGTGTGTTTACTAACACGACAGATGCCATTGACAAGAATCTCCAAGATATGAATATGAGATTGGATCAGCATGTTGGGACAGTTGATACTATCCAAACGCAAGTGGCTACGCTCAATGTCAATGTCACTACTTTGCAGCAGTCCATTGAGGGTTTGACAGCCGCCTTGCATAGAAGGGAAGATCCTCAACATGATGATGCCTTTGATGATTTCGATGAGGGTAGCGCTGTTGATGCTGCTCCACATGTTGGCAGGGGACGTGTTATTCCCCCTGTCCATGCACCTGTTCATGGTCGTGGGTTTGCCCATCTTGGGCGTGGTCCATGTGTGCCCAACCAAGCTGCTGATGACGGTTTGGGCAAGCCAAAATTCTCGATTCCTAAGTTTGATGGTTCCATTGATCCTGAAGACTACCTCACCTGGGAATTGAAGATTGAGAAACTCTGGCGATTATTTGACTATCTAGAAGATAAGAAGGTCAAGCTTGCACCATCTGAATTTGATGGTTATGCTTTGCGTTGGTGGGATGCTCTTGTGCAACATAGGAGGGAGGACAATGAACTTCCTGTGATGGATTGGCGCGAGATGAAGCAAATCATGAAGGCACGTTTCATACCAACCAACTACTTGCGACCAGTTTTTGATAAATTGACGCAATTGAAGTAAGGCACCATGACAGTTGATGAGTACTACATGGAGATGGAGATGCTTATGCAGCGTGCTCGAGTTCGTGAGTCCGTTGAGATGACCATGCAGCGATTCCTAAACAATCTGAAGTTACCAATCAAGAGCATTGTTCGTCATCACAAGTATGAGACCATGAATGAGTTGTTGCATCATGCTAGAGAGCCGAATCCCAGTTGGCAGAAGAGGTGAAGTCACGCGCTCGTTTTCCATCCTCCAGCAGATTTTTGGCCAGATCTACACCTCCTACAGTCACGCCACCAGCTGCTGCTCCATTTACACCATCGGCCAAACCAGCAAGTACACCTTCGTTTGGTTCTCATGCCCGAAAACCCGCTGTTCCTACTGCTAGCTCGGGTTCCAACATGTCTACTGCACGTACTCGTGATGTAGTGTGCCATACTTGTGGAGGTAGAGGTCACTACAAGAAGGATTGTCCAAACATCAAGGTTATGTTTGTTAATGAACAAGGTGAAGTAGAAAGTGGAGATGAAGCTTCTGAGGATGATATTGATGACGGCGAGGATGGTGCTGATGCATATGCTGAGCGTGCACCCACTATTGTTGTATCTTCACGTGTACTTAGTGTGCAACCGGTTGAGGAAACCCAGCGTTGCAACTTGCTCCAAACAAAAGCTCTAGTTGGACCAAACAAAGCTTGCAAGGTAATTATTGATGGAGGTAGTTGCAGAAATCTTGCAAGTAAGAAACTATGTGCCAAACTGAATTTGACATATTTACCTCATCCCAAGCCATACTACATACAATGGTTGAGCAACAATGGTGAGATGAAGGTAAATCATATGGTACGTGTGAATTTTCAAATAGGGCCATACAAAGATTCTATTGATTTTGATGTGGTTCCTATGACTGTTTGTCACCTACTATTGGGTCGGCCTTGGCTCTATGATCGCCATGTGAAACACAATGGCCGAGCCAATACATATCACTTGGAATTCAAAGGAAAGAAGATTACTATGCAGCCAATGACACCACAAGAAATTGTGAATGATTCTCGCCAGAAGATAGAGGTGAACTTGAAGGAAGATACTACCACTCGGCGAGACTGTGTAACAGCTGTTCCTGATGTAATTGAGCCTAAATTGAGTGATATAACGAAAAGTGAGAGAGTGCCTGGTTTATTGATACTAGCCACCAAGGAGGATATGAGAGAGTTTCGTGAGGATCCTACAGCCATGCCACTTGTGCTCATGTATAAGGGCGAGGTATTGGTTTCTAACGACATGACCCCTATTTCTCTTGGTGTCTCTTCTGTTTTGCAGGATTTTGGGGATGTGTTTCCAGAAGACGTACCCGTAGGTTTGCCCCCATTGCGTGGTATAGAACATCAAGTGGACCTAATTCATGGTGCCACACTTCCCAACCGTGCACCTTACAGGACTAATCCCGAAGAAACTAAGGAAATTCAGAAGCAAGTACAAGCGTTGCTGGATAAAGGGTACATTTGTGTCTCTCTTAGCCCTTGTGCTGTTCCTGTTATTTAGTTCCTAAGAAAGATGGTACATGGCGCATGTGTGTTGATTGTAGAGCGATTAATAACATCACTATTCGATATCGTCATCATATTCCACGCTTAGAGGATATGCTCGATGAATTGAGTGGTGCTGCTGTTTTCTCTAAAATTGACTTGCGTACTGGTTATCATCAAATTAGGATGAAAGAAGGGGATGAATGGAAAACTGCTTTCAAAACTAAATTCGGTTTGTATGAGTGGTTAGTTATGGCATTTGGTCTTACTAATGCACCTAGTACTTTCATGCGTTTGATGAATCATGTTTTGAGAGAGTTTATTGGTCGTTTCGTGGTTGTTTACTTTGATGATATACTCATATACAGCCACACCGAATCTGAACTTTGCACTCATATTAGACAAGTTTTGCAAGTGTTACGTGATAATAAACTGTATGCTAATCTTGAAAAGTGTACATTTGCAAAAGATAAGGTCATATTCCTAGGATTTGTTGTTTCTAAGCAT
Organism: Avena sativa; assembly: GCA_916181665.1. Lineage (NCBI taxonomy): Eukaryota > Viridiplantae > Streptophyta > Magnoliopsida > Poales > Poaceae > Avena > Avena sativa. Next base: position 275,334,688 of record OV702286.1, on the reverse strand, counting down.
GGAGTAGAGGTAGATCAATCTAAAATTGAATCAATTCAGAATTGGCCTACTCCGATGAATGTTAGTCAAGTGCGTAGTTTCCACGGTCTCACTGGTTTCTATAGGCGCTTTGTGAAAGATTTTAGCACCATTGCTGCACCATTAAATGATTTGACAAAGAAAGGTGTTCCTTTTGTATGGGGCACGGCTCAAGACATTGCATTTGATACATTAAAACGTTTGATTACTTCTGCACCATTACTTGCATTACCTGATTTTTCGAAGCAATTTGAAGTTGAATGTGATGCTAGTGGTATAGGCATAGGTGGCGTTTTGATGCAAGAGGGTCGGCCTATAGCTTATTTTTTGAGAAATTGACTGGTGCTCGTTTGAATTATTCTATCTATGATAAAGAATTGTATGCACTTGTTAGAGTACTTGAGGTTTGGCAACATTATTTGTGGCCAAAAGAATTCATCATACATTCTGATCATGAAGTATTGAAATACTTGAAAGCTCAATCAAACTTGCATAGAAGATTAGCTAAATGGGTTGAGTTCATTGAGTCTTTTCCTTACATCATTAACTATAAGAAGGGAAAAGAAAACGTTGTTGCTGATTCTCTATCTAGGAAGAACATGCTATTAACCAATCTTGATGTTAAAATTCCTGGATTAGAAGCTATTTGTGCACTTTATGCAACTGACCATGATTTTGCTGAACCATATCGTTTGTGTGCTCTTAGAAACGCATGGGATAAGTATCATATACATGATGGATATTTGTTTCGAGCTAACAAACTATGTATTCCAGAATCGTCGTTGCGTTTGTTCTTAGTGCAGGAATCACATGCTGGTGGTTTGATGGGTCACTTTGGGCGTGAGAAGACATTGGTCATGCTTGCTGATCATTTTTATTGGCCCAAGATGAGGCGTGATGTGTACAGATTTGTGAGCCGATGTATTACATGCCACAAGTCAAAATCTAAGTTGAAGCCTCATGGTTTGTATACACCTCTCTCTGCACCAACTATTCCATGGGAAGACATTAGTATGGATTTTGTGCTAGGTCTACCTAAAACTCAGAGAGGTCATGATTCTATATTTGTGGTAGTGGATAGGTTCTCTAAGATGGCTCATTTTATTGCCTGCCACAAAAGCGACGATGCATCGCATATTGCTAACCTGTTTTTCAGGGACATCGTGAGATTACATGGAGTACCAAAGACGATTGTTTCTCACCGTGATGTGAAGTTCATGAGCTACTTTTAGAAGACCTTATGGGGCAAGCTAGGAACGAAGTTGCTGTTCAGTACTACATGTCATCCCCAAACAAATGGTCAAACGGAGGTGGTGAATCGAACATTGTCACAGCTACTAAGGACCATGATCAAAAAGAATCTGCGGGAGTGGGAAGAGTGTTTGCCACATGTTGAGTTTGCTTACAACAGGGCTGTGCATTCAACTACTCAGCTTTGTCCTTTTGAGGTGGTGTATGGTTTCAAGCCATTGACGCCACTTGATATGTTGCCTCTGCCATTACATGAGAGAGTTGATATGGAGGCATCAAAACGTGCTGATTATGTGAAGAAAATACATGAGAAGACTCGAGAGGCTATTGAGAAGAAAGGCAAGAACATTGCTGCTGCAAGGAATCAAGCAAGGAAAGAAGTGTTGTTCGAGCCTGGAGATATGGTTTGGGTGCATCTACGCAAGTATAGGTTCCCACTACTTCGAAAGTCAAAATTGAAGCCACGTGGTGCTGGTCCTTACAAGGTGTTAGCCAAGATTAATGATAACGCCTACTCGGTTGATATACCTATTGAGGAGTTTGGTGGAGTTAGCAATAGCTTCAACGTTGCTGATTTGTCACCATATGCTGGAGAAGACCTTGGAGCGTCGAGGTCGACGCCTTTTGAAGGGGGGGAGATGATGAGGACATCCCTACAATTACACCTACCACAATGACTACTGAAGAAGCTACAACTGTTGCAAGAAAGGATCAGTCCAATGAGATTAGAATTGGACCTATTACAAGAGCTCGTGCTAAGCTACTGGAACAACAGGTGAATTTACTCCTAAACGAATCCGGTACTTTGATTGATGAGAACTTTATACTGCCTAAGTCTATGCATTTATGTATGATCAGGTTCGTTGGAGAAACAAGCATGGCGCGAGGAGGAGAAGGGCTACAATAGAAGCCGAACATGATGATCGCCCAAGGATGCGCGGGGGAGGAGCGGGAGGAAGGCGCAAGAGAAGATCATCAAGACGAAGGAAAAAAGATCTGCCACGACCGGAGTGTCCGGCCAGATCCACCCGGACTGTCCGGCCTGGTCGAGAGGCAAACAGGCATGGACATTCAGTATGCCAGTTCGGACACTACACGGACGCCACCCGGAAACTTCAAAGTTTCCGGCCAGACCGGACTGTCGGGCACACTTCACCCGGAGTGTCCGGCCTGACCGGACTGTCCGGCCGAACTCGACCAGAGTGTCCGCCCGCCGACCGAATTTGGTCCGAGTCGGTTTGTATCGGTTTGAGTCGTTTGCGTTTAGTTTCGGTTTCTGGTCGCTCCAGTCGCCCTTATAAGCTATGGGACGACCTCTAGTTAGGGTTTAGACCACGTTAAAATATTTTGGAGTTGTTTCTTTCATAGAACCTCTGGAATTACCCTGTGTTCGAATCTACCAACTATAATTGAGTGTGATCTGTTGTTCCATTGGGAATTAGTAGATTGCATACTACCATTCGTGGTTACGGCTGCGTGCGCAAGAGCGTGGTGTTGTGAATATCCTACAAGGTTCGAGAGCTGTTGCATTGGCATCAGGGATCGAGCGGGAGAGTTCATAGCTACAGGCTAGTTATCTATCATCCACCATTATCATTGCCATCCGCTTACTGAGAAGATCGGGCCACCCCATATCAATATCCCTTCTCTAGTATTGTGAGTGTCGATCTTTGTAATAACCTACCATGCCGATGTTTGGGACGAAGCAAGTTAAAAAATCGAAACCCAAAAAGTTTGATTCGCGAATACTTTTTGCCACCGCCCTAAATCAAGGCCCAAAGTGGTACCTTCCTATGCACACCAACACAACGTAGATGAAGAACACATGATAGACAAACAAAGAGCCGTCGTACCATGGCTAGAGTTGAAAGCGGCATCCCATGAAAGTTCCGCTTCTAGTTCATTTCAAAGTACTCCTATTAAAACTTCAAAATGAACTAGAAGCGGGACTTTCTCGGGATCCCGATCGGAAACCTAACCATGGCATGTGTGCTCAGCGCCACACTGCGGACGCGGGAGAGATGAACTGGTAGGTGTACGCGCGGGTGCCGAGAAGATAGATACTTGATTACATTGTGTAAAATTTGACTGAATAAATAGAGTAACTAATACACTTGATTACTTTGTGTAAAATTAGTACTATTAGAGGTAGAATAATACTTTCCAATAATGCTAATTTTGTACCAACATTCTTTATATATTTAGAGTAAATCTTGGTCAAAGAAAAACATGCAAAACGAGGACGCCTTATTCCTCGGGATGGAGGTAGAGTAATACTCCTACTTACTAAAGTAGAACCTATAAATAAATAATGTGTCTAGTCAAACCGACGTGACGAGACTATACTGCGTCAGGAGGTGACATGGTTAATTTATTACAAGAAAAGAAAAATCCTCTTTCAAAGTGCCATCCCATCTTCCCAAGGAAATTGCACATAACACTAGTTGTTGGGGCGTTTGTGCAACAAACCACAACTCTAGTTTGTTTTTGCACAGAACACCAACAATTGGGGTAATCCATTGCACAAAACATAAAACTTGTAATTTGCCTCTTTGACAGGTACTTAACTACCGGGGCCCACATACATGATGCATCCACCGTACAAGTTTTTTTGCGTTACTAAAAGCTGGACATACTGATTTTGACAGATACTTAACTATCTTATATCCATCGTATATTGGCAAGGTTTGAATTTTTTTCTGTTACTAAAAGATGGACATTACCATGCAAGGTTTGAATTTTTGACAAGATAAACATGACATACTTATTTTAACATACTTATATCTACATATATTGGCACAATTAAATCTAGTCAATATCCATCCAAAACGTAGGCGGCTTGGCAAGATAAACATGCTAATCATAGGATTTGTGTTTTGTGCAATGGATTACCCAATTGTTGGTGTTTTGTGCAAAGACAAACTAGAGTTGTGGTTTGTTGCAACAAACGCCCGAACAACTGGTGTTATGTGCAATTTCCTCATCTTCCCCATATCCGTTTAGTTTATCGCCACTCGCCAATGCTGGCTGGCTGCATTTGGGATCCTCTCTACCGCACGGTTCACACATTTTCCTCGTCATAACGCCTGGTGCATCTCTCCTTCAAGACCACCACCCCTCTCCTCCAAAAAACCTAAAACAGTTCTATATAGATCTGCCCTTGCACCCAATCCTCCTGGACGCGATGGTGGATTGTCTGTACAAAATTTGGAGAAGTTCGAGGGAGAGCCGGTGGTGCAACGACTTTAGCAAGGTTGGCGATGACGTCGTCAACAAAATTGCTAAGCGTCTGGAAGCTAAAAGCACCATCCAGCTGGCGTATGCTACACCGCCAAGTCGCTGGCGAAGAAGGTTACAGCTGCCCGAACTACAACTGCTCGAAAGTGGTCTCCTTCAACGAACTCTATGCCCACATGATCTCCTGCATCGATAGCCTGTTTATATGCACAGAGCTAGGATGCAACTGGGTCACCAACAAATTAATGTTGTATCTGCACCTCAAATCCACCACTCGATCGAGGTGTCCACAGTCCTCTGCAACATCAAACAATGGGAGCGGTCTAAGCTGGTGCCTGCAGGGTGATCGCGGAGAACAAATTTCATCGTCACGGGGAAGACGGGCACGCTGTTCATCGGCCAGATTGATAGGCACAACACGGAGATTGTCATGTCCGTCAGCCGCATAAGGTTGGCGGTGTGGGAATTGGAGGAGTACAAGGTGAGGATGTCATCATTGGTCTCTTTTCGTGGGCTCTATCAGCTATTTATTCTGAGCCAAAGATTGTGGAGCCACCGGCCGAAGCCACGCTGGATGCGCTCAATCATCACCGGTTGGTGTCGCGGAATTATTGTCAAGATCCTCAATCGTTGGTCGGAGTTCCTCAATCGTTGGTCGGAGTTCCTCATGGAGTTCCAAAATTGGATCGATGGTAACATCAACCCATTGTGAGATATCACATCTTAATATTATCCTGATGATCCTAATATAAATGTACTACCGTATGTAATTTTCTAGTCTCTCTATTCTAATATTAATTACTTTATTTATGTTAGTGGCAGATTCCCTTCATAATCATAGTGGTGGAAATTGCTGGAAAGATCCGTGAATTTTACATCTATCTTGTTGAGGGTGAACAGGCGAAAGCCTATTACGGCGATCCATAGACCATGGTAAAACAAGAGAAGCATGCCAGGCTGGAAAGCAAGCGCTACCCGGCCACGACTTGGACACGCTGAATCGTTGGCATACAGATCTTGTGGTGATTCTTACCTCTCCCTTTTCTCTCATGCATGTTTGGAGTATATGATGGGACATGTAATCGTTCCTAGCTAGCTTAAGGTACTACTACGAGTAGTTTTATACTTCTGCCGAGTATTTTGTATGGAGTTCTACAACTGCTAATATATTTTGTAATAATTCCTATGTACTAGGAATTGTTCATATCGAGTGAAGAATTGGCATGTACTGATGAATCTTTCAAAAGCTATTGAATCTCTCAAATGTTCTGATGTTGCTATTATTAAAGTATTTTGTAGAACTAAGAATATTGTACTGGTACTTGTTTTGATCAATGACAGTAGATTGTTTTCCTTTTCTTTTGAAACATGGCCTTGTCAATCTAGATGAGACCTGGACTTGTTGGGCTGCATATATGTTGGTCAGACATGCATTGATGTAAGAACGAGGTATGCACACAAATGCAGACTTGATCATCAGTTTTACTTGCTCCAATGATGGAGTGTGTTCGAAGAAAAAGGGCAAACTCATCCTATGCCAAGTTTTTGAGAGCTAAAACACGAATTGATTCTCTCTATATTGGTACTGAATTTCAGTGTCTGTTTTGCTGAATCGGCCCCTCTGAAATGCTACTGAATCTGTCTCGTACTACTGAATATGAATTTGTGATATTTTCCTGTCTTATTATGCACTGTTGAATCTTTCAAATTTGAACTACAAGTAAATCGTAGGTTTCTTTGAAAGTTTTATGAAAAAGCTTTTGGAGATACCCATCAGGGGTCAATTAGGAGTATATCAGAAACCACCGAGAGTTTGGACAACAGGTTTAACTTCTTGCTGAGATTTTGCATCTTTACAATTTAACGAAATTTCGTCAAACCTGAGCTACACAAGTAAGAGAACAAGAGGGAGGCAGTGCGAGACTTTAAAAAAAAGAGGCAGCACGAGAGCATCATAGAGGAGGACTTGAAGGCAATGCGACGTTAGAGCAAAGCTATGATGGGCTGCTGACACGAGGTACAGGGTACATTCCACTAGTAGTAAGTGTATGGACCTACTACTAGTATATGCACGCAAAACAAGTTGTGTTTTCTCTCTCCTTTGCTGGCTCTCACCATCCATCATCGATCTCTTCTCTACAACCACGAATGCACAGTCTGGATTGTCTCTTTCTCATCCACAGTGTGATGCTGCGCATGTGTGTCTTGGTATGACACACCGATCTACTTCCAGCAACCATTTTTTCTATTCCAAAATTCAAAATAATCGTCAACACCAGTACAAAAAAGGCTCAAAGGTAACAATAATTACAAAAAGGTCCTCAGACCACCTTGTGATGAAAACTAACCCTAGTGCGATAACATAAGCATCTCGCTCCTCCATAGCCTCTAGTTCCAAAACATAAATAATGAATGCCACCACCACAATTTTCATACAAAGTGTACTATGCTTTCTTACAATTCCCAAGTTTTAGGATTTTTCAAGCGGACATAGAAAGGTTTTTCATTTTACTCATGTTCAATCTTCTTGCTTTTTGATGAGGTTGTTGCATCATAATGCTAGATGTTGTATAGTTTAATCGCTAGGTATTGTATATGCTAGTATAAGGCCGGTAGTAAACGACGTGTCACTTTGTTATACCTAAGACTCGGTTATACTATTGAACTTTCTCTCACACACTTCTTGTAGATTATTAAATTAGATCTAATTCAACAAATCAACGGAAAGTCGTTTGAGTGGGTTAAATTTGGTAGAAAATGAAGCATGAAACATATAACATGTAATTTATCCAACCACTTTATGTACTGGTAAATAAATGGCACATACTATGAACTCTAATTTACCCATATTATTCGTACTTTGTTCTGACAAAAACTTTTACTTCTTTACCATGCTAACATGCACTGACCTATACCAAAATATGGACACATCGTCATTATAGATATATAGAGTATGTCCATGACCTTGGTCATTTGCCTTTACCCAAGAAAGTTCACACGGAGTACATGGTATAGTAGGCCATACCGTGAAGTGAGTTTTTCAAGTATTTTACTCGTAGAATAAATTAAAGAACAAAGAATCCCCCCCAACAAATTTTCGTACAAAGTGGACAATTCTTTCTTATAGTTTCCCAAGTTTTAAGGATTTTTCAAACTTCCAAGCCAAATCTCCATGCACTTAAATCACTCTATGTCGATAAAATGAAATTAGGTCAAACTTGAATACATGTGAGCATGATAGACTATTACTCTTGAAAATTTCCAAAATTCTTCTGAAGGAACCCGGACAGCGAATATATCATGGGCCAACAATAGTTTTGAAAAATGCTAGCATAGTTTATTATTTGCATAACGACAAATTGGCTTGAGCGACCAATCAAGGTCATGGCCATATCAACATCATAGTTTAGAACCCACGAGTCTAGCGCGATGGGGAAGGGAGTACAAGGCATGAGTGTCATAGGGCATCCGCAATGTAGGACCCACCTGGCTTATATGGAAATTACCACAATGTATAAGGTCAACATTTTCCACAAGGTAGGACCCACATAGCTTATCATATTTCTCCTTGCAAGAGAAAGGAGAGAGGGGAAATGGTGTTTCTATTCTCTATGGCAACCCACAAGCTTGACGCAAATTTATTTTCTCCACAATGTATAAGATGAACCTTAGCGGATGCCATAGAGGCCTTAAGGTGTGTTTTTTACATACTGCGGATGCCCTAACAAAACAGCAAATAATGGGTCAACTTGGTAGTGTATGACCAAGCTATAAAACTCCTATGCAAAAGTTAGCATCTTCAGTTTAGTAGGTCCCATGGATCATCTCGTTTAGACACTACCTAAATGGTGGAGCTTACTCTCGCAGTACAGTAAGTAGTACTCCCTCAATTTCAATATATAGAAGATGTTTTAGGTTTGTGAAGGTTATGTATCTAGTCATCTTTTAGTGTGTAGATTCAGAGTGAACCTCTACGAACCTATACATTAAAGGTGTCTTGATATATTATCTTTAGAAAGCTAAAACATCTTATATAATGAAACGGAGGGAGTATTTCTTTGCTTAGACATATGCTCACCTCTGTACACGCGTTGTACATGCTGAGAGAATAAAACATAGGCACGGGAAGAGGTAGCAACGAAGAGAGAATATTAGGAGTTGAAGGCAGTTGAATGTCAAAGCAAAGTTATGATGGGTTCCTCAAACGAGGTACTCCTACCGCCTTATAGTGTACACTCTACTAGTAGTAAATTTCTTAGGACCTATGCACACAAAACAAAATATATGTGTTTTCTCTCTCTTTCGCTGCCTCTCATCTCTCCTCCCCTCTCCCCTCACACACCGGCCAACTGATCTCTCCCTCTTCCAGAGCATGGCAGTACGCACGTGTGCCTTGGTATGGTGGCTCTATGTCTCTCGCATGTTCGGTAGCTGTGTTGGTGTGGAGTAGGAGGATTCATAGGAAGGAAACCACTTTGGTCCTTAGCGGCAATTTTTTTCAAACTTTTCTGGTTTCGAAATTTTCACTTGCTTCCGAAACATAAGGAGGGGAGGTTATTCAAAAGACCAGGCATTTGCAGTACTTCTTATATTATCTTTATATTTTCTTATCTCTTACAATACCATACCACTATATAGTGTACGGATAACTTTGAACATTGACCATTGGATCAAGACTAGCAAATCCAAATATTGCTAACGGCTGGATCTTCTTTTCCATTCTTAGCATCTAGAAGATTCTATTCATAGTCTTTAGCACAATGAATGCTAGTATGTGCAAACCTGAAAACACCCTCCAGTTCTTAGTTTCTATGAACTTGTGCTAAATGCATGGACTTGGATGTAATTTTCATTTTTATGAGGTCCTTGATGTAACTTGTACTACCACTCACCGTGTTAACTGAAGCACCTTGCACCTACGGGACCTATCATAGTTATAAGAAAATTCAATAGAGCCCCAATTATCACACAAAGTGGACTGCGGTTTCTTATAATTCCATTTTTTAAGCTTCCTAGCTAACTTCGCACACTTCACTGGTTTCTTGCCAATTTAACAAAATTAGGTCAAACTTGAGCTACAACTAAGCGCGATAGATTTCTCTTGAATTAAATGCCTTTTCAGAGGAAGATGGGTGCATCTTCTTGTAGTAAACAATGTCGTTGGTGTAAGTTTCCAACTATCACGAAAGAACATTCTTAGTTGCCAACCATCGGGGGGTCATTTAATATATCACAAACCACCACCGAGAGTTTTTACAATAGGTTCAACTTCTTGCTAAGATTTTGCATCAACTTAATGAAATTAGGTCAAACTTGAGCTACAAGTAAGCGTGATAGATTGCTCTTGAATTAAATGTCTTTTTGGAGGTAGATGGGTGCATTTACTTCTTGTAGTAAACAATGCCATCGGTGTGAGTTTCCAACCAGCACGAAAGAACATTCTCAGTTTCCAACCATCATGGGATCATTTAATAAATCATAAACCACCACCGAGAGTTTTAACGATAGGTTCAACTTCTTGCTAAGATTTTGCATCTTGACAACTTAATGAAATTAGGTCAAACTTGAGCTACAAGTAAGCGTGATAGATTGCTCTTGAATTAATTGTCTTTTCGAAGGTAGATGGGTCCATCTTATTTCAGTAAACGATGTCGTCGGTGTGTGTTTCCTGCTATTAGGAAAGAACATTCTCAATTTTCCCATGTTTGTGAATTTTAAAACTTCCTAGCTAACTCTGCCGACTTGAATGAGACTTTGTGCCATTTATCGAAATTAGGTCAAATTTGAACTACAAGTAAATTGTAGGTTGCTTTGAATGTTTTACGAAATAGCTTTTCAGTGGTTTTCGATGTACTAAATTCCTGGTTAGCTTCAAATGTATTTTGGAAAATTCTCCTCTTTGCTGCTCTCGCGCTGCCTCCTGAGTGCTCTGGTTGGCCGCCACAGGACCAGCCGACTGCAGCTGTGTTTTCCCCTTTTCCTTTTTTATTTAGTCCCACATGGGGCACCTAAAGGGGAGAGCACACCTCCTTTCCCCTATATAAAGGGGTGCCCATGGGAGGATTATGACACAACCAAGAAGATATTCTCTTTGGCTAGAATAACCCTCCCTCTCTCTATATGCCTTTGGTAGTGCACGGTCCCACATAAGGATTGTACATGCAAGGCCTTCACCACTACGGCATGCCATTGTGCTGCAGGTATTCCGCTAGGAGATCTACTTCCTCAACCTTGACAAGGATCAAGAAGTTCTCTCCCAGATTTTTTTTCAAGAAGGGGGAAACTCCTAGTGGCAATATTGTTCATCATGCGAGGAATCTCCTATGTACTCCTACCAAATATGGGAACACCACCACACCAAGTTCTTGCATACTCCCTCCGTCCATAAATAAGTGTACTTCTATAAGCTCTTAGTCTAAGTCAAACTTTTTTAAAATTTGACTACTTTTTAAAACTAATCGAGCAATATATATATAATATGAAATCTACATATTATGAAAGTACATTTCAAAACAAATAAACTTGTACTAGTTTTGTGTCATAAATATTACTATGTTTATAAATTAAAGTTGGTCGCAAATAGTTAAGTTTGATTTAGAACAAACGCTAAAAGTACACTTATTTGACGACGGAGGAAGTAGCTAAATGCACAAGATATAGCATAGCCAACATTCATGATTTATCTCATACTTTCTGAGAACTTGAAAGTACAACAAATAAAAAGGGGTGCGTGCATAACTACTTTGTGGAATATACTTGGGAGATTGAAACGAGGTTGTGCAGTATACTCGATAAATACGAGACATCTATTTTGAGATGGAGGGAGTATTATTTGGTTGCTAGACAAATTCAAAATCTCTATCAAGCAGCAAAATTTACCGCCTAGGCTGTGTGAATCGTAGGTATCCAATGTTGTGTGCAAAAATATGGATATGGATGATCATTTGATGTGACTCTCGGCCTTGAATTCCTGGATAGATAGCTTACGGTCTACTACCTTTTATTACTAGATGGACGCTAGCCAAATTCAAAATCTGAAAAGAGCGGCAAAATCACCCACCGACCTTGAAGCATTTCTCGCCCCATCGATTCAAAACCTTTGAGCGAAAATCTCCCACCGGATAGTGCCATTTTTCTATTATTATTATTAGATGGATGCTAGCAAAATTCAAATCGCAATCGAGCGGCAATATCACACACCAGCCATGAAGCATTTCACGCCCCTCTATTTCAAAAACTTTTGTCTTAAAATTTCCTATTCTACCCATTGTTCAGACGATAGATGGGCATGCTAAAGTCAGTAGCTCGGGGGCACAATCGTAATTATATTTCTATTCACCTCTATGGTCCCGATTCATGCAGTTTTTCTCGCTGGCCCTCCCAAAAATCCCAAGCTCCTCTGTCCCCTCCACGGTGACCATGCGCACCAACCTGACTGCGGTCTTGTGCGCCACCGCATAGCCACGTCGCCGACGCTCACCCACCTGATCTAGTTCACCGGGTCACTCTGCCACGACACCGGAGCTGCGGTGTCGATCACAACACCGATGGCATCATCGACTGCCCAAGCTCTGCTTCCTCGCCACCGATGGCGTCATCGACCACCCAAGCTCGGCTTGCTTGCCGCTAAAAGCTACCCAACTGTACCGGATCTGCTTCACTGGTGTCCACCGGACGTGATCAAGTTCAAGGAGTTCCTTGTCCACCGCTCTAGACCACCTATACGGCCATCACCGTTCACTGCACCAGATCTGCCTCAGCGACGCTCTCATCTACCGCTCTCAAGCCGACATCGACTGCCCAAGATCAACTTTCCCAATGCCAACAACCACCGCAACTGTAGCACCCTCGGTGACCTGGACGTCACCCGCACGGTACATATGATGCTTAGACGCCTCTCCTACCAAGGTAACCAAATCTCCAACCCATTTTTGTTTTGTCAGCAGTATAGTAGGTTCAAGCCTGTCGTAGTGAACTGAAATTTTTGTAATCGTGCTACACACCAAGTCAATGTGCATTCCTGTTGTACACTACATACAAGGTCACTAGACATGTTTGTTTGCATTCGCTGCTCTACAAATTTTAAAGTAATCATGCACATGTTCTTAGCTACTACGTACAACAGTAATTGTCTGCTACCTTGTAATTCTTGCAAAATCTGAGGTCAGTGGAAAATATTAGTGTGGATTCCCTGCTCTACAGTTACTGAATCTATCTGGTTCATCCTGAGTTTAGTTCCTGTTATTATTTCCTCTTTGGCATCGTTCTGCTATCCTGTAGTAGCCGTTTAAACTCTTCATACTAATTCGATTATAATTTTGTTGTTGCAATCTGGTTATTCAAAAGCTGCAACACTAACTATTTTCTTTTTCTTGCATAGAGCTCAAAACGGAACAATGAACATGTTGGTTTACATAGCCCATTCTATAGGTTCACAAGTGACACCATTATTTCATTATCTAGTGCTGGTTCGTCCTGGGCAATGGCATAACCGTCCTCTACTATGTAGTTCACTCCTAGTTTGCATTCCTGCTCTAGAAGTTCTCTTATGATGCCATTATAATTTCTATCTGGTTGATTCTTAGCTATGACAGTAACTACATGCCATTGGGTAGCTCACCGCAAATTCTGAGTCACCCAACGACTCTTTCCATTCTAGGAGATGCCACTGCTTCCATATATATTTGCTGAAATGACCACACTAGTTTATATTTGCTGAAATTCTAAGAAACACTTTGTTTGATTGCTCATTTCATTTGTAGGTACACTTGTCTAATTATTGTTTGTCCTATTCTACAAGTTCACGAGCGATGCCATTATACCTCGCATCTGGTTGTGGTTCAACCTAAGCCATGACATAATAATCCTCTACAATATATAGTTCATTCGTGGTTTGCATTCCTGCTCTACAAGTTCTCGTATGATGCGGTTATAAGTTCTATCTGGTTCATTCTTCACTACGATTGTAGGCACACCTATTTTTTGACGTGTTGGTCAATAATTGAACCATTGACCAGTTGTAAACTCCAGTTCATAGCTCGTGTCATATCAGTCAAATGAGTAGTTTGTCTTGTTTGATGTATTAACTTGTTATTACTTAGTTTCAAACTGCAATTATTGCTATCATCACCAAAGAGGGGGATGCAAGATCATGTCTCCTCCAATGTAGTTGTCACACTCAAATTAAGATGTAGGTGATCGATTGAGAAAGCAAATTGAAAACTCTACTATCAACTTGATTGTCAACCGAAATGACGAATTTTCTTTCCCTTGAGTAAACAAGTTTGCAGCTGATTTAATATCTAGATACCTCGCATAGGCCATGTAGGCATTTAGTTGACGCCATCCACACATGGCAGTAGTTGTTACCGTAACTACTCCAGCCAGGTCGATTAGGGAACAATATCGTGCTTTGTTATTGGCCCGTCTTGTATTCGGCCCACGATGAACATTAAAAATACTTGCTAATTATACACCTTTTAGGATATTGGCATGGGCTTCAGAAAGGCCGAAACTGCAAAAGACTGTAAATGTACTGAGCTGACCGACATGTGGGAACCAGTAACAGTAACATGCCATAATAGTAAGTGTCTAGAAAAGTAGCAGGCTAGAACAGAAACATGCCACAACAGTAAAAGGCAAGAAACTGTAATAGGATAGAACAATTACAAGACAGAGGATTAACAGGCCAGAACACTAGCAGGCCACAACTGTAAAAGGCTGCAACAATAAAGGGACAAGGCAGTTAAAGGCTAGAATAGCAACGAGCCAGAATAGTAACGAACCGTGAAATTTCTAGATGAGAACAGTACAGGCCGGCAGAATTACCAGGCCACAACTATAACATGCCGCATGTGGACCTGAACAACAGAGGCCAGAATAGTAACAGACCATCTCAAAGAAGGGTCATTAGTAGGCGACCAACTATGGGCTGCATGAACGTGATGGGCTGGCAGCAGGCCTTATGTGTACAGGAGTGACTTGCCACAGGCTGCTAATGGGTCGCACAATGTTGGACCAACGTGGGCCTCTTATAGGCCAAAACAGTACCGGCCCTAAAAGTTCACGGGCCGAAGCTGGCTGCATTAATGGGCCCACTTCAAGCAGTGCAGGACGAAACAGTAACGGGTCGTCTACTTATTGCGATCTCCTCATGGGCCGGCCCACTTAATAATTAGTAGGCCTTAGCTAGACCAGGCTTCTACCACGGGTTCTTTGACCATTAACGGAGGTAACCAGACATTAATGGTGGCTACCACGTGGCAGTTTGCATAACGTCAGCAGTCAATGCAACTTGTGAGCAGATCTACGACAGAACAAGTTTTCGTGGCCAAAGGGTGCGATCCACGACGGTCGAAAAAACCGTGGTTGATTCATTCGTGATGGAGCTTGTACCACAAAGGCCATCCGTCGCGGATGACTTTTTAGCGATGAAAAACGGGCCTTCAACCATGAAAATCATCCGTTGTAAAAGCCAACTTTTCTTGTAATGTCTGTTCGGTGCTGTTAGTCTTCGGAAGATCTTGTCGATATCTTGGCGTGTAGTCTTCAGGAGAAATTGCGGTGGGCTACTACCGCGGATAGATTACAATCATACGACATACCCATGAGCTTGAGGACGTGCAGCAGTGGTCGACCTTGGCACGGAGACGGACTTGAACGGGGACAAGGACATGGAGACGCCCACAGGAGCAAGAAGCACTAGGGAGTGGGGTCTTCAAGCGACACACGATGGTAGAGGGTCGACGACGCATGCCTGTGGGGCTCGGCTTCGGCGAGGAGAGGAGAGGTGTCGGGGACGATGGCCAGTGATGAGGAGGTCGGCGAGGAGCACGATGGAGCTGCAGCGGATCGGAGACAATGCTGTAGGGGAGCGATTGGAGAAGCAACACGAAGGAATGGTGGCAGAGCTTGGCGCTAGCGAGGTCGCGAAGACAGGTCGAGGCGGCGGCTCGCTGGTGGCAGAGGTGAGGGCGGTGATGATGGAGCTTGGGGCATAGGCGCGACGAGGATGCTCTAGCTCGAGGTCGAGCTTCGACAGGGAGAACAGAGGCAGGCTCGGGTTGGACGGGAAGGAGGTCCCGGCGAAGGCACGATGGGCGACGAGCGAGGCCGGCAAGGCGGCGGCACGAGGCGATCGATGGAGAGGGTCAGCTCATGGGGGAGATCCGAGTGGAGCCGGTAGAGCTTGGAGGCGGCGTGCTGTGAGCGGAGAGAGGAGCGAGGCGAGGGTCATGAGGCTTGGGAAACACGGGGAGGGGGAGATGAGTGGTGGGTCCGGGTGGTAGGTGTGAGGTGGGTACGGGGTGAGCGCGCGTGACCCGGGTGGTTCGAGGTAGGGTGACAGGGGCAGGGTCGAGGCCTCTGTGTGGCATGTGTGGTGGCTAAGTGTGGTGTGCGTGTGGTTGGGTTGGGGTCGAATCCGACGAGAGCGAGACGAGAGGCGGCTATCTGCGGTAGGTGTGACATTGCATGTGCTACGCGAGGCTGCGGGTGCGTGTTGGCGGGAAGCGGGGCATGAGTTTGTGTGTGCGTGTTGGGTTGGTGATAGCGGGTCCGTGGTGGGGCAGGGTCGCTGCCACGCGCGCTTAGGGTTTGGGTGTGTTGTAGCAGCGGCGGCGGCTGTGTAGACTAGGGTTACGTTTTTGTTGGCCGAGGTTGTAGGTGGCCTGGCCTAACAGCTAGGCTGCCTCCCCCGGTAATTTTTTTCTTTTTTTCTTTTAAGACAAAATATTTTTAAATAGGTTTTTAGACAAACAAAATATTCTGGAAAAGCTTGGGGTTTTAAGTTTGAAATAAAGAGAGGGATAATTAGAAAACAAATATAGGCTTTAGGAAAATAGTTTTAGGCAAACCATGCATGATGTCATGATGATGCTCAAATGCAATGTGGCATGATGGCATGAGCATGATATCATGATGATGCACAAAGTAGTAAACAACAAGCAATTTTCGGGTAGTGGTTTTCCCGGGGTGCTACAATTCGACACCACTAACAAGGGATCTCTCCCTCAAGATCCTCCTCATGGTACCGAGGAGAAGGCTGATGATCGAATTCTTCTCACTTCGTGTAGATCCTCGTGACACCACTAACAAGGATTCTTTCCCCGTCTTGAAATCGGCGACACCACCAACAAGGGGTTTTTGCTCACGTTCATCGAGACAACACTCCAGAGAAAGGTCTCAAAAGGTAAGGCCACCTCTAACTTCCATGGAAAGGAGTAAAAATTACATCGATCCACCCATTCAATGTACAAAAGCGAATGATAAGATAGTGGTATGGTCGTGACTCCATCTCGCACTCGAAGCATTACTCTGTACATGAATAGAAGAATTATGAAACCACCCTCAAAAATCAAAATAAAGATCTTGACAAGCAATGTTTGGAAAACAAATGAGTGATGCAGGCTCTTCATCGGATATGACGTAGATGGTGTCGTTGTCTTGGAAACACCAGAAGATACAAAGAATTTTTAGTGAATTTTGGTCCACTACGAGGTACAACAAAGGAAAGTTCTTCAGATAGCATGAAGACCGGATGCAGAACACCGTTACAAGAGGAAGGAAGAGAAACCCTAAAGGTACGATGGATAACCAACCACGAGAATTCTTGGAATTGGAGAAGGTAAGAGAGCAGATCAAAAACACGCAGAGGTAAGAAGAGAATATCATAGATGTAAGGAGTAAAATCAGACCTAATCAGATCTATCCAAACAATTTTGCAAAATAGTTTTGACACTCTACATCGTCCGTTAGCTAGGTTATAGGCTGGACCAGTAGGGTATCGCAACTACTGAGCTCTGATACCACTTTGTAACACCCTCGAATCGGCCCTATGCAGGTTTCAGCGATTCCCGCCAAAACCCGCATAGAAACGATTCAAGGATGCCCACCAGGCACTTGTGTGCGGGTGGAAAACGAAGTAATATCATTACACAATAGTTCATGATGGAATCCACAGAAAATATATATACAAGAGTGACTCAATGAGTCAAGAATACAGATATACAGTATAAAGATCCAAATCACCTTGAAAACGATATAACATTTGAGTATGGATAAGAAGCAAATTGAGCTAAGAGCCCTGAAGAATAACCAAGGTCATCCATAACCCTGTGATATGGGGTGGCCCGATCTTCTCAGCAAGCACTTGTCGATGATGATGGTGGATGATAGATAACTAGTGCGTAGCTATGATCTCTCCCGCTCGAACCCTGATGCCAATGCAACAGCTCTCGAACCTTGTAGGATATTCACAACACCACACTCTTGCGCATGCAGCCGTCGACCATGAACGGTAGTATGCAATCTACTAATTCCTAGTGGAACAACAGATCACACTCAATTGCAATTGGTAGAATTAGATCACAGGGTAATTCTAGAGGTTCTATAAAAGAAACAACTCCAAAATAATTTTTAACATGGTCTAAAACCCTAAACTAGTGTGCCCCATCTATTTATGAGTCTGGAGGTGCGGCGGCCTAAGGTGGGATCCGAGTTGGTCCCACCCAACTAGATACAAACCGACCCAAAAGGGTTCGGCCTCAATGCCTCTGCCGTGGCAGACTTTCAGGCGGAATCTCTATCGCGGCAGCCTGCCGTAGCAGAGCCGGACTCGGTTTTCCTGCCGCAGCAGCCTGTCCTGGCAGAAAATGGATGCGTTTCTCTGCTGCGGCAGAGAAGTTCCTCCAACTGTTAATCTTTGTCTTGGACAGCTCCTTGCGCTTCCTTCCTCTCCTCCCTCGTGCATTCTTCTTTGATCAACACGCCATGTTCCATTAGCTCCTCGCTCCGTGCTACGCCTTCTTCTCCCAAGTACCTGATCATGCAATAATTCAAAGACTTAGGTAGTAGAAAATTCTCATTAACTAAAATACCAGGTTCAGTAAGAAACAAGTTCACCTGTTGTTCTAGTAGCTTAGCACGAGCTCTTGTAATTGGTCCAATCCTTATCTCATTGGATTGATCTTTCTTTGTAGCAATTGGAACATCATCATTAGCAATTAGGGTAGGTGTAACTGTAGGGATGTCCTTATCATCTCCCTCCTTCAAAAGGCGTCGACCTCGACGCTCCAAGGTCTTCTTTAGCATATGGTGACAAATCAGCAACGTTGAAGCTGTTGCTAACTCCACCAAACTCCTCAATAGGTATATCAACTGAATAGGCATTATCATTAATTTTGGCTAACACCTTGTAAGAACCAGCACCACGTGGCTTAAATTTGGACTTTCGAAGTAGTGGAAATCTATCCTTGCGCAGATGCACCCAAACCATGTCTCCAGGTTTGAACAACACTTCATTCCTTGCTTGATTCCTTGCAGCAGCAATGTTCTTGCCTTTCTTCTCAATAGCCTCTCGAGTCTTCTCATGAATTTTCTTCACATAATCAACACATTTTGATGCCTCCATATCAACTCTCTCATGTAATGGCAAAGGCAACATATCAAGTGGCGTCAATGGCTTGAAGCCATACACCACCTCAAAAGGACAAAGCTGAGTAGTTGAATGCACAACCCTGTTGTATGCAAACTTAGCATGTGGCAAACACTCTTCCCACTCCCACAGATTCTTCTTTATCATAGTCCTTAGCAGCTGTGACAATGTTCGATTCCCCACCTCCGTTTGACCATCTATTTGGGGATGACATGTAGTACTGAATAGCAGCTTCGCTCCCAGCTTCGCCCATAAGGTCTTCGAAAAGTGGCTCATGATCTTCACATCATGGTCAGAAACAATCGTCTTAGGTACTCCATGCAATCTCACGATGTCCCTGAAAAATAGGTTAGCAACATGCAACGCATCGTCGCTTTTGTGGCAGGCAATAAAATGAGCCATTTTAGAGAACCTATCCACTACCACAAATATAAATTCATGACCTCTCTGAGTTTTAGGTAGACCTAGCGCAAAATCCATACTAATATCTTCCCATGGAGTAGTGGGTGCAGAGAGAGGTGTATACAAACCGTGAGGCTTCAGCTTGGATTTCGACTTGTGGCATGTAATACATCGGCTCACAAATCTGTACACATCACACCTATCTTGGGCCAATAGAAATGATCAGCAAGCATGAGCAACGTCTTCTCATGCCCAAAGTGACCCATCAAACCACCGGCATGTGATTCCTGCACTAAGAACAAACGCAACGACGATTCTGGAATACATAGTTTGTTAGCTCGAAACAAATATCCATCTTGTATATGATACTTATCCCATGCGTTTCTAAGAGCACATAAACGATATGGTTCAGCAAAATCATGGTCAGTTGCATAAAGTGCACAAATAGCTTCTAATCCAGTAATTTTAACATCAAGATTGGTTAATAGCATGTTCTTCCTAGATAGAGCATCAGCAACAACATTCTCTTTTCCCTTCTTATATTTAATGATGTAAGGAAAAGACTCAATAAACTCAACCCATTTAGCTAATCTTCTATGCAAGTTTGATTGAGCTTTCAAGTATTTCAAAGCTTCCTGATCAGAATGTATGTTAAATTCCTTTAGCCACAAATAATGTTGCCAATCCTCAAGTACTCTAACAAGTGCATACAATTCTTTATCATAGATAGGATAATTCAAACGAGCACGAGTAAATTTCTCAGAAAAATATGCTATAAGGCGACCCTCTTGCATCAAAACGCCACCAATGCCTATACCACTAGCATCACATTCAACTTCAAATTTCTTCGAAAAATCAGGTAATGCAAGTAATGGTGCAGAAGTAAGCAAATGTTTCAATGTATCAAAAGCAATGTCTTAGGCCGCGCCCCATACAAAAGGAACACCTTTCTTTGTCAAATAGTTCAAAAGTTCAGCAATGGTGCTAAAATCTTTCACAAAGCGCCTATAGAAACCGGCTAAGCCGTGGAAACTACGCACTTGACTTACATTCATGGGAGTAGGCCAATTCTGAATTGATTCAATTTTAGATTGATCTACCTCTACCCCATTCTTAGATACAACAAATCCTAGAAATATGACCTTATCTTTTGCAAATGTGCACTTCTCAAGATTATCATACAATTTATTATCACGCAACACTTGCAAAACTTGTTGAATATGAGTACAATGTTCAGTTTCGTTGTGGATGTAGATAAGTATATCATCAAAGTAAACAACCACAAAACGACCAATGAAATCTCTCAAAACATGATTCATCAATCGCATGAAAGTACTAGGTGCATTAGTAAGACCAAAAGGCATGACTAACCACTCATACAAACCAAATTTCATTTTGAAAGCAGTTTTCCACTCGTCCCCTTCTTTCCTCCTAATTTGATTATAACCACTATGCAAGTCAATCTTAGAGAAAACAACAGCACCACTCAATTCATCTAGCATATCCTCTAAGCATGGAATAGGATGACGATGTTGAATAGTGATGTTATTAATCGCTCTACAATCTACACACATGTGCCATGTACCATCTTTCTTAGGCACTAAAATAATAGGAACAACACAAGGTCTAAGAGAAACACGAATGTACCCTTTATCAAGCAACGCTTGTACTTGCTTCTGTATCTCCTTAGTTTCTTCGGGATTGGTCTTGTAGGGTGCACGGTTCGCAAGTGTGGCGCCAGAGATCAAATCAATTTGGTGTTCAATACCACGCAATGGAGGCAAACCTGCGGGTACATCTTCTAGAAACACATCCCCCAAATCCTGCAAAACAGAAGAGACACCAAGAGAAACGTGGGTCATGTCGTTAGAAACCAATACCTCGCCCTTATACATGAGCACAAGTGGCATGGTTGTAGGATCCTCACGAAATTCTCTCATATCTTCCTTGATGGCTAATATCAAAAGATTAGGCACTCTCTCACTTTTCGTTATATCACTCAATTTAGGCTCGATTACATCAGGAACAGCTGTCACACAATCTCGCCGAGCTATAGGATCTTCTTTCAAATTCACCTCTATCTTCTGGCGAGAATCATTCACAATGTCTTGTGATGTCATTGGCTGCATCGTAATCTTTTTTCCTTTGAATTCCAAGTGATACGTATTGGCTCGGCCATTGTGTTGCACATGGAGATCATAAGGCCAAGGCCGACCCAATAGAAGATGGCAAACAGTCATAGGAACCACATCAAAACCAATAGAATCTTTGTATGGCCCTATTTGAAAATTCACACGTACCATATGATTTACCTTCATCTCACCATTGTTGCTCAACGATTGTATGTAGTATGGCTTCAGATGAGGCAAATATGTCAAATTCAGCTTGGCACATAATTCCTTACTTGCAAGATTTCTGCAGCTACCTCCATCAATAATGACCTTGCAAGCTTTGTTAGGTCCAACAAGAGCTTTCGTTTGCAACAAGTTGCAACGCTGAGAATCATCAATCGGTGGCACACTAAGTATAGATGAAGATACGACAATAGTTGGTGCACGCTCAGGATAAGCATCGGCACCATCCTCATCATCATCGTCATCAGTTTCATCTCCACTCTCTACTTCACCTTGTTCATTAACAAACATTACCTTATTGTTTGGACAATCCTTCTTGTAGTGTCCTCTACCTCCACAAGTATGGCACACCACATCGCGAGTATGCGCAGTCGACATATTGGAACCCGAACTAGCAACAGGAGCAGCGGGCTTCTGAGCATTGGAACCAAAAGAAGGTGTACTTGCTGGCTTGGCCGATGGTGTAGAAGGACTAGTAGCAGGTGGCGCTACAGTAGGAGGTGTAGATCTGGCCGAAAAATGGCTGGAAGATGGAAAACAAGCACGTGATTTTGCTTCCTCAGCTAGCTGTGACTCGGCCTCTCTAGCATGGTACAGCAGCTCGTTCATCATCTCGCACTTGTGATAACGCACAATGCTCTTGATTTGAAGCTTCAAATTGTTGAGGAAACGCTACATTGTCATCTCACGCGATTGACGAATGTTAGCACATTGCATAAGCATCTCCATATCCATGTAGTACTCATCAACTGTCATTGTTCCTTGCCTCAGCTATGTAAGCTTGTCAAAAACTGTCCGCAAGTAATTGGTGGGGACAAAATGATCTGTCATAATGCTCTTCATCTCACGGCAATCCATCGCAGGAAGTTGATTGTCGTTTCTTCTATTCTGCACTATAGCATCCCACCAACGCAAAGCATATCCATCAAATTCTGACGCTGCAAGTTTGACCTTCTTGTCTTCTAGATAATCAAACAAATGCCAGAGCTTCTCAATCTTTAACTCCCAATTAAGATAATCCTTAGGATCAAGAGAGCCACTAAAAGAGGGAATTGAAAACTTGGGCTTGCCCAAACCATCATCAGCTTGATTCGGAACACGCTGAGCACGTCCCAAAGGGGCATAACCATAGGCATAAGGAGGAGCAACAGCAGGTGCAGGGGGAATGGCACGTCCCCTGCCATGATATGGGGTAGCATCAGCCGCACTACCCTCATCAAAATCCTCAAACGCATCATCATGGTGTGGTGCGTGTCCTTGTTGAATTGTCGCTTGAATAGCCTCAATTAAACATTGCAAGGTGGCAAAGTTGACATTCATTGCTGTCAGTTCAGTTTGAATATTATTGATCGCTCCAGTATTGTGCTCCACTGCATCTTGCATATCCTTGATGTTCCCATCAACAGACTCGCGCCAATTAACAAGATCCTCAAGATGCTTTTTCTGTGACACAACTTCATCATCACTCAAAGACATGATTAGTAGGTTAGTGCAAAAATCAAAATCTGTATGGTGGAAACTCTCACAACTCACTCACAACTGACAAGAAAGTAGATCTTATCGTTCCAAAGTGAATAGAGATGCTTTACCAAACGTAATCAAAGACTAATGCACTGATGTGATGGAGTGAATATCGAAAGTATAGAGAACGATCGAAGTGCACACATGTTATTTATGGTGGAGCTATAGGTATGGTATCCTATCTACACCACAAACAAGTTGTTCGCACACGAACACATCACCGTGTACCCTCGACGCCGAGCGAGATGCGTGATGTCTACGCACTTCTATTCTTGTAGACAGTTGTTGGGCCTCCAAGTGCAGAGGTTTGTAAAATAGCAGCAAGTTTTCCCTTAAGTGGATCACCCAGGGTTTATCAAACTCAGGGAGGAAGTGGTCAAAGGTATCCCCTCTCAAGCAATCCTGCAATCAAGATACAGGAAGTCTCTTGTGTCCCCAACACACCCAATACACTTGTCAGGTGTATAGGTGCACTAGTTCAGCGAAGAGATAGTGAAATACAAGTGGTATGGATAATTATAAGTGGTAACGGTGATAGAAAATATCTTGATGGCATTGAAAAGACTAAAGTAAAATTGAAATAAAGATAGAAGCAAGCAAACACGTAACAGATCTAGTAGCAAACGGTGTTTCAGTGCTTAGAAACAAGGCCTAGGGATCATACTTTCACTAGTGAACACTCTCATATAAATATCTTCTCTTTATGATACTACTCTTAACTACTCTCCGGTTGAACACTCTAATCGATGGTAGGGCTATAACAGCACACCTCAAAGTTCATCTTTCCCATCTAGAAACCCCACACTGTCACCTTGAGTACTAGATGAGTCCAACAAACACCACAATTTCATAAAGACATCCAACTCCAAATATTACTCATAACAAGTATTTGTAATCTCTAGCCTAAGTGCCACCATGGTGTGCACGCTGTCACTTTCACATACATGGGGAGAGTAGAGATCTATTAAAGCACTTGAGTAGCAAGGTAGATCTATAGATTACAAGCTCATGATCTCAATAAGATCATTCATAGAGAGAGAGAGATGAACACATAGCTACCGGTAGAACCCTTAGCCTCGAGAGAGAACTACTCCCTCCTCATCATGGGAATCAGCGATGGTGATGGAGATGGTGGTGGAGATCGATGGAGATGGCTCTGGGGGCACTTCCCCGTCCCGGCAGGGTGCCGGAACAAAGACTTTCTATCCCCCGAATCTCCCCTTCGGTGGTGGCGGCACTGCGGACCTTTTCCTAGCTGGAGGCTTGACGATTTAGGGTTTATGCATCGGGAGGCTCTTATAGGCGAGAGGGGAGACTGAGGGGGTGCCAGAGGGGCCCACACAACCCCCTGGCGCGGCCTGGCCTGGCCTGCGCCACCAGGTGGTGTCGCCACCCTCTGGTCCTTCTTCGTCTCGTATTCTGGCTCCAAGTGTCCCCCGGTAAAATAATAACTTTGTCTTTTGTCCCGTCCAATTCCGAGAATATTCATTTTCTGACTTCCTGGAACCAAAAATAGCAGAAAACAGGCAGTTGGCACTGTGGCTCTTGTTAATAGGTTAGTCCAAGAAAACATATGAAAAGTACTCCAAAGTGTGGACAAAACAGAAGAAAGTAGATAAAACCAAGCATGGAACATCAAAAATTATAGATACATTTGCAATGTATCAACATCCCCAAGCTTAACTCCTGCTCGTCCTCGAGTAGGTAAGTGATAAAAAGAAAGAATAATTTTTGGGGTGACATGCACCATCATAAACTTGATCAAAGTATTTGTAAAACATTCAAAGCTGGGATCATAGTACTTCAATCATAACATGAAAGACAAAGTTCTAGCAATAAGACAAAGAAACTATGATGCAACATGAAAAGGCACAAACAAAAGATTCATGAATAACAATGCTTTGCAAGATGTTTGTTTGTTTCACATAAAGAAAACATAGCATAGTAGTATTCAGCTTGTCCCTCATAGAGTAGAAAATATAAATGCATAGGAAACCTTCAAAGTTTATAAGAGTGACTAGATACAAATAGTTTAAAACAAGCAATATCAAGGTATGCATCAATCAACTAGTCTTGGGACAATGCACATAGAACTAAGAATGGCCACTATGCTCTCAAAGTAGGTGCATAAAGGTAGAAGGTGGAGACTCAATATAATGGTGGAAGAAAGGCCTTCATAGAAGGAAGTAGGGATTCAAGTTTCATAAAGAGCTTCCAAAAATTATGGTACTTATAGCTTTCAGCTCTCATTGCCCCTACCATAAGCATCTTGAAGTGATTAAGGTTAAAGTGAACAAACTATGGAGTATATGCTTGACAAAGTATAAGTTGGAAATCTCATGTCCCTTGAATACCAGGGTCGCTCCTCATGCTACTCAAGTTTAGTCACTGGTAAGTTCTTGTCATCATAAGTACATGTGTATCATAGAGAACCGCCAACGGGGTACCCCTTGCCCGATGATATGGAAGAATCCCCATATCAAAATGACAAGGCAAGCAGACAACGAGCATCTCAGCAATCTTCTTATTTACCATGGGAATATGGTGCTTTTTTCTCTCTTTCCTCTTTTCATAATCTTTTTTTTCTCTTTTTCTCTTTTTTTCTCAATATAGGGCTCTTTTTTTATAAGAAGAATGCTTCATAGACAGCTCATTATGGTTATGCTGCAGGTTTCCACCATGTCAGCATGGATTAGACCAGCGGCCCAGGCGTTTCTCTAACACATATACATAACTCCATGGACTTACAAGCTCCCCTTTCATTTCACACCGATGACATCCATAGACAAAAGAGCATGATATCAACTAGGTACAAAGTACCAGTGCAACGTTGAAAGCGTTCCCCATGACAGCATGGTTCTGCTAATCCCCAACAAATAAGTGCAAGCATATACAACATAGACGACACAATGGTTCAAGTTTATTAAGGGCATGAAAAGTAAAGTGTGCCATCAAGTTCGTGAGAGCTTTAATCACTAGTTTTCTCATAACAAGTTTAATTTGGAAGGTAGATAAAACATGAATATACTTGGAATAGCATAAGCTAATAGTTAGGTATGGTGGACTCTTTGGAATAACTTGGTATTAGGAGTTGGATGCATGAGTGGAACTCATACATGGTTACGGAGGCTAGCAAAAGTCTGGGAGCGACCAACTAAGAGAGCAATAATGGCCATAATCATGCAGAGCGACAAAACAACATTAATCAAAGCATAAAGTGTTACTACAAGTTGAAAACTAAAGGATCATCAAGGCTATGGTGACTTTGGATAGTCATAACATGGTGTGAGCATGTGCCAAGTCAACCCAAATAAAGCATCAAAGGAGAATACCACAATACTATGCTTTAATATGCTAAAACAACGCATGATGCTTTCAATTATTGATGAAGAGGGGGATGCCTTGGGCATCCCCAAGCTTTGACGCTTGTACTTCTTGGATATTTCTTGGGGTGACACGCGTGGCATCCCCAAGCTTGAGCTTTAGTCCATCCTTCATCTCTGATATGGGGTGGCCCGATCTTCTCAGCAAGCACTTGTCGATGGTGATGGTGGATGATAGATAACTAGCCTGTAGCTATGAACTCTCCCGCTCGATCCCTGATGCCAATGCAACAGCTCTCAAACCTTGTAGGATATTCACAACACGACGCTCTTGCGCACGCAGCCTTGACCACGGACGGTAGTATGCAATCTACTAATTCCCAATGGAACAACAAATCACACTCAATTATAGTTGGTAAATTCGAACACAGGGTAATTTCAGAGGTTCTATGAAAGAAACAACTCCAAAATATTTTAACGTGGTCTATTGTTCCATTGGGAATTAGTAGATTGCATACTACCGTTCGTGGTCAAGGCTGCGTGCGCAAGAGCGTGGTGTTGTGAATATCCTACAAGGTTTGAGAGCTGTTGCATTGGCATCAGGGATCGAGCGGGAGAGTTTATAGCTACAGGCTAGTTATCTATCATCCACCATCACCATCGACAAGTGCTTGCTGAGAAGATCGGGCCACCCCATATCATCTTGGTATCAGAGCTCTCGTTGATCACAGCGTGTTTTTGGGTCATCTGTGGACTATTTTTCTACAAGTAATTTACAGATCAGTTTGTTTGGAGAAGAGATTGGGAGGCGAGTTCTGGCTAGATCGGAATAACAGATCTAATCCTGCAGCGTTTTGATCAGATCCAATCAAGGGGATTCCACGCCACCTGAACTTTTCACCTGACCGTACGGATCGCTCCAAGGCAGCGATCGCATCACCTCGATCTCGCCCCGCGCCCTCGCGCGATCGGGGAATCGCTCGGTCTCGCCCTGGGCGACCGCGGAAACTGCCCGGCCGCACTCCAACTTCCAGCGTGGGCCAGCCCATCAGGAGTCCTCCTCGCGCGTCCGACTTTGAAGCGTATGCCTGACGCACCCGCTCCTATACGTGAAAAGGAAGGAGTCCTCCTTTCGCGCGCCTGGCGATCGAAGCCTTCCCGTGTTGGCGCGTCGCTCGAGAGGAAACCGGATCAAAGTGTCGATCGGCCTGAACCTCGCGCGCGCCTGACGCCTTCGCTCCGCCCGTGCCTGACTGATCCCCACGCGCTTGTTCCTAGTGGGCCGGCCCATCTGCATCGATCGGTGTTGGCTGGCTCGTGCAGGTCGCCTGAGGAGAGACAACCTCTGTGCTCAAGCGAGGCACCCTGGCCAGGCATCGCTGCCCCTGGGAGTGCACAGTTTTTGCTGCTGTGTGCTTTGCTTCAGTTTGGACAGAATCTTTGGGCAGATTTTTTGTGTGACAGATCACTAGGAGCAACACAAGATATTTCAGATCAGTAAAGGCTGGAACAATATAGGATATGATGGATCTTCAGGACAATGTCGGTGGTTTGTCAACAAGGGACGTGTACACTGATTTTTTAGACATGACGAATCGTGTACCCGTTGATTTGTCAAAAAGAACATGGTACCTACTACATACTGCAACCTTAGCAGAATACAAGTTATGGGAAGAGACAATGCAAGTTGGTTTTCGCTTATGTGTTGATCTTTCTCCAGATCTACAGTTTGACGACACTATCGCTTTTCGTCTTGCAAAAAGGCGTGAGGATGCGCGAATTTTCCGGTGGTGGAATATGGACACACGTACGCGAGGTGTCTCAATAAATACTGTTTGGAGGACTACAAAAAGTTTTTACGTGCTAAATTTTTGGCACCATCAGAGATAGAGGACAAGGTGATTGTTCCGGAGGATTTGTACCATTGAGTGGGCTGAATTTGCAACTCAAGAAATTACAAGACGATGCTTGCATGACAGTTGATAAGGGCCAGCGTTGGAATTTATTTCAGGCGCAGTGTATGATTAAAGGCAAAGCATGCAAGCTGATTGTTGATGGAGGAAGCTGTACTAATGGCATTAGCAAGGCAATGGTGGCAGTGTTGGGGTTGTCCACATGGCGTATTCCTGAACCTAAGCATCTACAGTGGTTCAATAGCTGCGGTATGGTGAAGGTAACTCATAAGGTGTGTGTGCCATTTACAGTTGGTGAGTATGTTGATGAGATTGAGTGCGATGTGTTGCCATTGGAGGTATGTGGGCTGTTACTTGGTCGTCCATGGCAGTATGATCGCAATGTTACACATGCTGGAAGAGCAAATACATATTCTTTTGTGCATGGTGGCAAACAGCAGACTTTGAAGCCTATGCAGGATGTTGACATAAAGTCTGATGTAGAGCTGGTGGTACATAAGGAGAAGGTGTGCAAGGCTAAGCCAAAATCTGGGCTAGCTAAGGTGCAGGATGGAGAGCATGATGCACAGTGCGACAATGTTGATATTGCTTTAGCTATGCCTGTAGATGACAAGCCAGTTGAACTTGTTAGTGACAAGCCAGTTGAAGTGCATCCTCTTATTGCTAAGAGGAAGGATGTTGCAACATGTGTTCCGAAGGTTGTATGTGTTGACACAGGTGTTCAGACGGATGATATTTGTGCTCCTGATGTTCCAATGTATATGGTGCAGCGGGGTAACAAGAGCAGTTTTGTTAGCACACCTGTGAGGCATTTTATTGGGACAGTTGTGCGGATGCATAGAGGCAAGGATGGACATGTTCGTCAGTTGTGTGGTCCATGCATTACTCATCTTATGCCAGGTCGTGCAAAGAAGGTCCGTGTTCAGCAACCACAGGTTCCAACAAGAGTTGAGAAGAAGAAGACGTTGGCGCCTAGGTCCAAGCTCGTATGGAGACGCAAGGAGGTGCAGGCGCCGAGGGCTGTATCAAGTCGAGCAGGCCAAGAGGAAGGATGTGGTGAGGAAGGCAATCAAGACTTGAAGATGGCGAAGACGCGTGAAGCGATTGTTCATATCACGCCACCTTTCCGACCCGACCCACAAGCGTTGGGGACAACGCTTCTTGAAGGGGGGATGATGATATGGGCATGAAGGAGGAGGTGAAGCCTAATTTTAGGACTCCACCAAGCTAGGTGATGCGGGCGCATCCCATTGATGATTGGCACGCCAGGACGACCTATGATATGTAATGATAAGTCTAAGGTTGTGTCAAATATTTTGCTATGTTATTGAGTCCGAGTCCATGTTAGGTTCGAGTCCGTTTGTGTGTTCGGTTTGGGTCTAGCCAACCGACTAGTTGCAGGCCTCCTATATAAAGGAGCCAGCCACCTAGGGTTTAGGGGAGTTCAGTTGTTTAGTCTAAAAACTATATTGTGCTCCACCGTGTATCATCCCTCCGGGGACGGCGATACCGTTTACCAGATTATTATTGCTGCGAAGGTTCTTGTGGGCATCAAGGATTATCGAGCCGTGGTTTGAGGCGTGGTGATCTTCATCACGTTACTTGCTGGATTCGTTCCTCTTCTTCAGGTGACGTTCATCGGCGTTATTGGGAGATCATCTATCAGGTTGACTCGCTGTGAAAGATCGCGACAAAACTTAAGGATCATTGGCTAGATCCATATCAATCTCATTACTCATTCCTTCCATACACCTGAAATTTTTCCTTCATACAAAACTTCACACAATCTTTATTAGCAACATTAGTGCACTCATGATAATAAGTCTTTAGGTTCAGTTCCAACACCAATAAACTTCCATTAGAACACTAACTACTGTAGCACTTCCCTCAAAAAGCTCAATTCCCCAAAGAGAACTCAAAAAGAAATCAATAAGAAGCAAATGCAAATAATGGCGGAAATCTGTCAAAACAGACCAGCAGGTAAAGACGAATTTTTTCGAAGACCTTCTGTTGCTCAAATCTAAAAGTGTTTAACTAATGGAAGTTAGATAACAACCTGGGGAAGAAGCACAAAAATTCACGCCTCAAACGGACGTACAGAGATTTTACATGAATTTTTACGGTGAAGCACAGAAATCTTTTTCGGAACAGCAACTTTCCCAATCATTACTTCTCTCTCATTAGAGGTTACTCTTGGCACAAAAAGCAAATAAAAAGGATAAGGAGCGGTTATTACTGAAGTAATAACTTCCAAGACTCATCTAAAACTTTTGGGTTATCTCCCAATAAGTACTTTTGTTTAATGCCTTTAAGTTAGGCATGATAGTTTGAGAAGATGCTCACATAAGAAATATGAATTGAAGTAAAAGAGATCATCAAGAAGAAAACTCAAAGCACATTTAAGTCTAACCCACTTCCTATGCATAGGAATCTTGTAAAGAAACAAGTCATGAAAGCAAAAAGCCACAAGCATAGTAAAGCAAAACAAGTGCAACTTCAAGACTTTCAACATAAAGAGGGGAAACTTAATATTATTGAGATGCATAAGACCATGTTTCCCTCTCTCATAATAACTTTCAGTAGCAACATGAATAAAATTAACAATATAACTATCGCATAAGACATTCTTATCATGAGCCACATGCATAAAAGAATTAATACTCTCCACATAAGCATAGTCATTCTTATGAATTGTGGTGGGAGCAAATTCAACAAAATAGCTATCATTATCATTCTCATCACCATAATCATCAAATATAGGAGGCATATTGTAATCATAATTAATTTTCTCCTCAATAGTAGGTGGACTAAAAATATCATATTCATCATTGTAATCATCATATATTGGAGGTTTGGTATCATCATAAGCAATAGAATAGCTATGTTCCAAAGCTAGGGAACTAAAAAGATTATTTTTCATTAAGACTAGCTTCCCCAAGCTTAGACTTTTCCATAGCATTAGCAATAATGGTGTCCAAAGAATTCATACTAACAACATTGCTATTAGCATGCAAATAAAGTTCCATAGGTTTTTTAATTTTCTCTTCAAACACTTCATGTCCTAACTCAAGATAAATACTATAAAGCTCTCTAAATTTTTTTTGTTTTCCATTAAGCCTATCTAGTGAAAATAAGAAACAAAAAGACAAAATTGCAGAATCTAAAGGAAATAACTTCGAGCACTCACACCGGAGGATGTGAGTACTTTTTACCTTACCTCCCCGGCAATGGCGCCAGAAAATAGCTTGATATCTACGCACTTATATTCTTGTAGACAGTTGTTGGGCCTCCAAGTGCAGAGGTTTGTAGAACAGCAGCAAGTTTCCCTTAAGTGGATCACCCAAGGTTTATCGAACTCAGGGAGGAAGTGGTCAAAGGTATCCCCTCTCAAGCAATCCTGCAATCAAGATACAAGAAGTCTCTTGTGTCCCCAACACACCCAATACACTTGTCAGGTCTATAGGTGCACTAGTTCGGCGAAGAGATAGTGAAATACAAGTGGCATGGATAATTATAAGTGGTAACGGTGATAGAAAATAGCTTGATGGCGTGGAAAATACTAAAGTAAAATTGAAATAAAGATAGAAGCAAACAAACATGTAACAGATCTAGTAGGAAACGGTGTTTCAGTGCTTAGAAACAAGGCCTAGGGATCATACTTTCACTAGTGAACACTCTCATATAAATATCTTCTCTTTATGATACTACTCTCCGGTTGAACACTCTAATCGATGGTAGGGCTATAACAGCACACCTCAAAGTTCATCTTTCCCATCTAGAAACCCCACACTGTCACCTTGAGTACTAGATGAGTCCAACAAACACCACAATTTCATAAAGACATCCAACTCCAAATATTACTCATAACAAGTATTTGTAATCTCTAGCCTAAGTGCCACCATGGTGTGCACGCTGTCACTTTCACATACATGGGGAGAGTAGAGATCTATTAAAGCACTTGAGTAGCAAGGTAGATCTATAGATTACAAGCTCATGATCTCAATAAGATCATTCATAGAGAGAGAGAGATGAACACATAGCTACCGGTAGAACCCTTAGCCTCGAGAGAGAACTACTCCCTCCTCATCATGGGAATCAGCGATGGTGATGGAGATGGTGGTGGAGATCGATGGAGATGGCTCCGGGGGCACTTCCACGTCCCGGCAGGGTGCCAGAACAGAGACTTTTTTCCCCGAATCTCCCCTTTGGTGGCGGCGGCGCTGTGGAACTTTTCGTGGCTGGAGGCTTCACGATTTAGGGTTTATGCATCGGGAGGCTCTTATAGGAGAGAGGGGACACCGAGGGGGTGCCAGAGGGGCCCACACCACCCCCTGGCGCGGCCTAGCCTGGCCTGCGCCACCAGGTGGTGTGGCCACCCTCTGGCCCTTCTCCGTCTCGTATTCTGGCTCCAAGTGTCCCCCGGTAAAATAATAACTTTGGCTTTTGTCCCGTCCAATTCCGAGAATATTCATTTTCTGACTTCCTGGAACCAAAAACAGCAGAAAACAGGCAGCTGGCACTATGGCTCTTGTTAATAGGTTAGTCCAAGAAATCATATGAAAAGTACTCCAAAGTGTGGACAAAACACAAGAAAATAGATAAAACCAAGCATGGAACATCAAAAATTATAGATACATTTGCAATGTATCAATGCGCGGTAGCACACGCCGAGGGAGACTCGCCGGAAGCGCGGTACGCAAGACAGTCCAGCGTGCGCTTTTGTAGACCCGAAACGCCACTCGCTCAGGAAGGACCCCGTCAGGGCAGCGCGACGGCTATGGGCTGCCCTAGGTCGGCCTAACCGCCCCTAGGACCTCGTGGATTCACAACCCTCCAGTATGAATAACTGTGGAAGAATGAGAAGAAACATGCAATAGAGAGAGATAAAAAGTAGATGAACATGAAAAAGTAGTAGATTTGTTTATTCGATTGGTGTTGGTTCAATCGGCCATCACCCCTCGTGTATATAAGGAGCGGCTGGACTTTCCGTGCAAGAAAGAGGGTTGGATTCACGTCCAAAACCCTAGTTGGGGTCCAACTCGAACAGGCAAACCTGAAATTTGCATAACTGTTCGGTCAAAAACTTATCTATACCTTCCGGATCACTTTTGAGATAGTAAACCAGATCGGACCAAATGTCGTAAAAAGCAAAGTTGTGCGTCTCGAAACAATGAACAACTTTGATGTTGGCCACTTTTTCATCTGATCTGATCTTCATGGACTTGTCCCCTTATTTTCGTATCAAACTCGGATTTAGACCGAACGAATTTAACTCAATTCAGCCGTATCTTCAATCTGGAGGCGACATACTTGCTCAAAAGAAGTTGACTCCAAAAGCAAAGTTGTTCATCTCGAAAAAACGAAGAGCTTTCATGTTTTGCTCTTTTCCATCTGAGTTGATCTTGATCGCTTAAATTAAGTCATAATCAGAATGACTGAATTAGGAGGTTTTCTGGGTCGTCCAGGTCCATTGCTCTCACCTAAGGTGAGACATGGTCTGTGGCCCGGCGACCCCATCTCCCGTCCGTGCTAATTCGGCCTCTGAAAGTATTTTGGCTCTCAATTTTGCATACTAACTTGGATCGAGATGATTCAAAACCCAAAGTTTCTTGTTTCGACGAGGCGCACAACTTTCGTTTTTGGAACTTTTTCGTTTGAGGTCATCTTAAAGGACTCATAGTTAAAGCCTCCATATATCAGTCTCCGAATCTTCGCTGAACACTAGCACAATCAACTATTAAGCCTGATAATTCCTTGACTTGATTAGGTGCCTCTTTGATGATGATTAATAATCCTTCAAGTGGAATTTTCCAAGTGTCTCTCGCTATTTTCCTTGATTAGTTACGAGCCCAAAACGAGTGCCAACAGATGCCCCCCTATTTTCTGGCAGAGCTTGCGTGCCAGAAAATAACTTGCTCCACTTTTAGTCTAAGTACGATATCAACACTCCATCGGCCATTGGTTATCTTAGGGCGATAACTCTATATCAGCCATATGTGCTAAGGGCGATAAATATATATCAGTCACTTGGGTATGATTTCCTCAAATAATTTATGTTAAAAACAATCACCTCATCCGGAAGTTGATGAATATCATAATTTACTTCATGAAAAACTCCCACAATGATCCTGACCAGGTCTTCATTCATGTTTCTCAAGAAGAATATCACCAACTGTTCGGCAATAAAGATCATTACCTATTAATGAGCATTTGAAAACAACCGAAGTGTTATGTTCACCCTTTGGTTCAGATTTTCATGTAATCAACAATGGTCTTCCGCTATTCTTCATCTTCACCTGCACTGTTCATTAGTGGCTGAAGCGGTAGTCTGCAATCCGGCCTTACCTATGTTGGCGAAACAAAGCATCGGCTCTTGTTGAATATGAAATATATCATGAATAACATGATACCCAGATGTTTGTTCAGCCAACTCATTTGCACTTCAGTTTTCATATCTAGATATATGACCAATCGAACAAACCAATCTACTACTTTTTCGTGTTCATCTACTTTTTATCCCTCTCTCTTGTATCTTGCTTCTCGTTCTTCCACAGATCTTCATACCGGAGGGCTGCGAATTCTCGAGGCTCTACGGGCGATCAGGCCGACCTAGGGCAGCCCATAGTCGCCGTGACGCCCTAACGGGGTCCCTCCCGGGCGAGCGGGGTTTCGGGTCTTCAAAAGTGCCCGCCGGACTGTCTTGCGTACCGCGCTTCCGGTGAGCCTCCCTCGGCGCGTGCAGCCGCGCATCGCGCTCGGCATCGAGGGTACACGGTGACGTGATCGTGTGCGAACACACTTTTTGGCGACTCGTGTGCGAACACACTTTTTGGCGACTCAGCGGAGGGAGGCTTGCCGGACGCGTGGTACGCAAGACAGTCCGGCGGGCACTTTTGTAGACCTGAAACCCCGCTCGCCCGGGAAGGACCCCGTCAGGGCGGCGCGGCAGCTATGGGCTTCCCTAGGTCGGCCTAACCGCCCCTAGGACCTCGTGGATTCGCAACCCTCCAGTATGAAGAACTGCGGAAGAACGAGAAGAAAGATACAAGAGAGAGAGATAAAAAGTAGATCGGCCGTCACCCCTCATATATATAAGGAGCGGCTAGGCTTTCCATGCAAGAAAGAGGGTTGGATTCACGTCCAAAACCCTAGTTGGGGTCCAACTCGAACAGGCAAACCCGAAATTTGCATAATTGTTCGGTCAGAAACTTGTTTGTACCTTTTGGACCACTTTTGAGATAGTAAACGAGATCAGATCAAAATATTGTAAAAAGAAAATTTGTGCGTCTCGAAACAATGAACGACTTTGATGTTGGCCACTTTTTCATCTGATCTGATCTTCATGGACTTTTCCCCTTATTTTCGTATCAATCTCGGATTTAGACCGAACGAATTTAACTCAATTCGGCTATATCTTGAATCTGAAGGCCACATACTTGCTCAAAATAAGTTGACTCCAAAAGCAAAGTTATTCATTTCGAAAAAACAAAGAACTTTCATGTTTTGCACTTTTCCATCCGAGGTGATCTTGATTGCTTAAATTAAGTCGTAAATAGAATGACCGAATTAGGATTTTTTTGGATCGCCCGGGTCCATTGCTCTGGCCTAAGGGGAGACATGGTCTGTGGTCCGGCGACCGCATCTCCCGTCCGTGTTAATTCGGCCTCTGTCAGTATTTTAGCTCTCAATTTTGCATACTAACTTGGATCGAGATGATTCAATTGCTTGTTTCAACGAGGCGCACAACTTTCGTTTTTGGAACTTTTTCATTTGAGGTCATCTTAAAGGAATCATAGTTAAAGCCTCCATATATCAGTCTCCGAATCTTCTCTGAACACTAGCATAATCAACTATTAAGCCTGATAATTCCTTGACTTGATTAGGTGCCTCTTTGATGATGATTAATAATCCTTCAAGTGGAATTTTACAAGTGGCTCTCGCCATTTGCCTTGATTAGTTACGAGCCCAAAACGAGTGCCAACACATGCCCCCCTGTTTTCTGGCAGAGTTTGCGTGCCAGAAAATAACTTGCTCCACTTTTAGTCTAAGGACGATGTCAACACTCCATCATCCATTGGTTATCTTAGGGCGATAACTCTATATCGGCCATATGTGCTAAGGGCGATAAATATATATCAGCCACTTGGGTATGATTTCCTCAAATAATTTGTGTTAAAAACAATCACCTCATCCCGAAGTTGATGAATATCATAATTTCCTTCATGAAAAACTCCCACAATGATCCTGACCAGGTCTTCATTCATGTTTCTCAAGAAGAATATCACCAACTGTTCAGCAATAAAGATCATTACCTATTAATGAGCATTTTAAAAGCAACCGAACTATTATGTTCACCCTTTGGTTCAGATTTTCATGTAATCAACAATGGTCTTCCACTATTCTTCATCTTCACCTGCACTAGATATTTCATTAGTGGCCAAAGCGGTAGTCTCCAATCTGGCCTTACCTATGTTGGCGAAACAAAGCATCGACTTTTGTTGAATATGAAATATATGATGAATAACATGATACCCGGATGTTTGTTGAGCCAACTCATTTGCACTTCAGTTTTCATATCTAGATATATGAGCAATGATAAATCAATCCAAGGTAAAATTCACATCTAGTCTTGTATCAAAATAAATAACAAGTGATTCATCGAAAATTTGGTAAACCATGGACATTGTTGAACTACTCACAATGAATCACTAGAAGCCTCAATATGTGTAGCACATATAGAAATAAGAAGTTCTAGCACGAATAGCAAAGCTGCTTATTCGGCCTGATTCTTTGTGCAAGATATTCTAAGCGGCATGAGACTTCAGAAAATAGCACCATAAAGAGATAAATAAACAATACCAATGCATTGGTTATTGCTTTTAAAACTGAACAGTTAAAATGTAATCTCCATGGTACTAGAGAGACAAGACCAATATCAATATCATGCTCAGCATCTACACCAATAATGAAATTAAAGACAATTTGGCCTTTTATAGATTTTAAATATTTATAAGCCAAATTATCAACACATAAGCATAAGCACAATTGCTAATGAATGCATACCTTGTCTCGGTCTCCAATAGAACTACGGACGATGTTAGAAAACCACATCGGCCATGATTGGATAATGATCTCAGGGCGATAGAATAAATATTGGCCATATATCTTTGCCCCAATGGGCATGCATAATCCATCCACCAAAGTATGTATAGCCAAAGTAAACAAAACAACAAATCTGATTATGAACTTCAAATATTCAGCCTCTTGGATTAGCAACAAAATTGCAACTAATCATATGAATAATGATTTGGCAATACTCTTTCATGATGTACATAATTATGATGCATCCATGGATCAAAATAAATCCATGGTGGGTAACCAATCATACCTGGGGATGAATTCCATGGCATAGGCATTAATGGTGAAGTATAATAATATGGATGATGTGCTGGCCGAAGCTTTGGATATTGATACCGAATTCTTTGGCCTGATTTCTTATTGGCATTATTCTTTTTTTTCCACTCTCGCTACCCTCCTTATGACAAGATCTCGCATATCTTCCTTTCCTTGAGGGTTTCCTTTGGGAACCCACGGCATGTTTCTTTTCTTCCGCTCCCCGGCTGTAAGCCGATATAGCTTTCTCTCTTGCCATTGTGATAAGCCGAGTGAGCATATTGGATGTTGTTTTGTTTCACATAATGGCACGACTTTCTTAATCTTGGGCACCTTCAATTTTGCTTGCTCAGATTCAGAAATTGGGTTTTTGAAAGTTACTTGCTTCACTTCCTTGCCCTTAGTAGCTAATGTGAACTCAGCTAGATTTTCATCATTTGAAGTCGAATCTGAAACAGCACAATTGCGTCCATCCTTTTTGATTCGGTATACTTGCTTGACCACTTCTTTCTTTACCCATGAACTCTAGACCTATTCTTTCTGATTGAAATGGTCTTTGACGCGTGATTATTGATCAATTGTTCTTCTTGGAGCTGCACAATTTGGGTGAGATGATCTACAATTAGATAGATAATGTGTCCATGAATCATACATGTCCCATGATGGATATGAATAAAAGTCAGCGTAGGAAGGTATCCATGATATTGGCATTGGTGGCCCAAAAGGAGGATATGAATTTGTTGCATTTAATTTCTCCTTTTGCCAATCCTTGTCTTTAGAATTTTGCCTTGGGGGTGATCTTGATGCTTTTGCACTACTTGGCCGATAAGAACTTTTTTGCTTCACTCTCCTTTTCATATTTTTCCAGCAGCTGTGCGAAAGTGACTTTTGGTTTGCTTCCCTTGTGCTTATTGCGGCCTTTGTATTTTTGAATCTTGCACGCATCGATCTTCGAGTTTTCTTGTTGTCCCCTAGTGCTTGATGCCTTCATTGTAGCTTCATTGGAACTCTCGCCTTCAAGAATATCTTCAACATGCTCATGCATAATTTCTTTACTTGTAGGCTTGATCCCATCATCTTTAGTGTGTACCTGCTCCTCATTGTATGAATCAGCTATAGGTAACCGATGCAATGTCGTTTGGCCATCAAGACCAATCGAAATAGATTGGTCATCAGTTTGCGTTTCAGCAAATTTCAATCGTCCTTTATTAACAGCCGATTGTACTATTTGATGAAACATGTTGCAATCCTCTATACTATGCTCGAAAGAATCATGCAACTTGCAATACATTCGTCCTTGTAATGATGGCTCAGCATTGTGATCAAGAATCCTAATATAATCAGTTTGCACCAATATATCAAAGATGTGATCACACATTCTCAAACTGTAGGTACACCTTTTATCTTCTAACCAATCTTGTTGTGAGAACGGCTTTGGAATTGAGCAACCGAATGGTTCAGATTTTACATCACCTAGTTCGGCTATGTGTTCTTTTCTGCACTTCTTTTCTGATGTCTTTGAATACACAGTTATACTAGCATCGGCTTTCTCAAGAGAAAATAACCTTGGCTTTATGTTTCTGAAACTAAAAAGATTAAAACACATATGTCTCACTTGAGATCAAATGTTATCCAAGTATGAAATAAACAAAGCTATCCATGTACATAGAAAATCTAGATGAAACCATGTGGAAAGCTTTGGCTGTAATAATTTTTTATTATCGGTCTCTCTAAAGGGTACACCATGTTGACCGATAGGTTCTATGACAATTATATTACTAACAAATAAATTACCTCTCTCGATTGGTCTTTCATAACTTATGAGATTTTTTCTAATAGATGTATCAATAATAAAGTTTTGACCAAATCGGAATATAAGTAAATTATTTGCTAGATGTACCTTTTTGAAGACATTGGAAGCGTATGATGAGTGCATGACCTGAACAATATCTTGCTCGGCCTCTAGATAATTCTCAAATGCCTTGTCTTCTTTCTTTTCTAGATTTTGTGCCTCTTTTTGATGCACTTCATCAACTGAACATTGTTCGGCTATATCTTGTTGTTGTTGATGTTCATAAATTTCTTTGGCATGGAACTCATAGGGCAACATGTAAGTTACCTTACATCCAGAAAAGTCAAGCACGGCAGTTTTGCTAAGCTTGCCATGCTCTTGATCAATGAAGCTTGCTTTTTCTGATTCGGTACATTTAGCACATGTATTCTCTGATTCGGCTTTTTTTCAATAACCGAATTAACCATCCTAGCCGAATCATTTGTACCTTCATGGGTTTCATCAGATTGAAAAGCTTCTTCTTTTTGCATTGATGTAGCAGAGGGTTCAACCTGATTGGTGCATGTAGGAGATGAATTGATTCCTTCAACTTGAGTAATATTGTCTTGATAGTCCTTTTCAAGACTTGCAAGAAACTTCTGCAGTTCTTCTTCTTCAAGTTTTTTCTTATATGCGTCATGATCCTCTTTCATCTTCTTTTCAAGTGCATCAAACTCCTCATCACACTTCTTCTTTAGTGTCTCAAATAACTGGAGATGTTCCTCTGATAAATCATCAAATGTAATGACATTATCAGTGTTAACCTCAGCTGCACATGATTTCCCCCCGATGCTTTTAGTTTCTTTCGGCAATGTTGCGTCGCCGAAACTTAGCAATTGAGAAGGTGAAAACCTGATCTTGTTTGCCTTACGCTCCTCTTCACGCTTCTTGTTGTATGCCTCATAAGCTTGTATAGTAGCAAGATCATGGGGCCTCTCTTCTAGTTCTGGGTGAAGAGAATTAAGATTCTTGAACTCAGCTGCAAGTTTTTTCTTCAAGTCATTTGTTCCTGCATAAGAATGCCCCCAATGCTTTTTGTAATTTTTGGCAATGAGGTGTCACCGAAACTTTGCAATTGTGCGGGGGACGTACCATACGCTACAGTACTAGATGAAGGCACATTGTAACACCCCGTCCACTCCTAGGCCCAGGGGTTGTCACTCCTGGCAGCTTAATAGGATATCTAGACTGGCCCCACAGAACAACACTAGTCTTTTCTGCACACTTTGTCCTCACTCGTGCGCACCCGGTTACCCAGTTCCCGGTCGGTCACCCATCCTAGAATTGCTCTAGGCCAAGCATGCTTAACCTTAGAGTTCTTTTCGAATGAGCTTCTGGAAAAGAAGTTGCAACTTGTTGATATGGGTATCCTATCAATCCTATTAAGCCATGTGCCTAGATCTCACATACACCCACCCTTTAGAAGATTGATGCCCTCATCGATCAAGCACACCCCAGGAACGTTCTCTCTTGGCACGTGTCTGTGCGTCCAGTGCCGGCACATGTGCCATGCCGTGTCCACTCCGGGCCACACATGTCATGCTCCACATGTCCCGCCACTGACCCGCACACACCCGTGTAATCGCAAGGGTCGGCTCTGATACCACTTGTAACACCCCGTCCACTCCTGGGCCCGGGGGGTGTCACTCCTGGCAGCTTAATAGGATATCTAGACTGGCCCCACAGACCAACACTAGTCTTTTCTGCACACTTTGTCCTCACTCGTGCGCACCCGGTTACCCAGTTCTCGGTCGGTCACCCATCCTAGAATTGCTCTAGGCCAAGCACGCTTAACCTTAGAGTTCTTTTCGAGTGAGCTTCTGGAAAAAAAAAGTTGCAACTTGTTGATATGGGTATCCTATCAATCCTATTAAGCCATGTGCCTGGATCTCACACACATTAGCTTCTATTGAGTTTCCACTTATTCGCCTATCACCATAAAGGTGTGAAGCCGAATTGTGAATATCATTAGTTGCATACGGTGCCGAAACATAAGGTGTAGCATATGATGACTGAGAGTAATTAGGAAAATAACTAGTTGTAGCACGTCCAATTTCCCTATTCATCGGCATGTTTGAAGCTAAACCTAGAGATTGCAACTTATTTGCCGATCAATATGAAGATGAAACACTTGGTTGCATGCTATTGAAATTTCTAACATCGGGTGTTTCATATGCATTAACAGAATTTGTCATGTTACTTATCGGCATATGAATTTCTGGGGTTGCCGATGCATAAGCATTCGAATTTACATGTTGCAAGTTGCTAAAACTATTTAAGGCATGGAGATTATTTTGCATCGGCTTTTGCACGTATAAGAACTAGAGCTAGCCGATACATTACTCATGTCAAAGGATCTAGCAACATGAAGATAAGAGTTAGTTGCATCTACGTAGGAAGATCGGGGATACATGATACCGTTGTAGATTGCAGCCTCTTAATGCCGCTCTCTTCGTAGCAAGAACGGGCTGAAGATCGTTTAAATCTTCGTCCCCAGCGGAGTCGCCAAAAAGTGTGTTCGCACACGAACACGTCACCGTGTACCCGCCGAGCATGATGCGCGGCAGCACGTGCCGAGGGAGACTCGCCGGAAGCGCGGTACGCAAGACAGTCCGGCAGGCGCTTTTGTAGACCCGAAACCCCGCTGGCTCGGGAAGGACCCCGTCAGGGCGGCGCGGCGGCTATGGGCTGCCCTAGGTCGGCCTAACCGCCCCTAGGACCTCATGGATTCACAACCCTCCAGTATGAAGAACTGCGGAAC
This sequence comes from Avena sativa, assembly GCA_916181665.1. NCBI lineage: Eukaryota > Viridiplantae > Streptophyta > Magnoliopsida > Poales > Poaceae > Avena > Avena sativa. Next base: position 275,292,250 of record OV702286.1, on the reverse strand, counting down.
AACGAGAAGAAGAGATACAAGAGAGAGAGATAAAAAGTGGATGAACACGAAAAAGTAGTAGATTTGTTTGTTCGATTGGTGTTGGTTCAATCGGCCGTCACCCCTCGTGTATATAAGGAGCGGCTGGACTTTCCGTGCAAGAAAGAGGGTTGGATTCACGTCCAAAATCCTAGCTGGGGTCCAACTCGAACATGCAAACCTGAAATTTGCATAACTGTTCGGTCAAAAACTTGTCTGTACTTTCTGGACCACTTTTGAGATAGTAAACGAGATCGGATCAAAATATCGTAAAAAGCAAAGTTGTGCGTCTCGAAAAAATAAACAACTTTGATGTTGGCCACTTTTTCATCTGATCTGATCTTCATGGACTTTTCCCCTTATTTTTGTATCAAACTCGGATTTAGACCGAACGAACTTAACTCAATTCGGCCGTATCTTAAATCTGGAGGCCACATACTTGCTCAACATAAGTTGACTCCAAAAGCAAAGTTGTTCATCTCCAAAAAACGAAGAACTTTCATGTTTTGCACTTTTCCATCCGAGTTGATCTTGATCGCTTAAATTAAGTTGTAAACAGAATGACCGAATTAGGAGGTTTTTTGGGTCGTCCGGGGCCATTGCTCTCGCTTAAGGTGAGACATGGTCTATGGTCCGGCGACCCCATCTCCCGTCCATGCTAATTCGGTCTCTGTCAGTATGTTGGATCTTAGTTTTGCATACTAACTTGGATCGAGATGATTCAAAAACCAAAGTTGCTTGTTTCGACGAGGCGCACAACTTTCGTTTTTGGAACTTTTTCATTTGAGGTCATCTTAAAGGACTCATAGTTAAAGCCTCCATATCAGTCTCCGAATCTTCTCTGAACACTAGCATAATCAACTATTAAGCCTGATGATTCCTTGACTTGATTAGGTGCCTCTTTGATGATGATTAATAATCCTTCAAGTGGAATTTTCCAAGTGTCTCTCGCCATTTGCCTTGATTAGTTACGAGCCCAAAACGAGTGCCAACACAAGTCCTAGTGTTGATCGTCCAAAAACTCAAGAAACACACACGTGGAGAAAAACATTGCAATGCAACTATGAAACGTGTTGCACTACTCTCGAGAGACACTAGCAAAGATCAACGTAAACAGGCACAGGATTGCTCAATCTACCAGTGCACAAAGATATCACTAGGCCTCTTGCTCAACTTTGTTTTGTACGTTTCCTTTTTCTTTTATATAGCTCTTTTTGCTTTTTGCTTTTTTATTGCTATTTTGCTTTTTCTCTTTTTTGTATATATCACAAACGACCAAATTACAAAGTACAGCACCAAAATCCTAAGAGCAGCCTGTAGGAGCGGAAACTAGTCTCAATAGGCAAGTTCCTACACCTATTTAGTAGAATGGCCGTGGCTAAAGTTAAGGAAAAGTGACCCTAACTATTGGTCGTCCCAGGGCTTATAAGGGCGGTTGGGGCGGCCAGAAACCGAAACTAAAACACGTACGACTCAAACTGATACAACCGACTCGGACCAGATATCGGTCGGCGGGCGGACATTCCGGTTGATATCAGCCAGACAGTCCGGTCGGGCCGGACACTCCAGGTGGAGTGTGCTAGACAGTCCGGTCTGTCTGGAAACTTCAAAGTTTCCGGGTGGTATCCGGGTAGTGTCCGATTTGGGGAATAGATTGTCCGCACCAATCCTTCTCTCGAGAACGCCGGACGGTCCGGGTAGACTCGGCCGGACACTCCGGTCATGGCAGAGCTTTTTGCCTCCATCTTGATGATCTTCTCTTGCGCCTTCCTCCTGCTCCTCCCTCGCGCATCCTTGGGCGATTATCATTTTGGGCTTCTCTTATAGCCCTTCCCACGCCATGCTTATTTCTCCAACGAACCTGATCATACATAAATGCATAGACTTAGGTAGTATAAAGTTCTCATCAATTAAAGTACCAGATTCATTTAGGAGTGAATTCACATGTCGTTCAATTAGCTTAGCACGAGCTCTTGTAATGGGTCCAATTCTAATCTCATTGGACTGGTCCTTCTTTGCAACAGCTAGAACATCTTCAGTAGTAATTGGGATGTCCTCATCATCTCCCCCTTCAAAAGGCGTCGACCTCAACGCTCCAAGGTCTTCTCCATCATATGGTAATAAATCATCAATGTTGAAACTATTGCTAACTCCACTAAACTCCTCAATAGGTATATCAATCGAGTAGGCATTGTCATTAATCTTGGCTAACACCTTGTAAGGACCAACACCACGTGGCTTCAATTTTGACTTTCGAAGTAGTGGAAACCTATCCTTGCGTAGATGCACTCATACCATGTCGCCAGGCTTGAACAACACTTCCTTCCTTGCTTGATTCCTTGCAGCAGCAATGTTCTTACCTTTCTTCTCAATAGCCTCTCGAGTCTTCTCATGAATCTTCTTCACATATTCAGCATGTTTTGATGCCTCCATATCAACTCTCTCATGCAATGGCAAAGGCAACAAATCAAGTGGCATCAATGGCTTGAAACCATACACCACCTCAAAATGACAAAGCTGAGTAGTCGAATGCACATCCCTGTTGTATGCAAACTCAACATGTGGAAAACACTCTTCCCACTCCCGCAGATTCTTCTTTATCATAGTCCTCAGCAACAATGACAATGTTCGGTCACCACCTCCGTCTGACCATCTGTTTGGGGATGACATGTAGTACTGAATAGCAGCTTCGTTCCCAGCTTCCCCCATAAGGTCTTCCAAAAGTAGCTCATGAACTTCACATCATGGTCAGAAACAATCATCTTGGGTACTCCATGTAATCTCATGATGTCCCTGAAAAACAGGTTAGCAACATGCGACGCATCGTTGCTTTTGTGGCAGGCAATAAAATGAGCCATCTTAGAGAACCTATCCACTACCACAAATATAGAATCATGACCTCTCTGAGTTTTAGGTAGACCTAGCACAAAATCCATACTAATGTCTTCCTATGGTGTAGTAGGTGTAGAGAGAGGTGTACACAAACCATGAGGCTTCAACTTTGATTTGGACTTGTGGCATGTAATGCAATGACTCACAAATCTATACACATCACGCCTCATCTTGGGCCATTAAAAGTGGTCAGCTAGCATGAGAAATGTCTTCTCACGCCCAAACTGACCCATCAAACCACCAGCATGTGATTCCTGCACTAAGAACAAACACAACAACGATTCTGGAATACATAGTTTGTTAGCTCTAAACAAATATCCATCATGTATATGATACTTATACCATGTGTTTTTAAGAGCACACAAACGATATAGTTCAGCAAAATCATGGTCAGTTACATAAAGTGCACAAATACTTTCTAATCCAGGAATTTGAACATCAAGATTGGTTAATATCATGTTCTTCCTAGACAAAGCATCAGCAACTACATTCTCTTTTCCCTTCTTATACTTAATGATGTAAGGAAAAGATTCAAGAAACTCAACCCATTTAGCTAATCTTCTATGCAAGTTTGATTGAGATTTCAAATACTTCAATGCTTCATGATCAGAATTTATGATAAATTCTTTTAGGCACAAATAATGTTGCCAAACCTCAAGAACTCTAACAAGTGCATACAGTTCTTTATCATAAATAGGATAATTCAGTCTAGCACCAGTAAGTTTCTCAGAAAAATATGCTATAGGGCGACCCTCTTGCATCAAAACGCCACCAATACCTATACCACTAGCATCACATTCAACTTCAAATTGCTTTGAAAAATCAGGTAATGCAAGTAATGGTGCAGAAGTAAGCAAACCTTTCAATGTATCAAAAGCAACATCTTGGGCCGCACCCCACACAAATGGCACACCTTTCTTAGTCAAATCATTCAATGGTGCAACAATAGTGCTAAAATCCTTCACAAAGTGCCTATATAAACCAGCTAATCCATGGAAACTACACACTTGACTCACATTCATGGGAATAGGCCAATTCTGAATTGATTCAATTTTAGATTGATCTACTTCTACCCCATGCTTAGATACAACAAATCCCAGAAATATGACATTGTCTTTTGCAAATGTGCACTTCTCAAGATTAGCATAGAGTTTATTATCACGCAACACTTGCAAAACTTGTCAGATATGACTACAATGTTCAGTTTCGTTCTGGCTATAGATAAGTATATCATCAAAATAAACAACCACAAAACAACCAATAAATTCTCTCAAAACATGATTCATTAGTCTCATGAATGCACTAGGTGCATTAGTAAGACCAAACGGCATAACTAACCACTCATACAAACCAAATTTTGTTTTGAAAGCAGTTTTCCATTCATCCCCTTCTTTCATCCTAATTTGATGATAACCACTATGCAAATCAATCTTAGAGAAAATAGCAGCACCACTCAATTCATCTAGCATATCCTCTAAGCGTGGAATAGGATGATGATATTGAATAGTGATGTTATTAATAGCTCTCCAATCTACACACATGCGCCATGTACCATCTTTCTTAGGCACTAAAATAACAGGAACAACACAAGGGCAAAGAGAAACATGAATGTACCCTTTATCCAACAATGCCTATACTTGTTTCTGTATATCTTTTGTTTCTTCGGGGTTGGTCCTATAGGGTGCACGGTTTGGTAATGTGGCACCAGGGATCAAGTCGATTTGATGCTCAATGCCATGAAATGGAGGCAATCCTACTGGTACATCTTCTAGAAACCCATCGCCAAAATCCTACAAAACAATAGATACACCAAGAGAAATAGGGGTCATGTCGTTAGAAACCAATACCTCGCCCTTATACATGAGCACAAGTGGCATGGTTGTAGGATCCTCATGAAACTCTCTCATATCTTCCTTGGTGGCTAATATCACTAGACTAGGCACTCTCTCACTTTTCGTTATATCACACTTTTTGGTCTCTATTACATCATGTACAGCTACAACACTATCTCACCTATCTATAGATTCATCCTTCAAGTTCACTTCGATCTTTTGACGAGACTCATTCACAATCTGCTGTGGTGTCATTGGCTGCAAATTAATCTTCTTGCCCTTGAACTCCAAGTGATATGTATTGGTACGGCTATTGTGTTGCACATGGCAATCATAAAGCCAAGGCCGACCCAATAAGATATGGCAAACAGTCATAGGAACCACATCAAAGTCAATAGAATCCTTGTATGACCCTATCTCAAAATTCACACGTACCATGTGATTTACCTTCATCTCACCATTATCACTCAACCATTGTATGTAGTATGGCTTGGGATGAGGTAAATAAGTCAAATTCAGCTTGGCACATGACTCCTTACTTGCAAGATTTCTGTAGCTACCTCCATCAATGATTACCTTGCAAGCTTTGTTAGGTCCAACGAGTGCTTTGGTTTGAAACAAGTTGCAGTGCTGAGAGTCAACAATAGGCTGCACACTAAGTATATGTGGAGAGACCACTATGGTAGGAGCATGCTTAGGGAAGGCATCCATACCATCCTCGTTGTCATAACCATCGTCGCCATGAGAATCAACAACATCTCCACTCTCATACTCTCCTTGTTCATTGACAAACATCACCTTGCGGTTTGGACAATCTCTCTTGTAGTGTCCTCTACCTCCACAAGTATGGCACTCTACATCACGCGTACGCGTAGTTGACATATTGGAACCCAAGCTAGGAGTAGGAGTAGCGGGCTTCCGAGCATTAGAACCATAAGAAGATGTGGGAGCAGGCTTGGCCGATGGTGAAGGGTGGCTAGCAGCCGCTGTAGGTGGCGCCATGGGTGGTGGTGGTGTAGACCTGGCCGCAAAACGACTGGTAAACGGAAACCTCGCACGTGACTTAGCTTCTTCAGCTAACTGTGATTCGGCTTCTCTAGCATGGTGCAACAGTTCATTCAAAGTATCATACTTGTGAAGACAAACAATGATCTTGATTGGTAGCTTCAAATTGTTGAGAAATTGCTGCATGGTCATCTCAAGGGATTCAAGAACTCTAGCACGTTGCATAAGCATCTCCATCTCCATGTAGTACTCATCAACTAACATGGTCCCCTGACTCAATTGTGTCAACTTGTCAAAAACGGATCGCAAGTAGTTGGTGGGTACAAAATGATCCTTCATAATGCGCTTCATCTCGCGCCAATCCATCACAGGAAGTTCATTGTCCTCCCTTCTATTCTGCACAATAGCATCCCACCAGCACAAAGCATATCAATCAAATTCTGACGCTGCAAGCTTGACCTTCTTGTCTTCTAGATAGTCAAACAATTGCTAGAGCTTCTCAATCTTCAACTCCCATGTGAGGTAATCTTCAGGATCAAGTGAGCCATAAAACTTGGGAATCGAAAATTTGGGCTTGCCCAAACCATCATCAACAGCTTGGTTTGGAACACGTTGAGCATGTCCAAGAGGAGCAAAACCGCGAGCATAAGCAGGTGCAGTAGCAGGCGAAGGCGTAGGGGGATTGGCACATCCCATGCCAAGATGTGGGGCACCATCAGCCGCATTACCCTCATCATTGTCATCAAAAACATCATCATGTGGGTGTTCCTGCCGTTGCTGAAGTTCTACTGTTAAGGCATCAATGGAACGCTGCAAAGTTGCGACATTGGTATTGAGTGCGGTCACTTGTGTTTGAATGTTAGCGACTGCACCAACATTTTGGTCCATGACCACTTGCACGTCCTGGATATTCTTGTCAATGGCATCTGTTGTTTGAGTAAACACACGTGTCAAGTGAGATTTCAATGCCTCATATTCGCGCCAAGTAACAAGTTCCTCATCCTTCTTTTTTGTGACACAACATCATCATCACTAAAAGACATGATTAGTAGGTTAGTGCAAAAATCAAAATCTGTTTGGTGGCACACTCACAACTCACTCACAACAGACAAGAAAGTGGATCTTACCGTTCCAAAGTGAATAGAGATGCTTTACCAAAACTAAATCAAAGACTGATGCACTGATGTGATGAAGTGAATATCAAGGGTATAGAGAACGATGGAGATATAAAGACCCAAGAAACACACATGGTGGAGATAAACGTGGCAAGGCAACTTATGAAATGGAATATTGCAATGCACAAGAGAGACGATAGTAAAAGCTCAAAGTAAACATGCACAAGATTGCTCAATATACTAGTGCTATGATAAACTAGGCCTCCAACAATGCACACTTTGATATCCCTTTTTGTCACGCTTGTAGCTCTTTTCTTCTTCCTTTTTATACTAATTCTCTTTTCTTTTCTCTTTTTTTATTTTTAATTATATGAGACAATGCAAACACGAGTGTAGCAACTTACAACAAAACTGGGCCGGATAGTCCGGATGATATGCGCCGGAGACTTCGGTCGGGCCGGATAGTCTGGTGTATGTATGCCGGATAGTCCGGTTTTGCCTGTCGAAAATTTCTGCACTTCAAACCCCTAATGAGCAGCCTGTCGGAGCAAAGCAACTAGTCTTGTGGGTACGTTCCTAGGCACAGATTGATATGGGGTGGCCCGATCTTCTCAATAAGCGGATGGCAATGATAATGGTGGATGATAGATAACTAGCCTATAGCTATGAACTCTCCCGCTCGATCCCTGATGCCAATGCAACAGCTCTCGAACCTTGTAGGATATTCACAACACCACGCTCTTGCGCACGCAGCCGTGACCACGAACGGTAGTATGCAATCTACTAATTCCCAATGGAACAACAGATCACACTCAATTATAGTTGGTAGATTCGAACACAGGGTAATTCTAGAGGTTCTATGAAAGAAACAACTCCAAAATATTTTAACGTGGTCTAAAACCTAACTAGAGGTCATCCCATAGCTTATAAGAGCGGCTGGAGCGACCAGAAACCGAAACTAAACGCAAACGACTCAAACTGATACAAACCGACTCGGACCAGATTCGGTCGTCGGGCGGACACTCCGGTCGAATTCGGCCGGACAGTCCGGTGAGGCCGGACACTCCGGGTGAAGTGTGTCGGACAGTCCGGTCTGGCCAGAAACTCTGAAGTTTCCGGGTGGCGTCCGGGTAGTGTCCGAAGTGGCATACTGAATGTCCACGCCAGTTCGCCTCTCGACCAGGCCAGACAGTCCGAGTGGATTTGGCCGGACACTCCGGTCGTGGCAGATCTTTTTGCCTTCGTCTTGATGATCTTCTCTTGCGCCTTCCTCCCGCTCCTCCCTCGCGCATCCTTGGGCGATCATCATGTTGGGCTTCTCTTGTAGCCCTTCTCCTCCTCGCGCCATGCTTGTTTCTCCAACAAACCTGATCATACATAAATGCATAGACTTAGGCAGTATAAAGTTCTCATCAATCAAAGTACCGGATTCGTTTAGGAGTAAATTCACCTGTTGTTCTAGTAGCTTAGCACGAGCTCTTGTAATAGGTCCAATTCTAATCTCATTGGACTGATCCTTTCTTGCAACAGTTGTAGCATCTTCAGTAGTCATTGGGGTAGGTGTAATTGTAGGGATGTCCTCATCATCTCCCCCCCCCCTTCAAAAGGCGTCGACCTCGACGCTCCAAGGTCTTCTCCAACATATGGTGACAAATCAGCAACATTGAAGCTATTGCTAACTCCACCAAACTCCTCAATAGGTATATCAACCGAGTAGGTGTTATCATTAATCTTGGCTAACACCTTGTAAGGACCAGCACCACCTGGCATCAATTTTGACTTTCAAAGTAGTGGGAACCTATCCTTGCGTAGATGCACCCAAACCATATCTCCAGGCTCGAACAACACTTCTTTCCTTGCTTGATTCCTTGCAGCAGCAATGTTCTTGCCTTTGTTCTCAATAGCCTCTCGAGTCTTCTCATGTATTTTCTTCACATAATCAGCACGTTTTGATGCCTCCATATCAACTCTCTCATGTAATGGCAGAGGCAACATATCAAGTGGCATCAATGGCTTGAAACCATACACCACCTCAAAAGGACAAAGCTGAGTAGTTGAATACACAACCCTATTGTAAGCAAACTCAACATGTGGCAAACACTCTTCCCACTCCCGCAGATTCTTTTTAATCATGGTCCTTAGTAGCTGTGACAATGTTCGATTCACCACCTCCGTTTGACCATCTGTTTGGGGATGACATGTAGTACTGAACAGCAACTTCGTTCCTAGCTTGCCCCATAAGGTCTTCCAAAAGTAGCTCATGAACTTCACATCACGGTCAGAAACAATCGTCTTTGGTACTCCATGTAATCTCATGATGTCCCTGAAAAACAGGTTAGCAACATGCGACGCATCGTCGCTTTTGTGGCAGGCAATAAAAATGAGCCATCTTAGAGAACCTATCCACTACCACAAATATAGAATCACGACCTCTCTGAGTTTTACGTAGACCTAGCACAAAATCCATACTAATGTCTTCCCATGGAATACTCGGTGCAGAGAGAGGTGTATACAAACCGTGAGGCTTCAGCTTAGATTTCAACTTGTGGCATGTAATACATTGGCTCACAAATCTGTACACATCACGCCTCATCTTGGGCCAATAAAAGTGATCAACAAGCATGAGCAATGTCTTCTCACGCCCACAGTGGCCCATCAAACCACCAGCATGTGATTCCTGCACTAAGAACAAACGCAACGACGATTCTAGAATACATAGTTTGTTAGCTCGAAACAAATATCCATCATGTATATGATACTTATCCCATGCGTTTCTAAGAGCACACAAACGATATGGTTCAGCAAAATCATGGTTGGTTGCATAAAGTGAACAAATAGCTTCTAATCTAGGAATTTTAACATCAAGATTGGTTAATTGCATGTTCTTCCTAGATAGAGCATCAGCAACAACGTTTTCTTTTCCCTTCTTATAGTTAATGATGTAAGGAAAAGACTCAATGAACTCAACCCATTTAGCTAATCTTCTATGCAAGTTTGATTGAGCTTTCAAGTATTCCAATGCTTCATGATCAGAATGTATGATGAATTCTTTTGGCCACAAATAATGTTGCCAAACCTCAAGTACTCTAACAAGTGCATACAATTCTTTATCATAGATAGAATAATTCAAACGAGCACCAGTCAATTTCTCAGAAAAATAAGCTATAGGCCGACCCTCTTGCATCAAAATGCCACCTATGCCTATACCACTAGCATCACATTCAACTTCAAATTGCTTCGAAAAATCAGGTAATGCAAGTAATGGTGCAGAAGTAAGCAAACGTTTTAATGTATCAAATGCAATGTCTTGAGCCGCGCCCCATACAAAAGGAACACCTTTCTTTGTCAAATCATTTAATGGTGCTAAAATCTTTCACAAAGCGCCTATAGAAACCAGCGAGACCGTCGAAACTACGCACTTGACTAACATTCATCGGAGTAGGCCAATTCGGAATTGATTCAATTTTAGATTGATCTACCTTTATTCCATGCTTAGAAACAACAAATCCTAGGAATATGACCTTATCTTTTGCAAATGTACACTTCTCAAGATTAGCATACAGTTTATTATCACGTAACACTTGCAAAACTTGTCTAATATGAGTGCAATGTTCAGATTCGGTGTGGCTGTATATGAGTATATCATCAAAGTAAACAACCACGAAACGGCCAATAAACTCTCTCAAAACATGATTCATCAAACGCATGAAAGTACTAGGTGCATTAGTAAGACCAAACGGCATAACTAACCACTCATACAAACCGAATTTAGTTTTGAAAGCAGTTTTCCATTCATCCCCTTCTTTCATCCTAATTTGATGATAACCACTACGCAAGTCAATTTTAGAGAAAACAGCAGCACCACTCAATTCATCGAGCATATCCTCTAAGCGTGGAATAGGATGAGGATATCGAATAGTGATGTTATTAATTGCTCTACAATCAACACACATGTGCCATGTACCATCTTTCTTAGGAACTAAAATAACAGGAATAGCACAAGGGCTAAGAGAGACACGAATGTACCCTTTATCCAGCAACGCTTGTACTTGCTTCTGAATTTCCTTAGTTTCTTCGGGATTAGTCCTGTAAGGTGCACGGTTGGGAAGTGTGGCGCCAGGAATTAGGTCCACTTGATGTTCTATACCACGCAATGGGGGTAAACCTGCGGGTACATCTTCTAGAAACACATCCCCAAAATCCTGCAAAACAGAAGAGACACCAAGAGAAATAGGGGTCATGTCGTTAGAAACCAATACCTCGCCCTTATACATGAGCACAAGTGGCATGGCTGTAGGATCCTCACGAAACTCTCTCATATCCTCCTTGGTGGCTAGTATCAATAAACCAGGCACTCTCTCACTTTTCGTTATATCACTCAATTTAGGCTCAATTACATCAGGAACAACTGTTACACAGTCTCGCCGAGTGGTAGTATCTTCCTTCAAGTTCACCTCTATCTTCTGGCGAGAATCATTCACAATTTCTTGTGGTGTCATTGGCTGCATAGTAATCTTCTTTCCTTTGAATTCCAAGTGATATGTATTGGCTCGGCCACTGTGTTGCACATGGCGATCATAGAGCCAAGGCCGACCCAATAGTAGGTGACAAACAGTCATAGGAACCACATCAAAATCAATAGAATCTTTGTATGGCCTTATTTGAAAATTCACACGTACCATATGATTTACCTTCATCTCACCATTGTTGCTCAACCATTATATGTAGTAAGGCTTGGGATGAGGTAAATATGTCAAATTCAGTTTGGCACATAGTTCCTTACTTGCAAGATTTCTGCAGCTACCTCCATCAATAATTACCTTGCAAGCTTTGTTTGGTCCAACTAGAGCTTTTGTTTGGAACAAGTTGCAACGCTGGGATTCCTCAACCGGTTGCACACTAAGTACATGTGAAGATACGACAATAGTGGGTGCACGCTCAGCATATGCATCAGCACCATCCTCGCCGTCATCAATATCATCCTTACAAGCTTCATCTCCACTTTCTACTTCACCTTGTTTATTAACAAACATAACCTTGCTGTTTGGACAATCCTTCTTGTAGTGACCTCTACCTCCACAAGTATGGCACACTACATCACGAGTACGTGCAGTAGACATGTTGGAACCTGAGCTAGCAGCAGGAATAGCGGGTTTCCGAGCATTAGAACCAAACGAAGGTGTACTTGCTGGTTTGGTCGATGGTGTAAATGGAGCAGCAGCTGGTGGCGTGACTGTAGGAGGTGTAGATCTGGCCGAAAATCTGCTGGAGGATGGAAAACGAGCGCGTGACTTTGCCTCATCTGCCAACTGGGATTCGGCCTCTCTAGCATGATGCAACAACTCATCCATGGTCTCATACTTGTGATGACAAACAATGCTCTTGATTGGTAACTTCAGATTGTTTAGGAATCGCTGCATGGTCATCTCAATGGACTCACGAACTCGAGCACGCTGCATAAGCATCTCCATCTCCATGTAGTACTCATCAACTGTCATGGTGCCTTGCTTCAATTGCGTCAATTTATCAAAAACTGATCGCAAGTAGTTGGTTGGTACGAAACGTGCCTTCATGATTTGCTTCATCTCACGCCAATCCATCACAGGAAGTTCATTATCCTCCCTCCTATGTTGCACAAGAGCATCCCACCAACGCAAATCATAACCATCAAATTCAGATGCTGCAAGCTTGACCTTCTTATCTTCTGGATAGTCAAATAAGCGCCAGAGTTTCTCAATCTTCAATTCCCAGGTGAGGTAGTCTTCAGGATCAATGGAACCATCAAACTTAGGAATCGAGAATTTTGGCTTGCCCAAACCGTCATCAGTAGCTTGGTTGGGCACACGTGGACCACGCCCAAGATGGGCAAACCCACGACCATGAGCAGGTGCAAGGATAGGGGAATAGCACGTCCCTTGCCAACATGTGGAGTAGCATCAACAGCGCTACCCTCATCGACATCATCAAAATGTAACACCCTCAAATCGGCCCTATGCAAGTTTTAGCGCTTCCCGCCAAACCCGCATAGAAATGATTCAAGGACGCCCACCAGGCACTTTCGTGCGGGTGGAAAATGAAGTAATACCATTACACATCAGTCCTCGATGGGACCCACAGACAGATTTATATACATCAACGACTCCATGAGTCAAGAATACAGATATACAATACAAAGATCCAAATCACTTTAAAAACGATAGAGCGTCCGACTACGGACAAGATGCAAATGGGGCTAAGAGCCCTGAAGAATAACCAATGGCGTCCATAACCCTGCCCAGGCCAAGCCGGAAGGGTAACCCTAACGACGTCGATCTCAAACCTGCTGAAACAAAAGGGGTGCCGACAAAGGGCAAAGGAAAAAGAGGAGCGTCAGCACTGAGGCCAGTACATGGCAAGGCTAGAATTCGGCGGCTCTCGCCTACATAGGTATGGTGGGCTGAAGCGGCAGCGCAGCGGCACTAAACAACCTATAGAGACTCGATACAACTGGCGTTTATCAGAGAGGGATAAGAAAGACCTATTCGGATCCAACCTGAAGCTAACACCAAACAAACCCATCCTGGGATTCCCCCTCGAGGCCAAACGAGGAAGTCAAACCGAGGAACTCACACAGTTGGCAGTTTTATTCATTCCGTTATAGTTGTAGCACTTACTAATCAGATATAGATAGCATGAGTCATCCTGAAGCATAAGTAGTTGGCAGTTTTAATTAACCATTCTGTGGTGGTTGGAACATTTACTAGTCAGATATAATTGTCCTGAGGAATCCCAAAACCTAGCAGTGGTTGGCACTTTTATCACATTCCATTGGAGTTGCAACACTTACTAGGCATATATAACAAAACAACCCAGATCCAGCAGTTGTTGGCATTTTTAATATCCATTTCGTTATAGTTGAATCTGATTACTAGTCATATATTAAGTCAAGTTTATAACACTACTTTAGTTATGCTTGTCTATGATCGAGATACTGTGCTCCAAGTCGTCCATAACTGCGGACACGGCTTTCAGAAAGTTTGACCCTGTAGGGGTGCACAAATAGCAACACACACTCGATCAACCTCAGAAAAACCAACTCAAAACCCAACGAGGCATTCACGACAAAGCGATCACAGGATTCAGAAATATTTCAGGGGGCCACCCCACTAAGCTACCCGCAACGAAGTTGGCCGGCTCCGGAACGGACCCAGGGTTTGTGTGGACGGCTGTAAATGACTGGGAACCCGAAAATGTGACTGGGCTTGTCGATACAGTGAAAACGTGTCACGATCCTAAACAGTACAGGTGCTCCACGCACAATTGTAAATAAAGCAGTAAAGCATGGCATAAGTACAGGATAGTAATAAAGCCCCAAACTACTTTGTGGCCCCAAGAAATAGAAATGAATCAAGCTCTGGCTCAGGGGGGTCCATAAGGCCTCCCGGAACTCGGGGTCCTACGGGACACAAGTGAGCGTGGAAGAACCAAATAACATCTATTACCCATCGATGCCTCTGCATTAGTTATATCTAGCATTTTAATAGTTGTATTTAAAGTCATGATCATATCCACCATTAAGCATCTGCCATCCTTCCAACAACTGTGGTACTTGACAACACGAGATCGCACCTGAGCAAGCAACTACGACTCGCAAGGCCAGCTATCTACCAAACACAGGTAATAGGAGGTGTCCAAGGCAATATAGAGGCTGCATGGGAAATAACTGGGTACGGAAACTAAAGCATCGCGGCACGGATAGCAATAGATCAACAGGAGGAAATAAAGACTATAAATGCAAAATAGGTAGAAGGGGAAGAAAAGCTCGCCTGGGAAAACACTGTCGACGGATCATATCCGAAGAACTTGTCGATACTCACATCAACTCATTGGCCTAATCCGCGAAGAAGCAAAGCACTAAAAGAAGCACCGGATGCAATATTTAATACTTCGGCAGAAGATCCGGCATGCTTATGATATGATGCAGATGCGGTGCAATTAGGCAGTATTAAGCGGAACCGGGGTCCCGACAATTAATTAATAGGTTCGAGTTATTTAAAACCCCCGCAATTAAATGTTGTATTAATAAGACAAATCATGGCATTGATTCGCTACACAAATTTAAATGGAGTCCGGAATAAGACAAAGGTATCCCGCAGATGGACTCCATATTTAATTGTGAGGTGATTCGGCATAATGCCACCAAACCACAAACAGGTATGCATGCATGACCAATTTATATGCAACAGTTTTATATATAGCATTTATAAAATAGGGGCTCGGGTAAAGGTTCACACATCTGGGTTCAGAAGATCTTGCATTCCGGGGGTTCGGGGGTTCGACAGGGTTCGGCGGGGATCGGATCTAGGGTTCGGATCGACGGGATCGGTCTTCGGAGGTTGTCGAAGGACTTGGTTTGGCGTCAGGGGACGCATCGGATTCGCCCTGATCGGTGTCGATCTTGTCGTCACGAAGATCTTGTCGGGTCCGCATATCGGGCCGGTCTTGGCGTTCGGGTTGAAGAACTTGGCGTCCGGGATTCTTCGGGTAGGAGATCGTGCCGCTCGGACTCGGAGAACTTGTCAGTTCCATGTCAGCGTACTTGGCGTCCTCAATGGAGAACTGGGTGTTCTGTGTCGGCGACCTTGGCATCCGGGTTCTCGGGCATCGCATCCAGGAAGGAGGTCTTGTCGGGATCCTCGGGTGACGGTCTTGGCATTCCATGATGAAGGTCTTGGCGTGCGACGCCATCGCCTTCGGTACCTTGGGTTGTCGGGCGTGGTTGTCTCGGGTCCGGACATGTTGTCGATGTAGATCTTGAGGTACCGTGCACGAACATCTTCGGATTCCTTCTCGGAGTCCAATGGCCCGATCTCAGGCGTCGGTCTTGGGTCTTGGAGTGGTACCCCGGGGTGCTTTGGGTTCCGGCTCTGTTTCGACGGTGTACTTGAATCGGCTCAGGTGTCCCTGGGGCGGATCTTGGCGAAAACATCAGGCACAGAGTCTACAACAACAGAACACAGGAGCACATCCAAGGACGCGACCACGTGGGGAAGAGGCGACGGCGGCCATGTCCAGGGCAGCTTGAGGGCGAGGAGGGGACCGCCCATGTCGGTGCTGTAGAGCGGGAGACGAGGAGGCCGACGGCCACGCGGGCTCGGGGAAGGCGAGCACGGCGGGGAGCGGAACAGAGGAGAGGAGCACAGCGTGAGGGGGTCGCTAGCGACGGCGTCGCTGGCCGAGGCGAGCCTGGCCGGGGGGAGCTCGGGTGGCAGGGACGTCGCGGCGATGCAGGGACGCCATAAGGAGGCGAGGAGGTCGGCCGAGCCGGCGGGGTTTGGTGTCGCGCGGGAGAACTTGGGCGACGGCGGCGCTCGGGAAGGAGCGAGGCGCCAGGGAGGGGCGGACGACGAAGAGGCGGGCCTGTGCGGCTCTGCTCGAGGAAGACGGTGGCGTGGGGGAGCTCGAAGCAGAGGCGCCGTCGTGAAGGAGGATGGAGGATGTCGAGGGCGACCTGGGCCGACCATGGCGGCGGCCATGGGGAGGAGAGCGACGAGGGCGGCAAGGGGATGGCGAGGACGAGCGGGTCGTGGGGTTGGGGAAGAGCGCGGCGGCGCTGCGAGCGGTAGAGGGCGAGCCGGAGAGAGAGAGGGTTGGGGCTCGGGCTGGCCGGGCTCGCCGGAGCGGAGGGGAGCGGCGGTCGGGGTGGCTCATGCTGTAGGGGAGGAAGGCGAGGAGGAGCGAGAGAGGAGGCGTGGGGCGCGCTTCGGCGGCGGACGAGACGAGGGCGCGGCGCTGCGCGGGGCGTGGAAGGCAGCGGGGTCGGCGACTGGCGGTGGTGCGAGGCCAGGCGAGGGGAGAGAGAGAGAGCGGCGGGGAGGGTGCGACGCGGGGGAGAGAGAGGGGTGCGACGCGGGGGCGACGTGGCCGGGTGTGGTGGGACCCGCTGGCGGCAGGGTGTGTGCACGGGTTGGTGGCGTGTGTGCTCTGTGTGTGGCTGGGTGAGGTGGAGGGAAAAAGGGAAGGGAATGGTGAGGTGGCGCGCTGTTATTGGGCGGAGTGAGGTGGAGGGTTGGAGGAAGTGGATGGGTAGAATAGGGTTGGATAGAAAAGGGTTGGGGTTAGACAGATTAGGGTTTTAATTTGGAGGTGCCCGGCTAGGCTTTCGGGCCTGGCTGGCTGCCTTTTATAAAATAATATAAATTTTATTTACTTAAAACGGGCTTTTGAAATCCGTTGGTAGACGAAACAAAATAGTCCGGAGACCCGGGTTTTGTATTTGAATAAAGACGGGGCGTTTAGAAAACAAAAACAGATTTTTCGAAATATAGTTTTAAACAAACCATGCATGATGATGACGATGCTCAAATGCAAGGTGGCATGATGACATGAGCATGCGGTCATGATGATGCAATGCACAAAAACAACGCAATTTTCTAGTAGTGGTTTTTGCGGGGCGCCACACAAAAGCATCATCATGTTGAGGATCTTCCCTTCTATGCAAGGCGGCTGTCAAACCCTCAATGGACTGCTGCAAAGTAGTGACATTGACATTGAGCGTAGCCACTTGCGTTTGGATACTATCAACTGTCCCAACATGCTGATCCAATCTCATATTCATATCTTGGAGATTTTTGTCAATGGCATCTGTCGTGTTAGTAAACACACGTGTCAAGTGGGATTTCAAAGCCTCATATTCACGCCAATTGACGAGCTCCTCATCCTTCTTTTTCTGCAACACAACATCATCATCACTAGAAGACATGATTAGTAGGTTAGTGCAAAAATCAAAATCAGTATGGTGGAAACTCTCACAACTCACTCACAACTAATAAGAAAGGAGATCTTACCATTCCAAAGTGAATAGAGATGCTCTACCAAACGAAATCAAAGACTGATGCACTTGATGTGATGAAGTGAATATCAAAGGTATAGAGAACGATCGCAGGACACACAGGTTATTTAAGGTGGAGCTATAGGTATGGTACCCTATCTACACCGTCAACAAGTCCTAGTGCTGATCGTACAAATACCCAAGAAACAAACACAGTGGAGATAAACGTGGCCAAGCAACTTATGAAAAGGAATATTGCAATGCACAAGAGAGACGCTAGTAATAGCTCAAATAGAATAGGCACAAGATTGCTCAAACTACTAGTGCTATACACAACAAGGCCTCCAATATTGCACACTTCTATATCTCTCTTTTTTTTTGTCAGGCTTGTAGCTCTTTTATCTTTTTTTTATACTGATTCTGTTTTTTTCAACTATATTACTTAATGCAAACGAGCACAGCAACTTATAACAGAACTGGGCTGGATAGTCCGGTTGATATGCGTCGGAGACTCCGGTTGGGCCGGATAGTCCTGTGTGATTCGGCCGGATAGTCCGGTTTTGCCTGTCGAAAATTTCTCCACTGCAAACCCTAATGAGCAGCCTGTCGGAGCAAAGCAACTAGTCTCGTGGGTACGTTCCTTGGCAAAGATGCTGTAGATAGGCTGTGTCTATGGTATGCAAACAAACGTACGCTATGTGGACTTGGAAAAACGATAAAAAACTTGCGGAAACGGTAACGATGGGAACAGCGGAAAACAAGATCAAACCCTACACCTAGACACAAACGGAAACTAGACTCCTACGAGGAAAACCTGCAGATCGGATCTACGAGAAGATACAATCAGCAACTAAAAACTTGAAAACGATGCGATCTAGTCTATGGCAAATCTTTTTGTAAGGCTTTTTCTATATAGGACGAAAACACTCTCTAATCTATGGATGGATTTGTGGATGCTTACCGAGGCAACACTGGAACTCTGATACCAAGATGATATGGGGTGGCTCGATCTTCTCACTAAGCGGATGGCAATGATAATGGTGGATGATAGATAACTAGCCTGTAGCTATGAACTCTCCCGCTCGATCCCTGATGCCAATGCAACAGCTCTCGAACCTTGTAGGATATTCACAACACCACGCTCTTGCGCACGCAGCCGTGACCATGAACGGTAGTATGCAATCTACTAATTCCCAATGGAACAATAGATCACACTCAATTATAGTTGGTAGATTCGAACACAGGGTAATTCCAGAGGTTCTATGAAAGAAACAACTCCAAATTATTTTAACGTGGTCTAAACCCTAACTAGAGGTCGTCCCATAGCTTATAAGGGCGGCTGGAGCGACCAGAAACCAAAACTAAACGCAAACGACTCAAATTGATACAAACCGACTCGGACCAGATTCGGTTGGCGGGCGGACACTCCGGTCGAATTCGGCCGGACAGTCCGGTGAGGCCGGACACTCCGGGTGAAGTGTGTCGGACAGTCCGGTCTGGCCGGAAACTCTGAAGTTTCCGGGTGGCGTTCTGGTAGTGTCCGAACTGGCATACTAAATGTCCACACCAGTTCGCCTCTCGACCAGGCCGGACAGTCCGGGTGGATCTGGCCGAACACTCCGGTCGTGGCAGATCTTTTTGCCGTCGTCTTGATGATCTTCTCTTGCGCCTTCCTCCCGCTCCTCCCTCGCGCATCCTTGGGCGATCATCATGTTGGGCTTCTCTTGTAGCCCTTCTCCTCCTCGCGCCATGCTTGTTTCTCCAACGAACCTGATCATACATAAATGCATAGACTTAGGCAGTATAAAGTTCTCATCAATCAAAGTACCGGATTCGTTTAGGAGTAAATTCACCTGTTGTTCCAGTAGCTTAGCACGAGCTCTTGTAATAGGTCCAATTCTAATCTCATTGGACTGATCCTTTCTTGCAACAGTTGTAGCATCTTCAGTAGTCATTGGGGTAGGTGTAATTGTAGGGATGTCCTCATCACGGATGTTGTAGATAGGCTATGTCTATGGTATGCAAAGAAAGGTACGCTATGTGGACTCGGACAAATGATGAAAACTTGCGGAAAAGGTGATGGTGGACATGGTGTAAAACAAGATCAAAGCCTAAACCTAGACACAAACGAAAACTAGACTCCTACGAGAAAAACCTGTAGATCGGATCTACAAGAAGACACGATGATATGGGGTAGCCCGATCTTCTTAGTAAGCGGATGGCAATGATAATGGTGTATGATAGATAACTAGCCTGTAGCTATGAACTCTCCCGCTCGATCCCTGATGCCAATGCAACAGCTCTCGAACCTTGTAGGATATTCACAACACCACGCTCTTGCGCATGCAGCCGTGACCACGAACGGTGGTATGCAATCTACTAATTCCCAATGGAACAACAGATCACACTTAATTATAGTTGGTAGATTCGAACATAGGGTAATTCCAGAGGTTCTATGAAAGAAACAACTCCAAATTATTTTAACGTGGTCTAAACCCTAACAAGAGGTCATCCCGTAGCTTATAAAGGCGGCTAGAGCGACCAGAAACCAAAACTAAACGCAAACGACTCAAACTGATACAAACCGACACGGACCAGATTCGGTCGGCGGGCGGACACTCCAGTCGAATTCGACCGGACAGTCCGGTGAGGCTAGACACTCCGGGTGAAGTGAGTCGGACAGTCCGGTCTGGCCGGAAACTCTGAAGTTTCCGGGGGGCGTTCGGGTAGTGTTCGAACTAGCATACTGAATGTCCACGCCAGTTCGCCTCTCGACCAGGCCGGACAGTCCGGGTGGATCTGGCCGAACACTCCGGTCGTGGCAGATCTTTTTGCCTTCGTCTTGATGATCTTCTCTTGCGCCTTCCTCCCGCTCCTCCCTCGCGCATCCTTGGGCGATCATCATGTTGGGCTTCTCTTGTAGCCCTTCTCCTCCTCGCGCCATGCTTGTTTCTCCAATGAACCGGATCATGCATAAATGCATAGACTTAGGCAGTATAAAGTTCTCATCAATCAAAGTACCGGATTCGTTTAGGAGTAAATTCACCTGTTGTTCCAGTAGCTTAGCACGAGCTCTTGTAATAGGTCCAATTCTAATCTCATTGGACTGATCCTTTCTTGCAACAGTTGTAGCATCTTCAGTAGTCATTGGGCTAGGTGTAATTGTAGGGATGTCCTCATCACGGATGCTGTAGATAGGCTATGTCTATGGTATGCAAAGAAAGGTACGCTATGTGGACTCGGACAAATGATGAAAACTTGCGGAAATGGTGATGGTGGACATGGTGGAAAACAAGATCAAAGCCTAAACCTAGACACAAACGAAAACTAGACTCCTACGAGAAAAACCTGTAGATCGGAT
The DNA here is from genome assembly GCA_916181665.1 of Avena sativa. Classification (NCBI taxonomy): domain Eukaryota; kingdom Viridiplantae; phylum Streptophyta; class Magnoliopsida; order Poales; family Poaceae; genus Avena; species Avena sativa. The sequence goes on along the minus strand of OV702286.1, from coordinate 275,271,217 downwards.
CTACAAGAAGACACGATGATATGGGGTAGCCCGATCTTCTTAGTAAGCGGATGGCAATGATAATGGTGTATGATAGATAACTAGCCTGTAGCTATGAACTCTCCCGCTCGATCCCTGATGCCAATGCAACAGCTCTCGAACCTTGTAGGATATTCACAACACCACGCTCTTGCGCACGCAGCCGTGACCATGAACGGTGGTATGCAATCTACTAATTCCCAATGGAACAACAGATCACACTTAATTATAGTTGGTAGATTCGAACACAGGGTAATTCCAGAGGTTCTATGAAAGAAACAACTCCAAATTATTTTAACGTGGTCTAAACCCTAACTAGAGGTCATCCCATAGCTTATAAGGGCGGCTGGAGCGACCAGAAACCAAAACTAAACGCAAACGACTCAAACTGATACAAACCGACTCGGACCAGATTCGGTCGGCGGGCGGACACTCCAGTCGAATTTGACCGGACAGTCCGGTGAGGCTGGACACTACGGGTGAAGTGTGTCGGACAGTCCGATCTGGCCGGAAACTCTGAAGTTTCCGGGGGGCGTTCGGGTAGTGTCCGAACTAGCATACTGAATGTCCACGCCAGTTCGCCTCTCGACCAGGCCGGACAGTCCGGGTGGATCTGGCCGAACACTCCGGTCGTGGCAGATCTTTTTGCCTTCGTCTTGATGATCTTCTCTTGCGCCTTCCTCCCGCTCCTCCCTCGCGCATCCTTGGGCGATCATCATGTTGGGCTTCTCTTGTAGCCCTTCTCCTCCTCGCGCCATGCTTGTTTCTCCAACGAACCGGATCATACATAAATGCATAGACTTAGGCAGTATAAAGTTCTCATCAATCAAAGTACCAGATTCTTTTGGGAGTAAATTCACCTGTTGTTCCAGTAGCTTAGCACGAGCTCTTGTAATAGGTCCAATTCTAATCTCATTGGACTGATCCTTTCTTGCAACAGTTGTAGCATCTTCAGTAGTCATTGGGCTAGGTGTAATTGTAGGGATGTCCTCATCACGGATGCTGTAGATAGGCTATGTCTATGGTATGCAAAGAAAGGTACGCTATGTGGACTCGGACAAATGATGAAAACTTGCGGAAAAGGTGATGGTGGACATGGTGGAAAACAAGATCAAAGCCTAAACCTAGACACAAACGAAAACTAGACTCCTACGAGAAAAACCTGTAGATCGGATCTACAAGAAGACACGATGATATGGGGTAGCCCGATCTTCTGAGTAAGCCGATGGCAATGATAATGGTGTATGATAGATAACTAGCCTGTAGCTATGAACTCTCCCGCTCGATCCCTGATGCCAATGCAACAGCTCTCGAACCTTGTAGGATATTCACAACACCACGCTCTTGCGCACGCAGCCGTGACCACGAACGGTGGTATGCAATCTACTAATTCCCAATGGAACAACAGATCACACTTAATTATAGTTGGTAGATTCGAACACAGGGTAATTCCAGAGGTTCTATGAAAGAAACAACTCCAAATTATTTTAACGTGGTCTAAACCCTAACAAGAGGTCATCCCGTAGCTTATAAAGGCGGCTAGAGCGACCAGAAACCAAAACTAAACGCAAACGACTCAAACTGATACAAAGCGACACGGACCAGATTCGGTCTGCGGGCGGACACTCCAGTCGAATTCGACCGGACAGTCCGGTGAGGCTAGACACTCCGGGTGAAGTGTGTCGGACAGTCCGGTCTGGCCGGAAACTCTGAAGTTTCCGGGGGGCGTTCGGGTAGTGTCCGAACTAGCATACTGAATGTCCACGCCAGTTCGCCTCTCGACCAGGCCGGACAGTCCGGGTGGATCTGGCCGAACACTCCGGTCGTGGCAGATCTTTTTGCCTTCGTCTTGATGATCTTCTCTTGCGCCTTCCTCCCGCTCCTCCCTCGCGCATCCTTGGGCGATCATCATGTTGGGCTTCTCTTGTAGCCCTTCTCCTCCTCGCGCCATGCTTGTTTCTCCAATGAACCGGATCATGCATAAATGCATAGACTTAGGCAGTATAAAGTTCTCATCAATCAAAGTACCGGATTCGTTTAGGAGTAAATTCACCTGTTGTTCCAGTAGCTTAGCACGAGCTCTTGTAATAGGTCCAATTCTAATCTCATTGGACTGATCCTTTCTTGGAACAGTTGTAGCATCTTCAGTAGTCATTGGGCTAGGTGTAATTGTAGGGATGTCCTCATCACGGATGCTGTAGATAGGCTATGTCTATGGTATGCAAAGAAAGGTACGCTATGTGGACTCGGTATAATGATTAAAACTTGCGGAAAAGGTGATGGTGGACATGGTGGAAAACAAGATCAAAGCCTAAACCTAGACACAAACGAAAACTAGACTCCTACGAGAAAAACCTGTAGATCGGATCTACAAGAAGACACGATGATATGGGGTAGCCCGATCTTCTTAGTAAGCGGATGGCAATGATAATGGTGTATGATAGATAACTAGCCTGTAGCTATGAACTCTCCCGCTCGATCACTGATGCCAATGCAACAGCTCTCGAACCTTGTAGGATATTCACAACACCACGCTCTTGCGCACGCAGCCGTGACCATGAACGGTGGTATGCAATCTACTAATTCCCAATGGAACAACAGATCACACTTAATTATAGTTGGTAGATTCGAACACAGGGTAATTCCAGAGGTTCTATGAAAGAAACAACTCCAAATTATTTTAACGTGGTCTAAACCCTAACTAGAGGTCATCCCATAGCTTATAAGGGCGGCTGGAGCGACTAGAAACCAAAACTAAACGCAAACGACTCAAACTGATACAAACCGACTCGGACCAGATTCGGTCGGCGGGCGGACACTCCAGTCGAATTTGACCGGACAGTCCGGTGAGGCTGGACACTCCGGGTGAAGTGTGTCGGACAGTCCGATCTGGCCGGAAACTCTGAAGTTTCCGGGGGGCGTTCGGGTAGTGTCCGAACTAGCATACTGAATGTCCACGCCAGTTCGCCTCTCGACCAGGCCGGACAGTCCGGGTGGATCTGGCCGAACACTCCGGTCGTGGCAGATCTTTTTGCCTTCGTCTTGATGATCTTCTCTTGCGCCTTCCTCCCGCTCCTCCCTCGCGCATCCTTGGGCGATCATCATGTTGGGCTTCTCTTGTAGCCCTTCTCCTCCTCGCGCCATGCTTGTTTCTCCAACGAACCGGATCATACATAAATGCATAGACTTAGGCAGTATAAAGTTCTCATCAATCAAAGTACCGGATTCGTTTAGGAGTAAATTCACCTGTTGTTCCAGTAGCTTAGCACAAGCCCTTGTAATAGGTCCAATTCTAATCTCATAGGACTGATCCTTTCTTGCAACAGTTGTAGCATCTTCAGTAGTCATTGGGCTAGGTGTAATTGTAGGGATGTCCTCATCACGGATGCTGTAGATAGGCTATGTCTATGGTATGCAAACAAAGGTACGCTATGTGGACTCGGACAAATGATGAAAACTTGCGGAAAAGGTGATGGTGGACATGGTGGAAAACAAGATCAAAGCCTAAACCTAGACACAAACGAAAACTAGACTCCTACGAGAAAAACCTGTAGATCGGATCTACAAGAAGACACGATGATATGGGGTAGCCCGATCTTCTTAGTAAGCGGATGGCAATGATAATGGTGTATGATAGATAACTAGCCTGTAGCTATGAACTCTCCCGCTCGATCCCTGATGCCAATGCAACAGCTCTCGAACCTTGTAGGATATTCACAACACCACGCTCTTGCGCACGCAGCCGTGACCACGAACGGTGGTATGCAATCTACTAATTCCCAATGGAACAACAGATCACACTTAATTATAGTTGGTAGATTCGAACACAGGGTAATTCCAGAGGTTCTATGAAAGAAACAACTCCAAATTATTTTAACGTGGTCTAAACCCTAACTAGAGGTCATCCCATAGCTTATAAGGGCGGCTGGAGTGACCAGAAACCAAAACTAAACGCAAACGACTCAAACTGATACAAACCGACTCGGACCAGATTCGGTCGGCGGGCGGACACTCCAGTCGAATTCGACCGGACAGTCCGGTGAGGCTGGACACTCCGGGTGAAGTGTGTCGGACAGTCCGGTCTGGCAGGAAACTCTGAAGTTTCCGGGGGGCGTTCGGGTAGTGTCCGAACTAGCATACTGAATGTCCACGCCAGTTCGCCTCTCGACCAGGCCGGACAGTCCGGGTGGATCTGGCCGAACACTCCGGTCGTGGCAGACCTTTTTGCCTTCGTCTTGATGATCTTCTCTTGCGCCTTCCTCCCGCTCCTCCCTCGCGCATCCTTGGGCGATCATCATATTGGGCTTCTCTTGTAGCCCTTCTCCTCCTCGCGCCATGCTTGTTTCTCCAACAAACCGGATCATACATAAATGCATAGACTTAGGCAGTATAAAGTTCTCATCAATCAAAGTACCAGATTCTTTTGGGAGTAAATTCACCTGTTGTTCCAGTAGCTTAGCACGAGCTCTTGTAATAGGTCCAATTCTAATCTCATTGGACTGATCCTTTCTTGCAACAGTTGTAGCATCTTCAGTAGTCATTGGGCTAGGTGTAATTGTAGGGATGTCCTCATCACGGATGCTGTAGATAGGCTATGTCTATAGTATGCAACAAAGGTACGCTATGTGGACTCGGACAAATGATGAAAACTTGCGGAAAAGGTGATGGTGGACATGGTGGAAAACAAGATCAAAGCCTAAACCTAGACACAAACGAAAACTAGACTCCTACGAGAAAAACCTGTAGATCGGATCTACAAGAAGACACGATGATATGGGGTAGCCCGATCTTCTTAGTAAGCGGATGGCAATGATAATGGTGGATGATAGATAACTAGCATGTAGCTATGAACTCTCCCGCTCGATCCCTGATGCCAATGCAACAGCTCTCGAACCTTGTAGGATATTCACAACACCACGCTCTTGCGCACGCAGCCGTGACCACGAACGGTAGTATGCAATCTACTAATTCCCAATGGAACAACAGATCACACTTAATTATAGTTGGTAGATTCGAACACAGGGTAATTCCAGAGGTTCTATGAAAGAAACAACTCCAAAATATTTTAACGTGGTCTTAAACCCTAACTAGAGGTCGTCCCATAGCTTATAAGGGCGGCTGGAGTGACCAGAAACCGAAAGTAAACACAAACGACTCAAACTGATACAAACCGACTCGGACCAGATTCGGTCGGCGGGCGGACACTCCGGTCGAATTTGGCTGGACAGTCCGGTCAGGCCGGACACTCCGGGTGAAGTGTGCCGGACAGTCCGGTCTGGCCGGAAACTTTGAAGTTTCCGGGTGGCGTCCGTGTAGTGTCCGAACTGGCATACTGAATGTCCACGCCAGTTCGCCTCTCGACCAGGCCGGACAGTCCGGGTGGATCTGGCCGGACACTCCGGTCATGGCAGATCTTTTTGCCTTTGTCTTGATGATCTTCTCTTGCGCCTTCCTCCTGCTCCTCCCTCGCGCATCCTTGGGCGATCATCATGTTGGGCTTCTCTTGTAGCCCTTCTCCTCCTCGCGCCATGCTTGTTTCTCCAACGAACCTGATCATACATAAATGCATAGACTTAGGCAGTATAAAGTTCTCATCAATGAAAGCATCATGGTCAACTAGGAATGAATTCACCTGATAGTCATTATTGATTTGACTCAATATTTCCTTCCAGTTCAAGTAGTCAGAATCATCATAATCCCTGTATATATCCTCATCATCCTCCCTTTCTTCATGAAAAGTCGTCCTCGGCTTTAGGTAAGCTGAAAGTGGGAGAAACAAAAAGAATAACGTGTACGGAAAGTATATGTATATATAACATGTTGTATTATTGTTGTTCACATGAAAAGTATGTCCAGTATACATCAAGCAACTTAAATTGCAGGTATAAGTGAAGTACAAAGAATCATGATCATGGTGAAAAACAACTAAATAGATAGTCATGTTCTTCAATATTAAATTCAGTTTTCTCAAAGAAGATTTATGATCAAATTTGTGAACAAGATCAAACCAATTCAATCTGTCTGAAAACCAAATTGAATCATGCCATGCTTCAACTACGCTACTCTGATTATTATCAACATGATCATGTTGTCCAGTATGTAAAATGCAACTCAATTTGCAAATAGAAGTGAAGTATAAAGCATTAGCACAACTTGATAACGAATTTTGGGACAAACACAACGAATATGAAAACTTGGGTTCTATTCTAGCAAGATTACAACGATCCAACATAGGTAAAATTACTTGTGTTGGATGCATTATATCAACTAGATCTGACTTTAGTTTCATATTATCACAAATTTTAGCATATATCCCACAACACATAGTCGTTGACACACAACATGTATGGCTGAAAAAAGCATGTTTCAGTTCAGCGATTCTATCACAAGTAATGCATATGTGATCCACAAGAAAATTTGCATGCATGCTATATTCACCAATTAGATTGAAAGTGAAACAAGGAGAATATGTGCTAGCATTCAGAAATGTAATTTCAGAAATCTTATCCACATCACTACTCATATTCATAGGTTCATTTAGCATGATGGAATACACAATATCAGTAGGAGGTATTCGAGCAAGTATTTCCTTATGTGTAATCAGTACCACATGATCAAAATTCGAATTTGGTAAAATATCACATGGTGCTATAACAATAGTGCAAGGCAAGTCACAAGGAGGCTTCAGTAAAGGAATAAACTCACAATATGTCACACATGTTGGCTGAATCTACCAATGTCATCAAGAATCTTCTCAGCTGTAGTAGGTACTACGACATCCTCCTCAAGTGACAATACCAGATCGTGTGATGCAGGTTGTAAAATAGGCGGCTCCCTTTCTTCAAAAGCAACATGTACATCACAAGATACAACACTAGGAGTAGACATGATTATGTTAGTAGACAACTCACATGTCTCATTAGTGTCCACTCTCAAAATTTCTGGAATAGGCCATTTGTAGTTGTTCAAAAACATAGAACGTAGAAATTGCTTGAAATCTTCCCAAAGGATTTTTTTACCCATGACACCATACCCAATCCTTGCGTCCTTCCACCAACGAGCTACCTCTTCACCCACACGTCGGTGAGCAAGAATGTATTCTATATGGCCATTAAACTTTCTATTAAAAGTACGACATCTCGCAAAACCAAATCCCATATCAATTTCCCAAATCTGATATTATGCGGGTGTGGCGGAACTTTCCAATCGCCACTTGATTGTAGTTGAATCATATGCCATGCCAACCACAATAGCTAAATAGTCATGGTAAACATCATTTGATTTCTGCATCACATCAACACTAGAAGACATGATTAGTAGGTTAGTGCAAAAATCAAAATCTGTATGGTGGAAACTCTCACAGCTCACTCACAACTAATAAGAAAGGAGATCTTACCGTTCCAAAGTGAATAGAGATGCTCTACCAAACGAAATCAAAGACTGATGCACTGATGTGATGAAGTGAATATCAAAGGTATAGAGAACGATCCTAGTGCTGATCGTACAAATACCCAAGAAACACACACAGTGGAGATAAACGTGGCAAATCAACTTATGAAAAGAAATATTGCAATGCACAAGAGAGACGCTAGTAATAGCTCAAATAGAACAGGCACAAGATTGCTCAATCTACTAGTGCTATACACAACAAGGCCTCCAATATTGCACACTTCTATATCTCTTTTTTTTCAGGCTTGTAGCACTTTTCTCTTTTTTTATACTGATCCTCTTTTCTTTTCTCTTTTTTTTGATTTTTTTCAACTATATTACTCAATGCAAACGAGCACAGCAACTTATAATAGAACTGGGCCGGATAGTCCGGTTGATATGCGCCAGAGACTCCAGTTGGGCCGGATAGTCCGGTGTGATTCGGCCGGATAGTCCGGTTTTGCTTGTCGAAAAATTTATGCACTGCAAACCCTAATGAGCAGCCTGTCGGAGCAAAGCAACTAGTCTCGTGGGTACGTTCCTAGGCACAGATGCTGTAGATAGGCTGTGTCTATGGTATGCAAACAAAGGTACGCTATGTGGACTCGGAAAAAAGATTAAACACTTGCGGAAACGGTAACGGTGGAAACAGTGGAAAACAAGATGAAACCTTAAACTTAGACACAAACGGAAACTAGACTCCTACGAGGAAAACCTGCAGATCGGATCTACAAGAAGATACAATCAGCAACTAAAACTCGAAAACGATGCAATCTAGTCTATGGCAAATCTTTTTGTAAGGCTTTTTTCTGTATAGGACGAAAACACTCTCTAATCTATGGATGGATTTATGGATGCTTACCGAGGCAACACTGGAAATCTGATACCAAGATGATATGGGGTAGCCCGATCTTCTCAGTAAGCGGATGGTAATGATAATGGTGGATGATAGATAACTAGCCTGTAGCTATGAACTCTCCCGCTTGATCCCTGATGCCAATGCAACAGCTCTCAAACCTTGTAGGATATTCACAACACCACGCTCTTGCGCACGCAGCCGTGACCACGAACGGTAGTATGCAATCTACTAATTCCCAATGGAACAACAGATCACACTCAATTATAGTTGGTAGATTCGAACACAGGGTAATTCCAGAGGTTCTATGAAAGAAACAGCTCCAAAATATTTTAACGTGGTCTTAAACCCTAACTAGAGGTCGTCCCATAGCTTATAAGGGCGGCTAGAGCGACCAGAGACCGAAACTAAACGCAAATGACTCAAACTGATACAGACCGACTCGGACCAGATTGGTCGGTGGGCGGACACTCTGGTCGAATTCGGCCGGACAGTCCGGTCAGGCCGGACACTCCGGGTGAAGTGTGCCGGACAATCCGGTCTGGCCAGAAACTTTGAAGTTTCCGGGTGGCGTCCGTGTAGTGTCCGAACTGGCATACTGAATGTCCACGCCAGTTCGCCTCTCGACCAGGCCAGACAGTCCGGGTGGATCTGGCCAGACACTCCGGTCGTGGCAGATCTTTTTGCCTTTGTCTTGATGATCTTCTCTTGCGCCTTCCTCCCGCTCCTCCCTCGCGCATCCTTGGGCGATCATCATGTTGGGCTTCTCTTGTAGCCCTTCTCCTCCTCGTGCCATGCTTGTTTCTCCAACGAACCTGATCATACCTAAATACATAGACTTAGGCAGTATAAAGTTCTCATCAATGAAAGCATCATGGTCAACTGATGCAGCCCGTCCTACGGACGCTTCTACATCTACACCAACAAGTCCCCCAAGTGGACCCATGACTCGTGCCCGAGCCAAACTCCTCCAAGCTAAGGTGAACTCGCTCCTCTCTTCGTGCCAATTCGATACCTCCTTGGATGGTGTGCTACTTCATACCACTACTTTGTGCATCATCAGGTACGAGCCCCCACCGCGTCGACCCACAAGCCCTGAAGCTGCACCTGTCCTGAAGCTGCCTCAGCCGGAGTGTCCGCCCGAATCAAGCCGGAGTGTCCGGAGCAACTCAGCCGGAGTGTCTGGCCTGCTCGAGCCCGGACCTGGCATGGACATTCAGAAGGTCGAATCGGACACTGCCCGGAGTGTCCGGCCACCCCGGACTGTCCGGTCGATCCGACCCGGACTATCCGGCCCAAACGATGGGCCTGCGAGCCTAGCTGGGCCCTATGGCCCATGTACCCCTCTACTTCGCCCAGAACTCTACTTTAATGCCTAAACTACCCCTAAACTTGTGGCTGGCCTATATATAGCCCCCCACCTCTATTGTAAACCCTAGGCTTGATATTGGAATTAGTGGAAACCCCTTTGTGGATCTATCTAATTCTTGCCTCATGCTCCTTGACTAAGGAGCACCAATATCCCCAAACCTCGTTGGAGTTTGCATCGTGCCTCTGTGTTGTACAAGGCCTAGGCATCGGTGTCCCTTTGCCTAGACGTCAAGATCTCACTGAGTCTCCCATCTCGCTGTGCCGGTTCGAGAGAGAGTCCTCCACCCGACGCTGATCCTAGGGATTGCGTCGGACCGGTCACCACCGGCGTGAGATATTGGTGTTTATCGTGGTTTTGCGTGTGTGTGTTCATCGCGTTCTTCGTGCGTGTGTTCGTCGTGTTCATCCTTCCCTCCCCCCCCCCCCCCCCCCCCCGCACTCCACCCTCGATTTGAAAGGGAATCGTGAAAGATCGGGCCACCCTAGAGGTTTGCCCTCAACATCAACTAGGAATGAATTCACCTGATAGTCATTATTGATTTGACTCCATATTTCCTTCCAGTTCAAGTAGTTAGAATCATCATAATCCCTGTATATACCCTCATCACACGACCAGCAACTAAAACTCGAAAACAATGCAATCTAGTCTATGGCAAAACTTTTTGTAAGCCTTTTTTCTGTATAGGACGAAACAAAAACTAATCTATGGATGGATTTGTGGATGCTTACTGAGTAAATGAGGAAATATGATACCAACATGATATGGGGTTGCCCGGTCTTCTCAGCAAGCACTTGTCGATGATGATAATGGTGGATAGATAACTAGCATGTAGCGATGAACTCTCCCGCTCGAGCCCTGATGCCTGCAACAGCTATTGAGCCCTGTGGGATATTCACAACACCACGCTCTTACGCACGGAGCCGTCGACCATGAACGGTAGTTTGCAATCTACTAATTCCCAGTGGAACAATAGATCACACTCAATGGCAGTAGTATAATTTGATCACAGGGTAATTCCAGAGGTTCTTTGAAAGAAACAACTCCAAAATAGTTTAAACATGGTCTAAACCCTAACTATTGGTCATCCCAAGGCTTATAAGGGCGGCTGGGGAGGCCAGAAACTAAAACTAAAACGCGTATGACTCAAACTGATACAACCGACTCAGACCAGATTTCGGTCGGCGGGCGGACATTCCGGTTGATATCGGTCGGACACTCCGGGTGGAGTGTGCCGGACAGTCCGGTCTGGCCGGAAACTTCAGAGTTTTCGGGTGGTGTCCGCGCAGTGTCCGATTTGGGGAATAGATTGTCCACACCAATCCTTCTCTCGGGCAGGCCGGACAGTCCGGGTGGACTCGGCCGGACACTCCGGTCGTGGCAGAGCTTTTTGCCTCCGTCTTGATGATCTTCTCTTGCGCCTTCCTCCCGCTCCTCCCCTGCGCATCCTTGGGTGATCATCATGTTGTGCTTCTCTTGTAGCCCTTCTCCTCGTGCCATGCTTATTTCTCCAACGAACCTAATCATACATAAATGCCTAGACTTAGGTAGTATAAAGTTCTCATCAATTAAAGAACCAGATTCGTTTAGGAGTGAATTCACATGTTGTTCAAGTAGCTTAGCACGACCTCTTGTAATGGGTCAATTCTAATCTCATTGGACTGATCCTTCTTTGCAACAGCTGGAACATCTTTAGTAGTAATCGGGATGTCCTCATCATGAGTCATGCAAGACTGGCATCGCACATATTTCTATGGCCCAGATATTCCCCTGCCTGACCGTCTTGAGACGTATCCCGACTTAGTCGATGGAGCCGCCGCCAAAGTACCTGCCTAGAGGACCCCCAGCCTCCCTTCCGTCCGACGACGAGGCCAACAGCGCCGGAAGGCGGATCGAATTGCTCGTGGACGGAGGTCTGACGGGTATGGACCTAGCCATGTGCTGGCTTGTTAGGAGGATCCAACCTCTACAGCATCACACCGAGTTTATGTGCAAGTACACTCAGGATAGGAGAGATCCCATGTGAATTTCGTGGGACAACTTCTCCACGGACTCTATCAAACACCGACTTAAGGACATCGTCAAGGTGAAGGATAGGAAGCGTGGCTTCAAGATCATCTATGTCATGTTCGACTGTGACAAATGCCTAGAGGTAGCTTTTGTTTCCTGTGTTGCTCGTTATATACTCTAAGGTTTTTCCGTCTTGAAGTTGTTATTCTAACACTCCTTTGTTTCCCAGCTGGCGACCTTGGCGTAAGATCAAATGGCCTCCCAAGTCTATGATCCCAAACTAAAGGATATCCAAGTGGTGTCCGACGATGATGCCCCCAAGGACCAGCCAGCTCCGGCATCGGAAGAGCTCCACCTCTAATGATGCTGCTGAGGCCAAGAAGAAGAAGAAGAAATCGGAGAGTGGAGTCTCCAGATGATCCACCGCCGCCTTAGAGGCGGAGAAGCAGAAATCCACCGGCAATCCCCTTACCAAGGCTCCTACCATGGAGTAAGTATATTCATTCTCCGACTTGTATTTTTATCTCATACCTTTTTTCAACTCTTGTACTTATGCTTTGTATGTTTCAGGAGGAAAGACGGTGCTAGTTTGAAGCTATCCTCCAGAGATGCTGGAGGGTCAAAAAACATTCGTGATATGCTTACCAGGGATGTAGTCGCCAAGCCTTCTCCCGCTACTGCTCCCCCTACTCCTGCCGCCAAGCCTTCTACCGGTCCCACTGGGCCTTCATCCCCCGCCATCCCTAAGATCACTGCCATGCAGACAGATGTCAATCCAATCTTTGATATCTCAGGCTCTGTCGAGGTGGACATCGCTCCCAGCGGTCAGGCGATGCAGGAGAGTACCTCCTCCAAAGTGGCTGAAGCTCCCGCCACCAAGAAAGGGAAGCAGGTAATGGAAGCAGAGGAGGCGGAGGAAGTTGCGACAACAGACAAGGCGGGAGCCTCTGAGCCATCAACTGCTATGAACACGCAGCAGGTGGCTAGGGCATCTTCCATGCCTCCGGCTTCAACATCTCCTCTGGCCGCGACTCCTCCGACGTTGTGCCTGGATGACCTCATTGCATAGGCAGATGCCGTGTATAACAATGTTGGCATCTTCCATACTGCATATGCCAACCTGGCCAACAATCTTAAGCTTATTGCCATTGTTAGTCTTTTAAACTTCACTTCTTTTACTTCGTGTAACATATCCCTCTCTAGCCACTGAGCTCTTAGGCGGATAAACAAAAGTTATTAGCATGAGTACTCCAAAGAACAGAGAGTAGAAATTGATAATGTAGCCCCTGAGCATCTAGGTGGAAACTTAGAAAAGTTCCGGATAAATGCTCTAAGAGTAGCATACTTGCTGATTAAAATCTTGTACTGTAGCCCCCAAGCGTGTAGTTGAAACTAGATAGTTCTAACTAAATTCTCTAGAGAGAATAAACGTGTTTACTTGTTCACCAATGAGAATAGACGGAGGATTACCGCCAATGAGAGGTTTGCTGCTTTGCGGAAGGAACTGGACCTTGAACGGGGTAAAACAGCCTTCCTGAAGCAACAGATCAAAAATAGCCAGAGTCTGTTTCCTTTAATAGCTCCTTGCTTTTTCTCATGGATCCATTTCTGCCATCATCTCATAATGATTTCCTTTTTCCGTCTTATAGAGGCCATCGCCAAAGCCAAGAGCATTGTCGAGCAATCCAAACATATCCAAGAGCTTGACGATGAGAATAAGATCTTGAAGAAAGACCTGGCCGATGTTGTCAAGGGCCACGAAGAGGCAATGAGGGTGCTGCAAGAGTCTACTGACGCCGAGATGCAGCACCTGAAAAACAAAATTGCACAACTCAAGGAACAGAACCGAGCTGCCAAAGAGCAGAATGAGAGGAACCTTGAGGTCTACAAGACAGTTCAGAAGGAGCGGGACATCTTGGCGGAGACATGCAAGCAAGCTGAGATGAGCATCTTCAGTAACTTTACCCTGTCTTGGTCAATTCTGTACTTTCGATAAAAGTGTGATGTTTTTATACTCATGATCCTTGTATCTTATGCAAACCACAGCTCCCATTGGCTTGGCCAACTTGGGTGAATGTGCGCCGGATCCCAAGGAGTGCATGATTCTTGCTAGGAACTTCGTCAGCACCATCATTGCCTAGGCCAAGGAGATAGCCCAGCCTCTAGGAATAAACATCAAGGCGGTAGACTCAGCGGCCAAGTACTCAGAAATCTTGTGCCGAGCCCCCGAGAAAGTCAAGGACTGGAAAGCCTCTTGCATCCGGTCTGGTGCAAGGATGACCCTGTCCTTGGTCAAGGCACACTACGACAACGCCGACATCGATCTGGTGACCTCCGGCATGCCCAAGCTGGACGAGGAAGGGAAAGAAATCGATAGCGATGCTATTTGGAATTCCCTTGCTGGCTTTGACACCAGAGTTGCCAAAATGGTCAAGGTGGATGTCTTCGTGCCTTCCGAGATCCTTGATGAAGACATGGCTTCTTCTGAGTCTAGCCCATCTCCTTCCGAGTTAGATGAGCTATCCCGGCCTGGCTCCCCTATTGCTGATGATGCCAGCACGAAGTCCCCTGTTATAGAGCCATGAAAAACAATATTTGTATTAAATGTATCTCTGCAATTTGTATGCGGAAAAACTTATGTGTTTTGTTAAGGAGGAAAAAACTTGTACTCAAGTTTCCTGCTACTTATCTATTTCCAACATGTGTATATTTTTAAGCAAGTGCTCGCTTATCCATTATTCTGGTTCGTATGCTTGACCTTTCGTGAGACGGAAGACTCGCAGCATAGAACTATGCTCTCAGGTGATGATGCTTAATAGCACCATCAAGAACCTAAGAGCAAAATTGCCACCTTTGAGTGCCAAGAAGTCACTACTCCGGAATCCACATAAAAACTTCAGAAAATGTATAGACCGGAAAACTTAAGCTAATGCCCGTAGGCGGAATTTTCACAAGTGCAAATGCAAACTTGCGCATAAATGGTTTATATGATCCAAAAATGAACAACTAATGGAGGTAAAAGACTCAGAAGATATGAGTGAACCAAATGCTTTATTTCATTAATCATATAAGAAACTTATTACATAATATAAATATGCTAAGTGTAAAAGGGACGTAGCTGTGCTATGTTCCATGGCCGATCTATCTCCGGGTAATCATCATCAGAGTTACGTTGCTTGCGCTTGCAATTTTTTGTCCTATCTTTCAACTCGCGAATATCGATGAGGTAATAGGAACCATTTAGCAATGATTTGCTTATGACGAACGGTCCTTCCCAAGGCGAGGATAGTTTGTGTGATTTCTCCTGCTTGAGTCTAAGCACCAGATCCCCCTCTTTAAATGAGCGATACTTTACACGGTGACTATGGTAGCCACGTAGCTTCTGCTGGTAGACAGAAGATCTCTGGCATGCCAGCACGTGCTCTTCCTCAAGTAGGTCCACAGATAGGCGTTTCGATTCTTCAACGTCATCCTCCTCATAGGCGGTGACTCTTGGTTCATAGTGGAGGATGTTGGATGGCAGGACGACTTCTGCTCCATAAACCATGAAGAAAGGCGTCAAGCCGGTGGATCTGTTGGGTGTTGTTCGTAAACTCCACAAGACAGATGATAATTCCTCTGCCCAAGCTCCAGCTACTCTACGTAGCGGTGCTTCTAAGCGTGGCTTGATTCCATGCAGAATTAGTCCATTGGCCCTTTCAACTTGCCCATTTGACTATGGGCGTGCCACAGATGCTAGGTCAAGATGGATACCTTTTTCATGACAATACTCCTCAACTTCTCTGAGAGACAAATTTCTGCCATTGTCGGTGATGATACTATGTGGGAGACCAAACCTCACCACTAGATCCCGGACAAGTTTCAGGGTTGTTGCCCCATCAAGCTTTCTAATGGGTTTAGCTTCAATCCATTTTGTGAACTTATCCACTGCTACTAGAAAGTGTGTAAATCCACAGGGTGCTGTCTGCAAAGGTCCCACCATGTCCAGCCCCCAGACTACAAACGCCAAGTTATTGGTATGGTTCACAATTCTTCAGCTGGAACACTTGGTTCTCTCGCATAGAACTGACACCCAAGGCATGTTTGTACCAACTTGTCAGTGTCCGCCTTGGCGGTTAACTAGTAGAATCCTTACCGGAAAGCCTTAGCTACCAACAATCGGGGAGCGGCATGATTCCCACAATCTCTGAGATGTATCTCTCTAAGGATTTCAATACGTTGCTGCCGCGAGACGCATCGAAGGAAAGCTCATGTGGTACTTCTCTTGTATAGATGACCGTCAATGATGACATAGCCTTTTTCTCTATGTACTATTTGCCGGCTCTCACCTTCATCGGTGGGCAAAGTTATGTCTTGTAGATAGTCCAAGAATGGTTTCGTCCAAGCCGAAGAGGTCATTGTTACTGTGTTAACGACTGAGTCCACTCTATCCGGGTTGTCGGGTCTGCTTCCTTCACGGATGGAGTCCGTAAGTGTTCCAGGAAAAAGCCTAGCGGAATTGGTCGGCGGGCTAACCCAAGATTTGACAGCAGATCTGCCACCTCATTTTCTTCCCTTTTGACATACTTGACTTTGTATCCATCTAAGCACTTGGCTATTTTGTCTACTTCGTGATACGGATCAAGCCGATGATCCTATAGTTTTGTCCTGATCTTTCACAGCGAGTAACCCGGATAATAATCCTTCCAATAACGCCGATGAATGTCACCTGAAGCCGAGGAATCAATCCAGCAAGCAACATGGAGAAGATCACCACGCCTCAAACCAAAACACGACAATCCTTGATGAACACAAGAACCTCCATGACAATATCAATACAATAGATAAAACGGCATCGCCGTCCCTAGAGGGATGCTCACCAAGCAACTCACACAATAGTGTTAGACTAAACAACTCAATTTCAAGCTAACCCTAATTCTAGACTAACTAACTCTTTATATAGTCGGTTGGACAGACCCCAAACCGACAACTGGATACAAAACTGACTCTAGCAGATACGTCCGGATCAGACGAAACCTCATAGGCCGGACACTCCGGTGTAGATGGGTCAGACACTCTGGTAGGCTGGACATTCCGGTTTGCTTCGGCCAGACACTCCGGTCTTCATAGTCACCTTCGCGTCCTTCTTGATGATCTCCCTTGCGCCTGCCTCCCGCTCCTCCCTTGCGCATATCATGCCCATATCATCCTCCCCCCTTCAAGGAGCGTTGTCCCCAACGTGTGAGGGTCTTCTCGAAACGGTGGCGTGATATCAACAAAATCATCACGTGGCTTTGACATCTTCAAGTCTTGCTTGCCTTCCACTCTGCAACCTCCCTCTCGGCGTGCTTGACTTGAAACAGCCCTTGGCGCCTGCACTTCCTTGTGTCTCCATACGAGCTTTGACCTAGACGCCACCATCTTCTTCTTCTCAACTCTTGTTGGAACTCGTGGTTGCTGAACATGGACCTTCTTTGCACAACCTGGCATAAGATGAGTAATGCTTGGACCACACAACTGACGAGCATGTGCATCCTTGCCTCTATACATTCGCACAACTGTCCCACCAAAATGCCTCACAGGTGTGTTAACAAAATTTCTCTTGTTACCCCGCTGCACCACATGCACTGGAACATCAGGAGCACAAATATCATCCGTCTGAACACCTGTGTCAACACAAACAACCTTCTGAAGACATGCTGCAACATCCTTCCTCTCAGCAATAAGAGGATGCACTTCAACTGGCTTGTCACTAACAAGTTCCACTAGCTTGTCATCTATAGGCGTAGCTGAAGCAATATCAACATTGTGGCATTGTGCATCATGCTCTCCATCCTGCACCTTAGCTAGCGCAGAATTTGGCTTAGCCTTGCGCACCTTCTCCTTATGTACCACCAGCTCTACATTAGACTTTATGTGATCATCCTACATAGGCTTCAAAGTCTGATGTTTGCCACCATGCACAAAAGAATATGTATTTGCTCTTCCAGCATGTGTAGTGTTGCGATCGTACTACCATGGACGACCAAGTAATAGCCCACATACCTCCAATGGCAACACATCACACTCCACCTCATCAACATAGTGACCAATTGTAAATGGCACACGCACCTTGTGAGTAATCTTCATCATACCGCAACTATTCACCCACTCAACATGCCTCGGTTCTGGAATACGCCATTTGGATAAGCCCAAAGCTTCCACAACTACCTTGCTAATGCCATTATAGTAACTACCACTATCAATCATCAACTTGCATGCTTTGCCCTTGATCATGCACTGCGCCTGAAATAAATTCCATCGCTGGCCTCTATCCGCAGTCATACAAGTCTCATTGTGTACTCTCTTGAGTTGCATATTCAGCCCACTCAATGGTACAACATCTTCCACTGCAGTTGCAACGCACACAGCAACCTTGTCAACATCAGGCTGCTTCTCTTCAGAAAATTTTGGCACTGTCACACTGACCGGTTGCACTGGAACAACTGATGGAGCCTCTTTTACATGAGATGGAATAGACATAACTGCAACCTTGGGTGATTGATGGACTGCCTTCACGGGCTTGGTACAAAATTCCTTACAACGAGGAGACATAAAACATCCACGCAAAAAATTACTGAAGTACTTCCAAGTTGCATCAATAATATCCTTCTCACACATCTCCTTATCCCACCAACGAGCTATCTCCTCATCCATACATCGTAATACAAGAAACATACGTGTAGGATTATCTAAATACTCGTATGTATCACATCTGTAAAAACCATCTTGCATATGATGTTCCCACAACTCATATTCATCATATGTCGCCATATGGACCAGTCTCCACCTGATTTGAGAATCATCACGTACTACACCGTCCAAGATGTCGAGATAATCATTGTACACATCACCAGATCTCTTCCTAAAAGTGCATCGTTTGCCAAAAAAATCACCCTGAAATGACAGCATGCTTCCTAGCATGAACTATAGAACAGAAAAATTTCAGGGTCGGGTTGTCCGATGTTGGAGGGCCGGACTGTCCGGATTGGACGGATACTCCGGGAGGAAACCGTCGGACACTCGGGTGCACGGACATCGAGATCCAATCTGTACCGCCACAACTCTCTAATCTCCACCAAGAACACACTCAGTCAATCCACCAACACAATCTCGTCGTGAGCAACTGGTGCTCTGATACCACATGATACAGATCAAGCCGATGATCCTATAGTTTTGTCCCGATCTTTTACAGCGAGTAACCCGGATAATAATCCTTCCAATAATGCTGATGAACGTCACCTGAAGAAAAGGAATCAATCCAGAAAGCAACATGGAGAAGATCACCACGCCTCAAACCAAAACACGACAATCCTTGCTGAACACAAGAACCTTCGCGATAATATCAATACGATAGATAACACGGCATTGCCGTCCCCGAAGGGATGCTCACCAAGAAACTCATACAATAGTTTTATACTAAACAACTAAATTTCAAGATAACCCTAATTCTATACTGACTGACTTTTATATAGCCTATTGGACAGACACAAACCAAAACTGGATACAAAACTGACTCTAGCGGATACGTCTGGATTGGACGAAACCTCGTAGGCCGGACGCTCCGGTGTAGATGGTCAGACACTCCGTTAGGCCGGACATTCCGGCTTGCTTCGGCCGGACACTCCGGTCTTCACAGTCACCTCCGCGTCCTTCTTGATGATCTCCCTTGCGCCTGCCTCCCGCTCCTCCCTCGCGCATATTGTGTCCATATCATCTGCACCGCCACAACTCTCTGATCTCCACCAAGAACACACTCAGCCGATCAATCAACACAATCTCGCTGTGAGCAACCTGGTGCTCAGATAATACATGATACGGATCAAGCCGATGATCCTATAGTTTTGTCCCGATCTTTCATAGTGAGTAACCCGAATAATAATCCTTCCAATAACACCGATGAACGTCATCTGAAGAAGAGGAATCAATCCAGCAAGCAACATGGAAAAGATCACCACGCCTCAAACCAAAACACGACAATCCTTGATGAACATGAGAACCTCCGCGACAATATCAATACGATAGATAACACGGCATTGCCATCCCTAGAGGGATGCTCACCAAGCAACTCAGACAATAGTTTTAGACTAAACTACTCAATTTCAAGCTAACCCTAATTCTAGACTGACTGACTCTTTATATAGCCGGTTGGACAGACCCAAACCGACAACTGGATACAAAATCAACTCTAGCAGATACGTCCGGATCAGACGAAACCTCGTAGGCCGGACACTCCGGTGTAGATGGGCCGGACATTCCAGCTTGCTTCGGCCGGACACTTCGGTATTCACAGTCACCTCCGTGTCCTTCTTGATGATCTCCCTTGTGCCTGCCTCCCGCTCCTCCCTCGCGCATATTGTGCCCATATCACTTCACCTCGATATGCCGCCATCACAGGGTTCCGCGTGTTCTCGGTGCCAGCTACTTGTTGGGCAACCTAGTTAGAATCTCCATAGCAAATTATGCGCTTGATTCCAATATCCTTGGCTACTCAAAGTCCGTGAATGAGGGCCTCATATTCTGCCATGTTGTTGGTAGCATTGAAGTGGATCTGCAGGACGTATTGCAACTTCTCCCATATTGGTGATTGTAACAATACACCAGCCCTCGAGCCATTGCGTAGATTTGATCCGTCAAAGTGCATAACCCAATATTCTGGCTCTAGTACAGGAGTGTCTTCTGGCAGTTCTGTCCAATGTCCAATAAAATCCGCCAATGCCTATGATTTGATAGTGTCGCATCTCTTGTAGGTGATTTCAAAGGCGGCAAGTTCAATGCCCCATTTTGCCACTCTTCGTGTAGCGCCGTTGTTGTTGATGATGTCAGACAGTGAAGCTTTGCTCACCACTATGATAGGGTGCTCCTAGAAATAATGCCTTAGCTTGCATGAAGCAAGGAAAACTCCATAAGCTATCTTTTGGTAGTGCGGGTAACGCTGCTTGGATTCCGTCAAGACCTCGCTTACATAGTAAATGGGTCGCTGAACTCCGTATTCGTGGGTTGGTTCCTTGCGCTCCACCATGATGATGATGCTGATGACTCAGTTGGTTGCCTCCATGTAGACTAACACAGGCTCCCTTGACACTGGTGCTACAAGTATTAGTGGGGAGGAGAGTATTCTCTTCAACTCCTGAAGTGCTGCGTCAGCTTCGTCCATCCATGTGAATTTGTCCGCCTTTTTGAGCAACTTGTAGAGCGGCATGGCCTTCTCCCCAAGTCAGCTGATGAACCGGCTTACTGCTGCTACGCAGCCTATGAGCCTTTGTATGTCCTTCAGGCATGTCGGGCGCTTGATGTTGAGGATGGCCTTGATTTTCTCCGGGTTCACCTCAATTCTGCAGTGCGAACCGATGAAACCCAACAGCTTGCCGGAAGGTACTCCGAAGACGCACTTCTTGGGGTTCAGCATCATGTTGTATTTCTGGAGATTGTCGAAGGTTTCCTGCAAGTCGGTGATAAGATCGTTTGATTTCTTTGACATTACCGCGATATCATCCACATAAGCGTGTATGTTGTGACCTATTTGGTCGTGTAGGCAATGTTGCATTGTCTGTTGGTAGGTAGCACCAGCATTTTTCAGCCCAAAGGGCATCATGACATAGCAATACGTGGCGTAAGGTGTGGTGAACAAAGTGGCCAGTTGGTCCAACTTTCGCATCCGGATTTGGTGGTAACCTGAGTAGGCATCGAGAAAACACAGAAGTTCCGAGCTAGCCGTCGAGTCAATGACTTGGTCAATGCGAGGCAAAGCAAATGGATCCTTCGGACACGCTTTGTTCAAGCCGGTGTAATCAACGCACATTCTTAATTCATTGGTTCCCTTTTTGGGGACAAGTATAGAATTTGCCACCCATCGAGTGTGAATAACTACTCGGATAAAGCCAGCCTTAATTAACCTAGCTATTTCTTTGCCTATAGCCCTTCGTCTTTCGTCACCAAAGCATCATAGAGGTTGTTTCACCGGTTTGGCATTAGGATCAATATTCAAGTTGTGCTCGGCAAGTTCCCTAGGTACACCTTTCATGTCGGCGGGGTGCCAGGCAAAGATGTCCCTGTTCTCGTGGAGGAACTTGACGAGCGCGGTTTCCTATTTGGGATCCAGGTCCCTGCCAATGGCGGTGGTCTTGGAGGAATCTCCTTCAACAAGCTCCACCTACTTGGTCTTGATGGCGGCCTTGAAGGAGGGTTTGGCATCAGTAATCTGCTTCTTTGAAGCCGACAGCTCTGAGGCATCGACTTGGTTCTGGATCTCCTTGAACTCCTCACTGTGGAGAACTGCTTCAGCGAAGGCGGCTTCACTGAGCTCGCACTCTTGTGCCTTGGTGAAGCTTCCGTCAATGGTGATGATGTCGTTTGGTCCGGGCATCTTGAGCTTGTTGTAGACAAAGAATGGCCTTGCGAGGAAGGAGTGGAAGATGTCACGTCCAAAGATGACGTGGTACACGCTCTTGAAAGGCACCACTTCAAAGGTCATGCGTTCTTGGTGGTAATTTTTAACATTGCCAAAAGCGACCGGAAGGGTGATGTAGCCCCGGGAATTTTCTTGTCGGCCAGGGACAACCCCATGGAACACGATGTTTCTCTTCCTTAGTTGGGTCTCCATCAAGTTCATCTTGTGCAGTGTATCCAAGTACATGATGCTGATGTTGCTTCCACTATCCACGAGGCACTTGGTGAACTCTGTGCCATCAATCAAAGTGTTGATGACCATGGCATACTAGTTCTTTGTTGGGATAAGGTCTGGGTGATCCTTCATATCCCAAGTAATTGGAATCTCCGGCCACCCGATGTACTAGGGAAGCGGAGGGAGGGTAGCCATCAATATCCTTAGAGAGGTTTTCTAGGCCCGGACGGTGGTAGTACCAAGGAAAGTGTGGTAGACTGGAGCCTTCTTCTCGAAGGGGTTTTTCCCTTTACCCTCTCCCTTGTCGGAGGGTTTGGGTTCCACGTCTTCATCCATATTGCTTGATTCCTTGGATTCCTCCTCCTTCTTCTTCCCTTTGCCCTTTCCGCGAGGTTTGTTCTTCTGAGTTCGCTTGTAGCCGGACTCAGGGTCTTCCTTGAGATCATTGACAAACTTTCATTGGCGGTTGGTGTGCGTGGCTTTGACGTTTGCGTCAAGGTGGACGAAACACGGCATATCGTGGTACTCTTCGTACGTTTGGGGGACGCGGGGCGCTGAGGGCGTAGAATCACTCCTCTGTTGTCCATGGCTAGCCCCCGGCCACGTCCACATTGTCCGCCTCCCCCTCTACTAGTGAATGTAGAAGCGACCATGTCGGATGTTTGCTTTTCTTCAGGCGGAGTCTTTCGCTTGTTATTATTGTTCTTCCTAGCCTGGGTAGGGATTGCTATTGTTGGCAATGATCTGTGCGCGTCATCATCAGCGTCCATGGCGATCATTGCATTGAGGTTGAGCTCGTTGTTGTCTTGCTTGCACTTCAATGTATGCCGGAGCAAAGTTCCCTTTTCTAGACCGTCGATGAAGGCGGCCATAGCAGTTTGTTTGTGTACCCCTGCGCAGGAATTTTTCATATCCAGCCAGCGAGAGAGGTAGGCACGAGAGGTTTCATCCTTTTCTTGTATGCACCACTGTAGGTCTCTAACAGTGCAGGGACGCTTGTATGTACCCTCAAAGTTCTTGCTGAACGCTTCATGCATGTCCAACCAGTTGCATATTGATTTCTCCGGCAAGTCGTCAATCCATTGCCGGGCAGTGCCAGTGAGCATAAGTGGGAGGTACTTGATAGTGACATTGGGGTTTCCCCCTGCGATGTGAATCGCTTCGTTGTAGTCCTGCAACCATGTAACTGGTCTGGCGGTGCTGTCATAGGGTTTGATAGTCTTGTCTATCCGGAGGCCCCGGGGGTAAGTTGTGGCCTGAATTACTGGTCCAAAACAATGTGGCCCAAGGTATGGGAGCTCCCGAGCTTCTTGGATCTTGTCCAGCAGCGAACGTGCATCATATGGCTCTAGTTTCTTCCCTTTTCCGTCATAGGGAGGGGAATTGTGGTGCGATCTATGGGATCCACCGTGTCCTCCGCCATGATGGCTGCTAGGTGGCGACGGTGGCGGTGGAGGAGGTGGGTTAGCTTTCTTGCTATTACCCTCCTGTGACTCCCCACGCTTGTCGTGGTTGATTGTCGGAGGTGGCAGTTCCTAGTGGGACCTGCTCCTATGTCCTTCAACGTCGATGCGCTCTTCGGTATGCTAGGGCTGCTCGCCCTGGTCGTATATAACGATGCCAGCCTGGGGATGCCTATGTGGTGACATGCTTGTACGGTGGCGCGGCTTTGGTTCCTCGTGATGCCGGGATGGTGGTGGAGGTGGTGATCGACGAGGGTGGGCCTTTTCTCCCTGGTCGGAAGATATGGGTATGGTGTCAGCCCTGTTGCGTGCCTCCCTCTGTCTTTGCTCCATAGAGCCTGTGTGATATCCTTCGTCATGAGGATATCTTGGCCTTCTACGGTTGTTCAGGGTTGACTGGCAAAGCTCAGGATTGGACTCAAGCCTCTGGGAGGTGGCCTTCTCCTGTTGCTTGCATGCCTTGGCAACGAGGTCATATACCTGAGCAACTGCTTCTGGCGACCTATCCTGCTCTAGGAGGGTCTTTGTGAGAGCAATGTTGAGGGCGAGAGTTGGCATGACTTGCCTCCCCTCTAAATAAATGTATGGGGTGGCTTTTGTCAGTTTAGATCCGTCATACCCCAACCTGCAACGGACGCCGGGGTCTTCGACGACCTGAGCTGGTACTTTCTTTGACTTGTGCTTCAACAGCAATGGTTTGTATTCAGCCTCCATAGCTCTTGCCGCCTTGATAGATTGTTGTGCCTTTGCCATATCTTCATCTAGCTTAGCACCCTGTTCTGCAATGCACTTGGTCTCCGCCAGGATCATTGCACGCTTCTCATCAAGCTCCATAACGCTCCGAATATGGGCGACGGTAATGGGCTCAATAAGGAGAGCGCCATAAATTACCTTGTCGGTGGGAGTAACCAATGGGTTGCCAGCTGCAGACGTTGATGCTGGCATTGGTGACTGCTTTGACTGCTTGGCAGTACTGGGAGCCTAGGTGAGTTCCTGCGCCAATTGCCCTGTAGGTTTTCCCTTACCCTCATCTATCTGGCAAGGTATTCGCGGGGAGGCTCTCCACCCCTTTGAACGCATATGGCCAGATCGAAGATGGTGACGACGTGGACAAACTGTGACCTGCGCATCTCTAATGCTTGGGGAAGACAAGCGGATTTGCGGGGTCCTTCCACCTTTATATCCTGCACAGGGGCGGTTTGGGTGGGCCTTGAATTTTCCTGATCTGAGTCATCATACTCTAGAGAGAGGTATGGCCCAGATCCTTCCACGAACGTGCCTGCCCGTAGGCGGTCCATGTGGGGCTTGACGAGTTTCCGACTTCCTGGGAGCTAGGACCCGAGTCGGTTTTGCCGATGAAGATGTGGATGTCTCCAAAGGGGATGACGGAGCAGCGCGTAGGGTTCGTCTTTGCCGGCACCCAGAACTCATCTGGAGGGACGATCGGGATGTTGTCAAAGAAGAGAACATGTCCGATGGCCACGGTCTCACTGATTCCCATGAAGAGATTGGACCTCGCCCGGTGTAGAGCTCGAAGCACCTCTTTCCCCACGGTTGGCACCAACTGTCATAGTATTGCCAACGAGTATGCCATGGAGGGGTCCTCAAAGTGCGTGTTTAGAGACGTGTGTTAAGGCAGAGAGTTGGCGGGTATGAGGTAACACAGCTTGCCTAGGTTCAAGTCCCACTACAGTGGCGGAACTCTACTCCTGCTATAAATCACTATAATGGCAATACACCGAGTTACAGAGATAGGTTCGCTATGCGAGGTGTTGCACGTTGCACGTAGCAATCTAGGATATCGTGTGTTCTTATGCCCTAAAGGTTCCCACAGGTCCGGTTTATAAAGGCACCAGAACCTAGGGTTATAGTGAAAAGACCTTGCCAGACAAGGTAAAGAGTCCTACACTAATACGAACTAGTCTTTCGTGTCTTGCACTCCAAGGCTCCGAGTACGTCGGTGACTCCTGCATAGCCTTCCTTTATCCGGCATGGGCCTCCCTTCTGGATCCGTCTAACTGGGCCACCCAGCAGGCCATAGGCCTTGCTACCAACTATGGGCCACCCGGGTTAGCCTAAATAAGGGCGTGTTATGGTGATGCCCATTTAGCATATCCCCAACAGGCACCCACAATCTACAACCACAACTTGCATAGGCGAACCTCTCTTGTAATCTGTACTTCCAGCTCTACCATATTACTAGATTGCTAGCAGGAGTAGGATCCGTCCAAAGCTGGCAGATTTGAACATGGGTAAAGCTTGTGTGCTCACTAGAATACTGTCGCCTCACACTCCCTTTCACCACACGCCTCGAGGATCCCCTCTCGGCGTACATTGTCGGTGACTATGTTATCCACCGGTCGCAGTTCATTGGTGGAGTTTGCGGGGTTGGAGTTATCAATAGGCAAAGGCAAGCATATCCCCGCCAGTATAACATCCTTTGGTTTTAAAAGCATTTCAATTCTTGCCATGATGCATATGATTCTACTATGGTATTTTATCGATAGATAGAGTATCATATCTATTGCATTATTCCCTTTGAGCTTATATTACCTGATTAACTGCTCCTAGCATAACTAGGTTTGGCTTGTGTGCACTGCTAGAGCTTATATCTGTGTCTTGCTTAGCCATGCTTAGCTGTCAGTTCTGGTTCATCCAGATGATGTATCAGATGCAGAGAATCTAGTATGATAGGTGAACATGATGAGATGAGATGAATGGTAAAGGTTAAACATGATAAGGCTTGTATGGGAGGCCATGGTGGGATGTGGTTTTTGTAGTCCCATGCTCACCACTACTAGGAACCAAGTTCTTGCCTTTGTAACCGACACAAGTGTACAGCCACACGTGGCCTGGAAAACCTCACAAGTAACTAACTTGCCTAGTAGATTCCATGAGTCACATAGTTCGGGCGTTCCATTCGACATATGCATAGAAAACATTTTGAAAGATTTGGCGGGTGAAGGTGCATCATAAGAGGTAGGTAAGCATGGTCGGGGTTGCTTGAGGCAGTCCCTCTGGTAAACCAACCTCGACTCACATCTCTAGGGACCGGCTTCGGGACTTGACCCGTTATAGTGGAACCCTCCTTAGGGCATGACTCATAGTCTCGGCGGAAGAAAGGTAAAGGTCGTGTCTAACCGCCCTCTATCAGCCCTCCAAGGAAGAGGGCTAATGATTCTAGCATTAAGAGAAGGTTGGTACATGTGGGTAAAGTTGTACACCCCTACGGGGTTAAATCTTTTGGAAAAGCCGTGTTCATGGTTATGAACGCTTGGTGACCAAATTCTAAGATCATAGAGAACTTTAACCTATTCGTAAAACTTGGCAACTAAGGTTTGTTTAGGATGCTTCCTGATGGGTACGAGGGGGTGATCCTAGTTGTGAGATGAGGATTACTTTGGTGGATATCAAATATGATGATCAATTCTTTGGAGATGTCCCTCTCTTATCCCCTTTTAAAATATTCTGATTAGATGAGCTTCTTCTCCCTCTTATTTATAAACAAAGATGGCTTTATGCAAAATAACCCCACCGGCCATAAGTCTTGTGGAGTAAACACGGTACTCACCCTTGATTTGTTGATAATTTTTGTAGCAGAGTAAGTGTTCCCCTGAAGACAAGTTTGGTATGACATCGACATTGACAAGTAGCTTGGGGTTCCTGGCTGGCAGCCTGGAATCTATGGGCCAGGACGTCATTGTTATGCTTCAGGCCTCTTAGGCCATTTGTTAAGTTTGCTATACTTAATAGCATAATTTGCCTTCTGTTGTTTTATGTTTCTAGTCAGTAACATCTGCTTGTAATATTTTGGTTCTTTGCTCAGTTATGAGCTTGCTGTACTAATTTCTGTGTCGCAGGGTTACTGTTGTGTTACCGACTCTTCACTAGATATTCTCGAGCTCTAGGTTAAGTTTATGTTAGACTAAGGTCTGGTATTTGTTTAACCCTGATCCTAGGGGTGTCACGGGTTTTGGTATCAGAGCAGTACCAACCATAGGAAAACCTTGCTATTGGTCGATGTTGAGTCTAGTTCTTGTGAAAACTATTTCAAAAATGAAAAGTATTTGCAAAAACTCTAGTATGCTTCTTTTGCTCCTTATCTGGTATCTCTCTAAGTGTGGGTCATCTTATCTTATGTTGACTTTGAAAAGTTTTGATATCTCTTCTAGTCTTTCAAAGCTTTGGTGCCTTTTGGGCATGTTGTTTCTTAACCAGTTGACCTAGTGTTGAGTTCTCTAGAGTTGTGTGTGTTATCAATTCCTTGCACACTTTGCTCTGTTTCGTTGACAGATTTCTTTCCATCATGATCTCTCTATCTTATAGACCCACAATATTATATTGTAGGATCCAAAGTGTTCTGTTCTATGCTTCGAGGTTTCCTTTTACCTCGTGTGCCTCGTTTTTAATTGTCTGGGTACTTCAGAAGTTCTTCCTCCTCCTATAAGCTACCTCGTGATTAATGTCTTGAAGTGTACGTTGTGTCAATCAAGTAGTACTTACTTACTTCTCGGGTTTTAAACCTTGGACTTGAACCGAAGATCCCGTATTGTGCTGGATTCTAGTGTGGTGAATCTTGTACGTGAAGCTGATCTTTAACCCAAGATCCATTCCTTTAACCCATGTTGTTAATGTTCAACATTACCTTAGGATGGCTGGTACTACAATTCTAGCCTTCAAGCTCGTGGTTGGTGTCGTGATTAAATTGCGACAACACAGGACTTCCCCTACCACTAGCTATGGCAGACGTTCTTTAATGGAACCAAATAGATCGCAATAACAGTACTCCTCGTGAGTCTCGCATCTATACTCGTGACTCAGCCCCACCTGATGTGGACATCCCATCTATTGATACACCCGCTATACGTACAGCTACACACATACAAGGACCTATCACTCGAGCTCGTGCCAAGCAACTTAACTATTAGGTACTTTCGTTTCTTGGAGCTATTCCTCACATACATGAGAATATGATGCTGCCTAAATCAGATATATTTGTTACTCTTAGGAATGATGGACCTATCATGGACGAGAGGGACAAGCATTGGAGCATAATCATGCATGGATATGGCAGCAAGCATATGAGGATTGAAGAGGACGCCACAAGTGGAGATTTCCGAACTTTGAAGCCACCATAATGAAGATAGAAGGCTTGGATGAAATATTCAAGAATATTACTTCATAGATTCGTCCATAGCTTAATATGGTGACGCGTCACCTTTATTTTGGGCCAGGCCTATGTTATTTTCGCAGGAATTTTAATAGCCACTTTTTAGAGTCCGTATTTGAGGGGGGAAAGGATTTTAGGGTTGGATTCGGCCACCATACCTATGGCTGGCCGAAACCCCATCTTTTCCTCCTTAAATACTCCCCATAGCCGTCACTTTAGACTCGGATTTTGTTTAGATTAAAAGTTAGCCACCATTGCAACTTCGCCAAGGCTTGAGTGTCGCAGAGACCTCCTGTACTACGCACCTATTCAGGATTCGACGATTTCAATAAATATTTCATCTTTATCCGCAATATCTTGATTGCAATATTAGTTCTTAATTGTTCTCGATTTCAGGTAGGAATTAAGACCCTCGCTAGTCATGTTGATCGTGCTTCTGCAAGGTCAGTAACCTTTAGGAGATTGGCCTAGCGATTGCATTGGCGCTCGTGCTCGCACGTGTAGTTGGATTGTCAAGCCCAAACTCCACCCAAATCTACTTATTACCATCTCATCGAAAGATCGGACACCTATGCCCTATCAAGTGGTATCAGATTTCAGGTTGCTTGGTGAGATTTTACAGTTTTTCCTAGTGTAGATCTGTTTTTCCTATAACCCACAAAAAAGCCAAAAACATAGTTCGAGTTAGATCTATCCCATCACCAATCTTCGTATTGCATTATCTTTACAATTTTTGCATCGTTGAAAAGTTGTGTCTGCATCGTCGCGTCGAGTTGCTGGTCTTAGTGTCTCGTCCCTTAGAGTTTCGAGTTCTGGTCACATTAGTCACCGCCGCCATGATCGTCGATCACCGCTATACACTCACCACCATATTCCGCATTTGCCATATACCCACCGCCATATTTTGTCGCCACCTGCCACCATAAACCCTAGACTCCGCCACCGCCTTTCTACCGCAACATGGATCGGATCTTTTTTTCTATCGTGGCACGAGTCTGAGTAGAGTTCTTATCTCCTTGTTAGTTCTTTTTGTTTCTTTCCGTATTGTTTCTGTGCTATAATCTAATTCCGTGAGTTAAAGTTTCAGCCTCCTGCCAAGAGGAAGGAGAGCAAAAAAAGTCTGGAAACGCCTCTGAAAAAAATTCTGGTTATACTAGTTTTCGACCTTGGGGATCATTTTTATCCACCGGCCGTTATAGCGACATTTTTTTTGGCGCATGCGTGCTTTCCGAAGCATGGTAGAAAATTTTCGACAAATGTTTTTTGGGGCTATCCTATTTTTAGACCCCATAGATCAGTTCTAGACACTCGCCATCATAGTGATTTTTGACATCTCGGATCGCTTTTCAGGGTGCTATATTATCATACCATTGCTTGTTGTGCTGCGTCATGACACCGTTAGTTCTCTAGGCTCGCGTCTCTAGTATGGTCTAGCCTAGGACTAGCACGGTACCGTCGTTGAGCATCTTTTCAACTTTGCGTTGTTGTTTTGATAATTGCTAATTATCTTTGCTAAGCCTTCCTAGAGCACCACAGATTTCTCCACGTGCGTTGTGTCGATCCCTGGTAATCGCTTGGTTCAATCTCTGGAACCGATGATCTTTGTGGTTGCACGATACCTTTTTCCTTCTGTTTGGTAAGAACTTGTAAGGACTTTGTATATTGCTTGACGGATTACACGTGTTTCCACCATATTTCCGTACTCATAGGCATATACACTTGTGCTTTTAAGGACTAACCATGACAGATATACCTCTCGCACCGGCGAACATGACGAATGAAGAGATGCATGCTCACTTCACCAAGCTTTTGGTCGGACGAGCGCAAGATGTTGATTCAAGACTGGATAATGTTGACCTCATGCTCAACGATGCCATGGAGAAGATAGAAGAACTAGAGATATCCTTCAACAACAAGCTCGACGCCAAGTTTCAAGAGATCCTCGCCAGGCTACCTGCACGTGCCGCTGCACCATGTCCCCAGCACCGTCTACTCGACCATGTGGGACATGCGCGACGTGTGCCACTTGCAGGACACCATACAGCAGGTTCGTCTACTCCTGCTCCAGTTGCACCACCTCAGGCTCCATCCCCCGAAGTTGCTGCCCCAACTGCCGAAGCTGCTGCACCAACAGCTGCTGCTCATACCACGACTAACACTTTTGTGGCATATGAAGAGGATGGTGAGAACGACTATGAAGATGAGGATGAGTTTGATGAGTATGTCTAACAACCTGCTGGCTGTCCTCGGCATTACTACCGCAACGCTTGACCACCAGTACGTCATGATGATCATGTTGCTAAGCTTAAGCTCAATATTCCACCTTTTGAGGGTAGATATAATCATGATGCATATCTTACATGGGAATTCGAAGTAGATCAACATTTTGCATGTTTAAGATATCCTGAGAATATGCATGTTAGTGCTGTTACTTGCGAGTTTATAGATTTTGCTTCCTTATGGTGGTCTGAATATTGTCGCGTCAATCATGCTAATATTCCTAATACTTGGACTGCTTTAAAAACTGATATGTGTGTTTGCTTTGTATCACCAAGTTATCAACGAGATTTGCTAAAGAAAATGACTCGTTTAGAACAAGGAAAAAATTATGTAGAAGAATATTATCAGGAATTACAAACTAGGATGGTTCGTGCTGGTATTGTTGAAAATACGGAACAAATGATCGCTTGTTTCTTTCTTGGTTTAAATAAGGATATTTAAAACATCTTAGATTATAAGGAATATCGTACCATTACTCGTTTGTTTCATCTTGCTTGCAAAGCTAAACGTGAAGTGCAGGATCATCAACCACCATGGAGAAGATCTAACAATTCTGCAGGTCGTACATTGTCGTGGACATCCCAACAATCAGCGCCTTCCTCGCGTGGCACACCACCAGCACCTACCATGTCCAAAGCCTTCGGCTTCTCCGCCACCATCATCCAATGGCCCTGCTCATAGTTCTTCTTCTGTGGCTTCCACAGGCAAGACGAAGGATATACAATGCTGCAAATGCTGGGGATATGGTCATATTGAGAGGATGTGCACAACACAGCGTGTTATGATGGTGTGTGATGATGGTGAATATGATTCAGCAAGTGGATTTGATGAAGATACATTAGCTCTTATTTCTGCTCGTGATGGGGATAATTCTGATTCTGAAAAAGAGAAGGAGGTAATGGGAGCTAAAACTGCTGATCAATACAAGAGTTTAGTTGCACAATGTGTGTTGAGTGTGCAATTGAGCAAATCTAAACATGATCAACACCACAACTTGTTCTAAACACGAGGTGCTGTCAAGGAAAGAGTTATACGGATCATTATTGATGGAGGGAGTTGTAATAATCTGGCTAGTGTCGACATGGTAGAGAAGCTTGCTCTCCCAACAAGACAACACACATATTCATATTATATCCAATGGTTTGAGAGTTCTCATAAGATCAAGGTAACAAGAACGGTACGCGTGCATTTTACTATTGGTACATATTCTGATTTTGTTGATTGTGATGTTGTGCCCATGCAAGCTTGTTCTTTGTTACTTGGTAGACCTTGGCAATTTGATAGAGAATTTGTTCATAATGGTAAAACTAATCACTATTCGCTTATGCATGATGGGAAGAACATTGGTCTCAAACCTATGACTCCTGAACAAATTTTAAAAGATGATCTTGCTAGAGCTAGTAGAGCTAAAACTGAGGAGAAACACAAAAGTGAGAATCAGATTGTTGCTAAAGATTTTGTACCACCAAAGACCATTAAATCTCATTCTAAACATGCTACTGAAATTCGTTTGAAGGGTCCATGTATGCTTACAAATAAAATTGATATTGCTGAACTAGATGTGAATAATACTCAATGTTATGCAATTGTCTGCAAAGAGGTTTTGTTTTCATTTGAGGATATGCCTCCTTCTTTGCCTCCTGTTGTTGCTAACCTTTTGCAGGAATATGAGGATGTTTTTCCAGCTGAGATGCCACCAGGACTACCTCCTATTAGAGGAATTGAGCACCAAATTGATTTAATTCCTGGTGCCACGTTTCCCAACCATGCACCATATAGAACCAATCCCGAGGAGACAAAGGAAATACAATGCCAAATTCAGGAACTAGTTGACAGAGATCACATTCGTGAGTCCCTTAGCCCTTGTGTTGTTCCTATTATTTTGCTGCCTAAGAAAGATGGTTCTTTGCGCATGTGTACTGATTGTAGAGCTATCAATAATATTACTATTCATTACCTTCATCCTATTCCATGATTAGATGATATGCTTGTTGAATTGAGCAGCTCTACCATGTTTTCTAAAGTTGATTTGCGTAGTGGTTACCATCAGATTTGTATGAAATTGGGAGATGAATGGAAAATAGCATTTAAAACTAAGTTTGGTCTATATGAGTGGTTAGTAATGCCGTTTGGTTTAACTAATGCACCCAGCACATTCATGATATTAATGAATGAAGTTTTACGTGCTTTCATTGGACGATTTGTGGTAGTCTACTTTGATGATATTCTGATTTATAGCAAATCCTTAGAGGATCATTTGGAACATTTACGTGATTGGTTCTTTCGTGAAAGTGTTCGTTTACATGGTGTGCCAAATAATATTGTTTCTGATCATGATACTAAATTTCTTAGCCACTTTTGGAGGTGTTTATGGGCTAAGTTGGGGACAAAATTACTGTTTAGTACTACATGTCATCCCCAAACTGATGGACAAACTGAAGTAGTCAATAGAACTTTGTGTACTATGATGCGGGCTATTTTAAAGAAGAACTTAAAATTGTGGGAAGAGTGTTTACCTCATATTGAATTTTCTTATAATCGTTCATTGCATTCTACCACAAAGATGTGCCCATTTGAGATTGTGTATGGTTTTGTTCCTCGTGCACCTATTGATTTATTGCCATTACCTTCTTCATTGCAAAATAATTTGGATGCTACACAACGTGCTGGAATGATATTTAAATTACATAAGACTACTAAAGACAACATAGAAAGCATGAATGTTAAGTATAAAATTGTTGGGGATAGAGGGAGAAAGCATGTTGTGTTTGATGTTGGTGATCTTGTTTGGTTGCATTTGTGCAAAGATCATTTAGCTGATTTGCGCAAGTCTAAGTTAATGCCACGTGTTGCTGGTCCTTTTAAGGTGTTAGAGAAAATAAATGATAATGCATATAAACTTGAGCTACCTGCAGAGTTTGGTACAGTTAGTCCTACATTTAACATTGCAGATTTGAAGCGTTACTTTGGTGAGGAAGATGAGATTGCGTCGAGGACGACTTCAATTCAAGAAGGGGAGCATGATGTGGACATCCCATCTATTGATACACCTGCTATACCTACAGCTACAGACATACAAGGACCTATCACTCGAGCTCGTGCCAAGCAACTTAACTATCAGGTACTTTCGTTTCTTGGAGCTATTCCTCACATACATGAGAATATGATGCTGCCTAAATCAGATGTATTTGTTACTCTTACGAATGATGGACCTAGCATGGATGAGAGGGACAAGCATTGGAGCATAATCATGCATGGAGATGGCAGCAAACATATGAGGATTGAAGAGGACACCACAAGTGGAGATTTCCAAACTTTGAAGCCACCATAATGAAGATAGAAGGCTTCGACTAATATTTCAAGAATATTACTTCATAGATTCGTCCATAGCTTAATATGGTGTTGCGTCACCTTTATTTTGGGCCAGACCCATGTTATTTTTGCAGGAATTTTAATAGCCACTTTTTAGAGTCTGTATTTGAGGGGAAAGGCTTTTAGGGTTGGATTCGGCCACCATACCTATGGCTGGTCGAAACCCCACCTTTTCCTCCTTAAATACTCCCCATAGCCATCACTTTAGACTCGGATTTTGTTTAGACTAAAAGTTAGCCACCATTGCAACTTCGCCAAGGCTTGAGTATCGCAGAGACCTCCTGTACTTCGCACCTATTCAGGATTCCACGATTTCAATAAAGATTTCATCTTTATACGCAATATCTTGATTGCAATATTAGTTCTTACTTGTTCTCGATTTCAGGTAGGAATTAAGACCCTCGCTGGTCAGGCTGATCGTGCTTCTACAAGGTCAGTAACCTCCAAGAGATTGGCCTAGCGAATGCAATGGCGCTCGTGCTCGCACGTGTAGTCAGATCGCCAAGACCAAACTCCACCCAAATCGACTATCACCATCTCATCGAAAGATGGGACACCTTTGCCCTATCACCACCTCTCCTTTCCATGCATTGGTTTTTAGAAGAATGTTAATCTATGCATCCACATCTTGGGAATCCATCCTGAGCATGTTCTCTTTCCTTGTTGTTTTCGACCTTTGTCTACTATTTAGTAGCCAAGTAGTGATGTGCATTGGTATTTTACGATGCAATATACTCTTGTGGTCCGTCATGACAAACCATTTCGGGATGTCAGGAGAAACAAACTCCAGTACCTCATCGTATCTAGGACTAGGTCAAAGTGTTGTAATCCATGGATCAAGAGGCATTGATTAGTTTCTGTCTTCTCTGGCTTCGAGTATCACACCCTTTTATACTAAGAGGTCGTGTTGAGAATTAAGTCCTCTTAATGAAGTGATGCTCCTACACATATTTATCCACCCTTCCTCTGATATGTTTGCACTCAAGAGTGATGCGTGTGCGTAATAATGTGGTCATCTGAGATTCTTAGCAACTCTCATTGCTTTGAACTCTTAGGACATTCGTGTCATTCTTAGCGTGATGGTTAACCCTATCACTAAGCGAAGGATGATTGTGCTACTAAGTCTGTTTTTGGTACACTCTCCTCGGTCAAAGAGTTAGGCTTGTGCCGAAGCTCTAATATGATGTCTTCTTACCTTACCAAGCAAGTTTCCTCTCGAACTAAGTGACATATCGGTGGTTCATGATATTCTAGACGTCTTTCTAGAAGTATCGCCATGTCGCAATGTGACTGTATTGTTAAGTTCTTGAGCAAGCAAGTTCTCTGAACTACTCCTTTCTCCAAGGATCCATACTAGATAACCATGAACTAGTTGGTTGAACTTAAATAATAACTTGGAGAGTTGTAAGACAATTGTTCTACCCAACTTAGTTCAGTTTTAAAGTGATGTCTAGTTTCATTCGCGCCGAAGAAAGATAGTATTTCCTTCGTGAATATATTATCCTCCTGAGCCTTTGATTTGAATTGGGTTATTGTCAAATCAAACTCAGTTCCAAGGACTATCTTGATGATGTTGCTACTCGTGATGTTTCACTGGAGTACATATGTCCTTTGGCATGACCAATACTTTTGCCATGTCCACAACATATGATTTCATCTTCCTGGAGTATCTCGATAAGTTTGTTGTTGAACCCATCGACAATATCATTATCTTCTCCATGCTATAATAGATTCATATGGAACATGTGGCATTAATGTTTGAAAATTTTCAAGAACCGTCTTTGAGTCACTTCAGAGTACGTGTTCTAGATGTTAGAAGTGATATTCTCCGATTCACGTGCAAATGTTGAAAGATGTGGTCGTGGATTTGAGTAGAGTTATAATTGTTCCCTTAAGGACACATGTGTATTTTGTTGCAAGTACTCGATGTAGGAACAACTGTCCTTCAACAAGTTATTAATATATGGGTCTAGCAATTTAGCTCTGTCTTTTGGAGCTTGACACAGTAGTCCATGTCTTGAGAATCTAGTGACTTTACCTTTGTGGTAAATGTTGCAAACTTTCTATTCATACAGGCTAAGTCTGAATTATCAACACACTTAACCAGATCTGATTCTCAAGCAGATACGATGGTTGGTGGTTCTCGAGGTTTTGATATAAGTCTCTTTGTAAATCCGATAAGATTAATGTAATGGTTGACATAATTAATCAGAAAACCTTAATTCATATTCTCTTGATTCAGCAATAACAACCACTCATCATGAGGCTTCTTCTATGATTTATTATAGGAGTTGTGCTCAAGGTTTCCTTTATATCTGAAGTTTGACCGTTGTTTGATGTTTGGTGTCTCGAACATCAAGAAGATCATTTAAAGTAGTGTTGCTAAATGTCTCTTGGTTGATCCTCTAGACCCTTTTATGTTGGCAAGCTTCTTGTTGTGCCAAGTAATAGAAGTCTAAGAATGAAGATTCGTTTTCCTCATGTCATCAGGAATCTTCTTACCTAATCATCTTGGTGGTGTAAAGTGATATCATGATCTTTGGCAAATATTATGATAAACTTGGATGAATAAAGAGTTTCCTCCATTCTACCCGACCATGATCATATAGTGACTATGATTTTGGTAATCAAAAGTTTCTCTTGCTACATGTTTCATGTGACTCTTATGAGTCCTCGCCAAAAAACAACCTTTCTGTCTTGGCCTTCTATTGAATGAAGAGTGATCCTTTTGTATCAAAAGTAGTTCAACAACTTGGTTATCCGTATCTTTGTATCCATGAAATCTCTACTTAAGCCATTTAGTAGAGCTTCTCTTTCGAAGCCGGTGGTTTTGTTCTTTCTATTGGAAGCTTTCATTTTTAGAAGCTCTAACTCTTCTGGAACTCCATGGTCTCAATCCTTATGAAGACCAGCTATCTAACAACATGAAACCTTCTCCTATTGTTTCCTCCGTTACCTTGATGTGTTTCATGTTGTCATCTCAGAGTTGTTTAGGAACACTCCTCCATGAGTTAACCATGAGATACTCTCTTTGGTGTTTAGTGTGTTTCCCTCTTATCCTTAGAGTGACACTGTTCCTTTCCTATCTTCCTACCTTTGGAATCTCGGGTCGATATTCTCGTAAGGGGGATAGAGCTGTAATAGCCAAGTTTTAGTTAAATATTAATTAGGGATTTTTGTGCATTCATAAGCATAATTATTTTTGTTGGGGGTAAACCTCTAGGGTGGCCCGATCTTTCACGAATCACGTTCAAATCGAGGGTGGAGTGCGGGGGGAGAGGGGAGGAGGATGAACACGACGAACTCACGCACAAAGAACACGATGAAAACACACACGCAAATCCATGATACACACCAATAGCTCATGCCGGCGGTGACCGGTCTGAGGCAATCCTTAGGATCAGCGTCGGGCGGAGGACTCTCTCGAACCGGCACGACGAGTAGGGAGATTCGGTGAGACCTTGACGTCTAGGCAAAGGAACATCGATGCCTAGGCCTTGTACAACGCAGAGGCACGATGCAAACTCCAACGAGGTTTGTGATATTTGGGGCTCCTTTATCAAAGGAGCATGATGCAAGAACTAGATAGATCCACAATGGGTTTCCACTAATTCCAAATATCATGCCTAGGGTTTACAATGGAGTTGGGGGACTATATATAGGCTAGCCACTAGTTCAGGGGTAATTTAGGCATTAAAGTAGAGATCTGGTCGAGATAGAGGGTTACATGGGCCACAGCGTCCAGCTATGGCTCGCAGGCCCATCTTTAGGCCGGACAGTCCGGGTCGAGTGGGCCGGATAGTCTGAGGTGGTTGGACACTCCGGGAAGTGTCTGGATAGAGTCCGATGTAGCATACAGACTGTCCGTGCCAGGAAGGGGCTAGGGTAGGCCAGACACTCCGGCGTGATCGGGCCGGACACTCTGGTAGCACCGGACATTCCGGCTGGCCTCGGGTGGACTCTTCGGCTCAGGCAGCGTCAGGATAGGTGCAACTTCCGGGCTCGTGGGTCAACGCATCGGGGATTCATACCTGATAATGCAAAGAGTAGTGGCATGAAGTAGCAAGCCATCCAAGTGTATGTCAAGGTCACATGATGAGAGGAGTGAATTCACCTTAGCTTGAAGGATCTTGGCTCGGGCACGAGTCATTGGTCCACTTGGGGGACTTGGTGGTGTAGATGTAGGAGTGTTTGTAGGATGGGCTGCATCAGCTCCCCCCCTTGGGAAAGAGTCGTCCTCGACTCTTCATGGTTATCGTCTTGAACATCTCCATGGTAGGGTGAGAGGTCCTTGACATTGAATATATTGCTTGCAAGGTACTTGGAGGTCGGTATGTCGATGATGTAGGCGTTGTTGTTGATTCTCTTGAGGACCTTGAAGGGACCATCTCCTCTTGGCTTTAGCTTGGAGTCGCATTCCTTAGGGAAGCGGTCTTTGCTTAGGTGTATCCACACAAAATCACCTTCTTCGAAGATCAACTCTCGCTTGTCCTTGTTTAACCTTAGAGCTTGGCAAAGGACTTGTTGTTCAATAGTAGCCCTTGTGTCTCCATGAAGCTTCTTCATAGCTTGGGCGCGCTTGTCGACGTCCATGTTGGTGCGCTCATGAAGAGGTAGCGGTAGGATGTCAAGGGCAGTGAGGGGCTCAAAACCATAGATGATCATGAAGGGACTCATCTTGGTTGTTGAGTGCTTGGAACGGTTGTAGGCGAACTCAGCGTGTGGAATGCATTCCTCCCAATCCTTGAGGTTTTTCTTGATCAACGACACGGAGGAGAGTCCTAAGGCTTTGGTTGACAACTTTGGTTTGGCCATCCGTTTGAGGATGCGATGCAGATGAAAAGAGGAGCTTGACGCCGAGCTTGGCTATGTGAGTCTTCCATAAATACCTCATCAATTTGACGTCGCAGTCGGAGACGATTGTTCTTGGCACACCGTGAAGACGGACAATTTCCTTGAAAAACAAATTTGCAACAAGTGAAGCATCGTTGGTCTTATGGCACGGTATGAAGTGTGCCATTTTGGAAAAGTGATCCATGACAACAAATATAGAATCATGTCCATGCTTAGACCTAGGAAATCCTAACATAAAATCCATGCTAATGTCGAACCAAGGTGCGTAAGGAATAGGCAATGGCATATAAAGACCATAAGGATTAGCTTGTGACTTAGCTTGAACATATGTTGTGCACCATTGAACATAGTGCTCCACATCGCGCTTCATCTTGGGCCAAAAGTAGTGAGTGGAGAGCATGTCCAATGTCTTGTCACGCCCAAAGTGACCCATGAGGCCTCCACCATGAGATTCTTGGAGAAGCAAAAGTTGAAAAGACGACTTCGGAATGCAAAGCTTGTTTTGTTTAAATAGAAAGCCCTTATGCAAATACAAATCATCAACTCCTTTGTCAATGGAGAACTTTGCGAAAATTGGTTCAAAGAATGGGTCGAAAGAATACAAAGTTTTGATTTCATCAAGACCCAACATGTTGATTTCCAGTCGAGTAAGAAGGTTTGTGTGCTTGCAAGACAAAGCGCCCGCAACTACATTATCTTTGCCCTTCTTATACTTGACAATGTAAGGAAAAGACCCCATAAACTCGACCCACTTAGCGTGTCGCTTACTCAAGTTGGCTTGGCCTTTGAGATATTTCAACGACTCATGGTCGGAATGTATGATAAATTCTTTAGGCCATAGGTAGTGTTGCCAAACTTGAAGAACACGAACTAAGGCAAAAAGCTCTTTGTCATAAATCGGATAATTAAGGCGAGCACCATCAAGTTTCTCGCTATGGTAGGCTATAGGACGTCCGTTTTGCACAAGGACTCCTCCAATGCCAACACCACTAGCATCACACTTGTCGTGGAAATGGCCACGACAGTCGCTGTAGTAGGCAGCGATTGATAGAATCGGGGGCGAGAGCTGGCGGCCATCTGTGGTGCGAGATGGGGAGAAGGCCTGGCGATTGGAGACTGGAGGCCCAGAAGCATACTCGAAGCCCAGTCGGATTAGGTCAAAGCCTCCGGATCCATATCTCGTTCGGTTGTAAACTGTAAACCCTAGCGAGGTGCCTTCTATATAAACCTCCCTAGGGTACTCTAAGGACTTATGTTCCATCATACACCCCTTCAAGCGACTTGCTGCTTAGATGCCGAGCTCACCACCCCTGTAACTCGCTCTCCATCAATCTAATCTAGCAGGAGTAGGTCTTTACCCTCTGGGGGCAAACTTGGGTAAACCCATGTGCATTTGCCCCCATCTCGCACCGCAGATGGCCGCCAGCTCTCGCCCCCGATTCTATTAATCGCTGCCTACTACAGCGACTGCCGTGGCCATTTCCACGACAGTGGCGCCCACCGTGGGGCCTAGCCGGACTGGCCTGAGTTCTGTGGCGAGACCCTACTCGTCGATTGGCCGGCCGATCGCCACCGGCCGCATGATCGCCATCGGCGGGATCTTACAGATCCTGCCCAGCAGCTACATCCCGGCATCACGCCCGGTCACCCACAGCGCGATAATGTCGGTTGGCTCCATCAACCTGTTCGTCGGCTTCACCGGCGCAGTCGACCAGTGACGGTGATCGTCGGCGGATCACTGCCACGCCGCGATCTGCTCTCGGAGGAGCAGGTCCGCTCCATCAGGAGCCTCGCCACCGAGTACGACTCGGCCGCCAGCAACGCGGCCAAGACCAACACCGCCGTGGACGACGCGGCCCTACACGACGACGCCGACTCCGCGACCCCTGCCTCGATCGACAGATCCATCACCGCAGCATCACGGGAGGACTCCATCACGCGGGTATCCAACCCTGAGGATTTCGAGTACTCCTCAATCCTTGGGATCTTCGATTCCGACTCCGGCTCGGAGTCCCCTGAGGACTTCCGCGCCAGATCCAATCGCTTCAACGCGATCTACATAGCGGGCAGCACGGTCGCCCTGCCAGATCCATTCTCCACACCGATCCCTCCAATCGCGATGGCCACGGAGGTGGAGGAAGCCCGCTTGTGACTGGAGGAGGCGCAGCGCAAGGAGCTAGCAGAGCGCGAGAAATTACACCTCGAGCGGGCAACGGCGCAGAAGTTGTTGCTCAACCACCAGCGCCGCATCAGGACCCACCTGAACTCCAACGTCCAGGGTCGTGTCCTAAACTTCAACGACGAGAGCGACCCCGCACGCGCGGCTGAGCGCGAGTACTACGAGAATGCGCCACCAGGTGGCAGCAATCGACCACCACCCGGCACACCGGCGACTGGGGCCCCGCCACCACCCATTGGTCACACGCCCCCGCCGGACCAGCCGCGGATCATAATCTCGCCACAGGCCCGCGACGCCAACGGACTCCCACTGTACTCCACCCCGGTGGCCAACATCGTCACAGCCGACGCCGCAGTCGCCAACCTTGATGTCCAAGGAGAAGGCGCGCTACAAATCCAGTACGCCAAGGCCCTACTCGCCAGGGCCGTCGAGCAGCAAGCCGCGGGAGTTGACCCGCGGGGGCGGATGTATTCCCGCTCTTCGGCAAGCAGGGTGGCCTCAAGCGGTCACCCAACCGTCTCCAACACCATGACCTACCCACCACCGTAGAACCTGGCGAACTAGCGACGGGCCGCCAACCCCGCGCTCTCCACCAACGAGCCGTGACCGGTGAACAACACGATCGCCGCCAACGGGCAACCCATCGATGCCTGAACGCACATCGTCAACAACCAGGCTTGGCGGGCGCACCAGCCCAACGACTTGAGGCACACCCTCACCAACCGCAGCGACCCCGAACCTACGGGCTCGCTCAGCCGAGTTGGTCCCCAGTGCTTCGGACCTATGATCCAAGGCGAGAAGTACCCTGCCAACTTCAAGGCGCCCAAGGAGATCGAAAAGTATGATCCAACATATGATCCAACGGTTTGGCTAGACACACACCTCATGGCAATGGGAATCGCCGGCCACACCGACCTGCTAGCCGCTCGCTACCTCCCCCTGATGATGGAGGGTGCGACCCGGCAATGGATCAACACCCTCCCCGCCAATAGCATCGACTCGTGGGAGGATATGCGGGACGCCTTCGTCAGGCACTTTGAGGGCTCCTACACCCGCACCACCACCATCGAGGACCTAGAACGATGCATCGAGGGACAACGCGAGTCGACTCGCCACTGGATCCAAATGTGGCAGGAGCTATGGATCAACGCCTCCATCATCCACCCGGACATAGGGATACACTGCTTCAAGAATGCGTGCCGGTATGAACCCCTGGTCACCAAGATCAAGAGGGTCTACTGGACGCTCGACAACATCCTCGACCTCCTCGAGATCGCCAAGCGCTACGCGAAAGAGGACCCCAACCAGGACTCTGACGAAGAGACCAGAGGAAGACGCCGCGTCAGCGCCCATGACAGTGGGCGACAGCGCGACATGCGCTACAGTAACACTCGCATCACCGGCAAGAGCCGTGGTGATGGGCGAGTCGACTTCGTTGCCAATGCCGGCTACGGTCAACGCGACCCGAAGAACTTCTGCCGCGATGGAGAAAACTACCGCGACAGCAGAAACTACCGCGCCAACAATGCGGCAAGGCCGAAATTCGACCGCGCCGCCCTGCTCAACCAACCCTGCGTCTACCACAGCAGAGAGGGAAAGCCCGCCACCCACACTACCGCCGACTGCCACTCCCTCAAGGAGATCGAAAAAGCAAGGCAGGCATGGGACGACCCTAACAACAACCCGCCACGGGACAACAGAAACGTCGGCGGCTTCAGCAACACCGGCGGATCACTCC
This sequence comes from Avena sativa, assembly GCA_916181665.1. Taxonomy (NCBI): domain Eukaryota; kingdom Viridiplantae; phylum Streptophyta; class Magnoliopsida; order Poales; family Poaceae; genus Avena; species Avena sativa. Next base: position 275,227,838 of record OV702286.1, on the reverse strand, counting down.
ACACTTTCACCGGGCTCGGCACCAAGCGCGAGAGGAAGGTGCTCGCCCGCGCAGTCGCCGTCAATGCGGTGACGCAGGTCGATATCCCCCGCTTCCTCAACTGGTTTGAGCAAAGCATCACCTGGAGTCGCCAGGACCATGCACCGAAGATCGAGTACCCAGGGCGAGTCTCCCTGGTGGTCAGGCCCAGAGTGGCCGACTAATGGCTGCCTAAGACAATGATGGACTGCGGGAGCTCCATCAATATCATGTACCTAGACACGTTCAAGAGGCTCCAGCTCCTAGAATCAGCAATCAAGCCGACCCTGACAACCTTCCACGGCATCGTCCCCGGTCGGAAGGCGTACCCGATCGGAAAAGTAACTCTACCAGTCACCTTCAACACACCAGCAAACTACCGCACCTAGCGGATCGAGTTCGAACTGGTGAACTTGCGCAGCCCCTACCACTGCGTCATGGGACGCCAAACATTCGCCAAATTCATGGCGGCCCCCCACTACACCTACAACATGATGAAGCTTCCAAGGCCAAGCGGCATCACCGTCCACGGCGACCTCGATATGGCCATGGAATGCGAAGACAAAGACACTGAGTTCGCCGATGCCATCATCTGCGTGGAGACGGACCACATGGAGGAACTCGCAAAATACGCGGGCAACATCAACAAGTACGACCCCACCATCCTGAAGAAGCCAACCGCCGCGAGCTCCATGTTCGAGGCAACCACACACACCCGCACCGTAGAGCTCGTCCCGGGCGATTCCAGCCAGAAGGTCACCATTGGGGCACACATGAGCCCCACATAGGAAAGCGCGCTCATCGGGTTCCTCCGTGAGAATCACGACATCTTCGCATGGAAACCATTTGACATGCCCAGTGTCCCGAGGGAACTCGCTGAGCACAAACTCAACGCCAACCCCAAAGTGCGACCAGTAAAGAAGTCGTTGCGGCCCTTCAATGAAGAGCGCCGCCGAGCAATCGCCGAAGAAGTACAACGCCTGCTAGCCGCAGGCTTCATTCAGCCGATCAAATACTCCAGGTGGCTGGCAAACCCAGTCCTGGTACTGAAAAAGAACAACACGTGGAGAATGTGTATCGATTACACCAACCTCAACAACGACTGCCCGAAGGAGGAGTTCATCCTACCGTGCATCGATTAGATCATCGACTCAACCGCGGGATCAGAGTCGCTATGCTTCCTCGATGCATATTCTGGCTACAACCAGATCAAAATGGCAGTCGAGGATGAGGAGAAGACGGCGTTCATCATGCCATTCGGCGCCTTCTGCTACACGGCCATGACGTTTGGCCTCAAGAACGCCGGCGCAACCTACCAAAGGTGCATGCAGGAGTGCCTCGCGAGACAAATTGGCCGCAACATACACGTCTACATCGACGATGTGGTGGTAAAGTCCACCCGCCAGGACGACTTGCTCGCCGACCTGGCCGAAACCTTCACAAACCTGTGGAGGTATAACATCAAGATCAACCAGGGAAATGCACCTTCGGTGTCCCCACCGGACAGCTCCTGGGGTACGTGGTCTCCAAACGAGGCATCATGGCCAACCCCACCAAGATCGACACCATCGCGCGACTCAGAAAACCCGAGTGCCTGCGTGACGTCCAGAAGTTGGCTGGGCGAGTCGCGGCTCTCTGTCGCTTCATTCCCTGGCTCGGTGAGAAGGCAATGCCACTCAACCGCCTGATGCGCAAGAACCCCACGTTCCAATGGGACGTGGAGGTGGACAACACACTCAAAGCACTCAAAGAAGTGCTACTCGTGGCTCCACTCCTCGCCGCCCCCAATTGACAAAGAGCCAATGCTCGTCTATGTGGCGGCCTCCACTCGAGTCGTCAGCGCTGTGATGGTCGTCGAGCGGCCAGAGGAGAGCAAGGAGCGCCCCGTGCAGCGCCACGTCTACTGCATCAGTGAAGTCCTGACAGACTCAAGACAGCACTACCCGCAGTACCAAAAACTGGTATACGTGGTATTCCGAGCTCAACGGCGACTCCCACACTACTTTTAGGGGCACCCAGTCACGGTCATCTCCTCCGTGCCACTACAGGACATAATACGCAATTGCGAGGCAACTGGGCGAGTCGCCAAGTGGGTCGTCGAAATCAGCGTCCACAACATCAAGTATGAGCCCCGCAAAGCGATCAAGTCGCAAGCCCTGGCTGATTTCCTCGCAAACTGGGAAGAAGCACAGTAGCTAGAGAAGCTCCCATACCTCCACTACTGGTCGCTCCACTTCGATGGGTCCAAGAACACCGACGGCGCCGGGGTCGGGGTCATATTGACCTCCCCCAAGGGAGACAAGCTCTGCTACGTGCTCCACCTCAACTTCAAGCCCTGCACCAACAACATGGAAGAGTATGAGGCCCTCCTTCACGGCATGCAGGCCGCCAAGGAGATGAACATCAACCGCTTACGGTGCTACGGCGACTCCGATCTAGTCGTCGGCCAAGTCGCCGGGACCTGCGACGCTGTCTCCACGACAATGATAGCATACTGCCAAGCGGTAGACCAGCTGGGAGGACACTTCGATGGTTACTCAGTCGAGTGGATCGACAAGCGAAAGAACGAGGAAGCAAACGCCCTCTCCCGCATCGGGTTGGCTCGGCAAACGCCACCCGCAGGCGTCTTCCTCGACATCATTCACAAACCTTCGGTCTCCCCGCCGAAGGAGATCGACATCGGGATACCACTACAACCTGAGTCGGCCCTAGTCACCATGATCGTGGAGCCCAGCGACTGGATAGCACCATATGTCACCTTCCTCGAGCACAAGATCCTCCCAAGCAACGAGATGGAAGCGCGAATGATCGTGCGCCGATGCAAGTCCTTCGTCATCATCAACGATGAGCTCCACAAACGCAACATGACCGGCGTGTTCCAGCGCTGCGTATAGCCAGAAGAAGGATGCAAGATCCTCTAGGACATCCACGCCTGCGACTGTGGCCATCACGTCGGCACCAAGTTGCTGGTCGCCAAGGCCATGCGACACAGTTTCTATTGGCTCACCGCACAAGCCGACGCCACCTACATCGTCCAACAATGCGTCCGGTGCCAGAAGTACGCCAACCAGACGCATCTCCCTGGTTCGGCACTCAAGACCATCCCCATCCCTGGCCATTCGCCGTATGGGGCATGGACATGGTCGGTCCGTTCAAGAAGGCCCCATCCGGCTTCACCCACCTCCTAGTCGCGGTCGACAAATTCACCAAATGGGTCGAAGCCAAGCCGATCAAAAAGTGTGATGGCAAGACGGCCACCAAGTTCCTCCGCAAGCTCATCTACCGGTACGACTACCAGCACAGCATCATAATGGACAACGGCACCAACTTTGCCAAGGGCGCCATGGCAGAATTCTGCGAAGAGCATAGCATACGACTCGACCTCGCCTCAGTCGCCCACCCAGAGTAAAACAGCCAAACAGAACGTGCCAATCAGAGCGTCCTCCACGGACTCAAGCCACGACTCCAAGTGCCCCTCAAGCGAACCCCAGGATGCTGGGTTGAAGAGCTCCCCTTCGTAATATGGGGGATCCACACCTCCGTTAATCGCTCCACGGGGTTCACGCCCTTCTTTATGGTATACGGTGCCGAAGCCGTAATGCCAACCGACTTGGAGCACGACTCACCTCGAGTCGCCAATTACGTCGAGGCGACAAACGAGACCGCCCGCCAAGACAGCATCGACCAGCTCGACGAGGCACGCGACCAGGCTCGCTCCCGCACCGCCATCTAGCAGCAGGGACTCCACCGCTACCACAGCCGCCGAGTCTGGACCCGCACCTTCCAGGAGAGCGACTTGGTCCTACGATTGACCCAGGACAAGAAAGGCATGCACAAGCTCTCAATCCCATGGGAGGGGCCATTCGCCATAGGACGCGTCCTCGGCAACGACGCCTACTACCTCATCGACATACAAGGCGATGGCCAGCTTGAGGTCGGGAGGCCATGGAATGTAAACCTTCTCCGAAAGTTATATACATAGAACTCAAACTTGTACCCAGATGATATATAATGAAATTCATTCAGATTGCACAAATTGTGTCCACTCGCCATACTCTTGTGCCACTCGCACTCGTACATTAAGCAATACGCTACCTACGGAAGTCAACCCTTGGTCGAGCGACCGGCACGGCTAAGTAGTGCGACCCAAGGGCACCAAAAATATTCGGGCTTTGTGTCATCCACGAACATGCCAACCCGGAGCCACCATTGGAGTCCCCCCCGCTCGACTGGCCCACCGGGCCAAGACGACCGACATACGCTTCCCACAGCGACCTGTCCTCCCCATCCTCGAGCAAAGCGACTCGAACGATTAAGTACCACGCACGGGGACTTCGCAAATAGAAACCCTCACGCGGCTCGGGAACACACCAAGTAAGAGAGCTGCCTTGGACTCGGCACGCGACTAGCTCTCCAAGCCAGGGAGAGACGCGTTACAAACAACACACCAACAACCCGTAATAGGCACACGCTCGGGGACTCGCCTAAAACAACTCTACTCGCACTCGGGGACTCGCCCCTTCAGAGTTGCGAGGGACAACCAACACAAAAATCCAAAGCAAACACATATGTACACAAACGAGTTATACCCCACTAAAGGGCGGACGCGCTCGAGGACTTGCTCAAACAAAAGTTGAACACACCACAAAATTAAACTTGCATTGCGAGTCGATTGACTCCTCTTACTCCCATACACAAATAATGTTCATATTACAAAAGTCGCCACTTGGCATATCTTACAAACCGCCTAGAGAAGCTATCTATTTCGCAGGCCCCGATGAAGAAGCATCGCCACCACTCTTGACACGGATGAATGGATGCCATGGGTTCGTTGGGTAGGTCGACAGCGACTTTGATAGCGCTGACCGGAAGGGTTGCTCTGACTTCAGGTCGTGATGTTCCGTCTCGGGGTCGCCCGGTGCCACCACCGTCTCCTGGTACGGCAGCAGGTCCCCCATCGCCAGCACCCGATCAGCAAAGGGGGCGGCCTTGGCGGTCAACCTCAACACCTCCGACATCTCCACTGCGCAAGTCGCCGAAGGGTAGCCGCTGGTGATGTCGTCGAGGTCAAAGTAGTTAGGGAAGTGCGCGAGCCCCGGGCTCAATGTCGTGGTGGCCCCACGCCTGAAAGCCGAATGCGCTATCCACTCTACGACATCGGGTACCTCCTCCAGGTAGCGCCATACTTCAGTCAGTCCCCCAGGTATAACCTCGGTGGGGGACATTCCTTGAAGAACCGCCTAGACGCACAACACCGAGGCGGTGGCCGTGTTCACCACCACGGTCACACACTGCAAGGTGTTGAAGGTTTGCACCACCGAATCGCTTTGACCTATCATAGCTGCAACGTCAGACGTCAGTGCCACCACGAATTCACCCACTCGAGGACTCACGGCACATGTCAAAAAGAAGAGCAACGACTCACCAAGGAGCTTCCGGCAGTGCTTGGTGACCTGCTTCTCTAAGGCAGCAAGATCGCTCTACAGCCCAAGGATGATGGAGTCCGCATCCTTCCGCTCCTCTTCAGCCGCGGCGGCTGCGGCCTTTGCCCTATCCTCAGAAGAGATCACGGCCGCTTTTGCCTCCTCCAATTCCTTCACCAGCGAGTCGATACACCCATTCATCACGTCCAGCTCGGCAGCTGGAACATACCCTTCTCGGGCTTTGGCAATGGCAGCCGGAAGACCATCTAAACGGAACAGAAACAACAGTCAACATTCCGTCAACATTAGTAGCTCGCAATCGCCAAGTAAAACAAGTACTCACCGCCAGTCTCCTGGAGTCACCGGTTTGCCTCCTGCGCCACGCGCAGACCATGCTCTAGACGCTCCTTTAAGGCCTGCCGATCAGCCGATTCCCTCTGCAAGCCCTACAAGTAGAACGAAAAATTAGCAACTGTAAAAACACAAATTCAGTGTCCAGCCGCTGAAATTCAGTGACTAGACACTCGGGGACTAGCGACTAGAAGAAACTCAGTGCCTAGCCGCTGAAATTCAGCGGCTAGACACTCGGGGACTGGACGTACCTGAATGGCGGCACCAAGCATATTGTGAAGTTCTCTGGCATCCGCCGAAGGCACCACGAAGGAGGTAAGCCCTCGACGAGGTCCAACATCCTCATCGACGATCTCCGGCATCTGTGGAGATTGGGTTTCCGCCACGATCGGAAAACCCCTCGCCATGAGGAGCGGGAACGACACGGACGCCCTCATTGGGGCACTGGTTACTAGAGCCGGTGGTACTATCTTTGGAGCCCCCTCAGCTGGCTCCGATTGAGTGGCTGCCACCTCCTCGCCGTTGGTGGTAGCGTCACTCCCCCTGGCGCTATCTTTTGTTGCAGCCTCGTCGGGCTCACCCTTCTGCTTCTTCGCGTCTTCAGTAGGCGCAGCTTCTGCAGCAGGCTTCCTCTTCCTAGGGAGATCGCCTTCCCCCGCGGTGACGGTCAACGGAATTTTAGCTACTGAAGGGCGACCTATCTTCTTAGCGCCGGACCTACAAAACCTCCAAAGTCAGCAAACAAATCATACAAAAAGTCGTCCAAGAATTGGAAAGGAAACCCGAGACTTATTGGTGACTGGAAGAACACGCAACCCCATGCAAATGTGGGGGGGCTTATCTAGCTCCGTGCCCAGCTTGCGTGTGAGGCCTTTCTCGAAGACATCCGAAGCCCACGACACCACGGATCTCTTTGATGATGAAGCCGCGGTCGCAGGAATCTCCGGCTCAGAAGATGCGGCCGTCCCCGAAGGTTGCGGCGACTTTGATGCCGCAGCTTCAGCTGCCTCCTGATCTGGCGCCACCGAAGTTGTTGGCACGATCACCGTGAGTGGAACTTCCATTGCTGCTTCGGTGTCCTCAGCCTCCGATCCCATCATCGGAATCGCACCCTCCGGGATCTTGTGTGAGGTCTTGGTCGCGTCATCATCGGATTCGTCATCCGACTCGAACACCACCGCCGATCTGGATGGTGACGTTGGCTTCTTCGCTGGCAACTTCGGTTTACGCACGGGCTTCACCGGCGTGGCTGTTCGCCGAGAACTGTGCTCTTGCAAGATCTCGTCATCTTCTTCGTGCTCTTCAAGACTACGGCTCGCCTCGAACTCGCCTGCTTCTGCATGCGAGTCTTGCGGGCCGCGGGCGCTGGGGGAGGAACCTCCATATCTTCCTCTTCGTCCTCAGAGGATTCTCCTTCGGCACCCTCCTCGAACTCTTGGGGGACCTCTTCGTTGAGTGAGGGAGCCAGCCCTCCAGAACCTGGAACAACTGAGAGTGGACACGAACAAGTTTTAGACGATGCGGCTGCAAATTGCACCGCAGGAATCACGACTGAAGATAAATTCGGGTAAAAAGACTTACCGTGGGAGCTTCGTTCTTCACAGGCACATATGAGGCGAGCCCGGCCGACGTGGTTGTAATTGTAATCTTCTTCAAGGCGGCCTTATAGTCTTTGGCGTCCCACGACTCCTTGCTGGTCCGGGAAGGATCGTTCTTCCCGCTGTACTCGTACATCCAGTGTGGCCAGGCCACAAATGGAACCAGGCGCCTCCCGAGCCAGCAGTTGTACAGGTTGATCAAGGATAGCCCTTGGTCCTTCAGCTTCTGGGTCTGGTCCATCATCTCCACGACGGCCACCCTTTGATCGTCTGGGAGCCTATCCGTTGCCAGCCGACAGGGCTCGCTTCTCTCCGCGACGAATTCCAGCAACGCCACTTCGCTGGAGGGGGTGGACTCCTTCGCGTAGAACCAGCTCTTCTTCCATTCGCTCGCGGCCTTCTTCGGAAGAATGAGCTTGACGAAATTGACCTTCAGCTTCAGCTAAAAGGTGACGCCTCCGCCGCCAAGATTGGGCCGCCAGACCCTTCGCGCCTGATGCGACCGTGGAATAGCTCCAACCACAGCGGGAAGTATGGAATGCAGCCAAGGTAGCATTCGCAGAAGGCGACGAAGATCGCCAGCTGCTCGATGTTTTGCGGGCCGAGGTCCGACGGCTTGATCGCATAATATGTGTAGAACCGCCGGAAGAACAATGAAGTAGGGAACCCCAAGCCCCTCTCCAAGTGGCTTGGGAAGCAGATGAACTCGCCATCACATGGCTTCGGCTCAATCTCGGAAGACGCGGGGATCTGCCAATTCCCCTTACAAAGGACCCCGGCATCCTCAAAGGACCTGAGCTATGCCGCAGTGCACTTAGATTTCCCCCACGGTCCTTTTGGAGGCGTCATCAGGAAGGAAGCAAGGTCGCTTGGTCTGGAGAGTCTAGATCGAGGGAAGACAGAGGGAAAGGATGAACGAAGAAGAATAATGCAAAGAAGGATCTACAGGACTGATCTGTCACTCCCCTTATAAAGAAGTGCTACCCGCCAATCTCGGGGTAGCCGTTACCCGCGGTAATTGTGCCGAAGTTACCGTTGGACTACCCAACGGATAGTTTTGACCAAGTTGATGGTCCAACTTCTTCATTTGACTCACCTGCAACTATGCCCGGTCCAGTCGGCGGGGCAACGGTTTGGCAGTGATTGCATTCGCCAAAGCAGCGACTGGAAACCTGGTGGAAAATTTCCTTGGTTCAGCAGAGTCCATCGCCGATTCGACTGAGCGTCCAAATTGGATTCGCCTACTCAAACTGCCAAATGGGGTATGCCTAGCAGGACATTCCGATTGGGTCAAAGGCTTAGAGAGTGGGCTTGCAGGACAGCGACTGGAATGCGATTGGGGAGAAGGCCTGGCAATTGGAGATTGGAGGCCCAGAAGCGTACTCGAAGCCCAGTCAAATTAGGTCAAAGCCTCTAAATCCATATCTCGTTCGGTTGTAAACTGTAAACCCTAGCGAGGTGCCTCCTATATAAACCTCCCTAGGGTACTCTAAGGACTTACGTTCTATCATACACCCCTTCAAGCGACTCGCTGCTTAGACGACGAGCTCTCCACCCCTGTAACTCGCTCTCCATCAATCTAATCTAGTAGGTCTTTACCCTCCGGGGGGCCGAACCTGGGTAAACCCATGTGCATCCGCCCCCATCTCGCACCGCAGATGGCCGCTAGCTCTCGCCCCCGATTCTATCAATCGCTGCCTACTGCAGCGACTGTCGTGGCCATTTCCATGACAACACTCTATCTCAAAAGTTTTAGTAAAATCTGGTAATGCAAGGAGAGGTGCTTCGGTGAGCCTCTTTTTAAGTTCACCAAAAGCTTTTTGTTGAGCTTTGCCCCACAAGAAGGTGACATTCTTTTTGGTCAATTCATTGAGAGGACAAGCAATGGTGGAGAAGTCTTTCACAAAACGACGATAGACACTGGCCAACCCATGAAAACTTCGGAGTTCACTCACATTTGTTGGGATGGGCCAATCTCGTATGTCCTTTACCTTGGAAACATCAACTTCAATTCCCTTCTAAGAAACGACAAATCCAAGAAAATCAACTTATCTTTAGCAAAAGTGCACTTGGGAAGATTAGCATATAGCTTTTCATGTTGAAGGATTTGCAAAACTTCCTTGACATGTATAACATGGTCTTCAAGTGACTTGTTATAAACAAGTATATCATCAAAATATACAACAACACTTTTCCAATGAGAGAACGCAAAACATGATTCATAAGGCGCATGAAGGTGGATGGGGCATTAGATAAGCCAAAGGGCATGACCAACCATTCATAGAGACCAAGTTTGGTCTTGAAGGCGGTTTTCCACTCATCACCTTCCGCCATGTGTATTTGATGGTAGCCACTATGAAGATCAATTTTCGAGAAAATCATGGCTCCACACAACTCATCAAGCATGTCATTGAGACATGGTATGGGATGTCTATAAAGCACGGTGATAGCATTAATTGGACGGCAGTCCATGCATAACCGCAACGTATCATCTGATTTTGGGACAAGAATCACAGGAATGGCACTCATGCTAGTGCTACCTTGGATCAAACCTTTGGGATGAGTTGGTTGATTTGACGTTCGTTCTCCTTCATCTCATCCGGGTTCGTGCGGTAGGCGGCGTGGTTTGTAAGTGGTGCGTCGGGGATTAGATCAATGCGATGCTCGATGCCATGAAGACGGGGTAGTCCATGAGGAAGCTCTTCGGGAAACACATCCTTGAATTCCTGCAAAACAATCATCAAAGATGGAGGAACATTGGTTAATTCATTAGTTCCTTGCGCAAGTCCCTTGCAAATGAGGACATAGTGCAAGATGGATGGGTTGTTCCGCACATCTCTCATCTCACTTTTGGTGGCTAGGAGAACACTTAGTTTTTCCACTCGAGTTTGGCTTGTGGCTCTCACTCACTATGAGGTGGTTCTCTCGCTCACCGCTCTTCTCACAAGGAGGTGTTGTGGTTTGCGCCCTCGCTAAAGCATTTGCATTGTCCGCAATTATTTGGCTGGGAGTCATCGGTTGCAAAACACATGCTTTGTTGAGCCATTTGAAGGAGTACACATTGGTGCGACCATCATGTAGAGCATCCTTGTTTAATTGCCATGGTCGACCAAGAAGCATATGGCAAACCGTCATGGGAACAACATCGCATTCCACCATGTCTTTGTAAGGACCAATGGCAAAGGTGACCGATACGATATGCTTGATATTCACAGACCCTTGGTCACTTAGCCATTGCACATGGTATGGGTTCTTGTGCGGATGGAGGTTGAGCTTGAGCTTCTCACACAACTCGGTGCTAGCAAGGTTGTGGAAACTCCCTCCATCGATGATCACTTTGATAGATTTGCCATTGATGTTGGCTCGTGTTTGGAAGATATTTGAGTGTTGGTCTTCATGCTCTAGTGCTTGAGTGGTCAAGATCGTTGTGACGACAAGCGATGGACTTGCGTCATGTTCACACATGAGGAGTTCTTGGTCATCTTCCACTCGTTGTCTTGCCATTGCTTCCTTGACTCGGGCATCAAATTCATCTTCACTCAAGTGTGGGCTTGAAGGTACTTGAGGAACTTCCATTGAAGGTGGCTGGAGTAGCGGTTGAAGCTTACTTTTAGGTGAAGTACGTCTTGGGCTTGTTGTACTTGATGTCCTCTTGCACTTGACGCTCGTCTTTAATTGCGATGTGCACAAGCTCAACCATGTCGGTGTATGTTTGGAACTCGACGATGCACTTGATTGGGTGGTTCAAGCCAATAAGAAAGCGTGCCATAGTTTACTCCTTGCGCTCCTCAATGTTAGCGCGGATCAAGTTGAGTTCCATTTCCTTGAAGTACTCTTCCACGGTCTTTGTTCCTTGACGAAGTGATTGAAGGTTGTTGAAGAGGTCGTGCCTGTAGTGCGCGGGAACAAAACGGGATCTCATGTGAGCCTTCATGTCATGCCAAGTTGTGATTGGCGGCTCTCCTCTTGCATCACGAGCAACTTAAACTTGTTCCCACCAAAGGTTGGCATACTCAATAAACTCAAGTGAAGCCATGGCGACCATCTTATCGTTGCTATAATTGTGCATACGGAAGATCTTGTCGACTTTGAGTGCCCATGAGAGGTATTCTTCGGGGTCATTTGATCCAGTGAACTTGGGCATCATGAACTTGAGCTTGCTAAATGTTTCTTCCTCTTTGCGATCACGGTGACGATGGTTGCCATGTTGATGACGGTCTTCATCTTCCATGTGATCATTGCGACGAGCTTGTTGAGCTTGATGATGTGCTTGCGGTGGAGGAGCCTCATTTGGAGGTGGCGGAACTTGATTCTCACGGCCTTGTTGAGGAGCTTGCTCTTTCTCTTCGCGCGGTTGTTAACGATGTTGAGGCGCTTGGCCCTCATGAGGGTGTTGAGGATGTGGAGCCTCATAACGCGGTTGATGACGAAGAGGAGGCTCGTTCCTCGGTTGGTGGTGTGGGTTAGGCGCATGTGCCTCACGGCGAAGATCATGGTCTTGAGCCCCATGACGTGGTGGGTGTCGCTCAACATGTACCACTTGACGCTCCATGTTTTGGTGTGGTGGAGGAGGCGCCTCGTGATGACCATGGTGTCGGTGCGGACGTTCATGACAGTGATGATGAGGAGGAGGATCTTGGAGAGCTTCACGTCGATATCGAGCTTGATTCTCCAAGTTGGAGTCATCACTTGTTGTGTCAAGTATGTGTCACGGGCGATGGTGGTAGACTTGCGGTTCCACTCGCGGTTCTTCTTGTGGTTGCTCTTGTTGGATCACTAATGCCCTTGCGTGATGACGGTGTGCTTCTTGCCTTGCTTGTGCCCTTGAAGAGAAATCACCATCATAGCTTGATGTTGCGGCGTGCCGTGGGGAAGGTACATAGTTCGAAGAGCTTCCATCTTCAACCACGGGGGCGTCATTGCGTCTTGGAGAACTTGGATGAAGATCTTGGCGAAGAGGAGAATGATGACGTGAAGATCTTGTAGACCTTGATGTGCGTGAACGCGGTCTTGCCATTCCATCGATGAGGCATCGAAGATTGTCGTTTGCTTCAGCGGCGGAGCATTGGAGCGCTTCATTTCACTGGCCAAAGTTGTGATCCATTGCGTGCATTTGTCTTTCGAGGCCATTGAAGCGGTTGTTGATGTTCTTGAACTCGGCTTGCGTCTCGGCAAATTGTTCATCTTGTCATGTCTCAAGAGCTTGGCAACATTCACGGAACTCTTGTCGGAAGATGAAGTGACTTGCGCGCATCATGTACGGTCAATGTTCTTCTTCTTGGGGAGGTGGTTGGCTCAACTCACCGTGCCTATCCATCATGCAAAACACACAAGGATTGTATATGGAAGTGAAATATGGTGGTGTTAGCCTTGTACCTCACCTTTGGGATTGCACCGAATTAGAAACCACAAGTGAGAACTATAAGCGTCCAAAGTGGAATTGCAAAGAAAACTTACACTAAAGAAAGAACTAACTCTCAAAAGCTTGTTGGTGGTAGGTTAGGATTGTGAAATGCCAAAGAACCAACCAAAATAAAAGGGATAGTCAAAAGTGGGTAAAATCCAAACAAAACTCAAGTCAAAGGAAAAAGGTCAACAACTCAAAAGGGTGACGGGAACCTACGACTATATACACACATGTGGAGATTAATGGGATTGACACGACTATGAAAATGAGCGAACAAAATGTCCTAACGGAGACCACGCTCGTTGTCATACCAATGCAAGGAGAGACCGTGGCTCGTTTGCAAAGAATAAAAATGAGCAAAGGATTTGTGCACTTGTCTTGGGCGCTCTTCTTTCTCTCTTGCTTACAAGCTTTGATACTCTCTTTTGCTATGGGAGGCTATTTTTCTTTTTCTTGGGCTTTATTTTTTTTTGCTCTCCCTTGATGCTACCTAGTCACACTTGCTATTGCTCTTGCACTCTCACTATCCAAGGACAAATGCACAATGCTCAAGCAAACACAAGATGAGCCACTCTCGTGGGATAGGTACACACAAAGGAAGATAGGGGTTAACAAGGTGACGCAAGTTATACCTTTGTTGGTGATGATGAACTTGACGTCGGTGATGCAGGATGATGTTCATGGGCCATGGTGTCGATGAGCGCGGAGGCTGTCGATGCGGAAGCTTGTTGTTAGTTACTGACACGCACACGGGACACGAGCAAACAAAGGAAATTAGCCAAGGCGAGAAAGGAGGAAAAACTATCAAAAGTGGCGTCCGAGCCGGATATTCCGATTTTGTCGGGTGGGATACTCCGGTCTGGCCAGACACTCCGATCTTGTTGGGCCGGACACTCCGGTCTGGCCGGACACTCTGGTCTGGTCAGGCCGGACATTCCGGTGCGGGTTTCCTACTCGTGTTCTTGAGAAGAAATCCTTGCCTTGTGGCCTCAGATCCACGAAAAACTGGCCAAATTGGTCTAGGAAAATGCAGGATAAAGATGCACCAATGCCTAAGATAAGGTTTGGTCGGATCAAAACCACAAATAACACTCCAAATCAAGAGATCGATCCAAAGGAAAATTTGGGGCTCTTTTTTTGGGGGATTTTCGAATTTTTGGTGGATAGAAGAAGAAAATTGTGGGGGAATTCGTGAGCAACGAAGCTCTTGATACCAATATGTTGGGGGTAAACCTCTAGGGTGGCCCGATCTTTCATCAATCCCGTTCAAACCGAGGGTAGAGTGTGAGGGGAGAGGGAAGGAGGATGAACATGATGAACTCACGCACGAAGAACACGATGAACACAACACACACACTCAAATCCATGATAGACACCAATAGCTCACGCCGGCGGTGACCGGTCCGGCGCAATCCCTTGGATCAGCGTCGGGTGGAGGACTCTCTCTCGAACCGGCACGGCGAGTAGGGAGACTCGTTGAGATATTGACGTCTAGGCAAAGGAACGCTAATGCCTAGGCCTTGTACAACACGGAGGCACGATGCAAACTCCAACGAGGTTTGTGATATTTGGGGCTCCTTTATCAAAGGAGCATGAGGCAAGAACTAGATAGATCCACAAGGGGTTTCACTAATTCCAAATATCATGCCTAGGGTTTACAATGGAGGTGGGGGACTATATATAGGCCAGCCACTAGTTCAGGGGTAATTTAGGCATTAAAGTAGAGTTCTGGGGGAAATAGAGGGTTACATGGGCCACAGGGTCCAGCTATGGCTCGCAAGCCCATCCTCAAGCCGGACAGTCCGGGTCAAGTGGTTCGGATAGTCCGGGGTGGCCGGACACTCCGAGTAGTGTCTGGGTAGTGTCCGATGTAGCATACAGATTATCCGCGCTAGGAAGGGGCTGGGTAGGCCAGACACTCCGGCGTGGTCGGGCCGGACACTCCGGTAGCGCTGGACATTTCGGCTGGCCTTGGGCGGACTCTCCAGCTCAGGCAGCGTCAGGACAGGTGCAACTTCCGGGCTCGTGGGTCGATGCGTCGGGGCTTCATACCTGATAATGCATAGAGTAGTGGCATGAACTAGCAAGCCATCCAAGTGTATTTCAAAGTCACATGATGAGAGGAGCGAGTTCACCTTAGCTTGAAGGAGCTTGGCTCGGGCACGAGTCATTGGTCCACTTGGGGGACTTGGTGGTGTAGATGTAGGAGCGTCTGTAGGACGGGCTGCATCAATTTTGCTAAGACAAAATGCAAACAATAATAAAAGCAAAATAAAACCCTAAACCCTAGCTACTCCCCCTCTCTCTAAAAGCAATTCAAAAGTTTTTGAATGGAAAGAGCAAAATTATTGGAACCCAAATTGTTATAAAGGGTCCCTACAATATTTCAATACTTTTAGAAAGCCTCTAGTATTTTCAAATAACTCAAAATATAAAGTATTTGAATAAAATAGTTGCTAATCTAACTTGAGACGCAACCCATCTCTCCTCTCTCTCCCCGGCTGCTCAGCGCAGCTAGTAGCTAACCGCCGCTCTTGCTTTGCCACAGCCCAGGCGCGGCCCAGCTTGGCCCAGCAGCAGCCCACCAGCCCAGTACCCCTTCGATGTCCTATTCCTCGTTGTCTTCCCCACCGGTGGATCAAGGAAGAAGCTCGGTGGCCAGTGCCCTGCCATCCACCGTCGTTGCCATGCGCCAGGATTCGTGCCACCTCTCCTGCATCTCTAACTGTCAATTGCCGCCTAAGTGGAGAACCCTAGCCCGCACCCCTCCCCTCCTTACCCTCTCTCTCCCGCGCAGGAACCAAACCGTAGCTCGCTGGACTTTGCTTCTCCCTGTTGTCTCTGGCCGCCCTAAGCCTAGTGACACCAGTTCTGGAACCGCCGAGGTCTCCTCCTTCGTTCACCCCTACTCGCGTGAGTCGGTGTGCTCCTATAAGCCCCAATCGGACCCTCGTCCCTGACTCTGGCTACCGCCACCCGACATTGATGCAGAGCTCCAGCGACCTCCTCGACACCACCGTCAGCATCACGGTGAGCACCGGGTGCTCAGGCGCCACTCCGCACTCTCCCTCTTGCTCTGCAGCCTGCCCCCGACATGTACCTGCTGCCGCTGTTGCTGCCCGTCGTCAAAGCCACTGCTCTGATGACCTATTCCAGGCGGCACCACCACCCTAAGGTCACCCGTGTAGAGCCGCGCCCAACGCACCCCTCTACGAAGCCCCACACACCCCTAGTCTCTCACCCCACGCTCGATTAGTGGGAAATGGCGATGCTGACGTCAACATGACATCATGCTGACGCCATAATCCTTTTTGTTTTTGTTTAATTTTTTTCTGGTAATACATATATACCCCTAAGGGCCCAACCTGTCAGAGTTTTAATATTTTGTAAAATCATTTTCTGAAATTAATAAATATCTGACATGTGGGGCTAGTTACATAAATATTTAATATATCCCAAAAAGGTTTAATTGTTTTAAAATTGATTTAAAATGGGTTTGAATTGGGAAAAATCATAACTAATTATTTATAACTTAGAAAATATGAATAATATATCAAAATGTTTAGAAAAAGGAGGCTTACACTTTAGCATCAAAATCGTGCATTGTTCAACAACTTTAAGTGCACATTTAATTAGAAGAATAATTGAACCCTCATAGGTGACTCTGAGGTCCCCTGTTCTAGGGTTTGCACCCCTCGGACCCTGTTTAAAATGGATAAGCATGCCTTAGGGTTACATTTCAATACAATTTAACTTGTCATATCATCATCCTTGCTTAACCATTGCATCGATGCCATGTGTTGATTATTCCTCTTTCTTTCCAGTGTTTTGCTTCTTCCGGGTAGAATACGAGATCGAGTCCGAGATCAACACCAACGAAGATTGACGAACAATACTTGCCAACTGTAACCAAGTCAAGTACAAGGATTCCAAAGATCTGCTTTTTGAGTTATCAACAAGCAAAGGCAAGCATATTGATACGGATCAAGCCGATGATCCTATGAGTTTTGTCCTGATCTTTCACAGCGAGTAACCTGGATTATAATCCTTCCAATAACGTCGATGAACATCACCTGAAGAAGAGGAATCAATCCAAGCAAGTAACATGATGAAGATCACCGCGCTTCAAACCTAAGCACGACAATCCTTGATGAACACAAGAACCTCCGTAGCAATAATTTGATAAACGGTATCGCCATCCCCGGAGGGATGATACACGATGGAGAACAATATAGTTTTTAGACTAAACAACTGAACTCCCCCAAACCCTAACTCGGCCAGCTCCTTATATGAGGGAAGGGGCGCCCCACTAATTGGGTCGCGACTTGGTGGGATAGGCCAAACCAAGCCCAAACTCACACAAATACTAATTGGCCCACTACATGACCAGGAACATATTTATTAAATTACAAAGACACGCCTAGCTTGGTGGAGTCCTGAAATTGGGTTGCATCTCCTCCGCCGTGCCCATATCATCCCCCCCCTTCAAGAAGCGTTGTCCCCAACGCGTGCGGGTCGGGTCGGAAAGGTGGCGTGATATGAACAATATCTTCACGCATCTTCGCCATCTTCAAGTCTTGCTTGCCTTCCACTCCGCATCCTTCCTCTCGGCTTGCTTGACTTGAAACATCCCTTGGCGCCTGCACCTCCTTGCATCTCCATACGAGCTTGGACCTAGGCTCCACCGTCTTCTTCTTCTTCTCAACTCTTGTTAGAACCCGTGGTTGTTGAACATGGACCTTATTTGCACTACCTTGCATAAGATGAGTAATGCCTAGACCACACAACTGACGAACATGTCCACCCTTGCCTCTATGCATCCGCACAGTTGTCCCAACAAAACACCTCACAAGTGTGCTAACAAAACTGCTATTGTTACCCCGCTGCACCACATGCACTGGAACATCAGGAGCACAACTATCATCCGTCTGAACACCTGTGTCAACACAAACAACCTTCTGAACACATGCTGCAACATCCTTCCTCTCGGCAATAAGAGGATGCACTTCAACTGGCTTGTCACTAACAAGTTCCACTGGCTTGTCATCTACAAGCATAGCTGAAGCAATATCAACATTGTTGCACTGTGCATCATGCTCTCCATCCTGCACCTTAGCCAGCCCAGATTTTGGCTTAGCCTTGTGCACTTCTCCTTATGTACCACCAGCTCTACATCAGACTTTATGTGATCATCCTGCATAGGCTTCAAAGTCTGTTGTTTGCCACCATGCATAAAAGAATATGTATTTGCTCCTCTAGCATGTGTAACATTGCGATCATACTGCCATGGACGACCAAGTAACAACCCACATACCTCCAATGGCAACACATCGTACTCAATCTCATCAACATAATCACCATCTATAAATGGCACACGGACATTATGAGTTACCTTCACCATACTACAGCTATTTAACCACTGTAGATCCTTAGGTTTAGGAATACGCCATGTGGAAAACCCCAATGCTGCCATCATTGCCTTTCTAATGCCATTAGTACAGCTTCCTCCATCAATAATCAACTTGCATGCTTTGCCTTTGATCATACACTACGCCTAAAATAAATTCCAGTGTTGGCCCTTGTCAACTGTCATGCAAGCATCGCATTGTACCTTGTTGAGTTGCAAATTCAGCCCACTCAATGGTACAAAATCCTGCATGACATCCTTAACAACATCAACCGCCAACGCTTCAGAAATCGTGGTTGCCACCTTGCTAACTGTCGGCAATGGAACAACTGTCAACTTCGCATGAGTAGCCACAGCCGTCGCGACCTTCGGTATAAGAGCTATACTCTTGCCAACATCCAATATCCCATTCACAACCTTGGGCAGTTGCTCGATTTCCTCCATATACGGTAATATGAAACCATGGCGGAGAAAACTTTTGTAGTCCTCCCAAGTATGAGAAAAATCATCTATTTCCACCGCCTCGGACCACCAACTGTCTAACTCCTTGTCCACACGCTGGTGAGCAAGAACATACCCATCATACCCACTAAACGTATCATTATACTTGCGACATCGATGGAAACCCCGTTCCATGTGCCTTTCACAATCTCGGTACTCCTCAACTGTCGCAAGTTTATGTAGGCACCAGCTAAGCTCGGATGCATCACGTGTCACTCCATTCAGGAGATCGAGATAGTCATTGAAAACAGCACTAGACTTTTTGCCACGTGTACACCTCAAGCCCAAAGTATCTCCTGGAAAAGAATCCATCCTCGCAGGCAAAAACTTTCTCCGTAGACTGTTTGGTGATATCCGTGCACTATTTCAGGAAATTTGGAACAAAACAGCACTGCACCAAAAAAAATCTGCAGTTCATCCGATCTGTGCGAACAAGAACACGGTCGGCTTTCCGAGGAATATTGTAGCACCCCGATAAAATCACTACTAGAAAATCGCTTGGTGTTTTTGTTTTGTGCATCATCATGAAAACATGCTCAAGTCATCATGACACATTGCATTTGAGAATCATCATGTCATAATGCATATGTTGCCTAAAACTATTTTCTAAAAGGCTATCTTTGTTTTTTAAATACCCCTTGTCTTTATTTCAAATTATAAAACCGGTCCTTCCTGAATATTTTGTTTGTCTAAAAATAATTACAATAGCCTTATATTAAATAAATAAAACTTATATTATTTTTGGGAGGAAGATAGCCAGGCCTAAAAGCCCAGCCGGCCACCATCCAAACTGTAACCCTAATCCCTAGCCTAAACCGCACCACACCCACCGCCGATGTGCATCGCACTCACCCTGTCACGTTGCAATTGCGCGCGCGTGAGCAAGCTACGCACGCTGCGATGCAACCACCCTAGCTGCTACCTATCCCGCGCGCGGTGCACTGCAGAAACCCGACCCCAACCACCCCCGATCCCACCATGTTTGCCTCGCCTCGTTCAATCCCCTCCCGCACGCGAACCCCACCTCTCGCCCTTGCTCGCCTCCTTCCTCCCCTTTGGCAACTTCCGCCGCCGCCGCATCACCTTGGCGCACAGCAGCACGCCAAGGTCCCCGCCTCCCTCGTCACCGTGGACGTCCCAGGCATCATCTTCCCGTGTCTGCCGCCGCTGCTGTGACCTCGACACGAGCTCGCCCCGATGACCTCCTCGAGCGTGTCCCCGATCTCCGCCATCGACCTGCGCCCCGGTCTCCACCGCTGCTACTTCCAGCGCGACCTCCAGCGCCGCCAGGGACGCATCCTCTCGCGGCCCTGCTTCTCCGATGCTCGACCTCACGAGTTCCCCGCCACAGCGTGACCCTCTATCAACCTCCAAGCAGCCCCTCCACCGGAGCCGGCCCCACTCCTCGTCAACGACCTCGCAGGCGGCCTCTCTGGCCAACGTCGCCCCGCCTCCCCACCTAGTGGAGCCCACCGTAGCGACCCTTCTCCGCCTCGGACCGGCCGATGTCGACCCCCATGTGGTGCCCTGCCTCTGCTCCATCCCCGCTTTCCCGTTGTGTGCTGCTCCATCGACCCCTGCTCCGGCCGCGGCCTCCCTCCTCCTCGCCTTTCCATGGTCGTCGCCGCCCATGAGACCCTCTGCAGCAACCCGTTCCCCACGCCTCCTCTGGAGCTAGGTGATTTCGTCGCCCCGATCCGCACGTCCTCTGCCATGTATGTCTATGGCCGCCTCCTATTCCTCTAATTTGGTCCCAACCGTGTGTTGCTTGTTTGCTAAGTGCAGTGGTACACCGGCTTACTCCTTGTCAGGTTCTCCTCGACCTCGCATTCAGCAGAAGTGTGGCCGTTCACTGTCCTGGTGGATGTGTGGAATTGTTGACGATACCGGTCAAGTGAAGTCGGTGCCTGGTTATGATACTTTAGTGTTGGTGTTGGAAGTTTGAGGCGTTGTTTGAGGCCAAAACCTTCCGGTGGACGAGTACCATCAGTGGGACATTGACCACCGCCAAGATTTTCTATCTCGAGCCATCGACAAGATCTCCGTTCATCCGCATGTACCATATGACACCAATAGGCGCCACATCCGAAGATCTTATTCACGAAAAATCAAGACCCGAACCCTCGGCACGCCGAGATCTCCTTCACGGAACCCGAAGATCGCCCATGCCGAACCCCGAGACCCCGGGATCCGAACCCCCTGAATGTGTGACCCTTTTTCTAGCCCTATTTTATAAAGTGCCATCTATATAAATTGTTGCATATTAAATTGTTCATGCTTGCATACATCTCATCATGTGTGTTTGGGGCATTATGCCGATTCACCTTATAATTAAATATGGAGCGCATATGCGGGCTATTCCTTCCTATTAACGCCTTCATTTAAATTTATGTAGCGAACCAGTGACATATTTTGCCTTGTTAACACAATATTTAAATTGCGAGGTATCTATACAACTTGAACCTATTAATTAATTGTCGGGACCCCGGTTTCGCTTAATATTGTCTAGTTGCACCGTATCTTTGCCATGTC
This sequence comes from Avena sativa, assembly GCA_916181665.1. Taxonomy (NCBI): domain Eukaryota; kingdom Viridiplantae; phylum Streptophyta; class Magnoliopsida; order Poales; family Poaceae; genus Avena; species Avena sativa. The sequence goes on along the minus strand of OV702286.1, from coordinate 275,206,601 downwards.
ATGCATCATACATGTATCATGCTCGATCTTCTGTCGTAGTATTAAATAGTGAATCCGGTGTTTCTTTTAGTGCATTGCTTCTTCGCGGATTAGACCATTGAGTGGATGCGAGTATCGACAAGTCCTTTGGATATGTATCTTCGGTAGTGTTTCTCAGGCGAGCAATCTTCCCCTTTCTACCTACTTTGCATTTATAGTCTTTACTTCCTCATGTTGATCTATTGCTATCCGTATTGCGATGCTTTAGTTTCCGTGCACCATTTATATTCCTTGCAGCCTCTATATTGCCTTGGACACGTCCTATTGCTTGTTGTTTGATAGATAGTCGGCCTTGCGAGTCGTAGTTGCTTGCTCAGGTGCTGCTTCGCGTCATTGTTGTTCCATCGTTGTTGGAAGGTTGGCACATGCTTAATGGTGGAGATGATCTTGACTTTAATTACAACTTGATATTAAAATGCTGGGAATAGATATAACTAATGCAGAGCAACCGGTGGGCAATAGCTAATATTTGGTTCTTCCATGCTCACTTGTGTCCCGTAGGCTCCGAGTACTTGATACCTGTTCCTTGACTATTCGCACTATCCACATACGGGAGACTCTATGAATCCCCCTTTGCCTGAGCTTGATTCACACTTTATTTCTTGGGGCCACAAACTAGTTTGGGGCTTTATTACTATCATGTACTTATGTCATGCTTTATTGCTTTATTTACGGTTGCGCATGGAGCACCTGTACTGTTTAGGAACCCCGTGCCACGTTTACGCTGTATTGACAAGCCCAGTCACACTTTCGGGTTCCTAGTCGTTTACAGCCGTTGCCACACACCCTAGGACTGTCGCGGAGCTGGCCGACTTCGTAACAGGTAGCTTATTGGGGGTGGCCCCCTGAAATAATTTATGAATCCTATGATTGTTTTGTCATGAAAGCCTCGTTGGGTTTTTATTTGGTTTTTCCGAGGTTGATCGTGTGTGTGTGTTGCTATTTGTGCACCCCTGCAGGGTAAAACTTTCTGAAAGCCGTGTCCGCGGTTATGGACGACTTGGAGCACAGTATCTCGATCATAGACAACTATAACTAAAGTAGTGTTGTGAATTTGACTTAAACATATGACTAGTAATCAGCTTCACTATAATGGAATGGATAATAAAAGTGCCAACAACTGGTGGAATTGGGGTGTATCATGTCATGTTATACCTGCCTAGTAAGTATTGCAACTATAATGGAATGGCTAACTAAAACTACCCACTGCTTATGTTATCAGGATGGCTCATGCTATCTATATCTGACTAGTAAGTGCTGCAACTATAATGGAATGAATAAAACTACCAATTGTGTGCGTTCCTCGGTTTGACTTCCTCGTTTGGTCTCGAGGGGGAATACCAGGATGGGTATGTTTGGTGTTAGTATCAGGTTGGATCCCGAATAAGTCTTTCTTATCCCTCTCTGATAGTCGATAGTTGTATCGGGTCTCTATAGGTTGTTTAGTGCATGCTTTGCTACCGCTTCAGCCCACCATACCTATGTAGGCGAGAGCCGCCGAATTCTAGACTCGCCGTGTACTGGCCTCAGTACTTACGCTCCTTTTTCCTTTGCCCTTTATCGGCACCCCTTTTGTTTTAGCAGGTATGAGATCGACGTTGTTAGCAGGGTTACCCTTCTGGCTTGGCCTAGGCAGGGTTATGGACGCCATTGGTTATTCTTCAGGGCTCTTAGCCCCATTTGCATCTTATCCGTACTCGGATGTTGTATCGTTTTCAAGGTGATTTGGATGTTTGTATTGTATATCTATATTTTTGACTCATGGAGTCGTTGTTGTATATATATGTTTCTCTGGGTTCCATCGTGGACTATTGTGTAATGTTATTACTTCGTTTTCCACCCGCACGCAAGTGCCTGGTGGGCATCTTTGAATCGTTTCTATACGGGTTTGGCGGAAATCGCTAAAACTTGCATAGGGCCGATTCTAAGGTGTTACAAATATGTCGCGCGACAATGGCCTAGCACGGGACGTGCCTTCACCGCAGGAACAAAAATCTGCCCAATTTAAGTCAAACTGGACCCTTTCCTTTTTCTCACTTTCTTTGCTTCCACGTGAAGGAAGATCACGTTCAGTTAGCGATCGGTTTGCTATTTTTTCAGCTAACTCAACTTACAACACAAGGGCCTTGCATATCTGTTTGCCTTTTTTTCCTCTGCATGTACGTGAAGCTCATGATCGATGTGGTACCCGAGCGGCCAGAGCGCCAAGCACGCAGCAGCCTCGATCGCCATGCACGCGCGGTAACTGATCTGGAGGTGTGGGCGGCCAGCTTTTTTGTTTTTTTAATCCAATGCCCCGATCGGATCTGGAAAAGCTTCTGCTCACGATCGGGTCTCTAAAATCAGTAGCCATGCATGCACGGTAACTGATCGGTCGTGAGGCGCGGGCATCTCCTTCTCTGTTCGATCTCTGGACGCCCGCTCACAATGGAATCGAGCGATCAATCCTTCGTGATTCCTTCTCGTCCCGGAGATTGATTCTTCCTGGCGGCGGCAGCACACAACACTCGCCAAAAACGATCTCCTTCTTTCTTCCTGCCAATCTCTTCTCCATAATCGATCTGTAAACTGCTCGTAGAAAAACCGTTCGCAGATGATCCAAAAACACGTTGTGATCAACAAGAGCTCTGATACCACATAATACAGATCAAGCCGATGATCCTATGAGTTTTGTCGTGATCTTTCACAGCAAGTAATCCGTACTATAATCCTTCCAATAACGTCGATGAACATCACCTGAAGAAGAGGAATCAATCCAGCAAGTAACATGATGAAGATCACCACGCCTCAAACCTGAGCACGACAATCCTTGGTGAACACAAGAACCTCCGCAGCAATAATTTGATAAATGGTATCGCCGTCCCTGGAGGGATGATACATGGTGGAGCACAATATAGTTTTTAGACTAAACAACTGAACTCCCCCAAACCCTAACTCGACCAGCTCCTTATATGAGGGCTAGGGCGCCCCACTAATTGGGACGCGACTTGGTGGGACAGGCCCAAACCAAGCCCAAACTCACACAAATACTAATTGGCCCACTACATGACCAGGAACATATTTATTAAATTACAAAGACATGCCTAGCTTGGTGGAGTCCTGAAATTGGGCTGCACCTCCTCCGACGTGCCCATATCACATATCCCCACCATTATAACATCATATGGTTTTAAAAGCATTTCAATTCTTACCATGATGCATGCGATTCTACTATGGTCTTTTATCGATAGATAGAGTATCCTATCTGTTGCATTATTCCCTTTGAGCTTATATTACCTGATCCACTGCTCCTAGCATAACTAGGTTTGGCTTATGTGCACTGCTAGAGCTTGTATCTATACCTTGCTTAGCCATGCTTAGCTGTCAGTTCTAGTTCATCCAAATGATGTATCGAATGCAGAGAATCTAGTATGATAGGTGAACGTGATGAGATGAGATCAATGGTAAAGGTTAAACATGCTAAGGCTTGTATGGGAGGCCATGGTGGGATGTGGTTTTTGTAGTCCCATGCTCGCCACTACTAGGAACCAAGTTCTTGCCTTTGGAACCGAGACGAGCGTACAGCCACACGGGGCCTAGAAAACCTCACGAGTAACTAACTTGCCTAGTAGATTCCATAAGTCACATAGTTCGGGCGTTGCATTCGACATATGCATAGAAAATGTTTTGAAAGATTTGGCGGGTGAAGGTGCATCATAATAGGTAGGTAAGCATGGTCGGGGTTTCTTGAGGCGGTCCCTCTGGTAATCCAACCTCGACTCACATCTCTAGGGACCTGCTTCGGGACTTGATCGTTACGACCGGACCCTTCTTAGGGCGTGACTCATGGTCTCGACGAAAGCAAGGTAAAGGTCATGTCTAACCATCCTCTGTCGGCCCTCCAAGGAAGAGGGCTAATGATTCTGGCATTAAAAGAAGCTTGGTACGTGTGGGTAAAGTTGTACACCCCTGCATGGATAAATCTTTTCAAAAATCCATGTTCACGGTTATGAACGCTTGGTGACCAAATTCTAAGATCATATAGAACTTTAACCTACTCGTAAAACTTGGCAACTAAGGTTTGTTTATGATGCTTCCTCATGGGTACGAGGGGGTGATCCTAGTTGTGAGATGACGATTACTTTGGTGGATATCAAATATGATGATCAATTCTTTGGAGATGTCGCTCTCTTATCCCCTTTTAAAATATTCTGATTAGACAAGCTTCTTCTCCCTCTTACTTTATGAACAAAGATGGCTTTATGCAAAATAACCCCACCAGCCATAACTCTTACGGAGTACACCCTGTACTCACCCTTTCTTTGTTGATAATTTTTGTAGCAGAGTAAGTGTTCCCCTGAAGACAAGTTTGGTACGATATTGACACCGACGAGTAGATTGGAGTTCCCGGTCGGCAGCCTTGAATCTATGGGCTGGGACGTCATCGTTATGCTTCAGGCCTCTTAGGCCATTTGTTAAGTTTGCTATACTTAATTGCATAATTTGCCTTCCATTTTTGGAAGTTTGTGGTCAATGACCTTTGCTTGTAATATTTTGGTTCTTTGCTTAGTTATGAGCTTGTTGTACTAATTTCGGTGTCATAGGGTTACTGTTGTGTTACCGACTCTTCACTGGATATACTCGAGCTCTAGGTTAAGCTTATGTCAGGCTAAGGTGTGGTATTTGTTTAACCCTGATCCCGGGGGTGTCACAGGCTTGACTGGCCAAGCCCCACGTTGGGTGCCACTTTCATGGGAGTGGCCACGGCAGTCGCTACCATGGGTAGTGATTGAGTTGAATGAGGGCAAGAACGAGTCGCCATCTATGGATCAAGATTGAGAGCAGACACATGTGTTTACCCAGGTTCGGTCCCCCGTAGGGTAAAGACCTACTTATTGCTTGATTGTATTGATTTTGAGTGGATTACAAGGTGGGCGAGCTCGGCATCTAGGAAGCGAGTCACTTGTATGGGGTAGCTAATAGCACGTGAGTACAATGAGTACCCTAGGTAGGTTTATATAGGGTCACCTCACTAGGATTCACAAGATTACAACCGAATCAATTTAGGTTTCGGAGGGTTTGACCTAATCCGACTAGGCCTAACTAAGGTCATGGGCCTTTAGCTTCCATCGCCGCGCTTCGTTGAAGTCTTCTTCTAGTCGCCGTACCAGCAGGCCAATTCATCATGGTCTTGGGCTAGTCGAATCCTCCTTCTGGGCATACCAGTATTGGTATATCCCCATCAAGTCACCGATAGTGACGCCTTTGTCTCCACCTCCGGCTGACACCAGATCTCCAAGTCCGGCAAGCGTGAACACTCCCCTAGCATCAACTGCTGACATAGCTCAGCCGAGATACGCAGCTGATGGCTCTGAAATATAGCCATCTACGTCCATATTTAAACTGGATATTATTCACAATTTTGATGAAATATCTCTCTAAACCTTGCCACTAATGCCTAATATTCAAAGGGGTATGCAATCCTTTCTTTCTTTTTTTACTGCGCAGATAATGATGTTTTATGATGGGAATCACTACATTAAAGTCAAAGATACGAGATTTCCAACAACCGGAAGAAACCAGGAGTCGTGGATCGGAGGCAGAAGCTTTAACAACCAACTATACGACCGGAATAAAATACGACCGGAATAAAATTCCGGTTGTATAGTTCCGGTCGTATAGTTGGCACCACCACCACTAGGTCAAACAGAACAACTTTCGTGAAGGGACCCCTATAAAAAGAGGCCTCAGGTGACGAGAAACGAGCGCTTGCAGAAACCATCAGCCACCCCCCAGATCTCCATCCACAACACGGACGAGCCGCTAGAGGAATAGACTTAGATCTAATCTCTCCACCACCATAGCCATATTCCACCACTTGTAATAGTAGATCTCTTCTTCGATTGGCAACATTCTAAGACTATTTGCTATCAATCTCATGATTTATACTACAATGTTTATGATCTTTGATCTCATCTCTATGTGTGAGTAATTCTCCTTGGGCTAAGGGCTTCGGCCTAGCCATGTAGCTTTTTGTGCATGATATTTATCATAGATGGGATCATGTATTAGTTTGTATGACATGATGATTATTGTATCCTCTCTTTCCTCAATCTAAGGACTTGTCAGGTACCCAAGACCCCGAGGATTGAGCCAGGTATAGGGAGTATGAGTAATGACTAATCTGCAGGTTGGGAACCCGAGTGGCAGAAAGGGTAGTATGGTTGTATGTGAGGGATTTACTTGGGATCAACAGTGACATCACTATGCATATCATTAGTTCTATTTCTTCTATGGATGAGACTAGTAGGTTATTGGTATAAGCGATTGCGGAGGCAATAGCAATTATGGATGCACTGTCCACATATAATTTATCTTGCTCTAAAAATTACATGTATACTTTATTTTTATCTTTTATTCCCATCAGATGTTTTGCATAGCTACAGGTGAAACCGAACGCCTAGGCCCTCTCTCTCCATCATCGACAACAACAAAAAGATGCAAACTCTTGGTCTGGTAAAAATACAAAAGAAATTCTAAAACTCCCGAAGGTCCGTTAAAGTAACTTCACTACACTTCTGCTTCCCGAGGATTCGATAAACCTAGGTCTACTAGGGAAAAAGAGCTATACGACATCCGTAATCCGGATTGAAGGTATCAACCCTTTTTCTGGCGCAGTTGCCGGGAAGCGATAGCTACCCTGGTGAGGTTAGTAGGAACCTTGCTAGTTTTAATTCTTGTTTTTAATTGTTAGTTTGCTTTCAGTCTTTGTTTGAAAATCCAAAAAAAATAGTTAGTCTTTAAATTCTTGTTTTTATTATTATCATAAGTTTTAGGAAATATGGCTGAAAAGAAGCTTGGGGAATTTGCACTCCCAATAATGATTATTTGCGTACTCCTATTAAACAACCTGCAATTACTGCTGATGACTATGAAATTAAGCCCATTACTTAAGTTTGGTTCAATGGAATCAATTTGAAGGCTCTACTGTTGAAGACGTAGGTATGCACTTGAATACTTTCACTGAAATATGTGATATGATGCGCATAAAAGATGTTGACCCCAATGCAGTCAAATTGTGTTTATTTCCTTTCTCTCTTAGAGGAAGAGCAAAAGAATGGTTGCTAGCTTTGCCTAAAAATACTATTACATCATGGGCGGGATGTACTTCTTTATTTATGACTTGATTTTTTCCACCTACAAAGACTATGCAATTAAGATCTAATATTACTCGTTTTAGATAGGAAGAGCGTGAGCCACTAGCGCTTGCATGGGAGAGGATGAAAGAATGCTTAAGAAACTATCCTAGCCATGGGATGGAAGATTGGTTAATCCTCCATTTATTTTATAATGCTCTTAATCCTGTGTCTAAGTATATGCTTGATATTGCACCTGGAGGAACATTCATGGGTAAACATATTACCGAAGCAAAGCAGCTGCTAGACAATATGCAAGACAACCATGCCCAATGGCATGTAGAAAGATCAAACATGAAGAAGGTGAACTCCGTCTCACCATAAGAAAATGAAGAACTCGATGCTAAGTTGGATGAGCTCATATTAGCCGTGAAAGGTAAGGAAACCCTGGTAAGAGCTATTCCTGAAACTAATATTGAAGAAGTAGACTTCATAGCTTGTAATGATTATAACCCTGCTTGGAAGAAAAATTATAATCCTAATTTTCAAAAACATTATTCTAATCCTGCAGGTAACACTAATAATAATATGGGAACTAGTAACGGTAGTCTCCAAGAAACACTTAAGTCTTTTATAGACTCACAAAATGAACAAAATAATATTCTTGTTAATTATGATGCTATGATTGGTGAATTATCTAACCAAGCTGTAAGTTTGAGGAATAATTTGCAGGCCCTCCAAGAAAGGACAAGGATTGTTGAGGCACAACTAGGTAAGATAACCGAGAGTCAAACTCTCATTCTAACCGAGAGTCAAACTCCAGGTCGGGTGGGCCAGACATTCTGAGGTGGCCGGACATTCCGGGAAGTGTCCGGGTAGAGTCTGATGTAGCATACAGACTTCCGCTCTTGGAAGGGGGCTGGGGCCGGCCAGACACTCTGGCGTGGTCGAGTCGGACACTCCGGTTGTGTCGGACATTTTGGCTAGAATCGGGCAGACTCTCCGGGTCGATGACCGCGGAGACTCTGGTCGGTGACAGTGGAGACTCCGGTTCGGGAGCTGGCTGCTCCTGGTCCATCTTCTTGGGTGACTTGGGGATGATACTGGGGACTTGGATGACTTGGGGACGATCTTGGGGACTTGGCGTTGGAGATGTAGTAGCGTCCGTAGGACGGGCTGCATCAGTTCCCCCCCCCCTCCTTCAAAAAGAGTCGTCATCGATTCTTCATGCTCATCACTAAGAAGAGGATGTCGAGAGACCTTCTTGATCCTGGGGTTCACCATATAGTCGTCCTCGGGAAGATTGGATTTCCAACACTTCAATGTTCCTTCGTCTTTCATGAAGCCTACAAAGTGCACCACAAAAGCGAAGCAACACTCAAAGTGTACCCAATTCATGAAAATTATAGCATGAGTCCTCAAATAGAAGGAGGTCACCTTATGGTGTAGAGATAGCTTGTTGAAGGGCAGCCATAGGTAACTTCTTCGATTCGTCTTGTCAACTTATGGTCCATAGAGGTTGACGCATAAGCAATTGTACCTTCACACAACAAAGACCACGCAACATATGTTTGTGTGTGATAGAGGAGCATGTCATTTGTGGCATGACCATTCTTGTTCACAACACCATTAGTACAACTCAAGTATCGCAAACGAAATGCGTATGCAAGGTCAAAGTGCCTGGAAATCGTTTGAATATCATCCAAATGTGGGAAATCAAAAACTCCATATAACATCTTAGTGTGGCACTCAAAGCAATTGACTAAGATATTGATCAACATCTTTGGTGCAAGAATAGGAGAATTTGGCAAAAACACATGAGGAAGAATATCCAAAACAACATCATTATGTGTGCAAACCAACCATTGGAAAGAACAATTGTTCAATATGTCGGGTGCCATACACATATCATCAAAAGCCAAAATCATGGGGCTATGAGTATCGCAAGCGGAAGCAAAAACAACATGTTCGCAAACAAACCATATGAAAGAGCAAGTTGATGAGGACATCCCTACAATTACACCTACCCCAATGACTACTGAAGATGCTACAACTGTTGCAAGAAAGGGTCAGTCCAATGAGATTAGAATTGGACCTAATACAAGAGCTCGTGCTAAGCTACTGGAACAACAGGTGAATTTACTCCTAAATGAATCTGGTACTTTGATTGATGAGAACTTTATACTGCCTAAGTTTATGCATTTATGTATGATCAGGTTCGTTGGAGAAACAAGCATGGCGCGAGGAGGAGAAGGGCTACAAGAGAAGCCCAACATGATGATCGCCCAAGGATGCACGAGGGAGGAGCAGGAGGAAGGCGCAAGAGAAGATCATCAAGACGAAGGCAAAAAGATCTGCCACGACCGGAGTGTCCGGCCAGATCCACCCGGACTGTCCTGCCTGGTCGAGAGGCGAACTGGCATGGACATTCAGTATGCCAGTTCGGACACTACCCGGACGCCACCCGGAAACTTCAGAGTTTCCGGCCAGACCGGACTGTCCGGCACACTTCACCCGTAGTGTTCGTCCTGACCGGACTGTCCAGCCGAATTCGACCGGAGTGTCCGCCCGCCGACCGAATCTGGGCCGAGTCGGTTTGTATCAGTTTGAGTCGTTTGCGTTTAGTTTCGGTTTCTGGTCGCTCCAGCCGCCCTTATAAGCTATGTGACGACCTCTAGTTATGGTTTAGACCACGTTAAAATATTTTGGAGTTGTTTCTTTCATAGAACCTCTGGAATTACCCTGTGTTCGAATCTACCAACTATAATTGAGTGTGATCTGTTGTTCCATTGGGAATTAGTAGATTGCATACTACCGTTCGTGGTCACGGCTGCGTGCGCAAGAGCATGGTGTTGTGAATATCCTACAAGGTTCGAGAGCTGTTGCATTGGCATCAGGGATCGAGCGGGAGAGTTCATAGCTACAGGCTAGTTATCTATCATCCACCATTATCATTGCCATCCGCTTACTGAGAAGATCGGGCCACCCCATATCATCTTGGTATCAGATTTCCAGTGTTGCCTCGGTAAGCATCCACAAATCCATCCATAGATTAGAGAGTGTTTTCGTCCTATACAGAAAAAGCCTTACAAAAAGATTTGTCGTAGACTAGATTGCATCGTTTTCAAGTTTTTAGTTGCTGATTGTATCTTCTCGTAGATCTGATCTGCAGGTTTTCCTCGTAGGAGTCTAGTTTCCGTTTGTGTCTAGGTGTAGGGTTTGATGTTGTTTTCCGCTGTTCCCATCGTTACCGTTTCCGCAAGTTTTTTCTCGTTTTTCCGAGTCCACATAGCGTACCTTTGTTTGCATACCATAGACACAGCCTATCTACAGCATCTGTGCCTAGGAACGTACCCACGAGACTAGTTGCTTTGCTCTGACAGGCTGCTCATTAGGGTTTGCAGTGCAGAAATTTTTCGACAGGCAAAACCGGACTATTCGGCCGAATCACACCGGACTATCCGGCCCAACCGGAGTCTCCGGCGCATATCAACCGAACTATCCGGCCCAGTTCTGTTATAAGTTGCTGTGCTCGTTCGCATTGAGTAATATAGTTGAAAAAAAAAAGATAAAAGAGCTACAAGCCTGACAAAAAAAAGAGATATAGAAGTGTGCAATATTAGAGGCCTTGTTGTGTATAGCACTAGTAGTTTGAGCAATCTTGTGCCTGTTCTATTTGAGCTATTACTAGCGTCTCTCTTGTGCATTGCAATATTCCTTTTCATAAGTTGCTTTGCCATGTTTATCTCCACTGTGTGTGTTTCTTGGGTATTTGTACGATCAACACTAGGACTTGTTTGCGGTGTAGATAGGGTACCATACCTATAGCTCCACCTTAAATAACCTGTGTGTCCTGCGATCGTTCTCTATACCTTTGATATTCACTTCATCACATCAAGTGCATCAGTCTTTGATTTCGTTTGGTAGAGCATCTCTATTCACTTTGGAACGGTAAGATCTCCTTTCTTATTAGTTGTGAGTGAGTTGTGAGAGTTTCCACCATACAGATTTTGATTTTTGCACTAACCTACTAATCATGTCTTCTAGTGATGATGATGTTGTGTTGCAGAAAAAGAAGGATGAGGAGCTCGTCAATTGGCGTGAATATGAGGCTTTGAAATCCCACTTGACACGTGTGTTTACTAACACGACAGATGCCATTGACAAGAATCTCCAAGATATGAATATGAGATTGGATCAGCATGTTGGGACAGTTGATACTATCCAAACGCAAGTGGCTACACTCAATGTCAATGTCACTACTTTGCAGCAGTCCATTGAGGGTTTGACAGCCACCTTGCATAGAAGGGAAGATCCTCAACATGATGATGCTTTTGATGATGTCGATGAGGGTAGCGCTGTTGACGCTGCTCCACATGTTGGCAGGGGACGTGCTATTCCCCCTGTCCATGCACCTGCTCATGGTCGTGGGTTTGCCCATCTTGGGCGTGGTCCACGTGTGCCCAACCAAGCTACTGATGATGGTTTGGGCAAGCCAAAATTTTCGATTCCTAAGTTTGATGGTTCCATTGATCATGAAGACTACCTCACCTGGGAATTGAAGATTGAGAAACTCTGGCGATTATTTGACTATCCAGAAGATAAGAAGGTCAAGCTTGCAGCATCTGAATTTGATGGTTATGCTTTGCGTTGGTGGGATGCTCTTGTGCAACATAGGAGGGAGGACAATGAACTTCATGTGATGGATTGGCGCGAGATGAAGCAAATCATGAAGGCACGTTTCGTACCAACCAACTACTTGCGATCAGTTTTTGATAAATTGACGCAATTGAAGCAAGGCACCATGATAGTTGATGAGTACTACATGGAGATGGAGATGCTTATGCAGCGTGCTCGAGTTCGTGAGTCCATTGAGATGACCATGCAGCGATTCCTAAACAATCTGAAGTTACCAATCAAGAGCACTGTTCGTCATCACAAGTATGAGACCATGAATGAGTTGTTGCATCATGCTAGAGAGGCTGAATCCCAGTTGGCAGAAGAGGCGAAGTCACGCGCTCGTTTTCCATCCTCTAGCAGATTTTCGGCCAGATCTACACCTCCTACAGTCACGCCACCAGCTGCTGCTCCATTTACACCATCGGCCAAACCAACAAGTACACCTTCGTTTGGTTCTAATGCTCAGAAACCTGATGTTCCTGCTGCTAGCTCGGGTTTCAACATGTCTACTGCACGTACTCGTGATGTAGTGTGCCATACTTGTGGAGGTAGAGGTCACTACAAGAAGGATTGTCCAAACAGCAAGGTTATGTTTGTTAATGAACAAGGTGAAGTAGAAAGTGGAGATGAAGCTTCTGAGGATGATATTGATGACGGCGAGGATGGTGCTGATGCATATGCTGAGCGTGCACCCACTATTTTCGTATCTTCACGTGTACTTAGTGTGCAACCGGTTGAGGAATCCCAGCGTTGCAACTTGTTCCAAACAAAAGCTCTAGTTGGACCAAACAAAGCTTGCAAGGTAATTATTGATGGAGGTAGCTGCAGAAATCTTGCAAGTAAGGAACTATGTGCCAAACTGAATTTGACATATTTACCTCATCCCAAGCCATACTACATACAATGGTTGAGCAAAAATGGTGAGATGAAGGTAAATCATATGGTACATGTGAATTTTCAAATAGGGCCATACAAAGATTCTATTGATTTTGATGTGGTTCCTATGACTGTTTGTCACCTACTATTGGGTCGGCCTTGGCTCTATGATTTCCATGTGCAACACAATGGCCGAGCCAATACATATCACTTGGAATTCAAAGGAAAGAAGATTACTATGCAGCCAATGACACCACAAGAAATTGTGAATGATTCTCGCCAGAAGATAGAGGTGAACTTGAAGGAAGATACTACCACTCGGCGAGACTGTGTAACAGCTGTTCCTGATGTAATTGAGCCTAAATTGAGTGATATAACGAAAAATGAGAGAGTGCCTGGTTTATTGATACTAGCCACCAAGGAGGATATGAGAGAGTTTCGTGAGGATCCTACAGCCATGCCACTTGTGCTCATGTATAAGGGCGAGGTATTGGTTTCTAACGACATGACCCCTATTTCTCTTGGAGTCTCTTCTGTTTTGCAGGATTTTGGGGATGTGTTTCCAGAAGACGTACCCGCAGGTTTGCCCCCATTGCGTGGTATAGAACATCAAGTGGACCTAATTCCTGGCGCCACACTTCCCAACCGTGCACCTTACAGGACTAATCCCGAAGAAACTAAGGAAATTCAGAAGCAAGTACAAGCGTTGCTGGATAAAGGGTACATTCGTGTCTCTCTTAGCCCTTGTGCTGTTCCTGTTATTTTAGTTCCTAAGAAAGATGGTACATGACGCATGTGTGTTGATTGTAGAGCGATTAATAACATCACTATTCGATATCGTCATCCTATTCCACGATTAGAGGATATGCTCGATGAATTAAGTGGTGCTGTTGTTTTCTCTAAAATTGACTTGCGTAGTGGTTATCATCAAATTAGGATGAAAGAAGGGGATGAATGGAAAACTGCTTTCAAAACTAAATTCGGTTTGTATGAGTGGTTAGTTATGTCGTTTGGTCTTACTAATGCACCTAGTACTTTCATGCGTTTGATGAATCATGTTTTGAGAGAGTTTATTGGTCGTTTCGTGGTTGTTTACTTTGATGATATACTCATATACAGCCACACCGAATCTGAACATTGCACTCATATTAGACAAGTTTTGCAAGTGTTACGTGATAATAAACTGTATGCTAATCTTGAGAAGTGTACATTTGCAAAAGATAAGGTCATATTCCTAGGATTTGTTGTTTCTAAGCATGGAGTAGAGGTAGATCAATCTAAAATTGAATCAATTCAGAATTGGCCTACTCCGATGAATGTTAGTCAAGTGCATAGTTTCCACGGTCTCGCTGGTTTATAGGCGCTTTGTGAAAGATTTTAGCACCATTGCTGCACCATTAAATAATTTGACAAAGAAAGGTGTTCCTTTTGTATGGGGCGCGGCTCAAGACATTGCTTTTGATACATTAAAACGCCTGCTTACTTCTGCACCATTACTTGCATTACCTGATTTTTCGAAGCAATTTGAAGTTGAATGTGATGCTAGTGGTATAGGCATAGGTGGCGTTTTGATGCAAGAGGGTCGGCCTATAGCTTATTTTTTTGAGAAATTGACTGGTGCTCGTTTGAATTATTCTATCTATGATAAAGAATTGTATGCACTTGTTAGAGTACTTGAGGTTTGGCAACATTATTTGTGGCCAAAAGAATTCATCATACATTCTGATCATGAAGCATTGAAATACTTGAAAGCTCAATCAAACTTGCATAGAACATTAGCTAAATGGGTTGAGTTCATTGAGTCTTTTCCTTACATCATTAACTATAAGAAGGGAAAAGAAAATGTTGTTGCTGATGCTCTATCTAGGAAGAACATGCTATTAACCAATCTTGATGTTAAAATTCCTGGATTAGAAGCTATTTGTGCACTTTATGCAACCAACCATGATTTTGCTGAACCATATCGTTTGTGTGCTCTTAGAAACGCATGGGATAAGTATCATATACATGATGGATATTTGTTTCGAGCTAACAAACTATGTATTCTAGAATCGTTGTTGCGTTTGTTCTTAGTGCAGGAATCACATGCTGGTGGTTTGATGGGCCACTGTGGGCGTGAGAAGACATTGCTCATGCTTGTTGATCACTTTTATTGGCCCAAGATGAGGCGTGATGTGTACAGATTTGTGAGCCGATGTATTACATGCCACAAGTCGAAATCTAAGCTGAAGCCTCACGGTTTGTATACACCTCTCTCTGCACCGAGTATTCCATGGGAAGACATTAGTATGGATTTTGTGCTAGGTCTACGTAAAACTCAGAGAGGTCGTGATTCTATATTTGTGGTAGTGGATAGGTTCTCTAAGATGGCTCATTTTTATTGCCTGCCACAAAAGCGACGATGTGTCGCATGTTGCTAACCTGTTTTTCAGGGACATCATGAGATTACATGGAGTACCAAAGACGATTGTTTCTGACCGTGATGTGAAGTTCATGAGCTACTTTTGGAAGACCTTATGGGGCAAGCTAGGAACGAAGTTGTTGTTCAGTACTACATGTCATCCCCAAACAGATGGTCAAACGGAGGTGGTGAATCGAACATTGTCACGGCTACTAAGGACCATGATTAAAAAGAATCTGTGGGAGTGAGAAGAGTGTTTGCCACATGTTGAGTTTGCTTACAACAGGGCTGTGCATTCAAGTACTCAGCTTTGTCCTTTTGAGGTGGTGTATGGTTTCAAGCCATTGACGCCACTTGATATGTTGCCTCTGCCATTACATGAGAGAGTTGATATGGAGACATCAAAACGTGCTGATTATGTGAAGAAAATACATGAGAAGACTCGAGAGGCTATTGAGAAGAAAGGCAAGAACATTGCTGCTGCAAGGAATCAAGCAAGGAAAGAAGTGTTGTTCGAGCCTGGAGATATGGTTTGGGTGCATCTACGCAAGGATAGGTTCCCACTACTTCGAAAGTCAAAATTGAAGCCACGTGGTGCTGGTCCTTACAAGGTGTTAGCCAAGATTAATGATAACGCCTACTCGGTTGATATACCTATTGAGGAGTTTGGTGGAGTTATCAATAGCTTCAACGTTGCTGATTTGTCACCATATGTTGGAGAAGACCTTGGAGCATCGAGGTCGACGCCTTTTGAAGGGGGGAGATGATGAGGACATCCCTACAATTACACCTACCCCAATGACTACTGAAGATGCTACAACTGTTGCAAGAAAGGGTCAGTCCAATGAGATTAGAATTGGACCTATTACAAGAGCTCGTGCTAAGCTACTGGAACAACAGGTGAATTTACTCTAAACGAATCCGGTACTTTGATTGATGAGAACTTTATACTGCCTAAGTCTATGCATTTATGTATGATCAGGTTCGTTGGAGAAACAAGCATGGCGCGAGGAGGAGAAGGGCTACAAGAGAAGCCCAACATGATGATCGCCCAAGGATGCGCGAGGGAGGAGCGGGAGGAAGGCGCAAGAGAAGATCATCAAGACGAAGGCAAAAAGATCTGCCACGACCGGAGTGTCCGGCCAAATCCACCTGGATTGTCCGGCCTGGTCGAGAGGCGAACTGGCGTGGACATTCAGTATGCCAGTTCGGACACTACCCGGACGCCACCCGGAAACTTCAGAGTTTTCGGCCAGACCGGACTGTCCGGCACACTTCACCCGGAGTGTCCGGCCTAACCGGACTGTCCGGCCGAATTCGACCGGAGTGTCCGCCCGCCGACCGAATCTGGTCCGAGTCGGTTTGTATCAGTTTGAGTCGTTTGCGTTTAGTTTCGGTTTCTGGTCGCTCCAGCCGCCCTTATAAGCTTAAACCACGTTAAAATATTTTGGAGTTGTTTCTTTCATAGAACCTCTGGAATTACCCTGTGTTCGAATCTACCAACTATAATTGAGTGTGATTTGTTGTTCCATTGGGAATTAGTAGATTGCATACTACCGCTCGTGGTCACGGCTGCGTGCGCAAGAGCGTGGTGTTGTGAATATCCTACAAGGTTTGAGAGTTGTTGCATTGGCATCAGGGATCGAGCGAGAGAGTTCATAGCTACAGGCTAGTTATCTATCATCCACCATTATCATTGCCATCCGCTTACTGAGAAGATCGGGCCACCCCATATCACAAGTGGTCCTTATGTTTGTTGCAACAACAATACGAGAGACATGGAAGCTCTCGTGACAATACATGCTCTTAATGGCATTATGGTTGCACACAAAACATTGGCAAGAGAAATTGTTCAACATTTTTGTTGCAACACACAAATCATAAATATCCAATAGCAATGAAACATGATTGTCACAAGGTGAAAGAATACCATCAACATGCTTGCAATCCAACCACAGGAAAGAGCAATTTTTCAATATGAAAGATGCAAAGCATGCAAAAGGTATCAGAGCTAGGTTCGATCTTGAACTCACTTGGGGGATGCTCTCAGAGCTCTTTTTGTCAACTCGTGCTCAACCGAGGTTTACATTCTTATGCGGGTACGTACACACATCATAAACAGAAGGAAGAATGTGTGTGCATGGTAGAGAAACACATCATCTGTCATGACGTATCTCTTCTTGTGCACATCACCATTAGTGTCTAGCAAGTGTAACATAGGTGCATGGTGAGTATGCAAGCGGGGAAGATGCTTATCATGGCATTCATCAAAATCTCCAAAATTTGAGAAATCTATGGGGGCCATCTCAATAGAAAACATATTATCATTATTATTGTAAGCAAAACAAGTGAAAGAGAAATTATTCAACTTATTGCAAGCAACGAGAGAGATTGTAAAACATTCATGACAAAGCATGGTTCGAGGGGTACCATTGGTAACATCATCGCAAGCAAAACATTGGAAAGAGCAATTGTTCAACAAAGTGCAAGCAATGATATCATCAACGTAATGTTCAGAGCATGGAATGTCTATGACAACATCATCACAATCAAATAATTTCACATGCTCAACATTATAGAGAGGCAAAGTATCACATGTAAATACCAATGAGTCATATGTGATATCACAAACATCATCCATAGAATGCCAATCATCACAAGTCATCATGTCCACTAGTGGGATCATGGCATCATCAACACCCTTATTTTTACCTTGTTCATACCTCTCATATGAAGTGGGTGTTGTGGTAGCATTGGCCTCCATGTGGATGACTTCTTTATCATGTATGGGGATGGCATCATCTTCATCCCTTTTTTGATACAGAACCGAGCAAAAGCTCCCTCAGCAAAGTTTGTGCCATTGTCCATGATGATGCTATGCGGGTAGCCATATCTCAGGATGATATCTTTCCGAAATGACACTGTTGTGCGTCCGTCACACTTCTTTATCGGCTTCACTTCTATCACTTGGTGAACTTATTCACCATCACTAGGATGTGGGTCATATTGCCATGAGCTGGCTTTAATGGTCCAACCATGTCAAGACACCATACAACAAATGGCCATGTGGTCAGAATAGTCTTGAGTGATGATGTCAGCATATGAATCTTGTTGGCGTATCTCTGGCAACCATTGCACTTCCTTAATATATCTTCGGCTTCTTGTAGAGCACTTGGCCAATAAAATCCATGCTGAAATGCCTTAGCAACTAGAGCTCTTAACGAGGCATGATGACCACACTCCCCTTGATGGATATCTGAGGATTTTTTGCCCTTCTTCTGGTTCGACACGATGTTGGAGCATGTTCGTGACATTTCTCTTGTACAACTCTCCATTAATGATGGTTTATTCCTTTGCTCTTCTTTGTACTTGCATGGCCGAGATTTCGTCACTTGGCAAGCTGCCATCCACCATATATGACATAATTGGTTGTGCCCAAGATGGCACCGCACGAACTGTGAAGACACCTTCATCGACCAACATAGGCTCGACTAACATTGCCTCAGCCGACATAGGCTGTGAAGTCCTCGGATTTGACTGAGTAGTCCCCGGGTTTGGCTGAACAGTCCTCAGGTTACTCAAATTGTTGTCGGCATCTATGTCCATTGGGACGATGTCTGGTTCTGGATTTGTCGGCATGAATATTGACTCTGATTCAAGTGATGGCTTGATTGATGGACTCTGAAGATGCTCAAGTGATATGCCAGCCAGAATGGCCTACCGAGATGAGCCTAGCTCAGACAGTATGTCGGCTGCTTCATTTTCTGCCCGAGGCACATGGTGGAACTCCCAACCATCAGAGTACCCACAGATATGCTAGACATGAAACCGGTATAATGCCATGTTGGCATCTAGGGCATCCCAATTGACATAAACTTGCTAAACCACAAGATTCAAATCACAGAAACATTGGATCCGCGAATGCCGATTTCCTTGGCCACCTTGATTCCATGAACAAGTGCTTCATATTCAGTCACATTATTGGATGCCACAAAGTGAATCTACAGGAGATACTTCAACTGTCAGACATTAGCATGGATTTGTATTAGGATTGCCTAGATCAAAACATGGACATAATTCAATATTTGTTGTAGTTGACTATTTTTCCAAAAGACCGATGGTGCTTCACACATTGCAAATTTGTTTTTAGGGAAATCATATGTCTTCATGATGTGCCAAGAACTATCGTCTCCAACCGTGATGTAAAACTCATTAGATATATGTGTAAGACGCTCATGGGCAAGCTTTGTGTCAAGATTCTATTCTCATCCACCTCGCATCCTCAAACCAATGGCTAACCCGAGGTTGTCAACCGAAGTCTCGGAACTCTTCTACGAGTATTGATAAAGAAGAATCTTAAGGATTGGGAAGAATGTATTCCTCACGCCGAGTTCGCCTATAATCGAACCAAGCACTCCATGACAACGAAAAGTCCATTCATGATCATATACGGATTCGAGCCCTTGATCGTGCTCCATATCCTATCGCTTCCTCTTCACGAGCGCACAAACATGGACATCGACAAGCACTCCTAAGAAATGAAGAAACAACATGAAGACACAAAAGCTACTATCGAGTAGCAAGTTCTTCACCAAGCATCAAGGCTCAACAAGTCCAAGAAAGAGATGATCTTTCAAAAAGGTGATCTCGTGTGGATACACCTCTATAAAGACCGCTTCCACAAGGAATGCGATTCCAAGCTCAATCCAAGAGGAGATGGTCCCTTCGAGGTCCTTAAGAAGATCAATAACAATGCCTACGTCATCGACATCCCGATATCCAAGCATCTAGTGAGCAATACGTTCAATGTGGCGAACCTCTCACCGTTCCATGGAGATGATGATGATGAAGAGTTGAAGATGACTCTTTCCCAAGGGGGGAGCTGATGTAGCATGTCCTTCTGACGTCATTCCATCTACTATGCCAAGTCCAACAAGTAGACCAATGACACGCGCCCGAGCCAAGATCCTACCTGATAAGGTGAAATCGCTCCTCTCTATGTGTGACTTTGACTCTCCTCTAAATGGCCTCCTATTTCATGCTAATACTTTTTGTATCCTCATATATGAACCTCAAGAAGGAACACCAAGAGAAGGAGCCAAGTACACGCAAGAGGGAGCGACAACAGAAGTCGGCATGAGCTTCAGTCCGCCGATGCTTGCACCTGAATTGCCAAGGTCATTCGGTGCCAGAACTAGTCCGCCGATGCCTGTGCCGGAATCATTGGCACCAGCTCCGATAGGCACCGGCGACCGTCAAAATCCCTTACAGTACACTTGTTCGACACCCACGACTGAACCGACACCTGTCAAAATACCCGACGCCAACTCTGGCCTACCGAACTTACCGTTGAAACCTCATGTATGCGCACAGCTTCAGGTTTGATGCCCTGGAATATTCACTTTACCTACCCTTTTCGTCCCTAGCACTATAAATAGCCCATGTGGCTCACCCCTTTGAGTTAGACTTGATAATAGAACTAGAAGAAAATTATCTTTGCGAAGTCTCTCTAGTTTGGTCTCATGCTCCTTGACAAGGCCTTTGCGTGAGTGATCTCTATCCAAGTTGTCAAGATATCACCTATTATCCCAACCTTTTTGGATTTTTCCTAGTTGCATCCAAGTTGTACAAGGCCTTTGCATGAGTGATCTCTATCCAAGTTGTCAAGATATCACCAAGATTCTCATCCTCAACGAGTCGGTTCGAGGGAGTTTCTTACCAACACCGATCCTAGGAATTGTGTTGGATCGGTAGCCGACGATGTGAGCCGTAGGCTTGTATTTGTGTATTGTGTGTACATGAGTTCACCGTGTTCTTATGTCGCGTGTTCATCTCCTCTCACTCCCTCACGAATTCACCGTCTTCCCTTCGAGTCTTCCCTCGGAGATCGTGAAAGATCAGGCACCCTACGGGTTAACGCCAGCAATCTTTGAAATTGGAGGGGCCCTGATTCCGGAGGCCTCTTATAAACGGCAATGACCCATTAGCCTTATTCATAATGTGGCTAAGCTAATGGACAAGGTTCTATCGGTCCGCCTGGCACCCAGAATTCCCCAGCTGGTGGGATCACATCAGAGCGCCTTCATGAGGGGCCGCTGCATCCACGACAACTTCCAGTTGGTTTAGAGCATGGCGAGGGGTTTGCATCGGCTTGGGTCTGCAGCGGTCATGCTCAAGCTAGATATCACCAAATCTTTTGACACTGTGGACTGGGCCTTCCTTCTTGAGGTCCTTGCCAAGCTAGGCTTTGGCAACAGGTGGATCTCTATGATTTGTGGGCTTCTGAGCACAGCCTCGGCGAGGGTGCTGGTGAACGAGTGGTTGGTTCGGTTATCTTCAACTAGAGGGGCCTTCGACAAGGGGACCCGCTGTCACCCCTACTCTTTGACGTGGTGATGGATGTGCTACATATGTTGTTTGAGAGGGCTGCCAGTGAGGGTCTTCTCCTAGGGTTGGCGGATAGGGGATTTCACCACCGCACCTCCATGTATGCGGACGATGTTATCACCTTTGTTCGGCCCACACCCCTGGATCTTCACACGTGTGCGGCGATTGTGATGGACTTCGGAGGTGCTTCCAGACTCTGTACAAACCTAGCGAAATGCTCGATACACCCTATATGTTGCACTTCTCAGCAGGTGGAGCTGGCGTGTAGCATCCTTGGCTGCGTGGTGGGGAGTTTCCCTTGCAAGTACCTGGGGCTCCCTCTTGGCTTGTGCAAGCCGACCTCGGTGCAGCTCCAGTACATTGTGGACAACGCTGCCAACAGGATGCAACCATGTTGTGCGGGCATGATGGGCCATGGGGGACGGACTACGCTGGTGAAGACGACGCTATCAGCTATCCCAATTCATGTTGATAGGGCAAAGGTGTCCGATCTTTCGATGAGATGGTGATAGTCGATTTGCGTGGAGTTTGGGGTTGACGATCCGACTACACGTGCAAGCACGAGCACCAATGCAATCGCTAGGACAATCTCCTGGAGGTTACCGATCTTGCAGAAGCACAATCAGCCTGACCAGCGAGGGTCTTAATTCCTACCTGAAATCGAGAACAAGTAAGAACTAATATTGCAATCAAGATATTGCGGATAAAGATGAAAGCTTTATTCAAAAGGTGGGATCCTGAATAGGTGCGAAGTACAGGAGGTCTCTACGATACTCAAGCCTTAGTGAAGTTGCAATGATGGCTAACTTTTAGTCTAAACAAAATCTGAGTTCTAATAACGGCTAGGAGGGGGTTTATATGGAGGAAGAAGGGGGGTTCGTCCAACCCTAATGGGCCACCCGAAAACACCTCTAGATGGACCTTCCTCCATTCAAACAACCTCCAGAAACTCCCTATATTATCTAGCTTGAAAATACATGGGTCTGACCCATCAAATAAGGTGACGTGGCACCAAATAAAGGCATTGGCTGAATAATACAAGTAGGTATCTTGTGAAATTCGTCCAAGCATCCTTTGCAGCATTATGGTGGCTTCAAATTCTTGAAATCTCCACTCGCAGCATCATCGTCAATCGTAGGAGTAGCGGGTGTATTAGTACTAGGGATGTCCTCATCATCCTCCTCTTCTTGAATTAAAGTCATCCTCGATGCAATCTTATCTTCCTCTCCAAAGAATGTCTCTCCACGTAATACATGTGTACTGTATAGCTCCATTGGTGGAGTAGTCTTCTCTTGCATCTTAACGCGTGCTTTGTAAAACTCCATAATTCTGCATGTAATAACAAGATGTGTTGTATCTCTATCTTTAATACTAAAATAATATAAAATTATTAGTACTAGAATTCACCCGAAGAACATGGCCAAAAGTAATAGTTTTGGTCATATCCGGGTTATTCATGTCCGCATCATCCTCCCTTTCTTGAAAGGAAAGCCATCCTCGGCGATGTTTATTATGTAAACATGGTAATAACAGTGTCAAGGTGTACACATGGTATATGTATCTATCATCTGTTTTAACTCCTCTCACGTTCTTCATATTTAGTGTTCGAGAATAACAGACCGCACAACAGTTCATTAGCTGATTAGTCATATTCGAAAAACAAGTATTGCAACCTAATTTGCAAATATAAGTGAAGAACATAATAGTAGCATCTTGCAATTTACAATGCTCATCATTAAACCATCCCAACATTGGTAAACAAAGATTCATTGTTGTCAAACTATGAGTTACATCGCGCTTAAATAAGCATTCATGCAACAAGCTATTCGGCTCACAATTCATACTAATGTTAGAGGTCATATCAAAATGACCAAGCATATGCACATAGTTATCTTCTCGCAAACAAGCTAGTTCATCACACGTGATGCAAATCCTATGCACCATAAAAATATCATTTACGTCATCATTTCCAACCAAAAAATAAGTATAAGTAGGGACATAAACACTCTTCAAACATGTGATTTCAGCAATTCTATTTCTAGCATGTAACAAGGAAATTGGAGGATCCATTTTTTTCTAGCATGTAACAAGGAAATTGGAGGATCCATTGTAATAGGTCACAAAGAAGTAGCAGCATAAAATTTATCTAACACTTCATCATGTCTAACCAATAGTATACTATCTAAATCAGATATAACATCCAGGTCACTTGGTCCATTCTCAACACTTTCAACATATTTTGTCAAGTCAGATGGTTCAATTTCAGCAGCAATAATTTCAGTGGACGCACTCATCTCACTAGAAGAATTCAAATCAGCAATAGGTGCACTCAAAACACTACTCAAAACCATAGGCATCTCAATTGTTTGATCACACGATATATTCAAACCAATAGCACAATCATCTACAAAGAGTGGTGTGACCAAATCATTGGCAATCTCAACACATGTTCTAGTTAAATCAAGAGGGCATTGATCAATATCATGTGCATGAACAAAATTGGTACCTTTACTATTACCTTGTACAATCATTTCAGATGATGGAGGTACTGCTGGAGAAGACTCGTTAACATCTCGAGACAATTCAGTCCTGGTTAGCGGAGAAGCAGGAACATTAACCATTCTCTTGCACTTGCTAGAGACATGCCTCTTTATTTCCTGTTTAGCTTTGCAAGCACAACGAAATATACAATCGATCGAATAAAATTCTTCATGCATAAGTATGTCCTGGATGTCACGGTTTAAACCTCTCCAAAATCTATCCATAAATTCATCTTCACTTTCTTCGATAAATGAATATAGCAAGGTAGTTTCTAAAACATCATAATATTCTGTGACAATATAACCACCTTGACTTAAATTCCACAATTTCCTAACCATGTCACTCGTATAATATGATGGAACAAATTTATAGCGCAAAGCAAGTTTCAAATCATGCCAAGTAGTAGGTATATAATCAGGATATAATCGACAATATTTATTCCACCACATAGAAGCAAAATCAAGCCTTGGCGAAGTTGCGAAGTACAGGAGGTCTCTGCGACACTCAAGCCTTGGCGAAGTTGCAATGATGGCAAACTTTTAGTCTAAACAAAATCTGAGTTCTAATGATGGCTAGGGGGGGTTTATATGGAGGAAGAGAGGGGATTTTCGTCCAACCCTAATGGGCCACCCGAAAACACCTCTAGATGGGTCTTCCTCCACTCAAACAGCCTCCAAAAACTCCCTATATTATCTAGCTCGAAAATACATGGGTCTGACCCATCAAATAAGGTGACATAGCACCAAATAAAGCCTTGGAAGAATAATACAAGTAGGTATCTTGTAAAATTCATCCAATCATCCTTTGCAGCATTATGGTGGCTTCAAAGTCCTAAAATCTCCACTCGCAGCATCATCCAATCGTCATAGTAGGGATGTCCTCATCACATGCCCTGTTGTCGCTAGATGTTCCACTGGATACTTAGGTGGCCTTCCGGAAGGTGCTTAGAGCCTTCCTCTTGAGGGGCCGGATAGAGGCCAATGGTGGCCACTGCTTGGTCACATGGGAGAAGGTGTGCTCCCCTAAGCCTCATGGCGTCTGGGGTTCCTAACCTTCGGCTTATGAACTTCACCTTGCGATGCCGCTAGGCGTGGCTGTAGAGAGTGGACCCCGAGAAGCCCTGGGCTGATTTTGACCTGGGTCTGCCCCGCCAGGTGTGGCAGCTATTCCATGCAGCCACCCGCTACACGCTAGGGAATGGTGAGAAGGCTCGGTTTTGGCAGGACCGATGGATCGACGGTAGGAGGGTGGAGGAGATCGCCCCGAATTTGCTAGCCATGATCCCGCCGCATAAGGTCAGAGAGAAGTCGGTCAGAGATGGGCTGAGTGGGTCGTGGTTGTTGGACTATGGGCCTGACCTTAATGTGGAGGCTGTTCCGGAGTTCTTTCTCCGGTGGCATGCTATCGTTGGGATCCAACTGACCCCGGAGCGGGAAGACGTGCTGATATGGGGTTGGACGGGTGATGGGTGTTACTCGGCAAGGTCAGCATATAGGGCCTTCTTCGCCGGTACCACTCTTGCCTCGGCTGTGACCCAGATCTGGTGCTCTAGGGCCCCGAACAGCTGCAAGTTCTTTGCCTGGTTAGCCTCTCGGGACCGCTGCTGGACGGCCGACCGACTGGAGCGCCGGCGTTTGCCCCGACCCGCTAGTTGCCCTCTGTGTGACCAGGCACCGGAGAGCATACAACACTTGCTCCTTGGGTGTGTGGTGGCTCGGGAGGTGTGGGCATGGGCGTTGCATAGGTGGGGTAAGTTAGAGTGGATGCTGACAGCTGACATTGATCTTCTTTAGTGGTGGACTTCGAGGTTGTGCCCTGTGGCCCACAGGCGAGACCTTTGGACGGAGGTCCATTTGGAGACATCGCAATGATGTGGTGTTTAACAAGGTAAGACCAGCCATAGAGACCATTCAGACAAGGATCAAGGCGGACTTCGTGCAATGGCGCCTAGCTAAGCTCTTCCGTTCGGGGATGTTTGGCTTTCTGGAGCCGTTGCCCTTGTTGTGGATGGACGGAGAATAGGCTTAGGGTTGAAGAGCTGTCACCCCTATGGGCAGCACAAACCAGGGTGTATCCTAGAAAAAAAATACACCTAGAAAAAAAATAAACGGCGACGACCCCTGGTACCCGGCAGCACGACACCCAGCTCCCAACGGAGGCGCGCGGCCGGCCATCCGACGTCGCACTCAGCTGGCATCCCCTTTCGCTCCGGAGAAGTCTGTCGTGTAGCGGGTGCGCTTGAAATAACCAACGGGCGCAGCTGCGCTGTGAAGATTTTAGGATTTTCGTATGGAAGACGCCGGACAAACTATGGGATCTGCCCGAACGCAGTTTTCGTATGGAAGACACCACTAGGTGCTGTTTTTTTTCGCCCACAGCCTCCAAAATGGCTTTGGGGGACATGTCTGGAGATGCTCTTGTAGCTTCAATATACTGGCAACAAAATATAGATATTGGTACAGTGCGAGATAGCCATCTGTGCCACAAACCATGAATTTCCCTGGTCCGAAACCTACAGAAATACGACATACGTACCTGATATTTACACCCGAGCATTAGTATAAAGGCAGAACAGTTAGACGGATCAGCCCAGCTTATAAGAATAAATAAAGAGTCGACAGCAAGCAAAAAAAATTGCTGACAGAATTTAAAGAAGGCTTAAAATGATCTAGCCATGTCGTCAGAATCTATTATCAATATTTCTCTCTCAAGGATTTCCCTTCTATATATAAAGTTTAATATTACAAAGGGGCGGCTTAAATATCATGGAGTTGAAATGTAAAGAGGGTAATAATCAACACTACACGAGCCTCCCTTTTCCTGAGGCTGCTTCCTAAGACTTACTGGCTGCTTCCCGAGGATCCAATCGCGTCTGCCCCTCCTCAACTTCCACCTTCCACCATGAAAGTCAAACCTCCGGCATGGATGCTGATGCTAACCATCTGTATGCAACCTGGAGAAAGCCAGTCAACATGACCGTTAGGGGGTCAGGATGCTGCCCATATGGCATAGTTGATAGGCCCAATAAGAAGTTTATGCCACCAGCTGAGATCTAAAAGAACGATCTGCCACAATTAACGTAATTAACGTAGAACAAGAACGCTGTCTTGTACCTACTTTCAAATAAATTATGGTACAGCATTATTTAGACGACTTACGACTAACCACGGAGATGCAAAGTTATCTGCAGATGTTAACCCTTTTACCCGAGGCTAAAAGACACAATGCAGAACATATTGCATCACTAAGAATCTTACTTGTAAGATCCTGCTATTTGAGCAAGCAGAAAACACAGTTCTACTACAATGCAATTAGATGTCGGTAATGTCCTTAGTTGTTACATACCTAAGGCATCACCTTCTGATTCTAGGCTTGCACCGGAATTCTGCTAAGAGTGCTATGTGGTCTGACGACCATTCAGGTGAAGGAAGAGCAGTGTCTTTTCTTAAGCTCTCTTCATCCAAAAGTTCCAATAAAGACTCCACTGATAACGAATCCGCTGAAATAAGAACACAACATAACCAATTGATAATCATGGTATCACCAAACAAGCGCTTTACTAAGCGCTTGTTCAAGAACGCTAGAACTGTAACATAGCATACAAATACGATGAGTCAGGCACCAACCTGTGTAAAATATGTAATCGACGGTTCCAGTGAAATCCCTTGTGCAATTTGTGAAAAGTGGCTCGTTTGTTCCTGGGTCCATCCTCCTCCTCTGGTGATCCAAATCATAGCCGACACCTACCATTCTTGCAAATGAAGAATATGCACTTACCTACAAGTAGAACCTTTGGTCAGAACATTTAACAAGGAAAAAGAGACTCAACAAGCCATGATAGTTTTACTGTACCAGAGGAAGCTGGTGTGTCAACTTGCTCACAGGACGTAAAATTCCAAGGGGGTCGATGGCCAGATCTGGATGCAATTGATCAACTTTGCCTATCGCGAGAAGCCCATGTGGAGTACTGAGAAGCAAAAAGAAGCACTTAGAAACTCATAGCTCAAAAAGAAACTATTGCTCTGGTGGAATCTTGATATGCACCTCCCAGGAATTGAATTGAAATCACCACAGACCAACATTGGAATATCCGCACTGTTAGCTATTTTTTCCAATCCTTTTAGGAGTGTTTGAACCTGCGAAAAAACAACTTACTGTCAATCTGAAATTTTTAGATTTTGAGGGTGCTAGCATACAAAGAATGTGTCAATATAGACCTCCCATAGCTTTACATCTTTGAGGTCTTGGTGGACATTTACATGTGTATTGGCCTGCAAAATGGAATAATGAAACCACCACGATATATGAATAATCACATAACATGTAAACAAATGACACCATGAGCTGAAAGAACAATATATGATGG
Organism: Avena sativa; assembly: GCA_916181665.1. Classification (NCBI taxonomy): domain Eukaryota; kingdom Viridiplantae; phylum Streptophyta; class Magnoliopsida; order Poales; family Poaceae; genus Avena; species Avena sativa. The sequence continues at coordinate 275,178,196 of OV702286.1, read as the reverse complement.
GCATTCGTAGTAAGTGGGCCGCAAAATCTAGATTCTAGAGCTAGAAAGCATCCGGCATCGAAATATTGATTTTTTCCAACTTTCCATGCATATTAAATTATTTTGGCCACCCTACATATATATATACTCCATATGTACCATATATAGGACATTTTAGCAAGCTGTTTTCAATTCTAGAGCTAGAAAGCATCCGGCAACGAAATATTTTTTTTCCAACTTTCCATGCATATTAACTTATTTTGGTCATCCTACATAGATATATGGTCATAATATAAGACGTTTTAGCAAGCTGTTTTAGCTTGCTAAAATGTCATACGTATATATGGTACAGAGGGACTAGCTTTCTATAAGAGAGTATACAGCTTTCAATTCCTAATGTAGAACAGAGAAGAAAGACATATTTCATATGTACTTTGCAGCATGCTGCTGGCAGTCCAACAGCTAAACATAAAGGAAAAGAGTCTACTTTTGATCCCTTAACTATTGCCTACGTTTAACTTACACCCTGATCCAAAACCGTCTTATCTTGCCCCTCAACTATAAAACGCTCAAAATTATGTCCCAAGACGGTACTTGTGGGTGATTTACTTGACATTGCATCCATGTCAGCATGATTTGTCACCCCACTCTCAACTGGGCACTTCCTTCCTTAGTCACGCCATGGCCTCAGCATAGCTTTGTCAGCTGCTACTCGGACTATTGACACTCGCCGTCACACCTCCGGTTCAGAGAGTGCGAGAGGCGGTTCCGTGTCACCGCACACTGCCGCACGGCTGCCTCATGTGTGGAGCGGACAGAGAGAGGACGGCCAAGGAGGGTGGTATTAATGGTGAAGCTGACGGGGAAAGGATGATAGAGGGGAAAAGGGTGGTTTCAATAATATCACAGTTAAAAATACTTCTCATGAAACCAGCTTCTGGGCCTAATTTGAATGGTCTGGGGTGTCGAATGTTGCAAACTACTCCCTCCGTTCCACGACAAGAACTATGGAACGAAGGGATACATGGTATTGAAGTTGACAGTATAAATTAAATCATAGCCATAGCTGAGGGACCAAATGTAGAATTTTTCCATAAAAGAGTGCCATGCCACATATCAGTGTCATATCTAAAAAGTGCAGAGCTACTGATACACATTAAAGAAAGAAGGTGATTGACATACCACACAAAGGAGTTGTCTTTTACCAGGGTTTTCAGTTCCTTGGTTGCCAAATTTGGCTTCTAAAACCGCAATTAGCGCAATGTTATCCTTCAAAGAAAGCAGAGCATGTAATAATCAGAAGTCGGTACAGAATCATCATAACATATAGTATTTCTTTGTAAAATTAATCTTACTTTAATCAATCGACTTAAAGCCACTCTCTTTTGGGTAGGTGGAATAATCGCATCTGTTAAAGACTGTGCAGCCTTATTGAACTCGACCTACACAGGTACATGAAATATTAGATTGCTGCAACTTACCAGGTAGCTCATTAGCTGTAAACCTAGAGTGGAAGTACCTCGTATTTTTTTACGTGTGAAAATCTGTCTCTACGGAAGAAAGTAGCACATCCGTCAATGGCATGAGGAACTCCTGCATACACCTGTGACAACAATGAAGTATAATAAGACATCGGAAGATACTAGATCAATTTGTGACAATAAAGCCCTACTCAAAGATACCTCTGTTGTCCTTTTCTTGTAAAGCGCCTGATATCCATGTTTATCAAACTCGGGTGCAAAAAAGTCCTCAAAGTGGTTCAATTGTACCTAAAAGCAGTAGAATTTGGCATATAAAAGTATTAGGATTTGGCATAACTTCCACCTGTTACGATCTGAAGGCAAATTTCATTTTTATATTTTTTAATATATGAATAGTTCAAATGAACAGGCCAATCATGCAAAGCACACAATATATTCGCTAGAAGCTTCAAGGAACATCATAATGTACAACCAGAGAGATGTTGTGAAAAGTTAAACATCAGGCAAACTATCACAAACTCAAATCCAACATCACTAAAAACAAGCAAAAAAGTGAAGACTCAGATATAGAGTCAAACAGTCCGACAAGAGTATACACAGGACTGTAGGTCATTGAACAGAGTTAGGACTCGTAAGTTCACTGAGTCGCGACAATTGTATGATGCAAAAAACCAAGACTTCCTTAGTTCATTAAATTAAATATGTGATGGACAAAAGCAAAAAGTAGGCCACTAAAAATTAGAATTGTGGAAAGATGTGTTAACATATGATACCTCCTGAAGACATATGATATCAGCATGATAACCGATAATTTCACGCATCAAATTTTGCCTTCGATAAGTCCATGAAAGTGCCCATGTTGGGCAGTAGCTATATGCATCACTTGTAGCATATGCATCAGCAAGTATATTATAGGAGAGCACCGTGAATGTCCCGAAAGAAGAAGTCTGGCTGTCTATATCTAAGTGACCCAAAACATCTCCATTCACTTGGATAAGACGGCGTGGAGTAGGAGTTGGTGCTGGAATCACACGTGATGTCATAATTGAAGTTGGAGGCCCTACAGGCACTTTCTTTTCTGTGTCTGCCGCTGCACATTCAAATCTTAGAACGTGCCCAATATCATCAGCAGTCGGTGTATATGTCTGCGAGCGTCCCACTTCAAACCAAGTTTCACCCGAGTTCTTGTCAGAGCCCGAGGAATACAAAGGAACAGGTCCGTTATTAATACCAGGGCTCTGTCCAAGATTTGACATTGACCCAGACCCAGAATTGAGAATCCCAGAAGTACCACTGCCAAATCTACCAAATAGCTCCTCTTCTTCGGCTCCATTTTCGTTTAAAGAGCTACTAGCTCGCTCATGCAAAACCCTGTGGTGCTGCCACGCATCAGAGAAGCACTTAGCAGAACAATGGTAGCTCTTAGCAGAAGGTATTTTTGACTTCAGACAACCTAGGCACTGAATTGTTGCTTGCTCCATTGGGTGCACACTGCAGATAGCAACTTTTCGATCGCTTTGTATGCGATACCTTCAAGGGAAAAGCCAAATGTGCTTAATTATACACGGAAAGCTTAAAAGAACATAACTGAAAAAAAAGTAAAGACCAGAAAGAACACCTAAGAGCTAATGTTTTAGCATATATCAGCTCACTGCGACTTGCTAACAACATCTGTCTCATAAGGCCACGTACAATGCAAGGGTGCTTATAGGAGTGCTTAGCAAAATAAACCAATCAGTTTCTTTAGCACCAGTGCTTATCTGAATAGGAGAGGTGTAGTTAGGCATCTACCTAGTATAATTAAGCACAAATGCTTAGTAAAAAACCGGTTTATTTCTTTAAGCACCTTTCTAAGCACCTTGCGTTGTAGATGCCCTAACTGGTGATTATAAGTAAAGAGCAGGGCAACCATTCCTTATACACAGCTTATTAGATTTTTTTTTAGAACACTTATGCATTAAATGAGTTTTTTCCTTTTTTGAAACTCACCTAAAACACATCAACTATGTCATGCTGCTAAAAGATATGCTAAGTGTTTTTGCTTACATAATACTGTATACGCTAAGTGTTTTGCTTAAACGATATATTAATTTGTTAGAACACAGAAAGAGCATGAATAGTATGTAAGGGTGGGTGTGGGAGAGACGGGAGCAGTAAGAGATGAAACAAAGCAGAGAAATACATTTCAACAAAAGGAAATAATGGTATGCCTCTCATTAACCTAAACGTAATGTGTTCTGGAAACTAAAGTTTTTGCATGGCTGCTACTGTCTGATAGAGTGAACACGCGCAATCTGCTTCAGAGGAGAAACTGGAAGGTGACAGATGATACACATTGCATTCTTTGTGTCACGAGAGCATATGAGGAGAGATATCACCTATTTTTCACCTTGAACTTCAGTCAGTGAGTCTGGGCTTACCTGCAGATTGACTGGTCGAATGGTGATGATATTTAATCTGATATGTCTGCAGCCAAGAAGGATTTTGGGAAACCTTTCTTTATGGAGGTGTTAATCCTAGCTTGTTGGAATATACGGAAGCAGCGCAATGGAAAAAAATTCAGCATGAGAAGCCTACGTTTGGCAAATGGAGGAGCAACTTCATTCATGATATTTCTTTGCTTAAGCATAGAATTAAGGCTAAACACTGAGATAGTTTGATGGCTTGGGTGAATGGTCTCTTATAAACTTTGTAAATAATAGGCAGGTAGGCAGGTAAACCATTGATGTATTCTTGTAAATATTATTTTTAATAAAGTGTTGCTGTGGATCTGTTGCCTCACAGTTCTGGGTCCAAAAATATATACACATTACCATCTCTAATGTGGAACCACCAAAGAGGTACAGTAAGCATTTTCAAGCTCCAGAGGCACATAAACTCAGTCTACAATCAAGCAGTGGAAAATTTTATTATAATCCAAGAATCATGTGAAACCAAGTGGGAAAAATGATAGCACGCTGGAATACCATACTTCCACAATATTAGTTAGATGAGCCAATGTGATCCCACAAATTTATTAAATGCTCCTGTTCCATCCAAGACTGATGCAACCATTCTTGCACAACGATTGACATGCATTCCTCAAACAAAGCGACCTTCATCTCCATTGTGACTGATGTTATAATCTATTGGTCCATATTTCTAATCAAAGAAAAAAATATGATTGTCTATTGAATTGCTCGACAAATAACTCACATATATTATTACCAATCTGCATTAGCCTGCGTGACAGCCTGATATGTCATAGACTAAGAAGTGTGATCCGGTAACAGGCTTAAAATCTGTGTTTGTGCTAGGTTATGTCTCAAAAGCAATGGCATTTTACATTCTCCAGGTTTCCATTCGATTCAAAAAAAAACAATTGTCTTGTTAGAACAATTCATGCTCTGAATTTACACAGCTGTCCTTCATATGCAAGAACTTAAAAAAAAAAAAAAAAACGAACTTTCGTAAGTTCACCAAGTAGTTAAGCATCTACCAGTCTAACCAATACTTAAATGCCCCATCTTTTTGTTAAAATTCACTACTATCAACACATAAGCAGAGCTAAGGATTCCAAAATGCATATCATATTGAACCAAAAGTCGCATTTAGAAGCTGCTCACTCACCATCGGTATCGCATGAAGTGGCCATCAACAGGCGCGGCCTCAGGCACGTCGTCGGTGGAAATGACACCGTTAGGCAGCCGCAGCAGCACGTAGGGGGTGATCTCGCACCCCACGATCGGGATCTCCGACGGCAGGTGCACCCGCACCACGCTCAGCATCCTCCACTCCTGCTCCTCCTCCCCTGCCTTTATCTGCCCAGCCCCGGCAGTAGCACCAGCACTAGCAAAAGCTCCAGCTCCTCCCAGGAGCGGACTTACCACGGGGCATGGGGGTTCTGCTGAACCCCCTAATTTTTTTCTGGAAACATAGTTCTATTAGTACTGTAAGTATAATTCGGGATCTCAAAAGTTGCAGTTTTAGTTCAACGGAATGGAAACCAAAATACATGGGAGGGCGGATGCGGCCGCCGCGCCTTGACAGTCCGCCCTACCCATGGGAGGAAACGGGGTCAACTGAGACCAATCTCGAAGAAAGGGATCTGGCTGGATTCGATTGCTGGCGGCAAAGAGGGGACCGGAGCAAAAACGAAGAGCAATCCGAGCAAAGCTAGGGCTTCCTTACCAACAAAATGAATCGCGTCCGAGCCACGCCGCACCAGCAGCAGCAGAGGGGATCGGAGGAGGAAGATCAGGAGAGAACCGCCCGAGCTCCTCCGCTCCGAGATGGCAGGCGCGCTTCGGTGTGAGAGGGAGGAGGGGCAGGAGGGAAGAGGTTTCGGCGGCGAGGGACTCCGGGATGGTGCGGTGGATTTGGGAGCAGAAGCACAAATGTTTTTTAGGACATACTCATTACTCCCCCTTCGTTGGGCCGAGCCCATTTTTCCATTCTCTTCTCCCTCTTCTTTCTATCGTTAATTTCGTCCATAAACTCCACCAAACTGACTATTTGTCTTGGAAAGATCTGTACCATCTCCACTCGGACCGTGACCTCGGCAATGTATCGTCGGCTTTTTCCTTTTTTAAGAAAATTATGCAGAAAAGTCTTCCGCTCTACCGCCGCATCACTCGTGTCGAGGTTGACGACGCCTCCACTGTCAGAACAGGTGTCTTCTCCTTAATTTTGTCCATAAACTCCACCAAACTGACTATTTGCCTTGGAAGGATTGGTACCGTATCCACTCGGGCCATGACCAGTGGTGTTTGTGGATTGCCCGCATCCTTCAAACCGATCATACTGTCGTGCTCCTCAATAGGGTGTCTGGTGACTAGATCCGCTGTCGTAATGGGCTACGGCAAGGCGGTCCCCTCTCGCCCTACCTCTTCATCATTGTTGCGGATGTTCTCCAACGCCTGATTCGACAGGCCTTCTTGGAGGGTAAGTTGTCCCACCCTCTTTCCCCAACAACCCCCTGCCCCATTCTCCAATATGCTGATGATACCCTCATCATTTGCAAAGCGGAGCCGGACGCCGCCTCCTGCCTCAAAGAGTTTTTGGACGATTTCGCGTCCGCGATCGGGCTAGCCATCAACTTCCACAAGTCGTGCTTCATCCCTATGCATATTTCTCTGGATGAGGAAGCCTCCATGGCTTCCTGTCTAGGGTGCCCGATCTCTTCCTTCCCCCAACCCTACCTTGGGCTCCCTCTATCCTCGGCCAAGCTTCCTATTTCTACCTATGCCCCGCTTCTCCTCTCCTTTGACTGTCGTCTTTCGGGTTGGAAGGCCCTTCTTCTTTCTTATGGAGGGCGCCTTGTGTTATGTTATGTCGTGCTGAACAACCTCGCTACTTACTATATGTGCTCGTATTTGCTTCCACAGGGTGTGCTCGAAAGTATTGATAAAAGGCGTCGCGCTTTCTTTTGGACCGGTAAGGACTCGTCCGGGTGCTTGTTGTCTAATTTCTTGGGAAAAAGTTTTGTTGTCTAAACAGAAGGGCGACTTCGGCATCAAGGACCTCCACCGTCAGAACAGGTGTCTTCTCCTTAATTTCGTCCATAAACTCCACCAAACTGACTCTTTGCCTTGGAAGGATTGGTACCGTCTCCACTCGGGTCGTGACCTCAGCGACGTGTCGTAGGCTCCCTCCTTTCTTGAGAAAATTGTGCAGGGATGTCTTCCGCTCTACTGCAACATCACCCGCATCGAGGTTGGCGACGGCACCACCGTCGCCTTGTGGCTCGATAAGTGGCTCCCTGGCAAGCCACTTGCTGACCGCTTCCTGGCTCTATTCTAGCACGTCATCAGGAGGAATGCCTCCATCGCTGCCGTCTACTCCTTGGGCCTCTCGTTGCAGCCGAGGCTCACTACTGCAGCTGGGAGGAGCTCGCGGCTATCCGTGGCCTGATGGCCGACAACTCACATGTCGGCGGTTCTGACTGGCGCTTCATCGACTCCTCCACCTCGCCTGCTTTCTACTCCACGAGAGGCCTACAGGGCGCTTTTGCCGCGCCACACGGTGGATGTGTCTGCCAGCTACGCTTGGAGCCTCTAGATGCCCACCAAGATCAAGATTTTCTCCTACCTCGCCGACATCGACAAGTTGAGCAAGTGTTCCAACCTCTACTACAAGAACTGCATGACATCAGCCCTATATGCCTCTTGCCCCTCCTCCGAAACGGGGTAACACCTCTTCTTCGACTGCAGTCTTGCCTCCACGTCTAGAGGCGACTCGGCGTCACCATCCCGGCCGGTGCCTTCTCCGTCTGGAATCTGCCCCCTCCGCATGGGGTGGAGGCCCCGACTTGGCGTGCCGGTGTCGTGGCGATCCTATGGTCCTTATGGAAGGCTCAGAATGATGTCGTGTTCAACGCCAAGAGCTCCCTGGTGTGCACTGTCCTCCAACATGTCTCTGAAGACCTCACTATTTGGAGATGGCGCTACAAAGTTCATGACTGTGAAAAAATTGATGCTCTACGGGCAAGCATCCTAACTGCTGCCCCTAGTTCCCTCACATTTGTAAAATCTCTTCTTAACCCCCTGTACCTCCTCTCCCAAACTTTGTACGGTTGACACGACTGCCAAGTCAGTTCGAGTATATGCAACAAGTGGTGGGGATTCCCCCCCCCCCCCCTAATCCTCAAAAATAATAAGTACAGTAATCTTTTTTCATGCAGTTCACGTTCCTGATGGTGAGTTTTCTAAAATCCTGTGGTGACTTTTCAAGATAAAAATGTGAAGTAAGGATTCCTATTCTTCAAAATCTCACGACGTGGACTCCCGCTGACAACCATGAACAGTGAGGAACAGATGCAGATAATTACACTACAGAGAACCATGGCGAGAGACTAAGTTCGAGCCTCTTTGATCGTATGTACTCATAAATTTTATACCATTCTCATCTCAAAATAGATGTTACATGGCCTGAGTTTATTCTCTGGTCGTATTATTTTTTGCATCTTCACGAGTAAAAACAGTTGGGTAATTGTCAAGTGGGATATGGGCTAGTAGTGGGTCTGTGGGTGAGTCCAAGTTGGGCTTGAATGTTATGAATGAAATGAATATGGGCAGTGTTTGGTGTCAAACTATTTTTAAATTATTTCGCAATGCTATAGTTTCTTAAAATACTATAGTTTTAAATATTTTGATGTGTCTAGATTTTACTAAAACTTATGTATTAATACTTCAATATCTCTCAGAACATGCTATTTTTGAAGTATCGGAAAACCAACTCCGGACCTCTTTTCCAGAATCTGAAGTATTTCTAGCGTAGGCACTTAGGTACTATGGTTTTGTAATAGTACTTCATTTTGAAAACACTTTGTTGCCAAACTAGGTTTAAATCTTTTCATGTCTCGTGTTTCTCTTCTTCCTCACCAAGTTGCTCTCTCCTGATCCCCTTTCCCTCTCTTTCGGAACCCTAGTTAAGGCAATCATACTTTTTTGGCAACGGGACGTGTCATTTTGATATCAGGGTGGTAGCGCAGCCTACCTCCCTGCATGTGCCACCACACCTTTTTTCCCTCCTCGGCTATCCGATGCACTTCAATCATGCGCCCACCGACTTGATTTGACCTAAAAACAGTATAAAAAGGGTCCCCTAGGGCATCCTCGAGGAGAGCGTCACAGAAACACAGAAACACCAAAAAGGAGTCAGAACCAACGAAGATTGGAGGGGAAAACTCCGCCAGAGCCGCTGCCGGAGGGATCTGTACCTTCTCCAGCATCTCCAACTTCATCACCATGATGAAGAGGAGTAGTCCACCTCTGGACTATGGGTTTATGGCAGTAGTTTGATCTATATATCTCTTGTTCTTCATAGATATAGTACCATATGAGCTGCCCAACATGATTATGGTCATATATATAATTTCTATGTGGTGATTTTATTCTATGATTTGATATTTGAGGTTAGAATTTATCTATGTGTAAGATGTATTGATAGATGCATATGATGTAGCCCGTTCTTAATTGCTTATTTTGATCCAACTTGTATGCAAGAACGTGTGTGGGAGAAAATGTGTATTAGATAGAGTAACATGGTGGTGGTGATTAAATAGTGATAGCAAATTCAGGATCTACTATGATTTTTACCTTTGTTTTGTTACCTCGCTAGGGATTAAGTGAATTCATGTGTTATAATTATCATGTGACAACTTGATAATCTTATTTGTTCAAGGTAGCATATTTATGATCCAAACATCATGTCAAAGTACTTAAGGCTATACTCTGTTAATTCTTAATTCTAGATTGCTTGGAGCTTTCCCTTTTTAGAGGAGTTTAAGAGAGATGTGTTGCATCATCTCTATGTTACGATATGATGCCCATATGAATGTTTATCAAACACATAGTGATGTTCCACCAATATAATATTAACTATGAATTGTTTTATGTCCACTTCAGCTTTAAAAGAGAGTAGACGAGTGAACCCGTGAACCCCGGTCCAACTTTTATCATAAGAAACAACCTAAAAACGTTACTATTATCATTTACCTTTGCTGTAATTTATTATCATAAAACACAAAAATACTCTTTCTTGCAAACACAAAAAGACCTGTATTTATTGTATTTACTTTACTATTTTACTTTACTTAGTTATTACTTTTATTTCATATTACTAATACGAAACCTTGTGCTTGACAACCACACGGTGGAGTTGGAACACAAGGCAAAAACTTTGCTTTGCAGCTTGCTTGAGAAGACAAGAAGAACATACTCTTTGTCAATTACCCGAGAGTTCGATATAAATCCTCGAGTCACCCTTGTGCGGGGAAAAAAGACACTTGCTACAACACTCTGCACTTGGAGTCCCAACGAGTTGGTACACATAGAGTTGTTTCCATTAGCATGGAAGTGACGGAGGGGCTACTTGATGGCGCGGTGCCGGCGACTGGCGTATTCTCCCTACCGGGTGCATTAAGCTCTGGTGCTGCCTCGATTGAGGGCGGAGTCACCAACACATCCAGCGTGTTGTCGTGGTATTGTCGACGAGTACGCCATGGAGGGGTCCTCACAGGGCGTGTTTATAGAGGTGGGGGAAGGCGGTGAGTTGGTGGGTACGAGGTAACATAGCTTACCCAGGTTCAGGTCCCATAACGGTGGTGAAACCCTACTCCTGCTATAAATCTGATACGGGCATGAAGGAGGAGGTGAAGCCTAATTTTAGGACTCCACCAAGCTAGGTGATGCGGACGCATCCCATTGATGATTGGCACACCAGGACGACCTACGATATGTAATGATGTCAAATATTTTGCTATGTTCGAGTCCGTTTGTGTGTTCAGTTTGGGTCTATCCAACAGACTAGTTGCAGACCTCCTATATAAAGGAGCCAGCCACCTAGGGTTTGGTGGAGTTCAGTTGTTTAGTCTAAAAACTATATTGTGCTCCACTGTGTATCATCCCTCCAAGGACGGTGATACCGTTTATCAGATTATTATTGCTGCGAAGGTTCTTGTGTGCATCAAGGATTATCGAGTTGCGATTTGAGGCGTGAAGATCTTCATCACGTTACTTGCTGGATTCGTTTCTCTTCTTTAGGTGACGTTCATCACGTTATTGGGAGATCATCTATCAGGTTGACTCGCTATGAAAGATCGGGACAAAACTTAAGGATCATCGGCTTGATCCGTATCAGGTGGTATCATAGCTCTCGTTGATCACAGCGTATTTTTAGATCATCTGTGGACTATTTTTCTACAATTAGTTTACAGATCAGTTTGTTTGGAGATTGAGATTTATGGGCAGATCAGATCAGATCTTGGAGGCATTCTTGTGCGTGATTAGAAGAATCATCTACCCGATCGTGGACAAGAAGAAATCGCGGGAATCGATCTTGTTTTTCCGATCTGTTTCCATCGCGAGCTGGTTTTTTTTATCAGATCCGATCGATCCAAGATCCGATCGGGGGCAGTGAAAAAAAAGGAAGGAGAGAGACCCGCCGCGGTACGCCTTGCTCTCCGCCTGGCGTCGCACGCGCTCGCGAAGGAAGCGCCTGGCGTCGCCCGCGCGTGCCTGGTGAACGAGGCCGCAGCGCCCGAGCGCGCAGGAGTCCCGTAGAAGTACGTGCAGTCAACGTACGTGAGAAAAAAAACCTGATAACGTGCCTTATACTCCGTGGAGTCCTTCAGCACAAAGAAAAAAAAATAGAGAAGGAGCCACCCGCCGTACGCCTCAAGATCGAGTCCCTGGGGCGATCGTACCGCCCCGTTTCCCTGGCGCTGCTGCTCGAGCAGATCCGATCGAGACGGTTTAAAAAAAAGAGAGATCGCTACGTGCGCATCCCCTGGCGACTGGCGTGATCGTTCGCTCGATCACAGAAGAGTCTGTGTTCCAGCGTGGGCTTTTTTTTCGTCCAGGACTCACTGAAGGCTTGAAAAAAAGGGAAAATAGAGATGGATCTTGAAGGTAATGTTAGTGATTTTTTAGCGTAAGACGTCTACAATAATTATCTAGACCTGAAAAATTGTGTGTGCTGGGATTCTAGTAAATTGAAGTGAAAGCTCCTACATACTACAACCTCGACAGAATACAAGTTATGGGAACAGACAATGCAAGCTGGTTTTCGCTTATGTGTTGATCTTTCTCTAGATCTGCAGTTTGACGACACTATCGCTTTTTGTCTTGCAAAAAGGCGTGAGGATGCGCGAATTTTCTGGTGGTGGAATATGGACACACGTACGCGAGGTGTCTCAATAAATATTGTTTGGAGGACTACAAAAAGTTTTTACGTGCTAAATTTTTGGCACCATCAGAGATAGAGGACAAGGTGATTGTTTCGGAGGATGTTGTACCATTGAGTGGGCGGAATTTGTAACTCAAGAAAGTACAAGACGATGCTTGCATGACAGTTGACAAGGGCCAGCGTTGGAATTTGTTTTAGGCGCAATGTATGATCAAAGGCAAAGCATGCAAGTTGATTGTTGATAGAGGAAGATGTACTAATGACATTATCAAGGCAATGGTGGCAGCGTTGGGGTTGTCCATATAGCGTATTCCTGAACCTAAGCATCTATAGTGGTTAAATAGTTGCGGTATGATGAAGGTAACTCATAAGGTGCGTGTGCCATTTACAATTGGTGATTATGTTGATGAGATTGAGTGCGATGTGTTGCCATTGGAGGTATGTGGGCTGTTACTTGGTCGTCCATGGCAGTATGATCGCAACGCTACACATGCTGGAAGAGCAAATACATATTCTTTTGTGCATGGTGGGAAACAACAGACTTTGAAGCCTATGCAGGATGTTGACATAAAGTCTGATGTAGAGCTGGTGGTACATAAGGAGAAGGTGCGCAAGGCTAAGCCAAAATCTGGGCTAGCTAAGGTGCAGGATGGAGAGCATGATGCACAGTGCGACAATGTTGATATTGCTTCAGCTATGCCTGTAGATGACAAGCTAGTGGAACTTGTTAGTGACAAGTCAGTTGAAGTGCATCCTCTTATTGCTGAGAGGAAGGATGTTACAGCATATGTTCAGAAGGTTGTTTGTGTTGACACAGGTGTTCAAACGGATGATAGTTGTGCTCCTGATGTTCCAGTGCATGTGGTGCAGCGGGGTAACAAGAGCAGTTTTGTTAGCACACATGTGAGGCGTTTTGTTGGGACAGTTGTGCGGATGCATAGAGGCAAGGATGGACATGTTCGTCAGCTGTGTGGTCTAGGCATTACTCATCTTATGCCAGGTCATGCAAAGAAGGTCCGTGTTCCGCAACCACAAGTTCCAACAAGAGTTGAGAAGAAGACGTTGGCGCCTAGATCCAAGCTCGTATGGAGACGCAAGGAGGTGCAGGCGCCGAGGGCTGTATCAAGTCGAGCAGGCCAAGAGGGAGGATGTGGTGAGGAAGGCAAGCAAGACTTGAAGATGGTGAAGACGCGTGAAGCGATTGTTCATATCACGCCACCTTTCCGACCCGACCCGTAAGCGTTAGGGACAACGCTTCTTGAAGGGGGATGATGATACGGGCATGAAGGAGGAGGTGAAGCCTAATTTTAGGACTCCACCAAGCTAGGTGATGCGGACGCATCCCATTGATGATTGGCACACCAGGACGACCTACGATATGTAATGATAAGTCTAAGGTTGTGTCAAATATTTTGCTATGTTATTGAGTCCGAGTCCATGTTAGGTTCGACTCCGTTTGTGTGTTCGGTTTGGGTCTATCCAACCGACTAGTTGCAGGCCTCCTATATAAAGGAGCCAACCACCTAGGGTTTGGTGGAGTTCAGTTGTTTAGTCTAAAAACTATATTGTGCTCCACCGTGTATCATCCCTCCGAGGACGGTGATACCGTTTATCAGATTATTATTGCTACGAAGGTTCTTGTGTGCATCAAGGATTATCGAGCTGTGGTTTGAGGCATGGTGATCTTCATCACGTTACTTGCTGGATTCGTTCCTCTTCTTTAGGTGACGTTCATCACGTTATTGGGAGATCATCTATCAGGTTGACTCGCTGTGAAAGATCGGGACAAAACTTAAGGATCATCGGCTTGATCCGTATCAAAATCACTATAATGGCAATACGCTGAGTTACAAAGATCGGTTCATTTTGCGAAGTGATATGAGTCATTGTGTATCGTAGCCTAAAGGCTCCCACAAGTCTGGCTTATAAAGGCACCAGAACCTAGGGTTACAGGGAAAGATCCTTGCCGGATATGTTATAGAGTCCTACACTAATACTTACTAGTCTTCGTGTCTTGTACTCCAAGGCTCCGGGTTGATCGGTGACTGCACCGTAGCCTTCCTTCTTCTGGCATGGGCCTCCTTTATGGATCTGTCTAACTGGGCCACCCAGCAGGCTATAGTCCTTGCTACCAACTGTGGACCACCTGGGTTAGCCGGATTAGAGACATGCAATGGTGATACCCATTTAGCATATCCCCAATAGTAGCCCTCGGAGAACTTTGAGATCTTGCACCGTCTTGCCTTTTAGTCTTGATTGATACGTCTAGGTGATATTGGTCAATTCATCAAGCAATATATCGAAGTCTTCCCAAATAACCCTGCAATCTTCTACGTCTTTAACATGTAAGCCAGAGAATCTTCAATTCTTTAGTCTTCCTTTCCATAGCTGGATAGAATCCGTCCATACTGGAATCTCCAGACATGACTACTCCCCTTCCACTACTAGTAGGGTGATGTAGGTTACAACCTACACTTTCTCAAAACTCACATATGGCAGTGGTTAATCATAGCGATTTTCCCACGCGTGAAATCCAAAACGTTAAGAGACAAACGGGGGACGTGGAGAAATTACCGTGCATGTTCGCACACACGTTGTCAATGCTCTTACTGTTAGATCCCCTGCGCACGAATCTTGACGCCAGGGATTATAAATAGTTATTGCGGACGAAGATAATTCTTTTACCTGCATTCTCCATCTGTCTTCTTCTTTCTTTTGCCGCGCAACCCTTCGAGCTCTAGCAAAAACCCAAACAGAGAAACCCCATCTCCCTTTTTCTTCCAATCCAATCCAATGGCAAGTAGCAGCAACACTCCATCGACGGGGGCTGCTCCCGAGGCTTTCAAGGATCCATCAAAGGGTATTTCCGTCCCACTAGAGGGATTGGTGATTCCAGTCTCCCCCGTGGTGGAAACCACTGGTGACGACCAGAAACAGGCAGCACTCTAAGCCATAAAGGAGGAAGCTGACTCCCACAAAGGAGTGCGGAGGGGCTCCGAGCTTACTGTGGAGCAACTGAAGGAATTCATCGATAAGGGATATATCCCCTCGATGGAGGGGCTGATCTGGCGGTCGGCGAGGTCGTCTCTTCTCCCCAAGCCGGAGAAAAGGTCTACCTCAAAGTGCAGCTGGTATGTGGTGTTTCCCTCCCAGTCTCCGACTTCTTCCTTGAGGTCCTAAATTACTTTCGGGTTCTTCCTCACAACCTTTCTCCCGATAGAACCCTAGTACTTAGCAATTATGTAGCTATATGTGAAGGATACCTAGGGATTAAGCCTAGGTTAGGTCTATTTATCTATTTTTTCATCATCAAGAGAGAGTCCAGAAATTCAAAGGATGAACTTCGGAATTCCGGAACCATTACCTTTAAGATCCGTCTTGGCTGGCGATTGATGGCTCTGTGTATGGCGCCAGAAAAATGTTGGAGCGGTGTTGATGTAGAGCTCGTTGGGAACCCCAAGAGAAAGGTATGATGAGCACATCAGCAAGTTTCCCTCAGTATGAAACTAAGGTTTAATCGAACCAGTAGGAGCAAGGAAACACCCCAAAGGTGTTGCTAGCTGAGCCTTGGCAGGGCGCACTACCGGTGCTAGTAGCAACGTGGAGACCTGCACAACACAACCACAGAACTTTGTCCCCAGCTTGCGATGAGGTTGTCAATCTCACCATGTTTCGCTGAAAACAAAGGATTAAACGTATCGAATGGAAAGAAGTAATAGTTTGTAGAAAGTAAACACAAAACAGTAATAGTTTGTAGATTGAATGTAAAAGACAAGGACCGGGATCCATAGTTCACTAGAGGTGGCTCTCCTTAAGATAGATAACATGCTGGGTGAACAAATTACAGCGGAGCAATTGACAAACACCGAGAAAGCAATACATGCATATACTAATCATCTTGACTCCTTTGGAACTTGATTAGGGATTACAACATTATACATAGACCGCCATCCAACTGCATCTAAGACTAATAATCCACCTTCAGGTTATCATCCGAACCCCCTCTAGTATTAAGTTGCAAGCAACAGATTATTGCTTTACGAACTGCGTGTAAAGTAAACAATACGATTGTTCTATGAACAAAGGATTGTTGTTTTCTCCCTAGTAGCAACAACACATCTAGTACCTTAGAGATTTCTGTCACTTCCCCAGATTACCAGAGGTATGAACCCACTATCGAGCATAAATACTAACTCTTGGAGTTGCTAGCATCTACTTGGCCAAGATAGCTACTAACAACGAAAAACATGCAAGATCACAAATAACAAAGACATGATAGAATCAATAATCAATCTGAAATAGCATCTCAATATCCATCGGATCCCCGCAAACACAACATGTAGGATTACAAATAGATGATCTTGATCATGAACGGAGGTCACAAGATCTAAAAATGATAGCACAAAGGAGAAGAACCAGCCATCTAGCTACTACATAGACCCGTAGTCTAGGGATGAACTACTCACGCATCACACCGGAGGCTTGCATGGTGATGAAGAAGGCCTCCAGGGTGAATTCCCCTCTCCGGCAGGGTGCCGTGAAGAGCTTCAGATCCCTCCCGATCTAGGGATGGAGATGATGGCGGCTACATACTCTTTCATGGATTTTTGATCGAGTACTTGGGGTTTTTGTCCCGAGGGCAATATATAGGCGGAAGGAGAGGCCGAGGGGGTGCCTGGGCTGGCCACACCACCCCCTGGTGCGGCCAGGCCTAGCCCGCGTGGCCAGGTGGTGTGGTGGCCCCCTGGATCCTCTCTGTCTCGTATTCTGGCATCTGATGACTTCCGGAAAAATAGGCACTTTGGCTTTTGTCCCGTCCAATTCCGAGAATATTCATTTTCTGACTTTCCTGGAACCAAAAACAGCAGAAAACGGGCAGCTGGCACTTTGGCTCTTGTTAATAGGTTAGTCCAAGAAATCATATGAAAAGTACTCCAAAGTTGGAACAAAACACAAGAAAGTGGATAAAACCAAGCATGGAACATCAAAAATTATAGATACATTTGCAATGTATCAACATCCCCAAGCTTAACTCCTGCTCGTCCTCGAGTAGGTAAGTGATAAAAAGAAAGATTAATTTTTTAGGTGACATGCACCATCAAAGACTTGATCAAAGTATTTGCAAAACATTCAAAGCTGGGATCATAATACTTCAATCATAACATGAAAGACAAAGTTCTAGCAATAAGACAAAGAAACTATGATGCAACATGAAAAGGCACAAACAAAAGATTCATGAATAACAATGCTTTGCAAGACGTTTGTTTGTTTCACATAAAGAAAACATAGCATAATAGTATTCAGCTTGTCCCTCATAGAGTAGCAAATATAAATGCATAGGACACATGCAATATCAAGTTATGCATCAATCTACTAGTCTTGGGACAATGCACATAGAACTAAGAATGGCCACTATGCTCTCAAAGTAGGTGCATAAAGGTAGAAGGTGGAGACTCAATATAATGGTGGAAGAAAGGCCTTTTTATAAAAGGAAGTAGGGATTCAAGTCTCATAAAGAGCTTCCAAAAATTATGGTACTTATAGCTTTAAGCTCTCATTGCCCCTATCATAAGCATCTTGAAGTGATTAAGGTTAAAGTGAACAAACTATGGTGTACATGCTTGACGAAGTATAAGTTAGAAATCTCATGTCCCTTGTATACGAGGGCCGCTCCTCATGCTACTCAAGTTTAGTCACCGGTAAGTTCTTGTCATCGTAAGTACATGTGTATCATAGAGAATCGCCAACGGGGCACCCCTTGCCCGATGATACGGAAGAATCCCCATATCAAAATGACAAGGCAAGCAGACAACGAGCGTCTCAGCAATCTTCTTATTTACCATGAGAATATGGTGCTTTTTTCTCTCTTTCCTCTTTTCATAATATCTCTTTTTTTCTTTTTCTCTTTTTTCTCAATAGGACTCTTTTTTTATAAGAAGAATGCTTCATAGACAACTCATTATGGTTATGCTGCAGGTTTCCACCATGTCAGCATGGATTAGACCAGCGGCCCAGGCGTTTCTCTAACACATATACATAACTCCATGGACTTACAAGCTCCCCTTTCATTTCACACCGACGACATCCATATACAAAAGAGCATGATATCAACTAGGTACAAGTACCAAGTGCAATGTTTAAAGCGTTCCCCATGACAACATGGTTCTGCTAATTCCCAACAAATAAGTGCAAGCATATGCCACATAGATGACACAATGGTTCAAGTTTATTAAGGGCAAGAAAAGTAAAGTGTGTCATCAAGTTCGTGAGAGCTTTAATCACTAGTTTTCTCATAACAAGTTTAATTTGGAAGGTAAACAAAAGCATGAATATACTTGGAATAGCATAAGCTAGTAGGTAGGTATGGTGGACTCTTTGGAATAACTTGGTTTAGGGAGTTGGATGCATGAGTGGAACTCATACTTTGTTGTGGAGGCTAGCAAAAGACCGGGAGCGACAAACTAAGAGAGCAATAATGGCCATAATCATGCAGAGCGATAAAACATCATTGATCAAAGCATAAAGTGATACTACAAGTTGAAAACTAAAGGATCATAAAGGCTATGATGACTTTGGATAGTCATAACATGGTGTGAGCATGCGCCAAGTCAACCCAAATAAAGCATCAAAGGAGAATACCACTATATTATGCTTTAATATGCTAAAACAACGCATGATTCATCCAAGGCACATTAAGCAATCTCAATTGTTTATATCAAGTCATGCTACAGCAAAGAATACTAAGCATAAAGCCAAAACAATATCAAGCATGGCATGACAAAGCATAGGCCACAGTCAAAAACGAGCTCTTTTTACCACATAAGCATGAACTTTCCTACTCTTTTCCAAACCAAACCAAACTATTTACAAACCAATGTATAAAAGAGGGGGTCCAACCAATTTATTCAGAAAACTAAGAAAACCAAGCAAACCAAAAACCAAAACGAAAATGAAAAAGAAGACGCTCCAAGAACAACATAACTGTGCATGAAACAATAAAAATGAAGCGTTTGGAAGAAACCTGGAATTTTTATTGATGAAGAAGGAGATGCCTTAGGCATCCCCAAGCTTTGACGCTTGTACTTCTTGGATATTTCTTGGGGTGACACGCGTGGCATCCCCAAGCTTGAGCTTTAGTCCATCATTCATCTCATTACTCATTCCTTCCATACACCTGAAATTTTTCCTTCATACAAAACTTCACATAATCTTTATTAGCAACATTAGTGCACTCAAGATAAATAAGTCTTAAGGTTCAGTTCCAACACCAAATAAACTTCCATTAGAACACTAGCTACTGAAACACTTCCCTCAAAAAGCTCAATTCCCCAAAAGAACTCAAAAAGGAACCAACAAGAAGCAAATGCAGAAAATGGCAGAAATCTGTTAAAACAGACTAGCAGGTAAAGACGTTTTTTGAAGACCTTCTGTTGCTCAAATCAAAAAGTGTTGAACTAACGAAAGTTAGATAACAACCTGGGGCAGAAGCACAAAAATTCACGCCTCAAAAAGACGTTCAGAGATTTTACATGAATTTTTACGGTGAAGCACGGAAATCTGTTTCGGGACAGCAACTTTCCCAATCATTACTTCTCTCTCATTAGAGGTTACTCTTGGCACAAAAAGCAAATAAAAAGGATAAGGAGAGGTTATTACTAAAGTAATAACTTAAAGACTCATCTAAAACTTTTGGGTTATCTCCTAATAAGTACTTTTCTTTAACGTCTTTAAGTTAGGCATAAGAAGAAAGAAAAAGAATCAAGTGTTCTCAAATGAAGAAGCATTAGGACCAAATTTTGTTTTCATAGGAGAAGCAAAAGAAATCTTCTCTCTCGTTTTAGGGAAGTGTTCTATACCTTTCTTGAGTGGGAGTTGATATTTAATGGTGCCTTCTTTCATATCAATGATGGCACCAACAGTTATAAGAAAAGGTCTTCCCAAAGTAATAGGACAAGAAGCATTATATTCAACATCCAAAACATAGAAATCAACGGGGACATAAGCATTGTTAACCATAATAAGAACATCATTAAGACTCCCCATGAGTTTCTTTTTAGCATTATCATCAAGTGGGACATTCAAATAACAATCTTCAAGTGGAGGCAAATCAAGCATATCATAAATCCTTCTAGGCATAATAGAAACACTACTATCAAGATCACATAAAGCTTTGAAATCAAAGTCATTCACTTTCATATTAATGATGGGTTCCCAACCATCTTCTTGTTTTATAGGAATAGAAGCTTTATGTTTCATCTTTTCTTCTTTAATCTTTATGAGAGCATCAGTAATGTGTTTTGTAAAGGCCATGTTCATAGCACTAGCATTAGGACATTTAGCAAGCTTTTGTAAGAACTTAATAACTTCAGAGATGTTGCACCCATCAAGATCAAAACCATACTTATCATCTAGAGTAGTAGAACTATTACTAGCCTCAACACTAGTGGTGGTAATAGTAGAAACACTAATGTTTCTAGCAATTTCATCTTCTCTTTCCCACTTAGCATGTAATTCAGCTAATAGTCTAACATTTTCATCGATTCTTACTTGTATGGCATTAGTAGTTGCAAAGGGATTATCATTAGTTTCAGGTTTAGCAGCCATTTTATTCAAAGAAGATTGAGCTTCAACCAAAGATGCTATATTTCTTTCAGCATTAGAGAGTTTTTCCTCAATAGTTTTATTGAAAGCAGTTTGTTTACTAATAAACTCTTTAAGCATAACTTCAAGTTCAGAGGGTGCACTCCTATTATTGTTGTAGGAACTTCCATAAGCGTTACCATTGTTGGGAGGATATGGCTTATAATTGTTGTTACCAAAATTACTCCTATAAGCATTATTGCCAAAGTTGTTGTTTCTTATGAAGTTCACATCAACTTGCTCTTCTTGAGCAACCAAAGAAGCCAAAGGAACATTATTTGGATCAATATGGGCTTTCCCATTAACGAGCATAGACATAATAATATCAATCTTATCACTCAAGGAGGAAGTTTGCTCAACAGAATTTACCTTCCTACCTTGTGGAGCTCTCTCAGTATGCCATTCAGAATAATTAACCATCATATTGTCTAGAAGTTTTGTTGCAGCACCCAAAGTGATGGTCATAAAGGTACCTCCAGCAGCAGAATCCAATAGGTTCCTTGAAGAATAGTTCAATCCTGCATAAAAAGTTTGGATGATCATCCAAGTAGTCAGTCCATGAGTGGGACAATTCTTTACCAAAGATTTCATTCTTTCCCAAGCTTGAGCAACATGTTCATTATCAAGTTGTTTAAACTTCATTATTTCACTTCTCATAGATATAATCTTAGCAGGAGGATAGTATTTTCCAATGAAAGCATCTTTGCACTTAGTCCGAGAATCAATACTATTCCTAGTTAAGGAATTCAACCATTCTTTAGCTTTTCCTCTCAAAGAGAAAGGAAACAATTTCAGCTTAATACTATCACCATCTACATCCCTATGCTTTTGCATCTCACAAAGTTCAACAAAGTTATTTAGATGGGAAGCAACATCTTCATTACCAATACCAGAAAATTGTTCTCTCATAACAAGATTAAGCAAAGCAGGTTTTATCTCAAAGAAAGTATCTTCAGGCACAGGTGGAGCAATAGGTGTGCTCATGAAATCATTATTGTTGGTGCTAGTGAAGTCACACAACTTAGTGTTTTCAAGAGTAGTCATTTTTTTGGGTTTTCAAATAGGAAAGCAAACTAGTAAAACTATTTCTTTTGTGTGTTTTTGATAACAAAACAAGCAAACAAAGCAAAAAGAAACTAAGCAAAACAAAAATAACAAAGTAAAGAGATTGGTTATGAGGGACTCCCCTTGTAAAGATGTCCTTGACTCCCCGGCAACGGCGCCAGGAAAATGCTTGATGGCTCTGTGTATGGCGCCAGAAAAATGCTGGAGCGGTGTTGATGTAGAGCTCGTTGGGAGCCCCAAGAGGAAGGTATGATGAGCACAGCAACAAGTTTCCCTCAGTATGAAACCAAGGTTTAATTGAACCAGTAGGAGCAAGGAAACACCCCAAAGGTGTTGCTAGCTGAGCCTTGGTAGGGCACACTACCGGTGCTAGTAGCAACGTGGAGACCTGCACAACACAACCACAGAACTTTGTCCCCAACTTGCGATGAGGTTGTCAATCTCACTGTGTTTCGCTGAAAACAAAGGATTACACGTATCAAATGGAAAGAAGTAATAGTTTGCAGAAAGTAAACACAAAGCAGTAATAATTTGTAGATTGAATGTAAAAGACAAGGACCGGGATCCATAGTTCACTAGAGGTGGCTCTCCTTAAGATAGAGAACATGCTGGGTGAACAAATTACAGTGGGGCAATTGACAAACACCGAGAAAGCAATACATGCATATACTAATCATCTTGACTCCTTTGGAACTTGATTGGGCATTACAACATTATACATAGACCGCCATCCAACTTCATCTATGACTAATAATCCACCTTCAGGTTATCATCCGAACCCCCTCCAGTATTAAGTTGCAAGCAACAGATTATTGCTTTACGAACTGCGTGTAAAGTAAACAATATGATTGTTCTATGAACAAAGGATTGTTGTTTTCTCCCTAGTAGCAACAGCACATCTAGTACCTTAGAGATTTCTGTCACTTCCCCAGATTACCAGAGGCATGAACCCACTATCGAGCATAAATACTAACTCTTGGAGTTGCTAGCATCTACTTGGCCAAGATAGCTACTAACAACGGAAAGCATGCAAGATCACAAATAACAAAGACATGATAGAATCAATAATCAATCTGAAATAGCATCTCAATATCCATCAGATCCCCGCAAACACAACATGTAGAATTACAAATAGATGATCTTGATCATGAACGGAGCTCACAAGATCTAGACATGAAAGCACAAAGGAGGAGAACCAGCCATCTAGCTACTACATGGATCCGTAGTCCAAGGATGAACTACTCACGCATCACACCGGAGGCTTGCATGGTGATGAAGAAGGCCTCCAGGGTGAATTCCCCTCTCCGGCAGGGTGCCAGGAAGAGCTTCAGATCCCTCCCGATATAGGGATGGAGATGATGGCGGCTATAGACTCTTTCGTGGATTTTTGATCGGGTACTTAGGGTTTTCGTCCCGAGGGCAATATATAGGCGGAAGGAGAGACCGAGGGGGTGCCTGGGCTGGCCACACCACCCCCTGGCATGGCCAGGCCTGGCCCGCGTGGCCAGGTGGTGTGGTGGCCGCTTGGCTCCTCTCCATCTCGTATTCTGGCATCTGATGACTTCCGGAAAAATAGGCACTTTGGCTTTTGTCCCGTCCAATTCCGAGAATATTCATTTTCTGACTTTCCTGGAACCAAAAACAGCAGAAAACAGGCAGCTGACACTACGGCTCTTGTTAATAGATTAGTCCAAGAAATCATATGAAAAGTACTCCAAAGTTGGAACAAAACACAAGAAAGTGGATAAAACCAAGCATGTAACATCAAAAATTATAGATACATTTGCAATGTATCAGCGATTCCCCGACATCGTTGGCCATGAGTCTTGTAGGAACTGACAGAAAACATATTTCTAGGCCTAGATATTCCTTTGGCCGATCGACAAGACTCATACCCCGACTTTGTCGATCGAGCTATCGCTGAGGCCCCCACATGGAGGTCCCAAGGTCTTCTCCCCTCCGATGACGAAGCCTCTTGTGCTGTAAGGTGGATAGAGTGGCTAGTAGACAGAGGTCTGGCCGGTTTGGACCTGGCCATGTGCTGGTTTGTAAGGCGGATCCAGCCTCTACAACACTATGCCAAGCTGATGCATGAGTATTCCAAGAAGAGAAATGATCCAATGAGAATCTCCAAGGACAACTTCTCCAATGACTCCATCAAGATCCGTCTTAAGGACATCGTCAAGGTGAAGGACATGAAAGCGTGGCTTCACTATCACATTTGACATGTTTGAATGCGATAAATGCGCAGAGGTAACTATGTTTCCTTCATTGCTTTTTGTATATACTATAAATTCTCCGTCTTGAATGCATCAATCATCTAACATGCTTCTATCTCATTAGCTGGCGAGCTTGGTCGAGGAAAAGATGGCCTCACAAGTTTATGATCCGAAACTAAAGGATGTGCACATTTTGTCCGATGATGCGGCCTCCAAGGATCATCCAACTCTGGCAATGCGAAAGCGGAAGAGCTCCCCTCTGACGCTGATGCCAAGGGCAAGAACAAGAAGAAATCGAAGAGTGGAGTCTCCAAGGAATCCACTATCTCCTTAGAGGCAGAGAAGAAAAAGTACACCGACATCCCTTTAACCAAGGCACTGCTGTAGTGTAAGTACTTTCCTTCTCTGACTTTATTTTGTACCTAATCATTCTTGTACTTATACTTGTACGTTTTAGGAAGAGATTAGGTGTTACTCTAAAGCACACCTCCAAAGATGTTGGAGGTTCCAAAAATATTCGTGAGATGCTGTCCTACTCCTCCCCGGTTGTCGCTCCCTCCACTCCTGCCGCCAAGCCTGCATCAGGCTCCGCCGAAACCTTGTCCCCTGTTACACCTGAGACCTCCCTCAAGGAGACAGACATCAATCCTACACTAGATGTCTCAGGTTCTACCGGCATGGACATTGTTCCCGGTGGCCAGGCAACACAGAAGATCACATCTTCTCCAATGGCTGAAGCTATGGCTAAGGATTCCACCTAAAATGGAAGCAACTGGCGGTGGGAGCAGATGTAGTGGCAACAACAATAACCAAGCTAGGAACTTCTATGTCGTCAACTGCTATGATAGCACAAAAGACGGATAGAGCTTCATCTATAGCTCTGGCTCATGCACTTGCTATGCCTCTGAATCCTCTAACGCTGAGTTTGGATGATCTTGTCTAGCAAGCAGATGTTATTTATAACAATGCCAGGACCTTCCATGACACATACGCCACTGCAGCAAACAATCTCAAGATTATTTGCATCGTGAGTCTTCGATCTTGACATTTCACTTTATAATATATCCTGTTGTAGCCCCTGAGCTCTTAGGAGAAAAACCATAAGTTATTGGCCTGAGTGCTCCAAAAGGAACTAAGTGTAAAACTCAATCGTGTAGCCCCCGAGTTTCTAGGTAGAATGAATAATTCTAGCTAGATACTCTAAGAGAAGCATCTGTAGGTTAAAATCAGATACTATAGCCCTCGAGCCTCTAGGTGAAACTTATAAAGTTCTGGCTAGATGCTCTAGAGAAAGTAAGCATGCTCTTTATGCAGAATGAGAATAACCGGAGGAAGGCCGCTAATGAAAGGTTTGCCCAGCTGCAAAAAGAGTTGGATCTTGAAAAGGGTAAAACAACCTTTCTAAAGGAACATACCAAAAACAACAAGCGTTTGTTCTCTTCCGACATCTCCCTGATTCATTATTTGTAGCTATTTCTTCCGAATACTCATAATGCTTCATTGGTCCGACTTGCAAAAGTTGTTGCCAAGGCTAAAAGAATTGTTGAACAATCCAAGCACATCCAAGAATTGGATGATGAGAACAAGATCATGAAGAAAGACCTGACTAATGCTGTCAAAACACATGAAGATGCGATGAAGGACCTGTAAGAATCTGCAAACACCGGGATGGAGCACCCGAAGAAGGAAATTGAGCAGCTCAAGGAATAGAACTAAGCTACCGCAATGCAGAATACTCGGAGCCTTGAAATGTTCAAGAAACTTTAGAAGGAGCACGGCGTCTTGGCAGAGACATGCCAACAAGCTGAAACCAGCATCTTTGGTAACTTCCTCCCGTCTTTCTCAAATTCTGTAAGTCGGATATTTTATATCACTATAATACTCATTACCTTTGTCTCTTACAAAAACACAATCCCCATTGGTTTAACCAAAATGGGTGAAATGCTCCGGATTCAAAGGAATGCGTGATTCTTGTCGGTAACTTCATCAACACCGCCATCACCTAGGCCAAGGAAATAGCTCAGCCCCTAGACATCACCATCAAGGCAGCAGATTCTGTCACCAAGTACTCGGAAGTCCTCCGTTGAGCCTGTCATGGTATTGCCGACGAGTACACCATGGAGGGGGTCCTCACAGAGCGTGTTTAGAGAGGTGGGGAAGGTGGTGAGTTGGCGGGTACGAGGTAACACAACTTACCCAGGTTCAAGTCCCACAATGGTGGCTGAACTCTATTCCTGCTATAAATCACTATAATGGCAATACGCTGAGTTACAGAGATCGGTTCCCTGTGCGAGGTGTTGTGAATCGTGCCCTAAAGGCTCCCACGGGTCTGGCTTATAAGGTGCCCGAACCTAGGGTTACAGGGAAAGACCTTGCCGGACAGGTTACAGAGTCCTACACTAATACTAACTAGTCTTCGTGTATTGTACTCCAAGGCCCCGGATTGGTCGGTAACTGCACTGTAACCTTCCTTCTTCTGGCATGGGCCTCCCTTCTAGATCCATCTAACTGGGCCGCCCAATAGGCTATGGGTCGTGCTACCAACTGTGGGCCACCCGGGTTATCCGGTTTAGAGACATGCAATGGTGATACCCATTTAACATATCCCCAATAGTAGCCCCCGGTGGACTTTGAGATCTTGCGCCGTCTTGCCCTTTAGTCTTGAATGCTCTTTCTAGGTGATGCGAGCAATTCGTCTAGCAATATCTTGAAGTTCTCCCAAAGAACCCTACAATCCTCTGCGTCTTCAATATGTAAGCTAGAGATTCTCCAAGTCTTCTTTTCTTGAGTCGGACAGTGTCTGCCTTCAGTGGAATCTTCAGACGTGACTACTCCACTACGACAGTTAGTAGGATAACATAGGCTACAACCTATACTTCCTAGAAACTCACATATGGTAGTGGTTTAATCATTAGCGATTTTCCCACACGCAAAATCCGAAATGTTAAGCGGCAAATGGGGGACGTGGAGAAATTACCGTGAACGTTTGCACACACGTTATCGAAGCTGCAAACATTAGATATCCCACGCACGGATCTTGATGCCAGGGGCTATATATATTTACTGTGGCCAGAGAAATCTCCTTTACCTGCATTCTTCCCTACATCGTCTTCTTCCTCTCGTCATGCGACAGTTCGAGCTCCCAGCGATAAAACCCTGGCCAAGAAACCTCCCTTCCCTATCCTCCACCAATCCACCCAATGGCCAGCAACAGTAGCACTCTGTCAATGGCAATGGGTCCCGAGGGATCAATTGAGCTGTCCAAGGGCGTATCTGTTCCACCGGAGGAAGTGTTGGTGCCTGTCTCTACCATAGTGGAGACCACCAGAGATGACCAAACACGGGTGGCGCTTGAAGCCGTGGAGGAGGCGGCCGATTCCCACAAGGGAGTCTGGAGGGGCTCTGAGCTTTCTACGGAGCATTTGAAGGAACTCATCGCCGAAGGATACCTCCCTTCGGTGGAGGACCTGGTCTGGCGGCCGGCGCCGGCCGGCGAGGTCATCTCTTCTCCCAAGCCAGAGAAAAGGTATACCTCAAGTCTCAGCTGGTACACAACATCTCCCTCCTAGTCTCAGACTTCTTCCCTAAAGTCCTGAAGCACTTCTCGGTTCTCCCCCATAACCTTTCTCCCAATAGCATCCTAGCACTTAGGAATTTCATAGCCTTGTGTGAAGTATACCTAGGGATCAAGCCTAAGTTAGATCTATTTATTTACTCCCTCCGTCCAGAAATAATTGACATGGGTTTGTCTAGATTCGAATGTATCTAAACGCATTTTAGTGTATATATACATTTGAATTTAGATAAACTCAAGTCAGTTATTTCTGGATAGAGGGAGTACTTTTGTACCATCAAGAGAGAGTCTGGGGAGTCCAAGGATGAACTACGGACCCGTGGAACCATTAGCTTCAAGATCCATCCTAATAGGTGGTTCCATGACATCGTTGGCCACGAGTCCTATAAAAACTAGCAAAGGACATACTTCTACGGCCTAGATATACCTCTAGATGGCCTCGAAGAATCGACCCTAACTTTGTCGATGGAGCCACCGCCGAGGCCCCCACCTAGAGATCCCAAGGCCCCCTCCCGTCCGACGACGAAGCCTCTCGCGCCGTAAGGCGGACAAAATGGCTGGTAGACGGAGGGCTAACTGGTTTGTACCTAGCCATGTGCTGGTTCATAAGGCGTATCCAACCTCTGTAGCACTGCACCGAGCTGATGCATAAATATTCCAAGGAGAGGAAAGATCCCATGCGGATTTCCATGGACAACTTCTCCAAGGACTCCATCAAGCTCTGGCTTAAGGACATCATCAAGGTGAAGGACAAGAAGCGTGAATTCAAAATCATATTTGACATGTTCGAATGAGGCAAATGCCTAGAGGTAACTATGTTTCCTTTATAGCCTTTATACATATCTAAGGTTTCCAACTTGGTGTATCAACCATCTGACATGCTTTTAACTTGCTTTTAACTCATCAGCTGGTGACCTTGGCGGAGGAATAAATGGCCTCCCAAGTTTATTATCCAAGGTTGAAGGATGTGCAAGTCGTATCTGACGATGATACCTCCAAGGATCATCCAGCTCCGGCAAGGCAGAAGCAGAAGAGCTCCACCTCTAACATTGTTGCCAAGGGCAAGAAGAAGAAATCAGAGAGTGGAATCTCTAAGAAATCCACTGCCGCCTTAGAGGAGGAGAAGAAGTCCATCAAAATCCCATTAACCAATGCACATGTTGCGGTGTAAGTACATTCATTCTCTAACTTTTACTTTGCACCTACTCATTCCTGTACTTATACTCTATACGTTTCAGGAAGAGATCCACTGTTAGTTTGAAACAGACCTCCAAAGATGTTGGAGGTTCTAAGAATATTTGCGAGAAGTTGACCAAGTCCTCGGTCGCCCTTGCTCCCCGACTCCCGTCATCATGCCTGCAACAGGCTCTGCCAGGAGCTTGTCCCCCCGTCGTGCCTGAAACCTCCATCATGGAGATAGACATCAACCCAACACCAGATGTCTCAGGTTCTGCCGGCATGGACCTTGCTCCTAGCGGCTAGGCAACACGGAAGAGTACCTCTTCAAAAGTGGTTGAAACACCGGCTAAGGATGCCACCAAAAAAGGGAAGCAACTGGCGGAGAAAGCACAAGCAGCAGCAATAACCAAGTCAGGAACCTCTATGCCATCAACTCCTATGATAACACAGGAGATGACTAGGGCGTAATCCATGCCTCTGGATACTTCATCTGACATGCCTATAACTCCTCTGACACTGAGCGTAGATGATCTTTTTCAGCAGGCGAATGCTATTTATAACAATACAACGACCTTCCACGATGCATATGCCAATTTGGCAAATAATCTTAAGATTATTGCTATTGTAAGTCTTTGATCTTTTTACATTTATTTTTATAATATGTCCCACAGTAGCCCCCAAACTTTTAGGCGGAAAACCATTAGTTATTAGCCTGAGTGCTCTAGAGAAGAACAAAGTGTAGCCCCCGAGTTTCTAGGTAGAATGAATAATTTCAGCTAGGTACTCTAAGAGAGAACACACATGAATTAAAATCTGATACTGTAGGCCCCAAGCTTCTAATTGAAACTGATAAGTTCCGAATAGATGTTCCAGAGAAACTAAGTATTCTTCTCTTTGTAGAATGACAATACCCAAAGGAAGGCTGCCAATGCGAAGTATGCCAAGCTGCAAAAGGAGCTAGATCTTGAAAAGGGTAAACAACCTTTTTGAAGGAATAGATAAAAATAGCCAGCGTCTGTTTTCCTCCATCAGTTCCCTAATCCCCCATTTATATCCATTTCATTCGAATTCTCATATGTTGTATATGTTCCGACTTACAGATGCCATTGCTAAGGCCAAAAGCATCATTGAGCAATCCAAGCACATCCAAGAGCTGGATGATGAGAATAAGATCCTGAAGAAAGACCTAGCTGCTATCGTCAAGGGGCATGAAGAGTCAATGAAGGTTCTACAAGAATCTGCCAACGCCAAGATGCATTGCCTGAAGAAGGAGATTGAACACCTCAAGAACCAAAACCAAGCTGCCGCAGTGCAGAATTCTTGGGGCCTTTTAGGCGTACAAGAAACTTTAGAAGGAGTATGCCATCTTGGCGGAAACCTTCCATCAAGCTGAAACCAGCATATTTGGTAACTTTCCTCCGTCTTTCTCAATTCTGTAAGTCGGATAAATGTACATTACTGTTGTACTCATGACCCTTGTCTCTTATGAAAACACACCTCACATTGGTTTAACCAACATGATGAGGACATCCCTACAATTACACCTACCCCAATGACTACAGAAGATGCTACAACTGTTGCAAGAAAGGGCCAGTCCAATAAGATTAGAATTGGACCTATTACAAGAGCTCGTGCGAAGCTACTGGAACAACAGGTGAATTTACTCCTAAACAAATCCGGTACTTTGATTGATGAGAACTTTATACTGCCTAAGTCTATGCATTTATGTATGATCAGGTTCGTTGGAGAAACAAGCATGGCGCGAAGAGGAGAAGGGCTACAAGAGAAGCCCAACATGATGATCGCCCAAGGATGTGCGAGGGAGGAGCAGGAGGAAGGCGCAAGAGAAGATCATCAAGACGAAGGCAAAAAGATCTGCCACGACCGGAGTGTCCGGCCAGATCCACCCGGACTGTCCGACCTGGTCGAGAGGCGAACTGGCGTGGACATTCAGTATGCTAGTTCGGACACTACCCGGATGCCACCCGGAAACTTTAGAGTTTCCGGCCAGACCGGACTGACCGGCACACTTCACCCGGAGTGTCCGGCCTGACCGGACTGTCCGGCCAATTTCGACCGGAGTGTCCGCCCGCCGACCAAATCTGGTCCGAGTTGGTTTGTATCAGTTTGAGTCGTTTGCGTTTAGTTTCGGTTTCTGGTCGCTCCAGCCGCCCTTATAAGCTATGGGACAACCTCTAGTTAGGGTTTAGACCACGTTAAAATATTTTGGAGTTGTTTCTTTCATAGAACCTCTAGAATTACCCGGTGTTCGAATCTACCAACTATAATTGAGTGTGATCTGTTGTTCCATTGGGAATTAGTAGATTGCATACTACCGTTCGTGGTCACGGCTGCATGCGCAAGAGCGTGGTGTTGTGAATATCCTACAAGGTTCGAGAGTTGTTGCATTGGCATCAGGGATCGAGCGGGAGAGTTCATAGCTACAGGCTAGTTATCTATCATCCACCATTATCATTGCCATCCGCTTACTGAGAAGATCGGGCCACCCCATATCATCTTGGTATCAGATTTCTAGTGTTGCCTCGGTAAGCATCCACAAATCCATCCATAGATTAGAGAGTGTTTTCTTCCTATACAGAAAAAGCCTTACAAAAAGATTTGCCATCGACTAGATTGCATTGTTTTCGAGTTTTAGTTGCTGATTGTATCTTCTCGTAGATCCGATCTGCAGGTTTTTCCTCGTAGGAGTCTAGTTTCCGTTTGTGTCTAGGTTTAAGGTTTCATCTTGTTTTCCGCTGTTCCCACCGTTACCGTTTCCGCAAGTTTTTATCATTTTTCCGAGTCCACATAGCGTACCTTTGTTTGCATACCATAGACACAACCTATCTATAGCATCTGTGCCTAGGAACGTACCCACGAGACTAGTTGCTTTGCTCCGACAGGCTGCTCATTAGGGTTTGCAGTGCAAAAAAATTTTGTCAGGCAAAACCGGACTATCCGGCCGAATCACATCGGACTATCCGGCCCAACCGGAGTCTCCGGCGCATATCAACCGGACTATCCGGCCCAGTTCTGTTATAAGTTGCTGTGCTCGTTTGGATTGAGTAATATAGTTGAAAAAAAGAGAATCAGTATAAAGAAAAGAGATAAAAGAGCTACAAGCCTGGAAAAAAAGAGATATAGAAGTGTGCAATATTGGAGGCCTTGTTGTGTATAGCACTAGTAGTTTGAGCAATCTTGTGCCTGTTCTTTTTGAGCTATTACTAGCGTCTCTCTTGTGCATTGCAATATTCCTGTTCATAAATTGCTTTGCCACGTTTATGTCCACCGTGTGTGTTTCTTGGGTTTTTGTACGATCAGCACTAGGACTTGTTTGCGGTGTAGATAGGATACCATACCTATAGCTCCACCTTAAATAACCTGTGTGCCCTGCGATCGTTCTCTATACCTTTGATATTCACTTCATCACATCAAGTGCATCAGTCTTTGATTTCGTTTGGTAGAGCATCTCTATTCACTTTGGAACGGTAAGATCTACTTTCTTATTAGTTGTGAGTGAGTTGTGAGAGTTTCCACCATACAGATTTTGATTTTTGCACTAACCTACTAATCATGTCTTCTAGTGATGATGATGTTGTGTTGTAGAAAAAGAAGGACGAGGAGCTCGTCAATTGGCGTGAATATGAGGCTTTGAAATCCCACTTGACACGTGTGTTTACTAACACGACAGATGCCATTGACAAGAATCTCCAAGATATGAATATGAGATTGGATCAACATGTTGGGACAGTTGATACTATCCAAACGCAAGTGGCTATGCTGAATGTCAATGTCACTACTTTGCAGCAGTCCATTGAGGGTTTGACAACCGCCTTGCATAGAAGGGAAGATCCTCAACATGATGATGCTTTTGATGATGTCGATGAGGGTAGCGCTGTTGATGCTGCTCCACATGTTGGCAGGGGACGTGCTATTCCCCCTGTCCATGCACCTGCTCATGGTCGTGGGTTTGCCCATCTTGGGCGTGGTCCACATTTGCCCAACCAAGCTACTGATGACGGTTTGGGCAAGCCAAAATTCTCGATTCCTAAGTTTGATGGTTCCATTGATCCTGAAGACTACCTCACCTGGGAATTGAAGATTGAGAAACTCTGGTGCTTATTTGACTATCCAGAAGATGGTCAAGCTTGCAGCATCTGAATTTGATGGTTATGCTTTATGTTGGTGGGATGCTCTTGTGCAGCATAGAAGGGAGGACAATAAACTTCCTGTGACGGATTGGCGCGAGATGAAGCAAATCATGAAGGCTCGTTTGGTACCAACCAACTACTTGCGATCAGTTTTTGATAAATTGACGCAATTGAAGCAAGGCACCATGATAGTTGATGAGTACTACATGGAGATGGAGATGCTTATGCAGCGCGCTCGAGTTCGCGAGTCCATTGAGATGACCATGCAGCGATTCCTAAACAATCTGAAGTTACCAATCAAGGGCATTGTTCGTCATCACAAGTATGAGACCATGAATGAGTTGTTGCATCATGCTAGAGAGGCCGAATCCCAGTTGGCAGAAGAGGCGAAGTCACGCGCTCGTTTTCCATCCTCTAGCAGATTTTCGGCTAGATCTACACCTCCTACAGTCACGCCACCAGCCGCTGCTCCTTTTACACCATCAGCCAAACCAGCAAGTACATCTTCGTTTGGTTCTAATGCTCGGAAACCCTCTGTTCCTGCTGCTAGCTCGGGTTCCAAAATGTCTACTGCACGTACTCGTGATGTGGTGTGCCATACTTGTGGAGGTAGAGGTCACTACAAGAAGGATTGTCCAAACAGCAAGGTTATGTTTGTTAATGAACAAGGTGAAGTAGAAAGTGGAGATGAAGCTTCTGAGGATGATATTGATAACGGCGAGGATGGTGCTGATGCATATGCTGAGCGTGCACCCACTATTGTCGTATCTTCACGTGTACTTAGTGTGCAACCGGTTGAGGAATCCCAGCGTTGCAACTTGTTCCAAACAAAAGCTCTAGTTGGACCAAACAAAGCTTGCAAGGTAATTATTGATGGAGGTAGCTGCAGAAATCTTGCAAGTAAGGAACTCTGTGCCAAACTGAATTTGACATATTTACCTCATCCCAAGCCATACTACATTCAATGGTTGATCAACAATGGTGAGATGAAGGTAAATCATATGGTACGTGTGAATTTTCAAATAGGGCCATACAAAGATTCTATTGATTTTGATGTGGTTCCTATGACTGTTTGTCACCTACTATTGGGTCGGCCTTGGCTCTATGATCGCCATGTGCAACACAATGGCCGAGCCAATACATATCACTTGGAATTCAAAGGAAAGAAGATTACTATGCAGCCAATGACACCACAAGAAATTGTGAATGATTCTCGCCAGAAGATAGAGGTGAACTTGAAGGAAGATACTACCACTCGGCGAGACTGTGTAACAGCTGTTCCTGATGTAATTGAGCCTAAATTGAGTGATATAACGGAAAGTGAGAGAGTGCCTGGTTTATTGATACTAGCCACCAAGGAGGATATGAGAGAGTTTCGTGAGGATCCTACAGCCATGCCACTTGTGCTCATGTATAAGGGCGAGGTATTGGTTTCTAACGACATGACCCCTATTTCTCTTGGCGTCTCTTCTGTTTTGCAGGATTTGGGGGATGTGTTTCCAGAAGACGTACCCGCAGGTTTGCCCCCATTGCGTGGTATAGAACATCAAGTGGACCTAATTCCTGGCGCCACACTTCCCAACCGTGCACCTTACAGGACTAATCCCGAAGAAACTAAGGAAATTCAGAAGCAAGTACAAGCGTTGCTGGATAAAGGGTACATTCGTGTCTCTCTTAGCCCTTGTGTTGTTCCTGTTATTTTAGTTCCTAAGAAAGATGGTACATGACGCATGTGTGTTGATTGTAGAGCGATTAATAACATCACTATTCGATATCGTCATCCTATTCCATGCTTAGAGGATATGCTCGATGAATTGAGTGGTGCTGCTGTTTTCTCTAAAATTGACTTGCGTAGTGGTTATCATCAAATTAGGATGAAAGAAGGGGATGAATGGAAAACTGCTTTCAAAACTAAATTCGGTTTGTATGAGTGGTTAGTTATGCCGTTTGGTCTTACTAATGCACCTAGTACTTTCATGCGTTTGATGAATCATGTTTTGAGAGATTTTATTGGTCGTTTCGTGGTTGTTTACTTTGATGATATACTCATATACAGCCACACCGAATCTGAACATTGCACTCATATTAGACAAGTTTTGCAAGTGTTACGTCATAATAAACTGTATGCTAATCTTGAGAAGTGTACATTTGCAAAAGATAAGGTCATATTCCTAGGATTTGTTGTTTCTAAGCATGGAGTAGAGGTAGATCAATCTAAAATTGAATCAATTCAGAATTGGCCTACTCCGATGAATGTTAGTCAAGTGCATAGTTTCCACGGTCTCGCTGGTTTCTATAGGCGCTTTGTGAAAGATTTTAGCACCATTGCTGCACCATTAAATGATTTGACAAAGAAAGATGTTCCTTTTGTATGGGGCGCGGCTCAAGACATTGCTTTTGATACATTAAAACGTCTGCTTACTTCTGCACCATTACTTGCATTACCTGATTTTTCGAAGCAATTTGAAGTTGAATGTGATGCTAGTGGTATAGGCATAGGTGGCGTTTTGATGCAAGAGGGTCGGCCTATAGCTTATTTTTTTGAGAAATTGACTGGTGCTCGTTTGAATTATTCTATCTATGATAAAGAATTGTATGCACTTGTTAGAGTACTTGAGGTTTGGCAACATTATTTGTGGCCAAAAGAATTCATCATACATTCTGATCATGAAGCATTGAAATACTTGAAAGCTCAATCAAACTTGCATAGAAGATTAGCTAAATGGGTTGAGTTCATTGAGTCTTTTCCTTACATCATTAACTATAAGAAGGGAAAAGAAAACGTTGTTGCTGATGCTCTATCTAGGAAGAACATGCTATTAACCAATCTTGATGTTAAAATTCCTGGATTAGAAGCTATTTGTGCACTTTATGCAACCGACCATGATTTTGCTGAACCATATCGTTTGTGTGCTCTTAGAAACGCATGGGATAAGTATCATATACATGATGGATATTTGTTTCGAGCTAACAAACTATGTATTCTAGAATCGTCATTGCGTTTGTTCTTAGTGCAGGAATCACATGCTGGTGGTTTGATGGGTCATTTTGGGCATGAGAAGACGTTGCTCATGCTTGCTGATCACTTTTTTTGGCCCAAGATGAGGCGTGATGTGTACAGATTTGTGAGCCGATGTATTACATGCCACAAGTCGAAATCTAAGCTGAAGCCTCACGGTTTATATGCACCTCTCTCTGCATCGACTATTCCATGGGAAGACATTAGTATGGATTTTGTGCTAGGTCTACCTAAAACTCAGAGAGGTCATGATTCTATATTTGTGGTAGTGGATAGGTTCTCTAAGATGGCTCATTTTATTGCCTGCCACAAAAGCGACGATGCGTCGCATGTTGCTAACCTGTTTTTCAGGGACATCGTGAGATTACATGGAGTACCAAAGACGATTGTTTCTGACCGTGATGTGAAGTTCATGAGCTACTTTTGGAAGACTTATGGGGCAAGCTAGGAACGAAGTTGCTGTTCAGTACTACATGTCATCCCTAAACAGATGGTCAAACGGAGGTGGTGAATCGAACATTGTCACAGCTACTAAGGACCATGATTAAAAAGAATCTGCGGAGTGGGAAGAGTGTTTGCCACATGTTGAGTTTGCTTACAACAGGGCTGCGCATTCAACTACTCAGCTTTGTCCTTTTGAGGTGGTGTATGGTTTCAAGCCATTGATGCCACTTGATATGTTGCCTCTGCCATTACATGAGAGAGTTGATATGGAGGCATCAAAACGTGCTGATTATGTGAAGAAAATACATGAGAAGACTCAAGAGGCTATTGAGAAGAAAGGCAAGAACATTGCTGCTGCAAGGAATCAAGCAAGGAAAGAAGTGTTGTTCGAGCCTGGAGATATGGTTTGGGTGCATCTACGCAAGGATAGGTTCCCACTACTTCAAAAGTCAAAGTTGAAGCCACGTGGTGCTGGTCCTTACAAGGTGTTAGCCAAGATTAATGATAACGCCTACTCGGTTGATATACCTATTGAGGATTTTGGTGGAGTTAGAAATAGCTTCAACATTGCTGATTTGTCACCATATGCTGAAGAAGACCTTGGAGCGTCAAGGTCGACGCCTTTTGAAGGGGGGGAGATGATGAGGACATCCCTACAATTACACCTACCCCAATGACTACTGAAGATGCTACAACTGTTGCAAGAAAGGGTCAGTCCAATGAGATTAGAATTGGACCTATTACAAGAGCTCGTGCTAATCTACTGGAACAACAGGTGAATTTACTCCTAAATGAATCCGGTACTTTGATTGATGAGAACTTTATACTGCCTAAGTCTATGCATTTATGTATGATCAGGTTCGTTGGAGAAACAAGCATGGCGCGAGGAGGAGAAGGGCTACAAGAGAATCCCAACATGATGATCGCCCAAGGATGCGCGAGGGAGGAGCGGGAGGAAGGCGCAAGAGAAGATCCTCAAGACGAAGACAAAAAGATCTGCCACAACAGGAGTGTCTGGCCAGATCCACCCGGACTGTCTGGCCTGGTCGAGAGGGGAACTGGCGTGGACATTCAGTATGCCAGTTTGGACACTACCCGGACGCCACCCGGAAACTTCAGAGTTTTCGGCCAGACCAGACTGTCCGGCACACTTCACCCGGAGTGTCCAGCCTGACCGGACTGTCCGGCCGATTTCGACCGGAGTGTCCGCCCGCCGACCGAATCTGGTCCAAGTCGGTTTGTATCAGTTTGAGTCGTTTGCGTTTAGTTTCGGTTTCTGGTCGCTCCAGCCACCCTTATAAGCTATGGGACGACCTCCAGTTAGGGTTTAGACCACGTTAAAATATTTTGGAGTTGTTTCTTTCATAGAACCTCTGGAATTACCCTGTGTTCGAATCTACCAACTATAATTGAGTGTGATCTGTTGTTCCATTGGGAATTAGTAGATTGCATACTACCGTTCGTGGTCACGGCTGCGTGCGCAAGAGCGTGGTGTTGTGAATATCCTACAAGGTTCGAGAGCTGTTGCATTGGCATCAGGGATCGAGCGGGAGAGTTCATAGCTACAGGCTAGTTATCTATCATCCAACATTATCATTGCCATCCGCTTACTGAGAAGATCGGGCCACCCCATATCACAACATGGGTGAAGGTGCTCCGGATTCAAAGGAGAGCATGATTCTTGCCAGCAACTTCATTAATATTGTCATCACTCAAACCAAGGAGATAACACAACCCCTGAACATCACCATCAAAGTGGCAGATTTTGTTGCCAAGTACTCAGAAATCCTCCGCCAAGCCCTCGAGAAAATAAGGAGATGGAAAGCATCCTCTATCCGGTCCGGCGCAAGGATGGCCTTGTCCCTGGTGAAGGCACACTATGATGACGCTGACATGGACCTGATATCCTCTGGTATGCTGAAGTTTGACGAGGAAGGGTGTGAAATTGATAGCATTGCCATTTGGAACTCCGTCGCTAGATACGATACCAAGATTTCCAAGCTTGTCGAGGCAGACATGTTCGTGGCAGCCAAAGAGATGGATGATGATCCAGTAGCTTCAGAGTCTAGCCCCGGATCCTCCGAGTTTGACAATATCTCTAGGCCAACCTCTCATGTCGCTGATATTGCAGCATCAAAGTCCCCTGTAGTAGAGCCATAAACACTTATTGTATTAAATGTGTCTCTGTGATTTTTTATATGTATGCGGAAAACTTGTAGAAGTAAGGCACAAAACTTGGCTGCAAGCCTCCTGCTACTTATCTATATCCTGCATGTATATATTTTTTAAGTAAGTGATGGCTTATCCATTATTTTGGTTCTTATGCTTGACCTTTCGTGAGACGGAAGACTTGCAGCATAGAACCATGTTCTCAGGTGATGATGCTTAATAGCACCATCAAAAATCTAAGAACAAAATCACGGCTTTGAGTGCCGAAAAGTCACTACTCTAGAATCCACATAAAAATAACATAAAACATGTAGACCATAAAACTTAAACTAACGCCGGTAGGCAGAATTTTCACAGGTGCAAATGCAAAGTTGCGCATAAATGGTTTACATGATCCAAAAATGAACACTAAAGGAGGTAAAAGACTTAGGATATATGAGTGAACCAATTTTTTTATTTCATTGATCATATAAGGTACTTATTACATAATATAAAAATATGCTAAGTGTATAAATGACGTAGTTGTGCTATGTTCCATGACCGACCTGTCTCCGGATAATCATCGTCGGGGTCACGTCGCTTGTGCTTGCGTTCTGTTGGCCTATCTTTCAACTCGCGAATATTGACGAGGTAATAGGAACCATTGAGAAGCGCTTTGCTTATGACGAACGGTCCTTCCAAGGCGAGGATAGTTTGTGTGACTTTTTCTGCTTGAGGCGAAGCACGAGACCCCCCTATTTAAAGGAGCGATGCCTAACGCGACGACTATGGTAGTTGCGTAGCTTGTGCTGGTAGATGGCAGATCTCTGGCATACCAAGACGTGTTCTTCCTCGAGTAGGTCCATAGATAGGCGTCTGGATTCTTCAGCGGCATCTTCATCATAGGCGGCAACTCTCGGTGCATCATGGAGGATGTCGGATGGTAGAACGGCTTCTGCTCGATAAACCATGAAAAAAGGGGTCAAGCAGGTAGATCTATTGGCTGTTGTTCGCAAACTCCACAAGACAGATGGTAATTCCTTTGCCCAGGCTCTAGCTGCTCTATGTAACGGTGCCTCAAAGTGTGGCTTGATTCCTTGCAGAATTAGTACATTGGCCCGCTCCACTTACCCATTTGACTATGGGTGTGCCACAGATGCTAGGTCAAGGCGGATGTCCTTTTCATGACAATACTCCTCAACTTCTCTGAGTGACAAGTTGCTTCCATTGTCGGTGATGATGCTATGTGGGAGACCAAATATCACTAGTAGATACCAGACAAATTTTAGGGTTGTTACCCCATCGAGCTTTCTAATGTGTTTATCTTCAATCCATTTAGTGAATTTGTCAACTGCAACTAACAGATGCGTGAATTCACAAGGTGTTGTCTACAAAGGACCAACCATGTCAAGCCCCCAGATCGCAAACGGCCAAGTGACTGGAATTGTTTGCAATTCTTTAGCTAGAACATGTGGTTGCCTTGCATAAACTAACACCCAATAGAAGTCTGCACCAACTCGTCGACGTCCACCTTGGCGGTCGGCCAGTAGAATCCTTGCCAGAAGGCTTTGGAGGCCAACAATCCGGGAGCGGCATGATGCCCGCAATCTTCGAGATGTATCTCTCTAAGGATATCCATACCTTGCTACTAGGAGACGCACTGTAGGAATACTCCTGTGGTACTTCTTTTATATAGCTAGTCATCTATTATGACATAGCCTTTTGCTCTGCATACTATCTGTCGGCTTTCGACTTCGTTGGCGGTAGTGTTCCGTCTTAAAGGTAGTCCATGAATGGTTTTGTCCAAGCTGGAGAGGTCCTATAACTGAGTTAACAAATGAGTCCACTCTATCCGGGTTGTCGGGGTCTGCTCCTTTCATGGATGGTGTCCGTAGATGCTCTAGGAAAATGCTAGGTGGAATTGGTCTGCGGGCCAATCCAAGCTTAGACAGCAGATCTACCGCTTCATTATCCTCCCTTTTGACGTACTTGACTTCGTAGCCGTCGAAGCACTTGGCAATATCGTCTACTTCATCTTGATATGCCGCCATCATAGGGTTCCGCATGTTCTAGGTGCTATCCATCTGCTGGGCAACCAAGTCGGAATCTCCATAGCAGACTATGCGCTTGATGCCAATATCCTTGGCCACACGAAGTCTGTGAATGAGAGCTTTGTATTCTGCCATGTTTTTGGTAGCATTGAAGTGGATCTACAGGACATACTACAACTTATCCCATGTTGGTGATTGTAGTATTACACCAGCCCCTAAGCCATTGAGTAACTTGGATCCATCAAAGTGCATGACCCAAAACCCTAGCTCTAGCACAAAAGTGTCTTATGGAATTTCTATCCAATCTACGATAAAATCCGCCAATGCTTGAGATTTGATATCATCGCACCTCTTTTTAGGTGATTTCGAAGGCGGCAAGCTCGATGCCCCACTTCGCCACCCTTCTTGTAGCGTCGCTATTGTTGATAACATCGAACAGTGGGGCTTTGCTCACCACTATGATGGGGTGCTCCTAAAAGTAGTGCCTTAGCCTGCGTGAAGCAAGGAAACTCCATAAGATAGCTTCTGGTAGTGTGGGTAATGCTGCTTAGGTTCCGTCAAGACCTTTCTTACATAGTAAACTGGTCGCTGAACTCCGTGCTCATGCATTGGTTCCTTGCGCTCCACCATGAAGACGATGCTGATAACCCGGTTGGTTGTCGCCATGTATATTAACATTGGCTCCATTGACTCTAGTGCTGCAAGTATAGGTGTGGAGGAGAGTATTCTCTTCAACTCCTGAAGTGTTGCACCTGCCTCGTCCGTCCATATGAATTTGTCTGCCTTCTTGAGTAACTTGTAGAGCGACATTGCCTTCTCTCCAAATCGTCTAATGAACCAGCTTACTGCTACGACGCAGTGTTGCGGGGCAACCTCGAGGATGGCCCGATCTTTCACGAATCCCTTGAAATCAAGGCGGAGTGAGTGTGGGGATGAGGGAGAGAGCAAAAACGTGAACTCACGCACGAAGAACACGATGAACACACACACGAAGACATGATACAAGCTAATTGCTCACTCCAGTGGCTATCGGTCCGGCGCAATCCCTAGGATCGACATAGGTCGGGGATCTCTCTCTCGAACCGGCACAACGAGAAGGGGAAACTCGGTGAGATCTTGATGTCTTGGCAATGGATCTCCGTTGCCAAGGCCTTGTACAACACAGAGGCACGATGCAAACTCCAATGAGGTTTGTGATATTTAGTGCTCCTCTATCAAAGGATCATGAGGCAAGAACTAGTTAGATCCACAAGGGGTTTCCACTAATCCCAAATATCAAGCCTAGGGTTTACAATAGAGGTGGGGGACTATATATAGGCCAACCACAAGTTCAGAGGTAATTTAGGCATTAAAGTAGAGTTTTGGGCGAAGTAGAGGGGTACATGGGCCATAGGGCCCAGCTATGGCTCGCAAGCCCATCTTCAGGCCGGACAGTCCGGGTCGAGTGGAACAGACAGTTCGAGGTGACCGGACACTCCGGGTAGAGTCTGGGTTGAGTCTGATGTAGCACACAGAATATCCGCGCCAGGATGGGGCTGGGGTAGGCCGGACACTCCGGCGTGGTCGGGCCAGACACTCCGGTAGCGCCAGACATTCTGGCTGGCTTTGGGCGGACTCTCCGGCTCAGGCAGCATCAGGACAGGTGCAACTTCCGGGCTCGTGGGTCGACGCGTCGGGGCTTCGTACCTAATAATGCACAAAGTAGTGGCATGAAGTAGCAAGCCATCCAAGTGTATGTCAAAGTCACATAATGAGAGGAGCGAATTCACCTTAGCTTGAAGGAGCTTGGCTCGGGCACGAGTCATGGGTCCACTTGGGGGACTTGGTGGTGTAGATGTAGGAGCGTCCATAGGACGGGCTGCATCAGCTCCCCCTTGGGAAAGAGTCGTCCTCGACTCTTCATGGTTATCATCTTGAACATCCCCATGGTAGGATGAGAGATCCTTGACATTGAATGTATTGCTTGCAAGGTACTTGGAGGTCGGTATGTCGATGATGTAGGCATTGTTGTTGATTCTCTTGAGGACCTTGAAGGGACCATCTCCTCTTGGCTTAATATTGGAGTCGCGTTCCTTGGGGAAGCGGTCTTTGTGTAGGTGTATCCACACAAGATCACCTTCTTCGAAGATCAACTCTCGCTTGTCCTTATTTAACCTTGAAGCTTGGCGAAGGACTTGTTGTTCAATAGTAGCTCTAGTTTCTTCGTGAAGCTTCTTCATAGCTTGGGCACGCTTCTCAACGTCCATGTTGGTGCACTCATGGAGAGGTAGTGGTAGGATGTCAAGCGCGGTGAGGGGCTCGAAACCATAGACGATAATTAAGGGACTCATCTTGGTTGTTGAGTGCTTGGCACGGTTGTAGGCGAACTCAGCGTGTGGAATGCATTCCTCCCAATCCTTGAGGTTTTTCTTGATCAACACACAAAGGAGAGTCCCGAGGCTTTGGTTGACAACTTCGGTTTGGCCATTGGTTTGAGGATGCGATGCGGATGAGAATAGGAGCTTGACACCGAGCTTGGACATGAGGGTCTTCCATAAGTAACTCATGAATTTGACGTCGCGGTCAGATACGATTGTTCTTGGCACACCATGAAGACAAACGATTTCCCTAAAAAACAAATTTGCAACATGTGAAGCATCGTCGGTCTTATGGCACGGTATGAAGTGTGCCATTTTGGAAAAGCGATCCACGACAATAAAGATAGAATCATGACCATGCTTAGATCTAGGCAATCTTAACACAAAATCCATGCTAATGTCGGACCAAGGTGTACAAGGAATAGGCAATGGCCTATAAAGACCATAGGGGTTAGCTTGCGACTTAGCTTGAACACATG
The DNA here is from genome assembly GCA_916181665.1 of Avena sativa. NCBI lineage: Eukaryota > Viridiplantae > Streptophyta > Magnoliopsida > Poales > Poaceae > Avena > Avena sativa. The sequence continues at coordinate 275,134,742 of OV702286.1, read as the reverse complement.
TCGTGCATCGTTGAACATAGCGCTCCACGTCGCGCTTCATCTTGGGCCAAAAGTAGTGAGTGGAGAGCATGTCCAATGTCTTGTCACGACCAAAGTGACCCATAAGGCCTCCACCATGAGATTCTTGGAGAAGCAAAAGTTGGAAAGATGACTTCAGAATGCAAAGCTTATTTTGTTTAAATAGAAAGCCCTTATGCAAATAGAAATCATCCACTCCTTTATCAATGGAGCACTTTGCGAAAATTAGTTCAAAGAACGGGTCGAAAGCATACAAAGTTTTTATTTCCTCAAGACCCAACACGTTGAATTCAAGTCTCATAAGAAGGATCGTGTGCTTGCGAGACAAAGCGTCTGCGACTACATTATCTTTGCCCTTCTTATACTTGACAATGCACGGAAAAGACTCCATAAACTCAACCCACTTAGCGTGTCTCTTATTCAAGTTGGCTTGGACTTTGAGATATTTCAACGACTCATGGTTGGAATGTATGATAAATTCTTTAGGCCATAGGTAGTGTTGCCAAACTTGAAGAACACGAACTAAGGCAAAAAGCTCTTTGTCATAAATCGGATAATTAAGGCGAGCACCACCAAGTTTCTCGCTATGGTAGGCTATAGGACATCTGTTTTGCATAAGGACTCCTCCAATGCCAATACCGCTAGCATCACACTCTATCTCAAAAGTTTTTGTGAAATCTGGTAACGCAAGAAGAGGTGCTTCGGTGAGCCTCTTTTTAAGTTCATCAAAAGCTTTTTGTTGTCTTTTGCCCCACATGAAGGTGACATTCTTTTTCGTCAACTCGTTGAGAGGGCATGCAATGGTCGAAAATTCTTTAAAAAGAGATGATAGAAACCGACCAACCCATGAAAACTTCGGAGTTCACTCACATTTGTTGGGATGGGCCAATCTCGTATGTCCTTTACCTTGGAAACATCAACTTCAATGCCCTTCGAAGAAATGACAAATCCAAGAAAAATTAACTTGTCTTTAGCAAAAGTGTACTTGGGAAGATTAGCATATAGCTTTTCATGTCGAAGGATTTGCAAAACTTCCTTGGCATGTATAACATGGTCCTCCAGTGACTTGCTATAAACAAGTATATCATCAAAATAGACAACGACACTCTTGCAAATGAGAGAACACAAAATATTATTCATGAGGCGCATGAAGGTGGATGGGGCATTACGCAAACCAAAGGGCATAACCAACCATTCATAGAGACCAAGTTTGGTCTTGAATGGGATTTTCCACTCATCACCTTCAACCATGCGTATTTGATGGTAACCACTACGAAGAACAATTTTTGAAAAAATAGTGGCTCCACACAATTCATCAAGTATGTCATCAAGACGCGGTATAGGATGTCAATAACGCATGGTGATAGCATTGGTTGGACGGTAGTCCATGCATAACCATAACGTATCATCCGATTTTGGGACAAGAATCACGGGTACCACACTTGGACTAGTGCTAACTTGGATCAAACCTTTGGAGATGAGTTGGTTGATTTGACGTTCGATCTCCTTCGTATCCTCCGGGTTCGTGCGGTAAGCGGCACGGTTTGGAAGGGGTGCGCCGGGAATGAGATCAATGCGATGTTTGATGCCACGAAGAGAAGGTAGTCCATGTGCGAGCTCTTCGGGGAACACATCCTTGAATTCCTGCAAAACAATCTTCAAAGATGGAGGAACATTGGTTAATTCCTTAGTCCCTTGCGCTAGTCCCTTGCAAATGAGAACATAGTGCAAGATGGATGGGTTGTTCCGCACATCTCTCATCTCACTTTTGGTGGCAAGGAGAACACTCTTAGTTTTTTCACTCGAGTTTGGCTTGTGGCTCTCACTCACTATGAAGTGGTTCTCTCGCTCACCGCTCTTCTCACAAGGAGGTGTTGTGCTTTTTGCCCTCGCTAAAGCCTTTGCATTATCCACAATGATTTGGCTAGGAGTCATCGATTGCAAAACACATGTTTTGTTGAGCCATTTAAAGGTGTACACATTGGTGCGACCATCATGTAGAGAAGCCTTGTCAAATTTCCATGGTCAACTGAGCAACATGTGGCAAAACCGTCATTGGGACTACATCACACTCGACCGTGTCTTTGTAAGACCAATGGCGAAGGTGACTGATACAGTATGCTTGATCTTCACGGACCCTTCGTCACTTAGCCATTGCACGTGGTAGGGGTGCTTGTGCGGATGGAGAGTAAGGTTGAGCTTCTCACACAACTCGGTGCTAGCAAGGTTGTGGAAACTCCCTCCATCGATGATCACTTTGATAGATTTGCCATTGATGCCGGCTCGTGTTTGCAAGATATTTGAGCATTGGTCTTCATGCTCTTGTGCTTGAGTGTTCAAGGTCCTTGTGACGACAAGCGATGGACTTGCGTCATGTTCACACATGAGGAGTTCTTGGTCATCTTGCACTTGTTTCCTTGCCATTGCTTCCTTGACTCGGTCATCAAATTCATCTTCACTCAAGTACTCTTCATCGCCATTGTCCTGGATGAACAAAAGTTTCTTATTTCCACACTCGGCCGACTTGTGTCCTTTGCCTCCACACTTGTAGCATTAACTGTTGAAAGGTGTATCACTCTTTGCTTGTTTGCCACTTGGGGGCAGTTTTTGATGTAGCCCGACCTACGGTCGTTACCACATCAAAGTCTTAAACTTATGCCATGTCGTCATGGACTCCAAAGGTGAATCCGTTCCTCTATGCGAGCCCACTTCCTACCCTTTTGGAATGGTATACTACTTCATACTCCGTCCAATATTCATGATAGGTTCACACCAACAAGTACGGAGGCAAGGGAGGAATACCGGAGCATCAAGCCCGACAAGACGAACGCTTGGAAGAGGACATGGCGGAAGACACATGCCAGCGGTACTACCGCTCCCGTCAGCGGTACTACCGTGCCCCGGTACTACCGCCCGACATGACCAGTACTACCGGCCAGTACTGAAGCCAACGCCATCACCTCTAGACGCCCCGGTACCAGCTTGCGGTACTACCGCCCCCCAAGCGGTACTGCCGGTCATCAAGTCCGGTAGTACCGGTCGTGACAGTGCCTGCGCGCACAACAGTTGGGCCACAGCCCATGTATCCCCCTTATTATGGTGCAACCCTATATTTATGCCCAAACTACCCCTATGTAAGTGGCTGGCCTATATATAGAGCCCCCACCCCCTCATGTATCCCTTAAGGCATAGATGATAGACTAAAGACAACCCCCTTTGTGGAATCTCTAGTTTTGCCTCATCCCCTTCTACCAAAGGGGATTGACTATCGTCACCACCTCGTTGGAGTTTGCATCGCGCCTCCCTCGTTGTACAAGGCCTTGGCATAGGTGTCCCTTTGCCAAGACGTCAAGACCCTCTCCAAGGTGTTCCTCTCTCTCCACGTGGGATCGAGGGAGCACATTGACCGATCTTTCCTTGCGAGGATTCTATCGGACCGGTGGCCACCAGCGGGAGCAATCGGCCTTGTATCGTGTGAGTTTTGCGTGTGTTCATCATGTTCTTCACGAGGTGTGCGTCCGCTTCCGCTACCTTCTCCCTTTCCCCTCGTTTTCCCATCGGTTTGACCACGAGATTCGTGAAGATCGAGCCACCCACGGGGTTACCCCTTAACATCTGGTATCAACAGCTTTTGGTTGCCACGGATTTCTCCTCGATTTGGTCTTTTCCCCATAAATTCGAAAATTCCACCAAAAATAGCCCCAATTCGTGTTTTGGATCGATCTGTGATTTGAGTGTGTTTTGGTAGGTTTTGATCCATGGATTACTTGCTAAACTTGTTGATCTACCTTCCCCTGCATTCTCATGGCCTAATTCCATCATTTACCCCTTCGATTTGGTGTTTTTCTTGAAGATTTTCTGCCCAAATCGCCCCGAAATCGCGAAATCGCGTCAAATATGCGCGTCCCAGGTATAACCGGTACTACCGGGCCAAAAAAGCGGTACTGCTGCACTTTTTCGGTACTACCGGGTCCAAAAAGCGGTACTATCGCCCGGACCTGAAAGGAATCAGCAGATTTCAGATTTCAGCCTCTCACCGTTTTGAGCATAACTTTTGCATACGAACTTTACCTCGTTTCGTAGAGGAGAAGGAGATATACATCATCATCAAAGTGGTTCATGCTATCTACTCCATACAAATTCCGTGAGCAAGGCAGAATCCACCAATAAAGGGTGAAGATCAGCGACGAAAGGTATAAAAATTCCGCCACTTCTCCCCACTTGCATCCCTTTGTGAGCTACACTATCTTTGCTAACAACAAACACCTATTGAGACTAGTTCCTCCTATGATTGCTTGGGCTATGCACATTTGATACCTTGTAGAATTTTGAGCAAAAGTTGTGAGCGCTATCTCATATAGTTATCTTGTATAGTTGTTGGCACAAGGAAGAGGCAACTGAAAAAGAAAAAGAAAAAGAAAAAAATGGAAAAAAAGAAGAAAAAGAAAGAAACAGTGCCTCATAGAATAGGAAGCGCAAGCTCGATGAACATCAAATAGGTGATACTTATTGTGCATATCTTGTAGCCCACCAATTTTGTTGTAATCGAACTAGCGTCTCTCCTTGCACTTGTGCGACACGAGCTTATAGTCTTTGCTAGGTAATCATTTGGTTCTTAGCTCACTTTCTCCATCGCACAAGTCCCATTTATCCCACCGTGTGTGTTTCCTTGTATATAATTCCTATCTTGTGGATTGACTTGTTTTGCTTTGTGATCATCGTGGTTCTTTACTTGCAATTACAATAACTTGATTTTAGATTGTTCTTGGACACGCCACCTTCCATACCTATCCACCATAAGCTTTGTGTGTGTGTGTTTTTTAGTGGTTAGTTGGTTTTGGTGTTCCGCGTGAACTTCACTTTGCTTGGTTTTGATTGCTCTCAAGTGTTGCCACTTGCACGATACTATCTTCCAAGGTAAAGTAAGGTTTAGTGTTGCATCCCTAACCCCCTACCACTTCCATATACACCACTTGGTCTTGTGAATCATGTCTAGGGACTTCGGGAACTGAGGATGATATCTATGAAGAATCCACGATGAGCCACCGTGCATATGCCTCCACAAGCATGGATAACATGATCGACCACTACACCGACAATGGCTCCACATGCTTGGGTGATATGGAGTTCTACAACCACAATAACTCCCCAAGCATGGATGACTTCAAGGACAACAATGACAAGCTCCTCAAGTCGCGTCGACCAAGACGGAGCCCCCACCTCAAGAGCAACAAGGTCCACCACCAAATGGACAACTTCAAGTGCAACATGGACAACAACTTTACCAAAACCATGAGCATGATGGCCAAGACTAATGATGCTTTGTGCTCATTATAACGCCTCACCAAGAAGAGTGCCAAGGCCAAGGAGCATCGTCGCGAGTGTCATGTGGATGATCAAGTGCGCCACCTACATCAACCTTTAGCAAGGCACGCCAATGACCTCCATCGACACCATCATAAGGCGCCTTACACTACTTGTGCCACCACCAAAATGGCACCAAGAGAAAGCTCTCCTCCACGCCATCAAGCTTCAACGCCAAGACTTGACACCCTAGATGACGCATGCAACTTCATGGATGAGGAGGACGAAGATCTCTACTTTGCCAAGTTGGACGAGTACGTCAAGAGGACTACACAAGCCAATGTGCAAGATGGCGACGACAAGGTCAAGAATGGTGAGCATGGGACTTTCCCTTCACCAAAGGAGGCGCATGGAGTTGAGCACACTGAGCCTACACCCATATGCTTGAGTGATGATGTGGTACCAATCCCATGTGAGTATGAGAGCCACTTAGCCCACTTGAGTGAAAACAAGAGTGAGTTGAGTGACTCCACCATACATGATTGAGTGCTTCCACTTGGAGGGCAGGAGTGATACACCTAGTGAGTTGAGAGTGGTAGTTGATAGGTCATGTGTGGCCACTTTGATTTCTAACAACTTACCCTCTACCTCTAGTGTGTTTTCTCATGATGTGCTAGGTTCCTTGGATCAAGAAGCACCAAGCTTGGAGATGATGATGCCTCTAACCGAGAAGATGTACATGGTGCATGAATATGATGCTACGCCATGGCTACACCAAGAAGACGAAGTCGCCCACATGGAGGCCAACAATACCACAACACCCATTTCATATGAGAGGTATGAACAAGGTAAAATACGGGTGTTAATGATGCCATGATCCCACTAGTGGACATGATGACTTGCGATGATTGGCATGCTATGGATGATGTTTGTGATATCACATATGCTTCATTGATATTTCCATGTGATACTTTGCCTTTGCATAATGTTGAGCATGTGAAATTACTTGATTGTGATGATGTTGCCATAGACATGCTATGCTCTAAACGTTACGTAGATGATATCATTGCTTGCACTTTGTTGAACAATTGCTCTTTCTAATGTTTTGCTTGCAATGATGTTACCAATGGTACCCCTCGGATAATGATTTGTCATGAGTGTTTTACTATTTCTCATGTTGCTTGCAATAATATGGATGATTGCTCTTTCACTTGTTTTGCTTGCAGAAATAATTATCATATGTTTTCTATTGAGATGCCCCCCATAGCTTTCTCAAATTTTGGAGATTTTAGTAAATGCCATGATAAGCATGTTCCCCACTTGGATACTCACCTTGCATCTATTTTACACTTGATTGACACTCATGGTGATGTGCACAAGAAGAGATACGTCATGATGGATGATGTATTTCTCTACCATGCATACACATTCTTCCTTTTTTGTATGATGTGTGTAGGTACCCGCACAAGAATGTCAACCTCGGTTGAGCACGAGTTGACAATAATAGCTCTAGAGAGCATCCCCCAAGTGAGTTCAATATCGAACCCATCTCTGATACCTTTTGTATGCTTTGCATCTTTCATGTTGAAAATTGCTCTTTCTGATGGTTTGCTTGCAAGCATGTAGATGGTATTATTTCACCTTGTGATAATCATGTTTCTTTTCTATTGGATATTGATGCTTTGTGTGTTGCAACAAAAATGTTGAACAATTTCTCTTTCCAATGTTTTGTATGCAACCATATTGCCATTTTGAGCATGTATTGTCATGAGAGCTTCTAAGTCTCTCGTATTGTTGTTGCAACAAACATAAGGAACACTTGCTCTTTTCCATGGTTTGTTTGCAAACATGTTTTTTCTTTCGCTCGTGATACACATACTCCCATTATCTTTTCTTTGGATGATTTGTGTGTGGCATTCAACATATGGAACAATTGTTCTTTCCAATGGTTGGTTTACACACATAATGATGTTGTTTTGGATATTCTTGCCCATGTGTTTCTTCCGAATTCTCCTACTCTTGCATCAAAGATGTTGATCAATATCTTAGTCAATTGCTTTGAGTGCCATACAAAGATGTTATATGGAGTTTTTTAGTTCCCACATTTGGATGATGTTCAAACAATTTCCATGCAGTTGGACCTTGCATATGCATCTCGTTTTCTATACTTGAGTTGTGCTAATAGTGTTGTGAACAAGAATGGACATGCCACAATTGACATGCTCCTCTATCACACACAAACATATGTTGCTTGGTCTTTGTTGTATGAAGGTAAAATTTCTTACGCGTCAACCTCTATGGACCAAAGTTGACAAGACGAATCGTAGAGAGTTACCTATGGATTCCCTTCATCGAGCTATCCCTACACCATAAGGTGACTTCCTTCTACTTGAGGACTCATACTATAATCTTCATGAATTGGCTACGCTTTAAGTGTTGCTTTGCTTTTGTTGTGAGCTTTGTAGGCTTCATGGAAGGTGCTGGAACATTGAGGTTTTGTCAATTCAATCTTCCCGAGGACGACTATATGGTGAACCCCAGGATCAAGAAGGTCTGATGAGGACATCCCTACAATGACACCTACCCCAATGACTACTGAAGATGCTACAACTGTTGCAAGAAAGGACCAGTCCAATGAGATTAGAATTGGACCTGTTACAAGAGCTCGTGCTAAGCTACTGGAACAACAGGTGAATTTACTCCTAAACGAATATGGTACTTTGATTGATGAGAACTTTATACTGCCTAAGTCTATGCATTTATGTATGATCAGGTTCGTTGGAGAAACAGGCATGGCGCGAGGTGGAGAAGGGCTAGAAGAGAAGCCCAATATGATGATCACCCAAGGATGCGCGAGGGAGGAGCGGGAGGAAGGCGCAAGAGAAGATCATCAAGACGAAGGCAAAAAGATCTGCCACGACCGGAGTGTCCGGCCAGATCCACCCGGACTGTCCGGCCTGGTCGAGAGGCAAACTGGCGTGGACATTCAGTATGCTAGTTCAGACACTACACGGACGCCACCCAGAAACTTCAAAGTTTCTGGCCAGACCGGACTGTCCGGCACACTTCACCCGGAGTGTCCGGCCTGACCGGACTGTCCGACCAATTTCGACCGTAGTGTCCGCCTGCCGACCGAATCTGGTCCGAGTCGGTTTGTATCAGTTTGAGTCGTTTGCGTTTAGTTTCGGTTTCTGGTCGCTCCAGCCGCCCTTATAAGCTATGGGACGACCTCTAGTTAGGGTTTAGACCACGTTAAAATATTTTGGAGTTGTTTCTTTCATAGAACCTCTGGAATTACCCTGTGTTTGAATATACCAACTATAATTGAGTGTGATCTGTTGTTCCATTGGGAATTAGTAGATTGCATACTACCGTTCGTGGTCACGGCTGCGTGCGCAAGAGCGTGGTGTTGTGAATATCCTACAAGGTTCGAGAGCTGTTGCATTGGCATCAGGAATCGAGCGGGAGAGTTCATAGCTACAGGCTAATTATCTATCATCCACCATTATCATTGCCATCCGCTTACTAAGAAGATCGGGCCACCCCATATCATCTTGGTATCAGATTTCCAGTGTTGCCTCGGTAAGCATCCACAAATCCATCCATAGATTAGAGAGTATTTTCGTCCTATACAGAAAAAGCCTTACAAAAAGATTTGCCATAGACTAGATTGCATCGTTTTCAAGTTTTAGTTGCTGATTGTATCTTCTCATAGATCCGATCTGCAGGTTTTCCTCGTAGGAGTCTAGTTTCCGTTTGTGTCTCGGTTTAGGGGTTGATCTTGTTTTCCGCTGTTCCCACCGTTACCGTTTCCGCAAGTGTTTAATCGTTTTTCCAAGTCCACATAGCGTACCTTTGTTTGCATACCATAGACACAGCCTATCTACAGCATCTGTGCCTAGGAACGTACCCACGAGACTAGTTGCTTTGCTCCGATAGGCTGCTCATTAGGGTTTTGAAGTGCAAAAAAATTTCAACAGGCAAAACCGGACTATCCGGCCGAATCACACCGGACTATCCGGCCCGACCGGAGTCTCCGGCGTATATCAACCGGACTATCCGGCCCAGTTTCTGTTAGAGGTTGCTGTACTCGTTTGCATTGAGTAATATAGTTGAAAAATCAAAAAAAGAGAAAAGAAAAGAGAATCAGTATAAAAAAAGAGAGAAAAGAGCTACAAGCCTGACAAAAAAAAGAGATATAGAAGTGTGCAATTTGGGAGGCCTTTTGTGTATAGCACTAGTAGATTGAGCAATCTTGTGCCTGTTCTATTTGAGCTATTACTAGCGTCTCTCTTGTGCATTGCAATATTCCTGTTCATAAATTGCTTTGCCACGTTTATCTCCATCGTGTGTGTTTCTTGGGTTTTTGTACGATCAACACTAGGACTTGTTTGCGGTGTAGATAGGGTACCATACCTATAGCTCCACCTTAAATAACCTGTGTGCGCTGTGATCGTTCTCTATACCTTTGATATTCACTTCATCACATCAAGTGCATCAGTCTTTGATTTTGTTTGGTAGAGCATCTCTATTCACTTTGGAACGGTAAGATCTCCTTTCTTATTAGTTGTGAGTGAGTTGTGAGAGTTTCCACCATACAGATTCTGATTTTTGCACTAACCTACTAATCATGTCTACTAGTGATGATGATGTTGTGTTGCAGAAAAAGAAGGATGAGGAGCTCGTCAATTGGCGTGAATACGAGGCTTTGAAATCCCACTTGACACGTGTGTTTACTAACATGACAGATGCCATTGACAAGAATCTCCAAGATATGAATATGAGATTGGATCAGCATGTTGGGACAGTTGATACTATCCAAACGCAAGTGGCTACGCTCAATGTCAATGTCACCACTTTGCAACAGTCCATTGAGGGTTTGACAGCCGCCTTGCATAGAAGGGAAGATCCTCAACATGATGATGCCTTTGATGATTTCGATGAGGGTAGCGCTGTTGATGCTGCTCCACATGTTGGCAGGGGACGTGCTATTCCCCTTGTCCATGCACCTGCTCATGGTCGTGGGTTTGCCCATCTTGGGCGTGGTCCATGTGTGCCCAACCAAGCTGCTGATGACGGTTTGGGCAAGCCAAAATTCTCGATTCCTAAGTTTGATGGTTCCATTGATCCTGAAGACTACCTCACCTGGGAATTGAAGATTGAGAAACTCTGGTGCTTATTTGACTATCCAGAAGATAAGAAGGTCAAGCTTGCAGCATCTGAATTTGATGGTTATGCTTTATGTTGGTGGGATGCTCTTGTGCAGCATAGAAGGGAGGACAATGAACTTCCTGTGATGGATTGGCGCGAGATGAAGCAAATTATGAAAGCTCGTTTCGTACCAACCAACTACTTGCGATCAGTTTTTGATAAATTGACGCAATTGAAGCAAGGCACCATGACAGTTGATGAGTACTACATGGAGATGGAGATGCTTATGCAGCGTGCTAGAATTCGTGAGTCCATTGAGATGACCATGCAGCGATTCCTAAACAATTTGAAGTTACCAATCAAGAGCATTGTTCGTCATCACAAGTATGAGACCATGAATGAGTTGTTGCATCATGCTAGAGAGGCCGAATCCCAGTTGGCAGAAGAGGCGAAGTCACGTGCTCGTTTTCCATCCTCTAGCAGATTTTCGGCCAGACCTACTCCTCCTACAGTCGCACCACCAGCTGCTGTTCCGTTTACACCATCAGCTAAACCAACAAGTACACCTTCGTTTGGTTCTAATGCTCGGAAACCCGCTGCTCCTGCTGCTAGCTCGGGTTCCAACATGTCTACTACACGTACTCGTGATGTGGTGTGCCATACTTGTGGAGGTAGAGGTCACTACAAGAAGTATTGTCCAAACAACAAGGTTATGTTTGTTAATGAACAAGGTGAAGTAGAAAGTGGAGATGAAGCTTCTGATGATGATATTGATGACGACGAGGAAGGTGCTGATGCATATGCTGAGCGTGCACCCACTATTGTCGTATCTTCACGTGTACTTAGTGTGCAACCGGTTGAGGAATCCCAGCGTTGCAACTTGTTCCAAACAAAAGCTCTAGTTGGACCAAACAAAGCTTGCAAGGTAATTATTGATGGAGGTAGCTGCAGAAATCTTGCAAGTAAGGAACTATGTGCCAAACTGAATTTGACATACTTACCTCATCCCAAGCCATACTACATACAATGGTTGAGCAACAATGGTGAGATGAAGGTAAATCATATGGTACGTGTGAATTTTCAAATAGGTCCATACAAAGATTCTATTGATTTTGATGTGGTTCCTATGACTGTTTGTCACCTACTATTGGGTCGTCCTTGGTTCTATGATCGCCATGTGCAACACAATGGCCGAGCCAATACATATTACTTGGAATTCAAAGGGAAGAAGATTACTATGCAGCCAATGACACCACAAGAAATTGTGAATGATTCTCGCCAGAAGATAGAGGTGAACTTGAAGGAAGATACTACCACTCGGCAAGACTGTGTTACAGCTGTTCCTGATGTAACTGAGCCTAAATTGAGTGATATAACGAAAAGTGAGAGAGTGCCTGGGTTATTGATACTAGCCACCAAGGAGGATATGAGAGAGTTTTGTGAGGATCCTACAGCCATGCCACTTGTGCTCATGTATAAGGGCGAGGTATTGGTTTCTAACGACATGACCCCTATTTCTCTTGGTGTCTCTTCTGTTTTGCAGGACTTTGGGGATGTGTTTCCAGAAGACGTACCCGCAGGTTTGCCTCCATTGCGTGGTATAGAACATCCAGTGGACCTGATTCCTGGCGCCACACTTCCCAACCGTGCACCTTACAGGACTAATCCCGAAGAAACTAAGGAAATTCAGAAGCAAGTACAAGCGTTGCTGGATAAAGGGTACATTCATGTCTCTCTTAGCCCTTGTGCTGTTCCTGTTATTTTAGTTCCTAAGAAAGATGGTACATGGCGCATGTGTGTTGATTGTAGAGCGATTAATAACATCACTATTCAATATCGTCATCCTATTCCATGCTTAGAGGATATGCTAGATGAATTGAGTGGTGCTGCTGTTTTCTCTAAAATTGACTTGCGTAGTGGTTATCATCAAATTAGGATGAAATAAGGGGATGAATGGAAAACTGCTTTCAAAACTAAATTCGGTTTGTATGAGTGATTAGTCATGCCGTTTGGTCTTACTAATGCACCTAGTACTTTCATGCGTTTGATGAATCATGGTTTGAGAGAGTTTATTGGTCGTTTCGTGGTTGTTTACTTTGATGATATACTCATATACAGCCACACCGAATCTGAACATTGCACTCATATTAGACAAGTTTTGCAAGTGTTACGTGATAATAAACTGTATGCTAATCTTGATAAGTGTACATTTGCAAAAGATAAGGTCATATTCCTAGGATTTGTTGTTTCTAAGCATGGAGTAGAGGTAGATCAATCTAAAATTGAATCAATTCAGAATTGGCCTACTCCAATGAATGTACGTCAAGTGCGTAGTTTCCACGGTCTCGCTGGTTTCTATAGGCGCTTTGTGAAAGATTTTAGCACCATTGCTGCACCATTAAATGATTTTAAAAAGAAAGGTGTTCCTTTTGTATGGGGCACGGCCCAAGACATTGCATTTGATACATTGAAACGTTTGCTTACTTCTGCACCATTGCTTGCATTACCTGATTTTTCGAAGCAATTTGAAGTTGAATGTGATGCTAGTGGTATAGGCATAGGTGGAGTTTTGATGCAAGAGGGTCGTCCTATAGCTTATTTTTCTGAGAAACTGACTGGTGCTCGTTTGAATTATTCTATCTATGATAAAGAATTGTATGCACTTGTTAGAGTACTTGAGGTTTGGCAACATTATTTGTGGCCAAAAGAATTCATCATACATTCTGATCATGAAGCATTGAAATACTTGAAAGCTCAATCAAACATGCATAGAAGATTAGCTAAATGGGTTGAGTTCACTGAGTCTTTTCCTTACATCATTAACTATAAGAAGGGAAAAGAGAACGTTGTTGCTGATGCTCTATCTAGGAAGAACATGCTATTAACCAATCTTGATGTTAAAATTCTTAGATTAGAAGCTATTTGTGCACTTTATGCAACTGACCATGATTTTGCTGAACCATATCGTTTGTGTGCTCTTAGAAACGCACGGGATAAGTATCATATACATGATGGATATTTGTTTCGAGCTAACAAACTATGCATTCCAGAATCATCGTTGCGTTTGTTCTTAGTGCAGGAATCACATGCTGGAGGTTTGATGGGTCATTTTGGGCGTGAGAAGACGTTGCTCATGCTTGCTGATCACTTTTTTTGGCCCAAGATGAGGCGTGATGTGTACAGATTTGTGAGCCGATGTATTACATGCCACAAGTCGAAATCTAAGCTGAAGTCTCACGGTTTGTATACACCTTTCTCTGCACCGACTATTCCATGGGAAGACATTAGTATGGATTTTGTGCTAGGTCTACCTAAAACTCAGAGAGGTCATGATTCTATATTTGTGGTAGTGGATAGGTTCTCTAAGATGGCTCATTTTATTGCCTGCCACAAAAGCGACGATGCGTCGCATGTTGCTAACCTGTTTTTCAGGGACATCGTGAGATTACATGGAGTACCAAAGACGATTGTTTCTGACCATGATGTGAAGTTCATGAGCTACTTTTGGAAGACCTTATGGGGCAAGCTAGGAACGAAGTTGCTGTTCAGTACTACATGTCATCCCCAAACAGATGGTCAAACGGAGGTGGTGAATCGAACATTGTCACAGCTACTAAGGACCATGATTAAAAAGAATCTGCGGGAGTGGGAAGAGTGTTTGCCACATGTTGAGTTTGCTTACAACAGGGCTGTGCATTCAACTACTCAGCTTTGTCCTTTTGAGGTGGTGTATGGTTTCAAGCCATTGACGCCACTTGATATGTTGCCTCTGCCATTACATGAGAGAGTTGATATGGAGGCATCAGAACGTGCTGATTATGTGAAGAAAATACATGAGAAGACTCGAGAGGCTATTGAGAAGAAAGGCAAGAACATTGCTGCTGCAAGGAATCAAGCAAGGAAAGAAGTGTTGTTCGAGCCTGGAGATATGGTTTGGGTGCATCTACGCAAGGATAGGTTCCCACTACTTCGAAAGTAAAAATTGAAGCCACGTGGTGCTGGTCCTTACAAGGTGTTAGCCAAGATTAATGATAACGCCTACTCGGTTAATATACCTATTGAGGAGTTTGGTGGAGTTATCAATAGCTTCAACGTTGCTGATTTGTCACCATATGCTGGAGAAGACCTTGGAGCGTCGAGGTCGACGCCTTTTGAAGGGGGGGGAGATGATGAGGACATCCCCACAATTACACCTACCCTAATGACTACTGAAGATGCTGCAACTGTTGCAAGAAAGGATCAGTCCAATGAGATTAGAATTGGACCTGTTACAAGAGCTCGTACTAAGCTACTGGAACAACAGGTGAATTTACTCCTAAACGAATATGGTACTTTGATTGATGAGAACTTTATACTGCCTAAGTCTATGCATTTATGTATGATCAGGTTCGTTGGAGAAACAACCATGGCGCGAGGAGGAGAAGGGCTAGAAGAGAAGCCCAATATGATGATCGCCCAAGGATGCGCGAGGGAGGAGCGGGAGGAAGGCGCAAGAGAAGATCATCAAGACGAAGGCAAAAAGATCTGCCACGGCCGGAGCGTTCGGCCAGATCCACCCGGACTGTCCGGCCTGGTCGAGAGGCAAACTGGCGTGGACATTCAGTATGCCAGTTCGGACACTACACGGACGCCACCCGGAAACTTCAAAGTTTCCGGCCAGACCGGACTGTCCGACACACTTCACCCGGAGTGTCCGGCCTGACCAGACTGTCCGGCCGATTTCGACCGGAGTGTCCGCCCGCCGACCGAATCTGGTCCGAGTCGGTTTGTATCAGTTTGAGTCGTTTGCGTTTAGTTTTGGTTTCTGGTCGCTCCAGCCGCCCTTATAAGCTATGGGACGACCTCTAGTTAGGGTTTAGACCATGTGAAAATATTTTGGAGTTGTTTCTTTCATAGAACCTCTGTAATTACCCTGTGTTCGAATATACCATCTACAATTGAGTGTGATCTGTTGTTCCATTGGGAATTAGTAGATTGCATACTACCGTTCGTGGTCACGGCTGCGTGCGCAAGAGCGTGGTGTTGTGAATATCCTACAAGGTTCGAGAGCTGTTGCATTGGCATCAGGAATCGAGCGGGAGAGTTCATAGCTACAGGCTATCATCCACCATTATCATTGCCATCCGCTTACTGAGAAGATCGGGCCACCCCATATCAAGGTTTATCAACATCTTCTACTTTGTGATGAGCGTGTAGAGTCGAGGATGACTCTCTTTGGAGGGGGAGATGATGTAGGCCGACCTACGGTCGTTACAACATCAAAGTCTCCAACTTATGCCAAGTCGTCATGGACTCCAAAGGTGAATCCGTTCCTCTATGCGATCCCACTTCCTACCCTTTTGGAATGGTATACTAATTCATACTCCGTCCCATATTCATGATAGGTTCATACCGACAAGTACGGAGGCAAGGGAGGAAGCCCGGAGCATCAAGCCTGACAAGACGGACGCTTGGAAGAGGACATGGCGGAAGACACATGCCAGTGGTACTACCGCTCCCGTCAGCGGTACTACCGCACCCCGGTACTACCGCCCGACATGACCGGTACTACTGGCCAATACTGAAGCCAGCGCCATCTCCTCTAGATGCCCTGGTACCAGCTTGCGGTACTACCGCCCCCAAGCGGTACTACTGGTCATCAAGTCCGGTAGTACCGGTTGTGACAGTGCCTGTGCGCACAGTAGTTGGGCCACAACCCATGTATCCCCCTTATTATGGTGCAACCCTAGATTTATGCCCAAACTACCCCTATGTAAGTGGGTGGCCTATATATAGAGCCCCCACACCCTCATGTATCCCTTAAGGCATAGATGATAGACTAAAGACAACCGCCTTTGTGGAATCTCTAGTTTTGCTTCATCCCCTTGTACCAAAGGGGGCCGACTATCGTCACCACCTCGTTGGAGTTTGCATCGTGCCTCCCTCGTTGTACAAGGCTTTGGCATTGGTGTCCCTTTGCCAAGACGTCAAGACCCTCTCCAAGGTGTTCTTCCCTCTCCGCGTGGTATCGAGGGAGCACGTTGTCCGATCTTTCCTTGCGAGGATTCTATCGGACCGGTGGCCACCGGCGGGAGTAATCAGCCTTGTATCGTGTGAGTTTTGCATGTGTTCATCGTGTTCTTCGCGAGGTGTGCGTCCACTTTTGCTACCTTCTCCCTTTCCCCTCATTTTCCCATCGATTTGACCACGAGATCCGTGAAGATCGGGCCACCCACGGGGTTACCCCTTAACAGTTTTCCTTGAGGAAGTGTGGGCTTGAAGGAAGGCTTGGAGGTACTTGAGGAGCTTCCATTGAAGGTTGTTGGCGTAGCGGTTGAAGCTTGCTTGTAGGTGAAATACATCTTGGGCTTGTTGTACTTCATGTCCTCTTGCACTTGACGTTTGGCCTTTGTTGCGTTGTGCACAAGCTCAACCATGTTGTTGTATGTTTGGAACTCGACGATGCACTTGATTGGGTGGTTCAAGCCAATAAGGAAACATGCCATAGTTTGCTTCTTGCGCTCTTCAATGTTGGCACGGATCATGTTGAGTTCCATTTCCTTGAAGTACTCTTCCAGAGTCTTTGTCCCTTGGCGCAGCGATTGAAGGTTGTTGAAGAGGTCACGTGTGTAGTTCGCGGGAACAAAACGAGATCTCATATGAGCCTTCATGTCATGCCAAGTTGTGATTGGCGGCTCTTGTCTTGCGTCACGAGCAACTTGAACTTGTTCCCACCAAAGGTTGGCATACTCATCAAACTCAAGCGAAGCCATGGTGACCATCTTCTCGTTGCTATAATTGTGCATCCGGAAGATCTTGTCGACTTTGACTGCCCATGAGAGATATTCTTCGGGGTCATTTGATCCGATGAACTTGGGCATTGTGAACTTGAGCTTGCCAAATGTTTCTTCCTCATTGCGATCACGGTGGCGATGGTTGCCATGTTGATGACGGTCTTCATCTTCCATGCGATCATTGCGACGAGATTGTTGATGATCTTGTGGTTGAGGAGGTGGTACTTGGTTCTCGCGACCTTGTTGCGGAGCTTGCTCTTGATGTTGTTGTTGTGGAGCTTTCTCTTGCTCTTGTTGTGGTTGTTGGCGATGTTGAGGCACTTGGGCCTCATGAGGGTGTTGAGGATGTGGAGCATCATGATGCGGTTGATGACAAAGAGGAGGCTCGTTCCTCGGTTGGTGATGATAATTAGGCACATAGGCCTCACGGCGAAGATCATGGTCTTGAGCCTCATGACGTGGTGGGCGTCGCTCAACTTGTACCACTTGATGCTCCATGTTTTGGTGTGGTGGAGGAGGTGCCTCGTGATGACCATGGTGTCGGTGCGGACGTTCATGATGGTGATGATGAAGATGATGATCTTGGAGAGCTTCATGGCGATGCCGAGCTTGATTATCCAGGTTGGAGTCATCACTTGTTGTGTCAAGTATGTGACGCGGGCGATGGTGGTGGACTTGCGGTTCCACTCGCGGTTCTTCTTGTGGTTGCACTTGTTGGAGCACTAATGCCCTTGCGTGATGACAATGTCCTTTGCGCCTTACTTGGGGCCTTGAGGAGAAATCACCATCATAGCTTGATGTTGCGGCGTGCCGTGGGGAAGGTACATAGTTCAAAGAACTTCCATCTTCAACCACGGGGGCGTCATTGCATCTTGGAGCACTTGGATGAAGATCTTGTTGAAGAGGAGCGTGATGACGTGAAGATCTTGTAGAGCTTTATGCGCGTGAACATTGTCTTCCATTCCGTCGATGAGAACACGAAGCTTGTCATTTGTTTGGGCGGCGAAGCATTGGAACGCTTCATTTTGATAGCCAAAGTTATGATGCATTGCGTGCATTTTCCTTTCAAGGCCATCAAAGCGGTTGTCGATGTTCTTGAACTCGTCTTGCATCTCACCAAATTGTTCGTCTTGACGTGTCTCGAGGGCTTGGCAACGATCATGGAACTCTTGTCGGAAGATGAAGTGGCTTCTGCGTGTCATGTATGGTCCATGTTCTTCTTCTTGTGAAGATGGTTGTCTCGACTCACCGTGCCTATCCATCATGCAAAATACAAAGGGTTTTATATGGAGAGAAATATGTGGTGGGGGAACCTTCAACCTCACCTTGGGGATTACACCGAACTAGAAACCACAAGTGAGAGATATTAGCTTGCAAAGTGAAAACGTAAAGAAAGCTCACACTAAAGAAAGAACTATCTCTCAAAAGCTTATTTGTGGTAGGTTAGGATTGTGGAATGCCAAATAACCAACCAAAAGAAAAGGGGTAGTCAAAAGTGGGTAAAATCCAACAAAACTCAAATCAAAGGTGAAGGTCACAACTCAAAGGGGTGATGGGAACCTACGACTATATACACACACGTGGAGATTGTTGGGATTGACACGACTATAAAAATGAGCAAAGAAAATGTCCTAACAAAGACTATGCTCGATGTCGTGCCAATACAAGGAGAGACCATGGCTCGTTTGCAAAGAGGAAAAATGAGCAATGGATTTGTGCACTTGCCTTGGTCGCTCTTTCTTTCTCTCTTTCTTACAAGCTTTGAGACTCTCTTTTGCTATGGGAGACTATTTTTCTTTTTCTTTGTATCTTTTTTTGCTCTCCCTTGATGCTACCTAGTCACACTTGCTATTGCTATTGCACTCTCACTATCCAAGGACAAATGCACAATGCTCAAGAAAACACAAGATGAGCCACTCTCGTGGGATAGGTACACACAAAGGAAGATAGGGGTTAACAAGGTGACGCAAGTTATACCTTCGTCGGTGATGATGCACTTAACGTCGGTGGTGCAGAAGGATGTTCGTGGGCCGTGGTGTCTATGATCACGGAGATTGTCGATGAGGAAGCTTGTTGTTATTTGTTGACACGCACACGGAACATGAGCAAACAATTGAAATTGGCCAATGCGAGAAGGGAGGCAAAACAGTGAAAACTGGTGTCCTGACCGGATATTCCGGCTGTGTCGGGCCGGACACTCCGGTCTTGCCGGACACTCCGGTTTGGTTGGGCCGGACACTCCGGTGTTTCCGGACATTCCGGTCTGGTCGGACCGGACACTCCGGTGCGGGTTTCCTGCTTGTGTTCTTGAGTGGAAATCCTCGCCTTGGGGCCTCAAAACCACGAAAAGTTGGCCAAATTGGGCTGGGAAAACGCAGGATAAAGCTGGACCAACACCTAAGACAAGGTTTGGTCGGATCAAAACCACAAATAACTCCCCAAATCAAGAGATCGATCCAAAGGAAAATTTGGGCTATTTTTTTTGGGGGGGGGGGTTGTCGAATTTTTGGTGGATAGAAGAAAATTTGTGGGGGAATTTGTGAGCAACAAAGCTCTTGTTACCATATGTTGCAGGTTAACCTCGGGGATGGCCCAATCTTTCACGAATCCCTTAAAATCGAGGAGGAGTGAGTGTGGGGATGAGGGAGAGAGCGAAAACGCGAATTCACGCACGAAGAACACGATGAACACACACACACACATGAAGACACGATACAAGCCAATTGCTCACTCTAGCGGGTACCGGTCCGGCGCAATCCCTAGGATCAGCGTCGGTCAGGGATCTCTCTCTCGAATCGGCACAGCAAGAAGGGGAGACTCGGTGAGATCTTGACATCTTGGCAATGGATCTCTGTTGCCAAGGCCTTGTACAACACGGAGGCACGATGCAAACTCCAACGAGGTTTGTGATATTTGGTGCTCCTCTATCAAAGGAGCATGAGGTAAGAACTAATTAGATCCATAAGGGGTTTCCACTATATCCAAATATCAAGCCTAGGGTTTACAATAGATGGAGGGGACTATATATAGGCCAGCCACAAGTTCAGGGGTAATTTAGGCATTAGAGTTCTGGGCAAAGTAGAGGGGTACATGGGCCACAGAGCCTAGCTATGGCTCGCAGGCCCATCTTCAGGCCAGACAGTCCGGGTTGAGTGTACTGGACAGTCCGGGGTGACCGGACACTCCGGGTAGAGTCCGGTAGAGTCCGATGTAGCACATAGAATGTCTGCGCTAGGATGGGGCTAGGGTAGGCCGAACACTCCGGTGTGGTCAGGCCGGACACTCTAGTAGCACCGGACATTCCGGCTGGCTTCGGGCGGACTCTCCGGCTCAGGCAGCATCAGGATAGGTGCAACTTTCGGGCTCGTGGGTCGACGCGTCGGGGCTTCGTAATTGATAATGCACAAAGTAGTGGCATGAAGTAGAAAGCCATCCAAGTGTATGTCAAATTCACATAATGAGAGGAGCGAATTCACCTTAGCTTGAAGGAGCTTGGCTCGGGCACGAGTCATGGGTCCACTTGGGGGACTTGGTGGTGTAGATGTAGGAGCATCCATAGGACGGGCTGCATCATGCAGCCTGTGAGCCGCTGTATGTCCTTCAAGCATGTCGGCATTTGATGCCGAGGATGGCCTTGACCGTCTCCGGGTTGACCTCAATTTCGTGATGCGAAACAATGAAGCCCAATAATTTGCCAGTTGGGACCCCGAAGACACACTTCTTGGGGTTGAGCATCATGTTGTACTCCGGGAGGTTGTTGAAGGTTTACTGCAAGTCGACGATGAGATCGTTTGACTTCTTTGACATCACCACGATTTCATCCACATAAGCATGTGCGTTGCGACCCATTTGGTCATGTAGGCAACGCTGCATCACTCTCTGGTACGTAGTGCCAGTGTTTTTCAACCCAAAGGGCATCGTGACATATCAGTACGTGCCATAAGGTGTGAAGAACGAAGTGGCCAATTGGTCCGACTTTTGCATCTTGATTTGGTGGTATCCTAAGTATGCATCGAGAAAACACAGAAGTTCCAAGCTAGTCATCGAGTCAATTACTTGGTCAATGCAAGGCAAGGCAAACAGATCTTTCGGGTATGATTTGTTCGAGCTGGTGTAATCAATGCACATTCTTAATTCTTTGGTTCTATTTTGGGGACAAGTACAGGATTGGCCACCCACTGGGTGTGAATAACTTCTCGGATAAAACTAGACTTAAGTAACCTAACTATCTCCATGCCTATGGCTCATTGTTTTTCATCACCGAAGCGTCATAGAGGTTGTTTCACTGGTTTTGCTTTAGGATCAACGTTTAATATATGGTCGGCAAGTTCCCTAGGTACACCCTTCATGTCGGCAGGTTGCCAGGCGAAGATGTCCTTGTTCTCATGAAGGAACTTGACGAGCACACTTTCCTATTTGGGATCCAGGTCTGTGCCAATGGAGGTGGTCTTGTAGGAATCTCGGTCCACAAGTTCCACCTGCTTGGTCTTGATGGCGGCCTTGAAGGCGGGCTTGGAATCAGAAATCTGTTTCTATGAAGCCGCACCTCTGAGTCATCGACCGAACACTGGGTCTCCTTGAACCCTTTACTATAGAGGACAGCTTCGGCAAAGGAGGCTTCACTCAGCTTGCACTCCAATTGCCTTGGTGAAGCTTCCGACAATAGTGATGATGACGTTTGGTCCAGGTACCTTGAGCTTGTTGTAGATGAAACATGGCCTATCGAGGAAGGAATGGAAGTTGTCGCGTCTAAATATGACGTGGTTCACGCTCTTGAAGCGCACCACTTCAAAGGTCAATAGCTCTTTGCGATAATTGTTGACATCACCAAAGGCGACCGGAAGGGTGATGTAGCCAAGGGACCGAGCTTGCTGGCCAGGAACGACGCCATGGAACACAGTGTTGCTCTGCCTTAGCTGGGTCTCTGTCAAGTTCATCTTGTGCAGTGTGTCAAGGTACATAATGTTGTTCCTGCTTCCACTGTCCACGAGGCTCTACCTTAGGGGGTTGATGACCATGGCATACTGGTTCTCTGTTGGGATGAGCTCTGGGTGATCTTCTCTGTCCCAAGTAACTAGAATTTCCGACCACCTGACGTACTAGGGAACTGCTCGGAGGGTGTCCATCAGTATCCTCAAAGAGGTTTTCTAGGCCTGGATGGTCAAGGAAAGTGTGGTAGACCGGAGCCTTATTTTCAAAGGGATTCTTGCCCTTGCCATCTCCCTTTTTGGTGGGCTTGGAGTCCGCATCTTCATCCATATCATCTGAATCCTTGGACTCTTCCTCCTTATTCTTCCCTTGGCCCTTTCCGCGGGATCTGTTCTTCCGAGTTCGCTTGTAGCTGGACTCAGGGTCCTCCTTGAGTTTGTTGACAAACTTGCACCAGCGGTTGGTATGAGTGGCTTTACCATTTGCGTCAAGATGGACGAAACATGGCATATCACGGTACTCCTTGTACGTCTAGTGAACGCAGGGCACTGCGGGTGTAGAGTCACTTCGCTATTGCCCACGACCAGCCCCTAGCCACGACCATGTTGTTCACCTTTGCCTCTGCCAGCAAAAGTCATGGCGACCATGTCGGCTGCTTTCTTGTCTTCTGGCAGATTCTTCCGCTTATTGTTCTTTTTCTTATTGGCCTGAGTGGGAATAGCCACTACAAGTAGGGACCCACGATCATCGTCATCGGCATCGGTAAACTCACTAGCCTTGGCAATCATTGAGTTGATGTCAAGTTTGCCCTTGTCTTGAGTGCGCTTCAGCGTATGTCAGAGCAGTGTTCCCTTTTCCAGACCATCAATGAAGGCGGCCATAGTGGGTTGGTCGTGTACTCGCATGCATGAATTTTCATATCAAGCCAACGGGATAGGTAGGCACGAGATGATTCGTCCTTCTCCTACACACAGTGTTGTAGGTCACCAATAGTGTAGGGAAGTTCGTACGTACCCTCGAAGTTCTTGGTGACTGCTTCATGTATGACCAATCAATTATAGATTCATTTCTCCGGCAAGTCGTCGATCCATTGTCGAGCAGTGCCAGAGAGCATAAGTGGGAGGTACTTGACGGACACGTTGGGGTTTCCCTCTGCGATTTCGCGGTAGTCCTGCAACTATGTGGAT
Organism: Avena sativa; assembly: GCA_916181665.1. Classification (NCBI taxonomy): domain Eukaryota; kingdom Viridiplantae; phylum Streptophyta; class Magnoliopsida; order Poales; family Poaceae; genus Avena; species Avena sativa. Next base: position 275,111,380 of record OV702286.1, on the reverse strand, counting down.
GGCCTGGTAGTGCCGTCATAGGGCTTGATAGTCTTGTCAATCCGGAGGCCCTTGGGGTAGGTTGTGGCCCAGATAACTGGTCCGAAGCAACGTGGCCCCAAGTATGGCTCTTCCTGGGCTTCATGAATATTATCAAGGCGTGATCTTGCATTGTATGGCTCCGGTTGTTTCTTGTTCCCATTTCCAGCATGGGGAGGGGAGTTGTGGTGCGAGTCGTGAGACCTGTGCGATCCTCTACAATGGTAGCTGCTTGGTGGTGATGGTGGGGTGGCAGCGGTGCCTTCTTGTTGCTCCCTCCATGTGAGTCGTCATTCCTATCACGATTGATTGTCGAACGCGGGGTTTCCTTGTGAGATCTGCTCCTGTATCCGTCATTGTCGTTGCGCTCTTCGTCATGCCGAGGCTGCTCTACCTGATCGCGTATAACGATACCGACCTGAGGACGTAATGAGTGCATATTCGCATCATGTTTAATATTATTATTTTGCATTCTAGATATAGGATCTTGGTATTTTACGGCGCTCGCGCGCACATTTTATGTCTATTTTCACCAGGATCAGGACAGATGATGGATACAATGGACACAATTCTTGGAGAAGTTGTACTAAGCAGAAAACAAGGCAAAAACAACGTAAATCGCTTATTTGGGAAATATCAATAATACCAGAAGAAAACCCGAAGTGATCAAGGCATACTGACAGTTTAACGACCAACTATACGGCGGGAATAATTTTTCCGGCCGTATAGTTCCCACCGTATAGTTGGCGCCACCACCGCCTCCTCAAATAGTTGCACCCGTGCAACTGGATCGGAGAGACGACATATAGAACAACCAGAAATCCCCGAGACCTCATCTCCGGAAGGCATCTAGAGGGGGAACTCGTCCACCGGGGATCCATCTTCGCCCTGCGCAGATCCGGGAGGCTAAGGCATCGATCTTCATCATCAACTGCTACATCACCACCATCTCCATCCATCCCATCTACATCTTGTCTAGATCTTGTTATAATTTCTGTATTCATTGTGGATTTATACAAGTACTATTCATGTATGAAAGATTCCATTGTTATTGCCATGATGTTGATTGCCTCCATGTCTGAGTAGATCTTTAATTCTTGGGGAGATGGAGAAACCCTAGTATGAGATTAAAATAAGATAGAGTTTATTATGATATTCATCGCTATGACCATGTGTTAGATTGTCTACATCTTGATGTTGGGAGAAGTCAACCTCTCAATATTTGCCCCTTATGGGGACTTGATGGAGGGAACTACTTGTTGGTAGACGGAGGTGCGTTAGCACTTACAGTGACTATAAAGCTATTGGCACTCCATACGTATCAACTTGGGAACCGAGGAAACTCACAGAACACTATCCATGCCATGGGATACGTCCTACGGGATTAAGTCCCTTAATAGTGCAGTAATTCGGTTGATGTCGATTGCTGACTGTTGTGGTTATGAGGATGATGTGAGTACGGAGTTCCTCTCACACATACATGGTTGAGAATGTTCATGATAATAATCTTTACCTTAGTTCTTGATACATCCATTTTGCATCACTATTCTATGTCATAATTCACTGTTATTCATTGATATATTTCGTATTGAGAGGTGATACTTATGTTATTTCATCTGTTTTTGCATGGTTGATGATTTTTGGAGCATGGACCGCTGCAGTCAGGATTCTGATGGAAAAGGTGCTGTTTGGAGGCAAAATTCGCGAAGATCAGAAAATCCGAGAAAATAGACGAAAATTCCTATTTTTCCAGAAGACGAAGGAAGCCAGAAGGGGAGCTGGATATGGGCCATAGGGGGCCCACACCACCCCCTGGTGCGGGCCAGCCTAGGCCACGCCACCAGGTGGTGTGGCCACCCTGGTCCAGCCCTGGCACTCCCCTCTGGCGTATATTATCCTCCCGAAACCCTAAGACTCGGGGAGCGACCACAGAAAGATTCCGCCGCCTCTACGGGGCGGAAAACACCGAGAGAGAAAGATCTCTCTGGTAGACAGATTTCTGCTAGGGGAATTCCTTTCTGGAGAGGGAGATCGTCGCCATCAACACCACCATCAAGCTGGACTTCATCGGGATCATCATCATCATCATCATCACCACCATCATCACCATCAGCACCATCATCACCATCATCACCATCTCCATATTGCTGTAACAATTGCGTTGAATCTTGCATAGTTCATAGGGGAAACTTTCCCGATGTTGATTACTCTTTGTAGTTGATGCTATTGAGTGAACCATTGAATTATTGTTTATGTTCAGATTGTTATACATCATTATTCCATCTCTGATCATGATCCATATGATGTCTTGTGAGTAGTTCGTTTTGTTCTTGAGGACATGGGAGAAGTCATGTTGTTAGTAGTGGAGTTGTGTTGAGAAAGATTCAATAGTTTGATATTTAAGTTGTGGTGTACTTCTTCTAGTGGTGTCATGTGAACGTCGACTACATGACACTTCACCTATATGGGCCTAGGGGAATGCATTGTGTATTTGGCTACTAATCGTAGGGGTTGCCGGAGTGACAGAAACCCGAACCCCCGTTAGGAAACCATTGCACAAGGGACGTAAGGGTCTTAGAGTTTAAAGTCGTGGTTAGGTTTCTACCTTAATTACTTTCTTGTACTTACGGATGTTTGCAAGGGGTATAATCACAAGTATGTATTAGTCCTAGAAAGGTCGGTACATTAGCACAGGTTCACCCACACAACACTTAGCAAGCTAAAGAAGATTAATCAACTATATGAAGCGAAAGCACTTGACAGTCTTCCCATGTGTCCTCGAGAACGTTTGGTCATCTTAAGTAATACAACCGGCTTGTCCTTTGCTGCATAAAGGATTGGGCCACTTGCTGCATTTATTCCTACTGTCTTTTATTTACTCGTACTTTGTTTACTTGCTTTATCAAAAACCCCTAAAATCCGTTTGCTAAGTATTTGTAGAGTATTCCTGATCCATACCACTAGCCAGCACCTTCTGCTCATCGTTGGGTTCGACACTCTTACTAATCGAAAATACTGCGATACACCCCCTATACTTGTGGGTCATCAAGACTATTTTCTGGCGCTGTTGCTGGGGAGTGAAGCGCTATTGGAGAGTGGAACTGGTAAAGGAAACTTCTACTGTGAGTATTGTTTACTTCTGTTAGTTGCTTTATTTTTGTTATGGATAATTCGCTGAGTTTCTTATTTGGTAATGCTACTACCACTGCTAAGGTAGTAGATAAACCACCACCTGCTGAAATTGATGCTTTCAAAATACCTACAAGAATTATTGATCGTGTTATGGATAACTACTATGTTGGGGATGGAACTGTCCATCCCGGTGATCATTTACTCTTTATACACGAATTATGCGGGTTGTTCAAGTGTGTAGGTATTACTATAGATCAAGTTAAGAAGAAGTTATTCTCGTTATTACTAAAAGGAAGAGTTGAGGAATGGTATAAGCTGCTGAAGAATGGTTAAGCTCTGGAATGGGAGGAAATAGTGCCTCTCTTTTATTCAAAGTTTTATCCTCCTAGTGAGATTCATAAAGATCGGAATCAAATCTACAACTTTTGGCCACTTGATGGAGAGAGTACAACTCAAGCTTGGAGGAGATTAAAGTTACTAATGCTCAAATGTCCCATTCATGAGCTCCCCAACAATATTATTATCAATAAATTTTATGCAAGGCTCCCTCTACATGATAAAGATTTATTGGATGCTTCTTGTGCTGGATCATTCACTCGCATGGAAGAAGAAGCTAAATGGGATCTTCTGGACCATATTCAAGATAATGCTGAAGCTTGGGAGAATGACAAAGGTAGAAAGTCAGGTATACATTACGATTATGAATGCATTGAATCTTTTATGGGAACCGATGACTTTCAAAACATTAAAAATGCTTATGGTCTAGACTCTCAAGCTATTGCTTCTTATTTTAAGGCTTTTGCTTCCTATATAGAAGTGCCTAAAAAGAAGTGGAATAAGTATCACGAACCTTATAAAGATGTTGCTAAGAGTGTTCCTGCAAGAAATACTGAAGTTTACACTACTAATCATGTCTTACCTGAACCTTATATTGAGAAAATGCCTTTCCCAGTTAAGATAAAGGAACATTCTATGATAGCTAGTATGGTTAATGAAAGTACACATAAAGCTGTTGAACCTGATAAACAAAAGGTTGATGAACCTATAATAGCAAATGTGAAAGACTTTGTTACTAAATATGAAGAAAAGGGACACACTATCCTTTGTAAGGATAGCTCTAATATTGTTTCACAAAGTAGTATTATAAGAGGTAGTATTCCCGTGTTTTCTATTAGAATAAGCGATCATTATTACGATGGCCCTTGTGATAGCTATATTGTTAAGTTTATGCATGATACTAAAAGTTACTATGAGAGGGGGAAAAGTGTTCTTATGCATCTCAATAATATCAAGTTTCCTCATTTTATGCTGAAAGTTTTTATGTTGCACTTGTTTTGCCTTTTTATGCAAGTAGCCTCTGGTTTCAACAACTTGTTTGTTTAAAATATTCCCTTGCATAGGAAGTGGGTTAGACTTAAATGTGTGAATTTTTGCTTCTTAATGCTCTCTTTCACTTCAATTCATATTCCTATGTGAGCATCTTCAAAATCATCATGCCCATCTTAATGGCTATAAAGAAAGAGCTTTTTGGGAGACAACCCAATTTGTTTTTGCTTTCAGTTTGTTTTTGTTTCTTTGAGTCTTGGAAGTTATTACTTCGGTAATAACCGCTTCTTATCCGTTTTGTTTGGTTTTTGTGTAAAGATCAACCTCTAATGAGAGAGAAGTAATGTTTGGGGAAGTTGCTGTCCCGAAACAGATTTTTGTGCTTCACCGTAAAAATTCGTGAGAGATCTCTGTATGTCGGATTGAGCTGTAATTCTTTTTGCTTCTGCCCCAGGTTGTTATTTAAATTTCGTTAGTTTTGCACTTTTTGATTTGAGCAACAGAAGATTTTTGAAAAAATTGATCTTTACCTGCTGGTCTGTTTTGACAGATTTTGCCAATCTTGCATTTGCTTCTTTATTCGATTTTCTTTTTGAATTCTTTTTGGGTTTTCGGAAGGAGTTGCTACAGTAGCTTATGTTTTGATGGTTTTCAGTTGAAGTTGGACTCAAAAGGTTTTATCACTTCATATATACTAATGTTGCTAATGAGAACTGTGTGAAGTTTTGTGTGAAAGAAATTTCCAGGTAGTGGAGATAATGGCGTAATAAGGAAGAGAAGGGTTTTATGACTCAAGTAATAAGGGTGTGTTTGGTAGCCTGTGCCACTAGGAATTCACTCTCCCACTTGAGATATGCTGGCCTCATACAAGATGAGCTGAGATTTTGTGGTTGTTTGGTAGCCCCGTATGTGTTGAGACAAGCTGAACTGATACTTTGTTTGGTAGCATGCATGAACTGAGATTGACCCAAAAATAAAGTAATTACAGAACGGTCCAAACTCTTACACAAAGGCCCATAAACAAAACAAAAAAAAGCAATCGGCCCCTTCACCTACACCTCGTCGTGCTGGGAGCTTCTCGTCGGCGGTGGCGGACCGTGGGGTGCTGGTGGAGCGACGCCGTGGTGATGGAGGAGGGCGGTGAACAGCTGCTGTGGGCGGTGGCGCGTCGGCGCGACCTGCTGCATCTGCTCGGCGCAGCAGGAGGGCGGCCTACGGGAGGAGAGCGCCGGCACGAGTACTGCCTCTGCTCGCGCGGGAGGAGGGCAGCCTGCAGGAGGAGGGCGCTGACACGACCTACTGCTTCTGCTCGCGCGGGAGGAGGGCGGCCTGCGGGAGGAGGGCGCGGGCGCGACCTACTTCCTCTGCTCGCACGGGAGGAGGGCGGTCTGCAGGAAGAGGGCCCTGGCACGACCTACTTCCTCTGCTCGCGCGACGAGTCATGACGGCCGTAGCGGCGCGTTCTAGTGGTGGTGGATGGCGGCGGTGGATGGCGTCGAGAGGAAGGGAGGAGGTCGAGGCCGCGTCATGGAAGGTGGGCGGTAGAGGATTTCACACAGGCGCGTGATAGAGAGCGGTTTCCGGGGGGAATGAGGAGTGGGGTTGTGACCCCTGTCGGTCTCAGGCCAGGCGCGGGGAGATTTTCGGGCGACTCCAGCCCTGCCGAGCAGCGAAGCTCGATTTGAGCTTCTCTATTGGGCAGGGCTGAGAGCCCTTTTTCGTGCGAGGTGGGCACTGCCCGAATGAGAAAACCGGCCTACCAAACATCCAAATCGCTAGAAATCTCGGCTGAGATAGGAATATTTCGGTTGGATCGGGCTACCAAACACACCCTAAGTGTATGAAGATATTGATGTTATTCAAGTGGTGACTCAGGAAGAATCTATTAGATACCAAATTCAGAGACCTGCAGACTCTGTTTTCAAATAGGTAACAGTTCTGGTAAGAAAAGTTCCGCAAAAATACTATCCAACTATATTTTTGCAGTTTTCAGACAATAAGGAAAGTTATGAAGCGAAAAAGGGACGGAAACGGAGCCAGGATGGCTCACACCACCCTATGGCGCGGGCCCACCCCTAGCCGCGCCACTAGGTGGTGTGGCCACCCCAGACTCCATCTCCGACTCGTTTTCGCCCTGTACCTTCCTTTTGCTTTGAAACTTCGTAATATATAATCCCCCGGATCCCCCGAGGTTCGTATATCATGTTTTTGTCGTGTTTTCGTTTCGACCTGTTTCTGCCAGGAACTATTCTTGAAAGCTTCAAAGCACAATGGTGTCCGCTAAGGATAAAGGGAAGGAGCCTATGGAGGAAGACCTCCAAGACCCCGGGAACGAGAAAGGACATCAAGAGTGAAGGTGAAGAGGAGGCAAAGCACACCGGCACTACCATTGCAAGCATTGGAGTGGTGGCGAACCCTGTCAGGATCAGAAGGACTGCATGGATGCAGACTAGGGGGAAAACTCCTCGTCACTGCTTGGCTCCACGGTCACTTCCTCCATGAGCATCGATACCAGAATATGCCCAAAGGGAAATTACCCTCCAATTGGGATTTGCCTCGTTCTAGCCATGCATGAAAAGAAGACTTCAAGGAGGAAGAGTGGGGAAAGAATAGCAAGAGCTAGAATTCTCAACCCGACATGATCATGAGCCGCATTG